>OU611873.1:3264377-4464377 GCA_914767815.1 Eupsilia transversa | reverse complement strand
TGCAAGTTACGTCTCTACGTAACATGCATACGCCCGATCATGACCTATGCGTGCTCTGTATTCGGTCAAGCGAAACCCCATCACATCCATACGATGCAGGCCCTCCAAAACCGAGTCCTCCGTAGGATTACCGGTGCCCCATTCTATGTTAGGAATAAAAACCTTCACCTCGATCTGAGAATTCCCACTATTGCCCAATTCATAAAACGCGCCGCCAAGCGCTATTTCGATTCCGCCGCCAAAGACCGCAACCCTCTGGTTGTGGAGGCCGCCAACTATGTCCCCTCCCGCATTAGTCAAGTTCGCCGACCAAGGCATATTCTCACAGACCCTGACGATCTCATAACCCTCCTCCAGGAGAGCAATAGGGACACCAGCACAGTAAAGAAACACAAACACAGACGATCGCCGTCATTACGACCTCGCCGCAGAGGTCCTCCGCACTCGCGACCCCAATGTAATACCCCCCCCCCCCACCCTTGCTCCCCGGTCTCGATGGGATGCCAGCCCGCGCCGATGATGATAAATGATAAATGATAAATGAATGATAAATGATTTATTTTCTGTAAGTAGGTTCATACAAACACTTTTACACGTCAATCATAATTATGTTTTAAAACTAGATGAGGTCGGCGTTTCCTATCTGACTACTCTGAGAAGAAAGGCCGAAACAAACTCAGAGGTCTCTTTTAAAGTCCAGACATAATCTTGGTCAGATCATGTGAAGAATATGTAGATTCGTGTCTGAAATGGTCTTTTGAGGAAAGAACCACACAGATTGAGTGGACCTGTCCAGTCAGTGCACGCATTTGTCGGTAATCGTGCAGCTCAACTCAGAAGTCAAGGAGCTCAACGATTCGACGAACAATACCAAAGAAAGGACATTTGGGTAGGCCGCATATAGTACTCAAACTGCCAGACCATGGTTAAAACTAACTAAGAAAAGAAAAAGAAAAAATCAATGACCCACATAGTCTTCACATTCACAATAATAAACAAAATAAAAAAAATAAAAATAGTTATTTGTTATACAAGAGTGCAAAGTTGCTTTTTAACCGCGTGTTCAATTTTGATGACCGAGCAAGCGAAGGATTCTAAAATTTAATCACGAGCGTAGCGAGTGATTCAAAATTAGAATCCTGAGCGTTAGCGAGGGAATCAAAAGAGCACGAGGTGAAAAATCTTTGCACTCGAGTGCAACACGTAACTTTTCATTCCACCTCAGCGAGGAAATGACTAAATGCAAAAAAAAAAACGTTTACAATCACAAGATAGGTACACTTTTATTTCAGTTTAGGTATTAATTACTACATTATGACAGGTAAGTAATATAGAATAATCTTTAAATTATAACAAAATATTACTAAGGTATAATTAAGAAAATTTTAAAGTAACGTTGCTACAGTTATTTAAATTGAGTGTAATATTTTTGTTTGGTACTGTAATATTGGTGTTAGTCACTTGTGTACTGTTTTTCGGTAAACTATCTGTCATACTTAATAGTTGTACCGATTCATCGGATTCCCTTGGCGTGAATGTTGGAGAGAGAGGGAGATGGTTAGGTGTTTCATAACGGCTTATTTTTGATGTAGAAGGGCCAGTCCAAGGATCCGATTGAGGCTCTTTCAGTGTAATGGCTCCTACGATGCCTTCACATATTTTAGACTTATTTTGGATGGAATCCTCTATGTATCCCTCTACAACTGCATTGGACTTCCAGCCTCCGTGGCGCTTAAGGGACAGGAGATCAGCTCCGGAATCAGCCAAAAGTGTGGCTGAAGTTCGTCGGAAACAATGACCCGTGTACAACAGGGGTTCTGGAAGTTCAAGAAATGTTGCTATTTCTCGTGGGATACTGCCAATTTTATTAGTACCCATAGGCTGTCTAACACACTTTCCATTGCGATACTGTAGAAAAAATCGATTGATTGGAGTGTTAGGCGGGCGTAAGGCTTGATATTTCTCAACAATCGTTACGTATTCCTTGCGAATGACGAAGTTGCGGTCTCTTTTTGTCTTTGTATTAGGTAAATTAATTAATAGTAAGTCATCTGAATGTTTCTCAATGTTTTTGACATTAAGTTGTGTTAGTTCATTAGTTCGACATGCTCCGTTTATTCCAATAATAAGAACAACCTGTAACGTAAAGAGTATTGTAGTAGATAAATGAATAAAATTGATATGAACGCATAATTATGCCTATCAACATCTACTAAGTATACTATTTAATTGAGATTAATATACTTAAGTAGATACTGAATGTGCAACTGACTTACTTTTGCCGCCAAATATACGGAATCGGGTGCTTCGTTAAGAAACTTTTCAATATCAGATACTGTGAAAACCTTCGATTTTTTTGGTTGATGACCAGATGAGGCTCTTTTTAAAAATGCCACTAATTTAGGATAGGTATCGATATGTTTGTCTTTTTTCATCTTTATTGTTGCTTTTAGCATCGAATACGTACTCCATAGAGTGCTTGCTTTCTTGTTCTCGGATAATTCTATAAAATATGCCAGCAAAACGTTTTCTGAGAAAGTTTTGGCTCCTTTTGCTAGTCGCCACGTGTTGAACATATCGTACTGTTTTAAATACTTCTCGCGTGATTGTTGAGGGAGAAAGCTCATTTGCGCATTATTAACAGTTTCAGTTAATTCTGTTGGCGTCAAGCAAACTTCCTCGTCGCTAGAATCACTCATTTTAGTTTTTTCACTTGTTTTCAAGTTTCTTGTTTTTAATATAAGGTTTAACAATGACGTGAAAAAATGCCGCGTAAAGAACCGCGTACAAAGCAAATTGAAAAAAGAACACCAAGAAGGTTCCGAGTCTGAGTTTTTAACAAATTAAAAAAAAGTTGTATGATATATTCGGCACCATAGAGGTAGCAGTAAATAGGTTTAATGTTTTTTTTAATTCACAAACTTAGTGCACACGATGTTCTAAATTCAATTTACTTTATCCTCTAGAGAATAAAAACGGCTTTTCCACTCAGATATTGAAGATTAAAAATACTCTTTCCGAGATGGTGGGATGAAAAATACTTTACATAGTAAATATTCATGTCATTGTATATAAAAAAGTTCATGTCAATATGTATATAAAGTCCAGAGATGATCTTGGTCAGATCATTGGAGGACCATGTAGATTTGTGTCTGAAATGGCCTTTTGAAGAAACAACCATACAGATTTGAGAGGACCTGTCCAGTCAGTGCACGCATTTGTCAGTAATCGTGTAGCTCAACTCAGCACTTAAGGAGCTCAACGAATAGACGAACAATACCAAAGAAAGGACATTTGGGTAGGCCGCATAAAGGACTCAAACCGCCAGACTATCATAAAAAGTAACTGAGAAAGAGAGCAAATATATTTGACCCACATAGTCCTCACATTCACAATAATTAAAATAATAATAATATTATACTTCATAAAGTAAATATGGCTGTCATTGTGTTTCTAATAAAATAAAATAAAATCAGTAAAAGAACATTAAAATAAATGAATTGGAGCAGCTCACTCCCAAGCCTTTTTGTCATCAATATAATCTTTTACGGTATAAAACGCTTTCTGGCACAACTTACGTTTAATGAATGATTTGAATTTATTAAGGCTGAGGCCTTGTACTTGGCTTGGAAGTTTATTATAAAAGCATATACATTGACATCTGAACGAGCCATCTATTTTCTTGAGCCTTGTTGAAGGTACAACAAATTTGTGTTTGTTCCTAGTATTTATATTATGAATATCACTGTATTTCTTAAACAATTTAATATTTTTGTGGGCATATAAAAGATTTTCAAAAATATATTGAGAAGGCACAGTCATTACATTGATCTCCTTAAATTTCTCTCTAAGAGACTGTCTGGGACTTAATTTATAAATTGATCGCACAGCTCTTTTCTCCAAAACAAAGACAGTTTGAATGTCGGCGGCATTTCCCCACAACAGAATACCGTACGACATTACACTGTGAAAATAGCTAAAGTACACTAAACGGGCTGTCTCTATGTCAGTTAAATTACGAATTTTTCTAACAGCATAAGCTGCGGAGCTTAGCTTTTTTGACAATTTATCTACATGTGGGCCCCACTGAAGCTTAGCATCCAAAGTCAAGCCCAAGAATACTGTGCTATCTTCAGGATTCAATTCTTCGCCCTTCATCAACACATTAGTTTTCACCTGCCTAACGTGAGGTAACGTAAACTTAATGCATTTGGTTTTTTTCTCATTGAGAAGTAAATTGTTAACATTAAACCAGTGAACTACTTTTGAGATCGCGCTATTTACATCGTCAGTAACCAGCTGCTGACGTTTAAGTTTAAACAAAAGTGAAGTGTCATCCGCAAACAACACTATATCATGATCCTTTATGAGGTAAGGCAAGTCATTAATATAAATAAGAAACAAGAAAGGACCAAGAATTGAACCCTGTGGAACTCCCATTGTTACTATAGATCCGGGAGATCTTTTACCATTAACGTCAACGCTTTGAATCCTATTACTCAAGTATGAAATAAGAAGTTCCAGAGCGGTGTTCCGGATCCCGTAGTGGCGGAGTTTCCTGATTAATGTTTCATGAAGAACGCAATCGAATGCCTTGGATAAATCACAAAAAATGCCCAAGGCATCGCAATTCTCTTCCCATGCATCATAAATATGTCCTAAGAGTTCAACACCGGCATCAGTAGTTGAACGACCCCTTGTAAAACCGAACTGTTTGCTATGTAATAATTTATGTCTATTAAAAAATCTTTGCAATTGCTCTAAAATTAATTTCTCAAAAACTTTACTAAATGTAGGTAGTACTGAAATAGGTCTATAATTTGTTGGGTCTGATGTACTACCTGATTTAAACAAAGGTATTATTTTACTATTTTTCATTAGGTCAGGAAACTCCCCACAGTCGATACAATTATTAAAGATAACAGCTAAAGTAGGTGCTACAATGTCAATAATAGACTTAGCAACTTCTACAGAATTACCCCACAGATCTGCAGTCTTTTTTATATTTAAAGTGTGAAAGGTTTTAATTATGTCTCTACAGGTAATATGTTCAAAATTAAATTCCGAATCGCAAACGTTAACATTTTTCTTAAGCAAAGACTCAGCAACAGAAGGTGATGAGTTTAAGGATTTGGTAGTTGAAATGGGAATATCTGAAAAGAAATTTTCAAAGGCCGCAGCGACTTGTGAGTCTGATTTTATTATATTGTCGTTAATAGACAGGCTGTAGTCAGTATCTCGCTTACAAGACCATCCCGTTTCACTATTAATAATATTCCAAGTCGTCCTAATTATATTACTACTGTTTTTAATCTTCAAACTCAAATAACGCGACTTAGCCAAACAACAAACTTTTTTAAATAATTTTGAATAATTTCTAACATATAAATTAAATTCAGGCGTCTTTACATACGCCCTTTCATTGTACAGCTCATAAAGCCGTGTTCTACTTTTATGAATACCAATGGTAGCCCAATCACTGAAAGATGCGTTACTATTAATCGAGATAGTCTTGGGAATAAATGTAGAATTAAATTGTTTACAGTATGTATTAAAAAAATCATCATATAGTTGATTAGGATCACCATGAATAGACAAAGCTGGTAATTTATGAATGAGTTTAACTTTAAAAGCTTCCAAGCGACTTGCAGTTTTGGGGTTAACAGTGATATCCTTTTTAGCCACTTTGTTGTTTTGGTAAGGAATAGTAATCCTTTGCCCGCAATGGTCTGAATCCAGTAAATTTATAATTTCTTTGTGGCTCGGTATAACATCTGTAATGATGCTGAGCAATTAGCTTTAAATTCCCCGATTAATAATAATGATGATATTTTGATCCAGCCTGTCCCTGAACTTGCTGTCCTCCCGATTGCGACGCCCTAAGCCGAGGCCCGTACCCCACAGGGGGTGCCCTTAGCGAGCGTCGCATCTTAGTTAAGTAGCATATTTTTGCGCCCTGGCTGGAGGCTTTTAGATTTAAAAACCCTAAAAGTAGCCACAGGATAGTCCGGTTAAGCAGACAAAACCTCTCTAGGTTGATCTGCGAGATGCCATTCACAAAAAAAAATAAGTTAGTCTCACATAATATCCCGTAACAAGCAGTTACTCTGCCGGTTTTCTTAGAAATCGCTGCCCTGTCGCGTTGAACTAGAGCTTATTAATATTACACTTAAATATTTAGTTTACCTTGTTTTAGCCTTAATTTAAATTCAGTGTCCTTAATCTAGTAAATCTAAGTTTGTTCTAATGTGATTGGTGATTATCTGTAATATACTTTTGACTTGTGGTCTGTGGTTTTAATTTGAGTGACCTTTCGATCACCCCCGCCTACAACACCTGAATCCCCGCATATTCTAAAAACGATATTGCAAGTATACAAATCCCCTGGATGCGATTGATTAAAAACTTATTACTAAACGTTGTGATAGTTTGGCAACTATTTGCTATAACGCTTATATCAGGAACTTAGAAGATGGAATCATAAATAGCCCGAAAATGTTTTGGACACATGTAAAAGCCAAGCGCGGAGGAACTAGCGCATATCCTATGACTATGACAGACGGAAATAATAAAGCAACCAATGGCGCGGAGATATGTGAGTTGTTCGCTAAGTATTTCTCCTCTGTTTACATAACTGACCGGAACAATGGAAATACATACAATCACACAGACTATTTAAAATCTTTAGAAAGTAGTGGCCAAAACTTAACAAGCCCTAACATGAACCCTGAAGTACTATTTAGAAAATTAAAAAATCTAGATTGTAGTAAAGGTGCAGGTCCAGATGGAATCCCACCAATTTTTATAAAAGAATGTGCCTTAGAATTAGTTTATCCACTCATGGAAATCTTTGAAAAATCACTCACTTCTGGCGTGTTTCCGTCGAAGTGGAAGATGGCTAAAGTAGTTCCCATACATAAATCAGATAGCGATGATATAGTATCACATTATAGACCGATCTCAATTCTTTCAACGTTTGCTAAGGTGTTCGAGTCTCTAATCTGCCCACACATTCAAAACCATCTGAAGCTGTATTTAAGTGATGATCAACACGGATTTGTTAGCGCACGTTCCACGAGTACAAACCTAGTACGATTCACTGAACTGCGAATTAAAACTATTGACTCGGGTCACCAAGCAGACGTTATTTACACCGATTTTAGTAAAGCATTCGATAAAATTTGTCCCAAAATATTAATACATAAGTTGAGCGCTTACGGCATTACTGTGACTTTGATGAATTGGTTGAGTTCATATTTAACAGATAGAACTTTTTTCGTAGTGGTTAATGGTTTTCAGTCTACTGTTTATGAGATTTCTTCAGGCGTTCCACAAGGTTCACACCTTAGGCCAATTTTATTTCTTTATTTTATAAATGACATACCGGTGTGTTTCCGGAACTCCGAGATTTTTATGTATGCAGATGACTTAAAATTTGTCAGAGTAGTAAAATCTGCTGAAGACGCAACGCTTTTACAGATGGATCTTAATAGGCTAATTGAATGGTGTAATAATGAAATGTGTTTAAATTCGAAGAAATGTTATCATGTTAAATATACAAGAAAAAAAAATAGCATAATACATTCTAAGTATCAAATTAATTCAGAAGTAATAAAAGCAGTAGATAATATACGAGATCTTGGAGTTCTGTTTGATAAAAAACTAACTTTCCTCCCCCATTTAGACAATATTATAAAGACATCTTCCAAAATGCTAGGCTTTGTAATAAGAAATTGTGGGACATTCCGTAAATTTAAAACTAAAATCTATATATATAAAATGGTAAACTGACTGACTGACTGGGTGATATATCAACACACAGCCCAAACCGCTGGTCCTAGAGACATGAAACTTGGAGAGTGTGTTCTTTGTGAAGAGTAAGTATCCACTAAGAAAGGATTTTTGGGAATTACACCCCTAAAGGGGTAATATAGGGGATGGAAGTTTATATTAAAGTCCATCATTTTTGAAGTTAGGATCTTCAAATTTTGTATTTTGGCGACATGGAGAGTGCGATTGTCGCAATCCAGTGCTGGGCACGCCACAATTGCGGCGATAAGTCCCCTCTTTGAGGAGTGGCTAGAGAGGTGCCAAGGCGTCCTCACCTTCCGCCTGACGCAGGTCCTCACCGGACACGGTTGCTTCGGGAGGTTCCTGTTCCGGATAAGGCGGGAGGAAACGCCCGGGTGTCACCGCTGTGTGGATCGCCCGGAGGACACGGTGGAGCATACGGTGGAGGTCTGCCCGGCTTGGGCAGAGCACCGCCGTGTCCTCGTGGAGGCGATTGGCGGTGGAGATCTCTCGCGTCCGGCTCTGGTCCAGGCCATGGTACGGAGCGAGAGGGCATGGAAAGCCGTCACCTCCTTCTGCGAAGCAGTAATGCTCGCAAAGGAGGAGGCGGAGCGCGTGAGGGAGAGGCAAATTTCGCGCCCTCACGCCTCCAGCCGCCGTAGGAGACGCCCGCCCCGGGCGTCGGGAATCGATCGCTGATTCCCGGCCACCGTAGGCGCGAGCTTGCGGGTGGTGAGCAATGGGTAGCTCGCCCCCGATAAGGACCAAGCCCGGGTCGATGGCACGTTGTATTCCACGTGCGCCTCAAGGAGATGTAAGCACCAATAGCGGGGCCCGCTAGGGCCGATGTCTGCTGGGGTTGCGGGAAAGTTCGAAAGGGATACCGTGGCCCCTAGCAACATAGGCAACTGAAGGAACACGGGTGGGTTTTAGTCAGTAAGAGTCTGACACGCCCTCCCGCTCCGTCCAGAGCGGGAGAAGTTATTTGATGATTTCCCACCAAAAAAAAAAAGGCTGACAATTGAAAATTAATATATACGTGTCTCAGCGTTTTTGATAATTCCACGCCCGAAGGGTTAAAAAGGGGGATGAAGTTGAAAAGACCTTAATTTTCGAAGAAAAATCACTAAATGTATTATCTAGACTTATGGTTGCAAGCTAACGCACCGGTGTTGTTAGAATTTCAACCCTTAAGGGGGTGAAAAGGGGGATGAAATTTTATTTTTAATTAAAGTTCTTTATTTTTAAAGTTAAAATCTATATACATATATGTCGGCGCACGAGACGATGGTGTCAACTCACACCTCGTCTAGTTCTTATCAGCGTGAGACGAAGATGTCAGTCACACCTCGGCTGACTCTCAAGATTTCGATGGTCTTTGTTAGCGCGCTGAGCTTATTGATATTAAATAATGAATAATTGTTTCCGATAAGAAAGGCGACGACGTAAATCTTATTGCGTCGAACGTGGCCAGGAGTCGGCTTGGTTTTCTCGTGGGAACGTTTTAAGACGATAAGATTAGCATCAGTGATTCGCTGGAGCCTGGATCAGGCAGTCACATTCAGACCACGAGATCGACTGAGCGCGACTCGTGGACTCGTTACGCCCTTCTAACTCATTTAGGAAAAGCGTAGATTTATAAGTTTTAAGTAGACTTCTAATTAGTGGGCAATATCTATATCTTCTATACTTATAATAAATCTGTAGAAGTGAAAATTATGTACATTGAAAATATCAAAAAAATAAATGGCAGGGGGTGTTAATAGACCGACACGCAAAAACTACCGGTTCGATTATGATGAAACTTGGTATAATTATTCTTTAATATCCTGGGCACCACACTGGATACTTTTTATCCCGGAAAAGTATCCTATCCTACTATCTATATTTATACCTATTAATAAAAAGACAAGTCCTGACTGACTGACTCATCAACGCCCAGCCCAAACCCTTGGACCTAGAAAGCTGAAATTTTGCACAGAGGTTCCCTTTATAATGTAGGCAAGGAATAAGGAAGCATTTTTTGAAATTCAACCCCTATAGGGGATGAAAGTTTGTAGGAAAAATCTTATTCCTTGAGGTAATAAACATGAAACTTCGCACGAATAGTTATCAAAATAAATTATAAAGTTTGTAGTTTTTTTTTCTAAATTACCCCCTAAAGGGGGGTTGGGGGGTGTCAGTGTTTGTATGGAAGAATTTTAACGCGCTGTCCGATTAACTCGAAACTCAATATTTATACTTAAAACCCATAGGGATGTATGGGGTAATTTCCGACACTCACGCGGGCGAAGCCGCGGGCAGCAGCTAGTAATTTTATATAACAGTCTGTTAGGAGTAGATTGGAGTACTGTAGTGTGGTTTGGCGACCACACTATGCTGTACATAATTTGCGTATTGAGCGTGTTCAAAAGCGCTTGCTTTGGCACTTAGCGTACTCGAGTGGCATAGCCAGAAAAAACCCTCTTACAGAGAAAGATTAAATCATTTTACCATGTGCAGTTTAGATATACGGAGGAGATTTAACGACGCTTTATATAGGGCTCTGAATTTTATTGTGTAAAATTTTGCACATAAGCAAAATTTTACACAATAAAATTCAGTGCCCTAGGCTGCTAGATCTTTGTAAGTTCCGTACCCCTTCAAGAATCCCACGCAGCTCCATTACTCCACTCTGTCCTCCCTTTCGCCGGACTGTTTTGGGCTCCAACTCTCCATACGCCAGATTTTGTCAAATCATAAACAGTAGTAGCGACTTAATTGATGAGTACACCATGATACTCTAGCAAAGCTAAAATCTCAGTTTGTGAAATCTCTGAAAGTAATGATTTTCTTGATGTTTAATTATAGTTACTATATTATGTACAATATGTGTCATAAAGAAGATATAGTTAATTTAATTTGTAAATTTAGATTACCTACTAACTTAACATAGTATTGCGCTTGTGGTGTTTACCTTTAAGTGAGTGTTACATTGTTACTTTTTTACAAAATAGTTTTAAGAAAGAAAGAAAAGAAAGAAAGAAAGATAATTTATTTGTCAAACATGCGTATACATAAACTGACAAGGCAGACATGCAAGGTATTGAGTTAATATTTTGTTGTGAGCGTCCATGTTTTGCCAATAGCGGCGTACAAATGGTATAAGTTGTAAGTTTTTAGTTAACAATTTCATTTAATTGGATTAACATTCATAATCATTTCATTAATAATTTATGTCAAGATTTAAAGTATATTATGGTCAAAAATAAATTAAATTATGTCCAGTATATATACATAATTATCAAATAGTATCATTATAATCATTTCATGTCACGTCATTTTAAATTCATTAGAAAATACGTAAGAAATAAACAATAAAAATTGATGTCACGATTTTAAACTCCAAAATAAATTAAATTAACTATGTCCACTATAATTAACTGTGTTCACATTATAAAATTGTATTTTTAACCATCTACATTAGAGGTCGGAATAGAAAAGTCCTTTTCATCCAAAAAATGTAAAATAGTGTAATATGCTTTTTTAATTAAAAAAATTCTCAGCTTATTTTTGAAAAGTGACAAGGGCAGTTCTCTCCAACTTTTAGGCAATTTATTAAATATCATCGGAGCCATACAGAAAATACTTTTGCGCATGAGTGATGTTCTCGCAGCATGAGAGCATATCCTACTGTTGTCACGCCTGTTACGTGGTACAACTTCATTTAATTGTTTAAATCGGTGTGGATTCGTTTTTACAAATACAGCTACCTCTAAAATGTAAAGACATGGCAACGTAAGTATTTTATATTTTTTAAAGAACGGCACGCAACTATCGGTAGGTTTAATTTTAAACATTGAACGGACGCATCTCTTTTGAGCCTTGAACACCGTTTCTCTTTATGTTGAATTGCCCCAAAAGACGACACCATAGTGTAGATGGGATTCCGTTATGCCATAGTAGGCTGTAAGTAATGCCTCCACACCTATTATAGAAGATAATGTGTGCAGTGCATAAGCAGATTTGCTGATTTTCTTGCATAAGATTTCGATATGGGTTTTCCAATTCAGTTTTTTATCAATATGGAGTCCTCGTATTGTATATTTAAATTACTGTTACTGTCAATACGTTGACTAAAATGTATAACTTTAGTTTTAGTTAGGTTAATTTTTAAGTTATTATCATCTAGCCACTTTATCATTAAATTTATTGAATCATTTATGTCACTTTCATAAGTATCTACACTTTTACAAGGTATCGTTATGGTGCTGTCATCGGCAAATAGTGTCAGAGGTTGAGGGATGCCTTTTGGAAGATCATTAATATATATTATAAATAAAGGAGGCCCCAAAACACTCCCCTGTGGCACACCAGACGAAACTGTACGTTCTGAAGACTCAAATACAATGTCATGCTTACTTTTCATGTCAATTTGGTTAATATGTGTTTTTTGAGTTCTGTTATGTAAGTATGATTTAATTAGATTGTTGACATTTCCTCTAATTCCATATGCATCAAGTTTATTTAATAATGTATCAAAGTGCACATAGTCAAACGCCTGAGTCATGTCACAAAATACGCCACAGACTGGGTTCCTCTTGTCGACGTTATATGTAACATTATATAAAAAGTCGTAAATGGCCATATTAACAGTTTTACCCTTTCTAAATCCTTTCTGTTCCTCGCATGTAATATTATGTTTTTCTATAAATGAATTTATTTCCTTGCAAATGTATTTTTCAAATATTTTAGAAATTATGGGAATTAGTGATATAGGCCGATAGTTCTCCATTAACTCCCTATCTGCTTTCTTGAATAGTGGCTTGACAATAGAAACTTTTAGAGCATCAGGATAGACGCCTGCACTAATGCTGAGATTGATGACATGACTCAAGTGACCACTGATTTCATCCGCAACGTGTTTTAGTATAGAAGTCGCAATACCGTCATATCCCACACTGTTTGTATTATGCAAGGACATTATTATCTTTTTAATATCGTCTGGAATACTAGGGGCCATAAACATAGTTTTATCATTGTAGACTAGTGTACACTTCCTAGGTCTGCAGTCGACAGCTAGTTTTGGCTGTATTTTATCGATAAAAAAATTATTAAATGCCTCAGCCATAGTCTTTTGATGTGTTAGGACGATGCCACTCATTTTAATTTTATTTATGTTAGATTTAGGTACGTTGTACTTTGCACGATTGATAATTTGCCATGCAGTTTTTGATTTATTTTTAGATGTTTTTATATTGTAATTGTTTTGTGCCTTTTGTGTTAAACGGATTATTTTTTTGTACAATTTAGAATAATTATATAATACGGTTTTATTAATATTGCTACGATTAAGTCTAAACTGCCATAGGAGTTTTCTTTTCTTTTTACTGCATAACTTGATCCCCTTTGACAACCATTTGGATCTTCTTATTGTATTGATTTTAACTATTTTTAATGGAAAACACAGATCGTATAATAGTTTGAAAATCTCAATGAAATAATTATAAGCTACATTTGGATCATCCGTGACATAAAGTTCTGAAAAACTAAGATTCATGAGATGGTGTTTAAATTTTACAATATTTTCCGTATTATAGTCCCTTCTAGTTGCGTACCAATACCTAATACAACATTTTTTTTGTACGGGGCATTGCAGCAGCTGTGCTGTATGATCCGATAATGCCCATTCAAACACATCAGTCTTACATGCATTAAAGTTATGCGCAAAGTTGTCTATGCACGATAAACTGGCCATGCGAGTAGGTTGTTTCAAAGCAAGTTTCAGATTATAACTCATTAAAAAACATTCAAAGTCATTAGTTGCACTATTTTTCTTGAGAACGTCAATGTTGAAGTCAATTCAATTCAATTCAAATTCTTTATTGTTCTCTCATAATCACAAACACAGTACAAAGTCAAGGTAACGCTTAATAGAGACTGGTGTCTGTTGTAGGTAAAACCTGTATTACAGATCACCAGGCTTACCCTCCATCGGACAACTTACTTAAGACTTATGACTGTATTAAATGAACATACATGTTGTACATAATAAAACACTATTACAAATTAACAATACCAAAAGTGAAACAAAAATGGAAAATTAAAACTAAAGTAAAATCATTCTGGTGGCAAAAGTAGCTTAATATTGATTTTGGTTATGTGTGGGGGTGTGTCGGTGAGAGTGAGCATGAGTGAGTGTGTGTAGGGGAGGGGGGGTACGTGTGAATGTGTGGTTAGTGAGGTTGAGAGTGGTGGTGTGATGGGTACGTGTGTGTAAACTGCTATGCTATCCTTCTGTGCTAGTAATCGTTACCTTAAGTGTTTTAATAAACGTTCTGTTGCATTGTAATCAATGCCTTGAAGCCACGAACAAACTTTCTTCTTACACTCTGCCCTAGAAAGAGGATAAATTAACAGCTGTTTGTTCATATTATTATACAAATATGGACCCAGGAAACCGTAAAAATTATGTGCCAGACTGAACTTATATCTATTTGTCGTGCAGACATCGGTGGTTCTTCTCTTACCTGAGATTGTTTTGAGGTCGTAAATAAGTTCCGAGTGCTTCTTAGTAACTGTCAGTAGAATAAAAAGTTGTCTAACTGTCAGTACCTTACAGCGCTCATATAGGTCAACCGTAGGGTATCGTATCGGAAGGAAATGACTTACTTTCAATATGGCTCTTTGGGCTCTCTCAAGTTTCAGTAGATACAGCTCCACCCCAAGAAGTTAGACAATAAGACAGTAAGGATTGGCACAATGCGAGATAAACACTTTTAATTATGGAAGTATCAGCAATATGACGAAGTGATTTAAATATATAAATAAGTTTTCGGATTCTAGGAACCAAGGCCTCAATGTGGTGTTGGAAATTTAGTCGGCTATCTATTACCACACCCAAATATTTGATGGTGTCAGTTTTCGACAAACGCGGACAATTACATGAATTGTTGGATGTTATGTTGCAATTGTGTGAGATAATGGGAAGGTCTGGAAGATCTTGTTTTCTGAGTGTATAGGTCATGAACTTTGTTTTGTCCACATTTAAGGTAAGGATGTTGTCTTTAAGCCACTTAGACACTTGGTTAAACCCATTTTGGGCGTGTTTATAAACTTCTTCCCACGTGTCACCATAAAAAAGTAATGCAGTATCATCAGCGAATGTAATTATTTTCCCATTGGTCAAGTCTGTGTTACATAGGTTGTTTATGTAAACTAAAAACAAGGTGGGGCCGAGGATACTGCCTTGAGGGACACCATATTCAATCGGCAGTTCTTCACTAGCCCAACCATCCACTCTAACAACCTGTGTTCTACCCTTCAGGTAATTTGCAAACAGATCTAGTGGTAAACCTCTAATTCCCAAGTGTTCCAGCTTGTTGATTAAGATGGGGACAGACACTGTGTCAAATGCTTTGGCTAAATCCAGATAGATGGCCAAGGTCTTTTTCTTATTATCTAGCTTGGAAATTATAAATTCCGTTAATTGATGAACAGCATCTGACGTTGATTTATGTGCGCGGAATCCAAACTGAGATGCAGACAATAGCTGATTTGTTTCCAAAAACTTAACTAGTCTGACGTTCATTAATCGCTCCAATATTTTAGATAACGTTGGAAGGATGGAAATAGGTCTATAATTGTTGACACAGCATCTGTCCCCGCTTTTGAAAATGGGAACTATTTGAGATTTTTTAAAGGCAGAGGGGAATACTCCCGTAGTAAAAGACAAATTGCATATAAAAGTTAGAGGAGGAAGAATGACGTCAGAGAATTGTTTTAAGAAGCTTCCTGAGATTTTATCTACCCCTACTGCACAATCATTCTTGAGGTTAAATATTAATGATTTTATCTCGAATTCGTCTGTAGGTAATAGTACTATTGATTTAATGATGCCATTCGCTGATTGAGATGAATTAGTGGTGTATGGTGTATTGGTTTTATTAATTGTAATTTTTTCTGCCAATGATTTACCGACACCCGCAAAAAACGAGTTTATATCATTAACTGAAACTACTGGGTTGTTGGGGCATATTAATTGTGTTGGTTTGTCCTTCCTCTTTGAGGTGTGAGTAATGTTTTTTATGGTTTCCCACAACTTCTTGCTATTATTTCCGGCCTTCCTAATCATCTCTCTTTCATAGTCAATCTTAAGTTTCTTTAAAATATTATTACAAAAATTCCTGTATCTCCGATATGTGCATTGGATAATTTCATTTTCAGGATTTTTCTTCGATTTTATATAAAGTTTGTCGCGGTTTCTCATACATTTTAAGACTCCTTTTGTTATCCAAGGCTTAAGAATTCTTTTGCGTCCGGTGCTTGTAATGTTGTGCGTATTATTATTTATGACTTTAGAGAGCGAATCTGTGAAAAAGTCTGTAGCTAGATTAACATCAGTCATGTTATATATAGGACTAAAATCAATACTTCTCACGCCTTCGTTTAATCCCTCGGCATTAATGCGACCGAATGTTTTTTTAATTGGTTGCTTAGATTTAGAGTCCAGTAAGACTAAGACTAAGACTACTACCAATAGTAAGACGGAATCATGATCAGTAATAGATGTCTGAGCAACGTAGCAATGAGCAGTCTGTCTCGTTTTCAATATCATATGGTCTAAACATGTTCGACTATGGGTAGGAATTGTGTGGGCTGGAAGCAAGCCGTGAAACGCAATCATATCAAGATAGGCGGAGGATCTTTGGTCTTGGGTACCAGGTGCAATATCAATATTGATATCACCAACCAGAATAACATTCTTAAACGACGAATATTAACGAAGGCATTCATTGAGAGAGATTAAGAAATTGTCAATATTTCTATTGCCAGGTGGACGATAAATGGCAATTAAAATAGTGTCTGGATTGATTTTTAATACAAGAATGTTCGCATCAGAGAATTCTGGTTCGTCAATCGTAGTCAAATCAGCGTTCTTACAGTAGATCACCACACCTTCATTTTGCGTATGGTTGCTAGAAGTGTAAAAGGATGTGTATCCGTCAATAAAAGGAATGCTAGGATACGATTAGCCAACACTCAGTCAACACAATGATATCCCATTCGATATTAGATCTAGATAATAACGTTTGAAAACTCGGCAGGTTGCGGTGAATACTGCGGATATTTTGTGTTATAATCTTAAGTGATGTTTTAGGATTTTGTAACAGGTTCTTGCAGTCCTCTATTTCACATGTCGCTGATTTTGCAACAGCAACAGAATCCAAATAATTATTAAAATTCCTCGTAAAATCAGCCATATTTTAACGTAAGGTATTTTAATGTGCACATCAGTATTCGCAAGTATAAAATTTTTGGTTTATTGAATAAAGCCTCGTTTATGAATATCATAAGAACAGTTAATGTCAAAATATAACGATATGTGTAAGGACCGTAGCAGGTGGCGTTATGTAGTTTCTGTCGACCCCCATGGGAAGAAGGCGTGAGTTTATGTATGTATACGCGTTTGCCATGATGCATGTAATTTGTGTTTTTGTAAATAAGTGAGTGTTGCGAGTGAACAGTAAGTGTGTCTAACATAGTTAGAGTAAGGTGATACCAAACATAAAGCCACATAGAGAAACAAGAAAACATAGGTAAAATTATAGTAATAAGATCGTGCTTAAGGCAAAAAAATAAAAACATGCAGTAATTATAAGTACCAGTAGCAACACAAGTTAATAGGCAGGATAGTCATACTTGTGTATGAAATTGCTCCAGCTGTGTTATTGATTTAAGGACAATTGTTGGTTCACCGTCTCCTTTCTTTACTAAAACTTTACCGTCCGAAGTCCAGCAATATTTAACTTTGTTACACTTTCTTAGTTCACGCGCATGATAAAAAAGCTTCCTTGCATAATCAGTAAGGTTCTCGGCCAAGTAAATAGGATCACTACCCGCAAGACCTGCGTGATTTAGATTCAGTTTGTTTGATGGGTGCTCGTTGTTATACGATTTTGCGGCGCTAATTATGGTGTTTCTCAAATATAAATCTGACAACTGAACGACTATTGGTTTTTTGGTGTCGGGTTTCCCGGGAATCCGGTAAATATCACGAACATTTGAATTTTGTAAATCAATATTAAGTTTTTTACAAATATTGGAGACATAGGTTAGAAGATCTTGTTTACCCTCTTTGTTTTTTTTGGGAATATTCCTCAGTTCGATGGTTGTCAATTTAGAGCACCTTTGTAGGTCTTCAACTTTTTCTTGTAAGAAAATAATGTTTGATTGGTTGATTTTACAATCTTCTTCTAATGTTTTTATCTTAGTTTGCATCTCAACCTGCTGCTCACTAGTAAAGGAGATGCTCTTTTCAATATTTAATAACGTCTGTTCTATATTATCGTAATTGGTCTTAAAAGAAGCGAGCATTTTACGGATTTCATCTTTAAAATCATCAAAATCCTCTCTTGTAATCTCATCTAGGCGTCGTTTATACCGCTGGCTTACAAACGATGAAGGTGGAGGTGTTTTTTCTGGGTTAACAGTGTTCAGTGCAGAGTCCGAGCCAGACTTGTTGGGCGAGCGAATCATAGTACCAGGCTGATATAGATACGCGGAGATTAGTCCGAGCGCTCGATGCAGACGACGCGTGTGACGAGAGAAGCGATATATTGACGCGCGCGGCCACGATTCCCCAGCACGGGCGCTCAGTACCGCGAGTCGTTATAGTATGCGGAGTCAGTATGTGTAGGTGTGCGTTGGCGCAGTACTCACGCAGATTGTAGAACGTTCCTGCGGTATTTGCGCTCCTGGTAGATGCTTGCTTTTTGTCACAAATTTAATTTGGTTTTATTAATTAAAATAATTATTTTTTGGATCACAAATAAATACGGTCACACGTCCGTTCGCTTACGCGGTCCAGGAGGAAGCCATTCTGCTTCTGTAACTCGTGGTTAAGGAGGTTGAGCTTTGTGTTTTCTAGCGTTAGGGATTCTATTTCGTTGTGGGCACTATTGAGTTCTAGAGTTAATTGCTCTAATTGATGTTTCAACTTGGTACATTGATCATCTTCGTCGTCAGAAATGTCTGGTAAGCTAGTTGTGATGCCATCTACTGGAGAGTTTGTTAGTATGGTGTCCTCATCCGTATCATTAGTAGTCGTTTCAGACTTTGAACGGTTACGTCTATACGTGATATTATTTAGAAAATTCATCTTGTAGTGCTGTTGAGACGCAAAATAGAAAGGAAAAAAAAGGAAAACCCAAAGATATAAATTAGTTAGGTTGTCTGTATTACTAGCTTAACTTGTCTATTTTCCGCTAGATGTTGTTGACACAAAATACGAAGCAATGTCGATAATGCAGTCAATCGATTTGTTCATTTACGTCACTTGAAACGCTACTCGCCACCAGATGGCGTTGTTTGCACGAAACGACAAAGCAATGCCGATAAAGCAGTCGATCAATTTGTTCACCAACGTCACTTCTTGAAACACCACTCGCCACTAGATGGCGTTGTTTGCAGTTTCATACGATTTTTGGGTTTTATTACATTTGCAACCCCACAATTATTGTCATTTAATTGATCCTTCCACCACTAGATGGAGTTGTTTGAAATTTTTATTAGTTTTTGTTTATTTTTCACACCTGCAACCCCAGAATTAATGTCAGTAAATAATTATTTAATTACTCTTTTCGTCACTGGAGGCGCTAGTATGGGTATAAAGGTCACTTTTCAAATAAAAATATGTTCTAGCAACGACTCGACAATTGTTTCACTTAATAATTTCACTGTTTAGTCAAATTTTGTCACACTGTGTCACTGATTCTAGTTTTGAATGTAGTTAAAATATGTTCAACTGTTCAATAGAATACATATTGTTTGTTTTTCACCATTTTAAGAAAGAAGTACCGTTCGTGTTTACCATCAGTTTTATAAGATATTACTTGATTTTCAAGGTCACTAACACTGATACTTATGCAGTCCTGTATTTACAATTTACTCTCGCACAACAATTCACTATAAAAACTTTTATTTGTTTATTTATTAATTTTAATTACGCGGGTGTTGTTTACTGCGCGAGTGTTGCCAGCTGTAGTTTTTATATTGTATATTATTAGTGTAAACATTCGTTGGTGAACCAAATAAATAAATAAATAAATGTATGGTACCGTGCAGTAATCTTTTTAATACTACAAGTGAGAAAACTTGTGAGGAGGAGTGGATGCAAAAATGACTCGACGGATTTAAAAGAAACTTGGCACATAGACAGTCTACAACCTGGAGCAACACATGGACTACCGTGTCGGTTCCACGCGGGCGGAACCACAGGTAAGAGCTAGTGATGTATATGTGAAAGTGATGTAGAAAATACAGTGAGATAAGTGTGAATGTGTTTAGTAAAAACTGATGCAATGCATTAAATGTATTGTATTTGTTGATTGTTCTTGTGTGTAGTGATTGCTTGTATAGTGTAAATAGGATTCTAATGTACTTTGGTTTTAGTGTCTAGGCATACACGTACGAAAATATAAAAAACAAGAGAAAAAAACTTAAAACTATGTTAAATACAGGAAAGCTAACATGGCATGCAATTTTCAGACGAAACATCAATGTTTTATGTAGGTCGCGTTGTTGGGTGTTAATTAGTGTATTCAGTCATTTTTTTTGTTGTCATCCCCACTCCGTGGAACCCTATGGTTATGGAGATAACCAAGGTTAAAGTGTTTTAGGTTAGAACAAAAATTCCTCCCAGTTTGACTCCGCCTTATCTCCGGCGCTGCGGAAAGAGCAGCCCTACCGCCCTTGCGTGCCGAAGCACGGTCACTCATGGGAGGTGGAGCGGCTGAGGCTGGTTTTTTTACACAAAAAATTATGAATTTTTGTTTACAATGTGGAACGGAACGTGAAGCGACGCCATTTTGCGTCTTGTTTTTATTTATTAGCCGTCAGTGTCAGTCATTCTCGTGTTTTATTTATTCTCACTATGAATATCCGAAAAATACCCAAGACCGAATCAGAGCACCCCACTTTCCACGTGTTCTTGTCTGCCCTACCCCTAGAGTGTATTTAAAAAACCGGAGGCGCGGAGGGAGAGCAGCCCTCGCCCGCTGTGACGAAGCGCGGGAGCCTCGGCTCCGCAGCTTCGGTTAGTTGGTCGCCTTCGGCGACCAGCTTCAGCCGCTCCACCTCGCATGAGTGACCGTGCTTCGGCAAGCAAGGGCGGAAGGGCTGCTCTTCCCGCAGCGCCGGAGATAAGGCGGAGTCAAACTGGGGGGAATTTTTGTTCTAACCTAAAACACTTTAACCTTGGTTATCTCCATAACCAAAGGGTTCCACGGAGTGGGGATGGTACAGGGGGTATCCTCTCTTACCCCCCTTCCCCTCCCCACCCCATAAATCGATGTAACCTAACCTAAAAAACTTTAACTTTGGATATCTCCATAACCATGGGGTTGCGTGGGGTGGGAATGGTAGTGGGGTAGCCTACCTCCCCCCCTCCCCCTCACCCCCCCACCGCCTCCTAAATCGATGGTCCATAATGGAAATTTTTACCATAGAAGTAGGTACTCGTTAAAAGAAAATATCCATATCACAAAGTAATCACACAGTAGGCAAGGAACGCATATTCGCAACTTGGAACTGAAATCCAAGCAAAACAAGCAGAGAATAACTGGTCAATCCAAAATAATATGCCAATGTCATATCAAAGAAATAATAAATACTTACCTTCATTATATGAAGTGCGTATTCAAGAAAAATACTCGTTAGATGTGTACACAAAAATATGTCGGAGACAGTCATTAGTACGGTCGCTAAACGAATCGCAAGCGCGCCACTGGCGACATCACGTGATCTACCCACACCACAAGCGCGCTTATACAGAGTCGTGAGGTTTAAGTCCACGGCGAGCAGGCCATTCAGTGTCTGATCGCATCGGAGTTAAGACGTCGCGAAACTGTACTCGATTCGTTGTGCTCAGTTATTGTGATTAAATTGTAATTTGTGACAATGTTAGTTTGCGATTTTAATAAACGTCCTGTATCGCACCGAGTGTGTTTTCATTGCACGAAACCCATCTTCTGCCCACATGATGCCTGATTCTAATGGAATAAATCCTGATGTCGCTCCGACATCAGAAGTGGGATCAAATCGTGCTAATGAGATCACACGCGGGGACAGTGACAATAACAATCAGTGGCGGTTACTTTTTGAAATGCAAAACCTACTAATGCACGCGCTGATACTCACTAAAAGTTAAGCCAGTGAAAAACAGTTAGTGTTGCCGGTATTCGACTCGGATAAACCCGATTGCGGTGCGTGACAGCAGATTTATGCTTTGCTTAAAATTCACTGCAAAGTCAACTTGTTGTGGCGGTCAGCAAGACGCTAAAAGGTGAAGCATCAACATGGCTATTCCAAATAGCCTACGAAGGAATGATATGGAATGAATTAAAGGTACTTTTCACAACACGATTTATTTCGTCTGACACATTGGCGGGGTACCTTAATTAAAATGAACGGCAAAAAAACCAAGTGAAGAAACATTACCCGCGTTCGCAAGTAATTTAATCACTTCGCTGAATAATCGTTGGAAAGATGTAAACAAAGAAGAAATCGCAACAGTACTCGCTCACATCATAGTTTGACCAGTAACTTCAACGTATGACGTTTACTACAAACATTAGATCGAGGGACAAATTATAGCAAGGACTGAACGCGATTTGACATTTGAACCGCATGATAAACACCACCGGTGAATCATCGTCGAGTCAAGCGGAGCAGCAGCCGGCAGCGAAGCATTTGGTCTGCTTCAAATGTGGCAAGCCGGGTCACATAGCAGTCCGGTGTACGAGCTGCGGTGACAGCGGCTGCATCGGCAGCGGCGGCTGCGTCGGCAGCGCCGGCTACGTCGGCAGCGGAGGTAGCGGCGGCTGCGTCGGCAACGCCGGCAGCGGCGGCAGTGGCAGCAGGCCGGTCGACGCCGCGGCGGTGTGCGGAACGAGCGGCGCATCGTACAACTACCCTCACGCACGTTAGAACACAAAGGTGAGCTGTATTGTTTTGTTTACGATTCTGGTGCTGAATGCTCGTTAGTAAATTAGAGTTGTGGAGCCTAATTAAGTGGCAAACGAGTTAATATCGTTGTTGCGTTGACTGGTATTGGTCAAACACGTGTATTCAGCACAGAACAAATCTTATGTTGCTTAACGATTAGCGAACACCAACTTGAGTTTTTATGTTTTGTTTGTTTTGACTTTGTGTTGCTTCAAAACGAAGAACGCAACCAGACTGAATTAGACTCCAAATATTAGCAACCATTCAAAGTTCTAGAATTATTAGAGTGAGATCGCTACACATTGAGAGCATTATTAAGTTCTAAGCGTACTTACAAGTACGAACACGATGGGTTAAGGAGAATGCCCGAGTGCCAAGTACAGTTTTAAGTAGAGAGTTTTTAATTTGATTTGAGAATTTGAAATTGAGAGATAGTGTGGAAACTTGGTTCGGATGGTCGGACCGTACCAGTAGCCATTTCGTAGCCGTAGTCCGGTAGAAGTCGGTGTCTACTTTTAGTAGTCCGTGGATGCGCGGTGCGCGGGTGGCTCTGGCGGAGGTCGGGTCGTAGAGACCATAGAGTCATGTGGGACTCGGCGTTCTTGAGGAACGTAGTAAAACAAACAGGGGTTTGTTGGAGGGCCATGTGTTGCCCATAGGCCACGGATGAGTTTCCTGCTTTGTGTAATGATTAGATGAATGAAGAGGTATTTGGTTGCTTTAGCATTTTAATTGGCCTAATCGTATGTTTGATTTAGTTAGTTTGTTTGATTTAGAACTTTAGACAAAGATAATTATTTGTAAAGAAATAAAGGAAAGTAATTGTGATGAAAACCAAAGTCGACATTGATGAAGTCCGTGAGATTGCGTCAAGGAATATTAGACAAACGCAGCTATAACAAAGAAATAAAAATATGTTGGTGATTTCGTGTTATTAGAAACGAAGAGAGAAATCAGACTAAGTTAGATCGGAAGTTCAGAGGTCCGTTTAAGGTAGTGGTAGTCTTGAATGGTGATCGCTATACGTTAAAAGCTTTAAATTCTAACCATACTTACAAATACGCTTACGATAGGTTGAAGAAAGATGCCAGTGGGTCATGTACCAGTCGAAGTAGATGGTGATTACAGTGGTGATGAGCAAGCCTAAGTTATGGAAACCACGCGAGTAGGGGTTCTCTATCGGCCGTATTGGGTCTACAAGGACCATAGTTTTGATCCATGCGATGGATGTGTGAGAGCAATGCGATTGCTAGTCGGCTGGAGAGCCGTGGCGTTAGAGTGGTTTACTCGTGTGTGGGTTTCTAAGGCTCTTAGTGAAAAAGATGATTGTTAATGTGGAAAACGATGGTACGTGGCTCTGGTTGATGATTTTTGCTATGATTAGTCAAAGTTTCAGTTGCCGGGGAATCAGAGTATTACTACCACGAATTTGAGGTAAAGTCGAGTGAAAGTCTTGTTGATGAAACAGAGAACAGAGATTAAGTTTGTGTGATAATACTTTGGAACCATAAAGTCCGGGAGTGACTTGGCGATCCGAGGGGGATGCGCAAATGAATGGTTGAGTAACTGGAGGTTACTAGAAAGTATGAATCACATACAGCTTGGTTGATTATTTTGTTGGTGATCTTAAGATTTGAGAATTAAATAGTGAGTAATGCTCTGAACTCTGCAATTGTGGTTTGTTTGAACTTAAGGAATAAGATTTGAGATCCCAACAGATTTCTTTTATAGTGTTTTTGGATTTAGCAAATGTGGTCAGGAGTGACCGAGCTATGTGATACTTTGCGAGTATTTTTCTTTACAGGTTAACACACGAGGACGTGTGCTTCGCAGGATGGCCGTGTCGGAGACAGTCATTAGTACGGTCGCTAAACGAATCGCAAGCGCGCCACTGGCGACATCACGTGATCTACCCACACCACAAGCGCGCTTATACAGAGTCGTGATGTTTAAGTCCACGGCGAGCAGGCCATTCAGTGTCTGATCGCATCGGAGTTAAGACGTCGCGAAACTGTACTCGATTCGTTGTGCTCAGTTATTGTGATTAAATTGTAATTTGTGACAATGTTAGTTTGCGATTTTAATAAACGTCCTGTATCGCACCGAGTGTGTTTTCATTGCACAAAACCCATCTTCTGCCCACATGATGCCTGATTCTAATGGAATAAATCCTGATGTCGCTCCGACAAATATTTTAGTAATATTGTCGTTTTTCATTCGCGATAACATAACAAAAATTACATAAATTCCTTTGATCTAAAATAAGCAGTTTTAGGTATTAAAATGGAACGTCAAAAACATTTTTAGTACTTCCCGTTAAAAATGGCAAGGCGGGGAAGGGAAGCATAATGGAGTATTGTTTTTTTGAGAACTATGTTACGCAAGTTATACTGAACTAGCATCTGCCCGCGGCTTTGCCCGCGTGGATTTCGGAAATTGCCCCATGAGGACGTGCTACTGGGATTGAAAGTACCCTATGTGTTAATCCATCTATCTAATTCTAACAGAACATTGGCTTAAAAGCCACCAGTTCTTGTTCAATTTTAATAATCACCAGGTTGGTAGTTCGTTCAGCAGAGAAAATGCTATACATGGTGGCTCATTAATTTTAGTCAGTAACCAGCTTAAATTTAAAGACCGTAAGGATATTGTGAGCCTATCTGTTGAGCGGACAGTTGAGATAGCCTGTATAGAATTGGAGCAGTTTATTGTATTGAGTGTGTACAGACCCCCTTCAGGATTGTATGACTGCTTTGAAAAGGTAATGGATGTAGTGTTACACAGGATTTCTAACTCAAATAAGCCTATTATCACTTGTGGTGACTTTAATGTTAATTTATTAGAAAATTCAGGTTCTTGTAGTAAAATAATAAGTTTGTTTCAGTCTTACAATCTTGTAAACCTATTCTTGGAGCCCACAAGAATAACCACTACAAGTGCCACATGCCTAGATAATATTTATACAGATGTTATACCGAGCCACAAAGAAATTATAAATTTACTGGATTCAGACCATTGCGGGCAAAGGATTAATATTCCTTACCAAAACAACAAAGTGGCTAAAAAGGATATCACTGTTAACCCCAAAACTGCAAGTCGCTTGGAAGCTTTTAAAGTTAAACTCATTAATAAATTACCAGCTTTGTCTGTTCATGGTGATCCTAATCAACTATATGATGATTTTTTTAATACATACTGTAAACAATTTAATTCTACATTTATTCCCAAGACTATCTCGATTAATAGTAACGCATCTTTCAGTGATTGGGCTACCATTGGTATTCATAAAAGAAGAACACGGCTTTATGAGCTGTACGATGAAAGGGCGTATGTAAAGACTCCTGAATTTAATTTATATGTTAGAAATATTATTCAAAATTATTTAAAAAAGTTTGTTGTTCGGCCAAGTCGCGTTATTTGAGTTTGAAGATTAAAAACAGTAGTAATATAATTAGGACGACTTGGAATATTATTAATAGTGAAACGGGAAGGTCTTGTAAGCGAGATACTGACTACAGCCTGTCTATTAACGACAATATAATAAAATCAGACTCACAAGTCGCTGCGGCCTTTGAAAATTTCTTTTCAGATATTCCCATTTCAACTACCAAATCCTTAAACTCATCACCTTCTGTTGCTGAGTCTTTGCTTAAGAAAAATGTTAACGTTTGCGATTCGGAATTTAATTTTGAACATATTACCTGTAGATACATAATTAAAACCTTTCACACTTTAAATGTAAAAAAGACTGCAGATCTGTGGGGTAATTCTGTAGAAGTTGCTAAGTCTATTATTGACATTGTAGCACCTACTTTAGCTGTTATCTTTAATAATTGTATCGACTGTGGGGAGTTTCCTGACCTAATGAAAAATAGTAAAATAATACCTTTGTTTAAATCAGGTAGTACATCAGACCCAACAAATTATAGACCTATTTCAGTACTATTGTGTATTGACCTATTACAGTATTTTTGAGAAATTAATTTTAGAGCAATTGCAAAGATTTTTTAATAGACATAAATTATTACATAGCAAACAGTTCGGTTTTACAAGGGGTCGTTAAACTACTGATGTTGAACTCTTAGGACATATTTATGATGCATGGGAAGATAAATGCGATGCCTTGGGCATTTTTTGTGATTTATCCAAGGCATTCGATTGCGTTCTTCATGAAACATTAATCAGGAAACTCCGCCACTACGGGATCTGGAACACCGCTCTGGAACTTCTTATTTCATACTTGAGTAATAGGATTCAAAGCGTTGACGTTAATGGTAAAAGATCTCCCGGATCTATAGTAACAATGGGAGTTCCACAGGGTTCAATTCTTGGTCCTTTTTTGTTTCTTATTTATATTAATGACTTGCCTTACCTCATAAAGGATCATGATATAGTGTTGTTTGCGGATGACACTTCACTTTTGTTTAAACTTAAACGTCAGCAGCTGGTTACTGACGATGTAAATAGCGCGATCTCAAAAGTAGTTCACTGGTTTAATGTTAACAATTTACTTCTCAATGAGAAAAAAACCAAATGCATTAAGTTTACGTTACCTCACGTTAGGCAGGTGAAAACTAATGTGTTGATGAAGGGCGAAGAATTGAATCCTGACGATAGCACAGTATTCTTGGGCTTGACTTTGGATGTTAAGCTTCAGTGGGGCCCACATACAAGGTGCAGTTTTGAACCTGCAAAACATTTCAGGAGGTTGTTATGAGACTCGTAAATAATCATATAACAATACGATACCAAGTCAATAATCAATATTACTTTTTATTTCCGATTTTTCAATATTATTGTTTTTCAGAATAACTCTCTTAATAACCCTCTTCAAAAAAACAGAATCACCCATTGCGATGTATCGCGCGTCATGTCACTGTGTGCGTGAATGCGATGACCAGTGACGTCAGCCTGTACGAGTCTCCGCCCACATTTCTACGAAACGAACGCGGCATGTACTTTGAACTAAAATGAAGGTCGTTGCTATGGTTACGGGGAGCCCCCGCGATGCTCGTCATACCGCATTTCGATTAAGACTCGAACGTCTGTTACTGCGCATCGAAGGTTCAACCAACGTGCCGCGATCTGTACAAGTTGTTGTAGCTACAGCAACTTATAGCAAATAATTTTACCTTAGATGTAGTTCGAATTTGAAAATCACAATGTACCTACATTATTGTTTTAAATTTCGCTAAATAATAACTCATTTTTAAGCATCATTACAATGCGAAAATCTTCATCATCTGCCGAGCCTGTTCCCAACTATGTTAGGGTCGGCTTTCAGTTTAACTGTATGCAGCTCACTACACGCAGTCGCCCTACGTGATTCACTGGCACTCCATGCCAGTGAATCACGTAGGGCGACTGCGTATCAGACCTCAACAAACCAGTTACTTGATAACACGATACCCATTTGTTAGACTAATTGTCAGACTTTCTGGCTTTTGACTACCCGTACCAACGACCATACGGCAGGGCTGTAAGGTCGTTGACCCGTACCGACCCATGTGGTACCTAACGACTGTCCGAGAGCTACAAATCAATTCGAACCAAAGGCTTTAATTAAGTGTTTACCGAAACACGGGATTTCAATGATGTCCTAGATAAATTTAAAAAGTACTTGCATCATTATGAATTAAAAAAATAACACAATGGTACTTGCTCAGTTGCGAACCCGCAACCTCATGCATGAGAGGAGAAAACCTTAACCACTGGGTTATTACGATAAATAATAATAGTAGGAAGTAGATAAAACTGCCCCAAAAAAAGTTTACGTTGCTTGGCGTCGTTAGTAACCTATCAGCTGATGAATAAAATGATAGGCGGAGATAAATAAACCTTACATAGCACATAAGCAGTTCCTGTTGCACAATAAATTGTGAAAATAATATGATCGCGAGCGCGTGCGCGGGATTTAGGTAGGCACCTAATAATAATAATAAGGCATGTAGGTATTCGGCGCAGTCGGCGCGCTCTGTAGGTAAATTCAGCCCCAAAGACGGTTTTCGTTTTTATTTGTAGATTAAATTGGTTGATTTAAGATTTTCCTTCCTACTTTTTAACGGGCTGAGGACCGACAGAAATACATCAAGATAATTTGTGCTAGTTAAGTAGGTAGGTACCCATGTGTTAGGGATTTTAAGTGATTCATTTTGTCTGATAGGTATTTTTGGCGTAGTTAAAAATTTTAAATCAACTTATTTACACTAATCAAGTTGATTTAGCTAACATCGTATTTACAAATTATTGTCTATGTACAAATAAATAAATAAATTACCTACTTATGTTACCTGGAGATACTGTTCAAAGTTTCCACCGTCACACTCCAGGCACAGTCTAGCACGACGTTGCTGATTTTCCTTCAGCTTACGTAACACAAACACATTCGAGTTTATTGTGTCGAAAGCACTGATCACTTTTGCACGTAGTTGGGTAACACTGGTGATTTCGTCTGTGTACACCAATCTTTTAACGTCTCCCCACAGATAAAAGTCCAGGGGCGTGAGGTCCGGAGAACGCGGAGGCCAAGCCACTGGACCACCGCGACCAATCCAGTGGGTGCCAAACCTGCCACTCAAGTACTCACGTACTTGCCTACCGTAGTGAGGAGGTGCACCGTCCTGCTGGTAGTACATGTTGCGTTCCACTACCAGGGGAACTTCTTCCAACATTTCCTCGACGACGTATTGCAACATCTCCAGATATGTGGCACTAGTGAGGTGACCATCGATAAAATGGGGTCCAAGCAATTGGTCTCCTATTATGCCAGCCCACACATTTAAACTGAACCTCACTTGAAAAGAATGCCTTTTAGTCACGTGCGGGTTGTGTTCGCGGTGAGCCCACCAGTGTTCGTTATGAACATTGTAAACGCCAACTCGAGTATAAATAAACACTCGTCCGTCCACAGCATGTTGGCGTCTTGGTGTTCCAGCAACCAGCGACAAAATGTAACTCGCGCGGCGTTATCACTTTGGTGGAGATCCTGTACCTTGCGGTAATGAAAAGGATGCTGCATTTCTTTGTGCAGTAGCCGCCACACTGTGGAGTGGTGCACTCCAAACCGTCGACCAGCCTCCCGCGTGCTTGCCCGTGGCTCTCGCCGGAAGAATTCCAAGATATCTTCCTGCAAGGCGACAGGCAGGCCTTCGTTGCCGCGACCTTCAGCATGCTGGGGAACGTCGAACTGCCGATGATCGCGCAGTCTCTGTGTAGCAGCCAGCATTACCCTGTGTGAGGGACGTTGCCGATTGGGGAATAACTCCCCGAACATTTCGGTGGCTCGAGATACATTGTCTCCACTGATGGCATACAAGCGGACCATCTCCAACAAATCTACATTGGAGTATTGGTCCGTCATCTTTACAACTAGGTAGTAGGTACCTATCGCGACCGTTAATCGAAGGCGCACTTGAGGGGCGGAATTTGCAAGCGTATGAACATACCGGCGTCATCAATTACACTAATAAATTGACCCGATTTATGCGGTTGCGTTTGCGATGACCGCGGGGGCGTGGCTAGTGGGAGAGGGAGTGGGCGGTGGTTGGTGCTTTGATGATTTATGAAAGAAATGTCGGTTGCGTTTGTTTGTGTGTGTGAAAGCGCAGTTTAAGGACACGTACAGGTTGGCCGCGTTTTAAAAAGGGGAGTTTACACTTACCGATGTCCGTAAATATGAATAAAATGAAAAAAAAAAACCTGCCCATATTATTGTTGATTCGGGTCGAGAATCACTAACATAATTACGTCCTAAAATGTTTTGCAGATCCAAAACTGCACCTTGTATAGATAAATTGTCAAAAAAGCTAAGCTCCGCAGCTTATGCTGTTAGAAAAATTCGTAATTTAACTGACATAGAGACAGCCCGTTTAGTGTACTTTAGCTATTTTCACAGTGTAATGTCGTACGGTATTCTGTTGTGGGGAAATGCCGCCGACATTCAAACTGTCTTTGTTTTGCAGAAAAGAGCTGTGCGATCAATTTATAAATTAAGTCCCAGACAGTCTCTTAGAGAGAAATTTAAGCAGATCAATGTAATGACTGTGCCTTCTCAATATATTTTTGAGAATCTTTTATATGCCCATAAAAATATTAAATTGTTTAAGAAATACAGTGATATTCATAATATAAATACTAGGAACAAACACAAATTTGTTGTACCTTCAACAAGGCTCAAGAAAATAGGTGGCTCGTTCAGATGTCAAAGTATATGCTTTTATAATAAACTTCCAAGCCAAGTACAAAGCCTCAGCCTTAATAAATTCAAATCATTCATAAACGTAAGTTGTGCCAGAAAGCGTTTTATACCGTAAAAGATTATATTGATGACAAAAAGGCTTGGGAGTGAGCTGCTCCAATTCATTTATTTTAATGTTCTTTTACTGATTTATTTTAATTTTATTACATCACATGACAGCCATATTTACTTTATGAAGTATAATATTATTATTATTTTAATTATTGTGAATGTGAGGACTATGTGGGTCAAATATATTTTCTCTCTTTCTCAGTTACTTTTTATGATAGTCTGGCGGTTTGAGTACTATATGCGGCCTACCCAAATGTCCTTTCTTTGGTATTGTTCGTCGAATCGTTGAGCTCCTTGACTTCTGAGTTGAGCTGCACGATTACCGACAAATGCGTGCACTGACTGGACAGGTCCACTCAATCTGTGTGGTTCTTTCCTCAAAAGACCATTTCAGACACGAATCTACATATTCTTCACTGTCTGTCTGGACTTTAAAAGAGACTGTGACCTCTGAGTTTGTTTCGGCCTTTCTTCTCAGAGTAGTCAGATAGGAAACGCCGACCTCATCTAGTTTTAAAACATATGATCGACGTGTAAAAGTGTTTGTATGAACCTACTTACAGAAAATAAATCATTTATCATTAATAACGTAGTACCTTATTTTCGTAACCGATTAAAATCTTCCATACAAACTTCGACACCCCCTAATCCCCCTTTAGGGGGTCGTTTAGAAAAAAAATAAAAACTTTTTATAAAAAAAACACTACAAAGTGAAAAATTACTTTAATTTCTGAAGTCGGTGGCAAATAACGAAAATTCAAAACCAAAGACAACGAATTCCGAAATTAAAGTTATTTTTCACTTTTTAGTGTTTTTTTTTGGAAGTCGGTTGGTTTTTTTTAGTTTATGCTTTTTCCAAAGTCCAGTAAAACAATCAATATATTTTAGTAATAAACATGTTCCTTCTCAAAATCCGTTATTGCCAGAGCAACACACACCTTAAGTTCAGCTGAAACTATTAATGTTTTACATGATGTATTTTCATTATTTGGTTTCCCTTCCACCATAGTGTCCGATCGTGGTCTTGCGTTTTGTAGCCGTTTTTTTTTATAGATTTTGCATTTAAACACCTTATAAAACATGAGTTGACATCAGTTGCAACGCCAAGAGCTAACGGTCAGGTCGAGAGGGTTAATAGAACAATTTTAAATGGTTTAAGAACTAGCAGTGAGGAAAGTAACTGGGACTGTTGCCTGCCTGATTTAGTTTTCGGTGTTAACAACACGTGCCATGAAACCACAGGTCAAGCCCCCTTTAATTTGGAAAATAGCGAAAGCAATTTAGCTATAGAAAATAGAAGAGCAAAGGCCACTGCTAACATTAAACGTAAACAACAATTAATGAAACATCATTTCGATAAAAAACGTAAAGAGGGTCGTATTTACAATAAAGGGGACTTATGGGGTCTTATGGCGTAATCCAAAAAGCTGTGGTCAGTCTAGAGTAAATACGAAGCTTGATGCTACGTATGCTGGGCCGTATAGAATAACTAAGTCACTTGGTCATGACCGGTATATGATACACAGCGTAAAAGGGTTTAGAGGCTACAAGAAAGGACATGAGGGTTTCTGCCCTCTGGTCGTGGCTGAATCGGTAAATGTTCAAGATTTGAAGTTTTACAGTAAAACTTAAAAATTTAGATTAAAATTACTATGGATTTACAATCTTCTTAATATTTATTTATTTATTTATTTATTTATTTGCTCTCATGCACAGCACACATTTTACAGTATTACGGTTTTTGTACATGAACCCTGTCAGGGCACTGCAAATGACAATGTTGGTTCATTGTTGAGTTTATGAATATTACATTAACAAAAACAAAAATTGACTCAAAACTTATCAAAACACAATACAATAGATTTCAAAATAATTATAAATGTCTAGGAGTCGTTGTGATGTCCAATTAACAGTCTATTAACATCACAATTAACAGTAATAATCAATATACAATAACACACATAAAGTCATATTAGTCAGGTTGTAATAGTGGGTAGGTAGTAAAAAGTAGAATAATAATAAGATATAGTTAATCATTACAATCATGTCATGTCGATATCGTTAGTAATTAAATTGAATTATAGTACGTCATTTTACAATACCAAATAAAATAAATTACATTTCATGTCAATTTCAATATTATTGTACGTAACTATTGATCAAATCGGATCTTGAAATTGAATACCTACATATATGTGACCTACATCTATAAAGTTTTATCCGTCATGAATTCGTCTACTGTGTAATAACATTTCCCTATTAAAAGTACTCTTAGTTTGTTATAGAATGAATTTGTATTCTCATCGTCTTTTATGTAATTTGGTAATTTATTATAAATAGTTGCTATTCGATAGTTGGGGCTGTTTTTCATTATTTTTAATTTTGGTGTCGGTGTAATCAACTTGTTTTTGTTTCTTCGGTTATAATTTTGGTTTGCTTCTATGTTAGATGTAAAGTAATTTCTGTGTTTTTGCACGAACGTAGCTATTTGTAATATGTAAAGGGAGGGTAACGTTATTAATTTATTTTTTATGAAATGTGGCTTACAACTTTCCCATGGCTTAATGTTCATAAGGATTCGTATACATTTCTTTTGCATGATGAAAATGTCATGGAAGTTAGTACTTTCGCCCCATAATATTAAGCCATAGCTAAACCAGGCATAAGCATATGCATAGTATGTTGAGAGCGCGGTCTCATAGTTTGTGTTGCTTTTTAATTTGCTTAATGCGTATATAAATTTTGATAATTTAGTCTTCAGATTCTTGATATGATTTTTCCATGTTAGATTATTGTCCAATGTTAAACCAAGAAGCGATAGATCGTCCCTTTCTGGTATATTTAATTTATTACTAAGGTTATTTATGTTTAGCGGTGTTCGTTGGTAAGTTCTGAATTGTAGTAGATTACTTTTTTTACTATTGATTTGGAGATTATGCTTTTCTAGCCACGATTTAACAATTTTATATGTAATTTCAATGTTGGTTTCGGTGTTCTCATTGCTTCTAAACACTAGTGATACGTCGTCTGCAAATAGGACGCACTTCGTGTCAATTGTTTTAGGTAGGTCGTTTATGTATATAATAAATAATATACACCCCAACACACTGCCCTGTGGAATGGAGTGGTTGATAACCTTTGTCCATGATTTTATAATTTGTATTTCTTTTGCTTCTTTGTTGTAGTATTCTATTTCAACATATTGTTTTCTATTTTTTAGATAAGATTTTAGCCATTTATAGCCCGTACCCCTAATTCCTATGCCATATAGTTTTTGTAGTAAAATGTCATGGGAAACCCTATCATATGCTTTGGTCATGTCTAGGAACAAACCTATGGCATATTGTTTTTCGTTGATGTAGTTATATATTTCTTGTACGTAATTATATACCGCGAGTGTTGTCGATCTTTCTTGTCTAAAGCCAAACTGATTTATGTCCAAGAGATTGAATTTTTCCAAAAAATTGTTAATCCTAGTGGACATTGTTTTTTCGAATATTTTTGATATAACTGGCAGAAGGGCTATTGGTCGGTAAGAACAGGGATCTTGGGGCTTGCCCCCTTTTTTAAATATTGGTCGTAGTTTAGCTTCTTTTAATTTATCCGGAAAGATACCTTCGTCAAATGATTTATTTATTAGTTTGGTTATAGGTGGTGTCAACTCATGAATACAATCTTTAATTAGGAAAGATGGTATTTCATCAACTCCGGCTATATATAAAAGTATATATATAAAAGGCTAGGGTGACTGAGATATCAACGCACAGCCTAAACCGCTGGTCCTAGAGACATGAAATTTTGAGGGTGTGTTCTTTATGAAGAGTAAGTTTCCACTAAGAAACGAGTTTTCGAAATTCTACCCCTTTTTTTTTTTTTTTTTTGGGTGGGAAATCATCAAATAACTTCTCCCGCTCTGGGCGGAGCGGGAGGGCGTGTCAGACTCTTACTGACTAAAACCCACCCGTGTTCCTTCAGTTGCCTGTGTTGCCAGGGGCCACGGTATCCCTTTCGGACTTTCCCGCAACCCCGGCAGGCATCGGCCCTGGTGGGCCCCGCCATTGGTGCTGACATCTCTTTGAGGCGCGCGTGGAACACAACGCGCCGTCGACCCGGGCCTGGTCCTTATCGGGGGCGAGCTACCCATTGCTCACCGCCCGCAAGCCCGCGCCTACGGTGGCCGGGAATCCTCCAAGGAGTCCCGACGCCCAGGGCGTCTCCTACGGCGGCTAGGCGCGTGAGGGCGCGAACTTTGCCTCTCCCTCACGCGCTCCGCCTCCTCCTTTGCGAGCATTACTGCTTCGCAGAAGGAGGTGACGGCTCCCCATTCCCTCTCGCTCCGTACCATGGCCTGGACCAGGGCCGGACGCGAGAGATCTCCACCGCCGATGGCCTCCACGAGGACACGGCGGTGCTCTGCCCAAGCCGGGCAGACCTCCACCGTATGCTCCACCGTGTCCTCCGGGCGATCCACACAATGGTGATACCCGGGCGCTTCCTCCCGCCTTATCCGGAACAGGAACCTCCCGAAACAACCGTGTCCGGTGAGGACCTGTGTCAGGCGGAAGGTGAGGACGCCGTGGCGCCTCTCTAGCCACTCCTCAAAGAGGGTGAAATGGGGGCATTACGTTTGTATGAATTTTTTTATTCCTTGAGTTAATAGACTTGAAACTTGGCACGAATACTTATCCAAGTAAATTATAAAGTTTGTCATTTATAGTTTTTATAAACTACCCCTTAAACGGGGATTGGGGGCTATCAAAGTTTGTATAGAAAAATTTTAACGCGTTATCCGTGCTGTTTTTGTCTCGAAACTCAGTATTTATACTTAAAACCAGAAATAAAGAATAATGTGTATAAGAGGTTTCAAAAATCACCCCTAACGGAGTGAAAATGGGTAGTCTACGTCACAGCTCAAACCACTTAACGGATTGGGCTGAAATTTGGCACACAGATAGTTATTACGATCTAGGCGTCCACTAAGAAAGGGTTTTTGGAAATTCGACTTTAAAAGGGTGAAAAGGGGGGATTTTGTTTGTATGAAAAATGTTATTCTTTGAGTTAATGAACTTAAAAATTGGCACGAATACTTATCTAAGTAAATTATAAAGTTTGCCATTTTTCGTTTTTATAAACTACCCCCTAAACGGGGATTAGAGGGTGTCAAATTTGTTCAGAAGAATTTCAACGCGCTGTCCGATTAACTCGAAACTCAGTATTTATATTTAATGGTGTGAAAAGGGGTGGTCAATTTTGCAGGGGGGAAAATCCCCCCCTGCAAAATTGACCACCCCTTTTTGTGTGCGTGGGCACGTTCGACTCGACTCTCTAGTGAATTACTGTACTGTCCTCCAGTAGCTAGGCGAGTGCGCCTTCGCTACGGGCAGATGGAATGCGCAATAATGAACGATCGACTCGACTCCCTAGTGTATTACTGTACTCGACCAATGATCAGACGAGTTCGCTATCGCTCTGAAGGGTGGTACAGAATGCTCAATAATGATCAATCGATGCGAAAGAGGTTGCGGTAAGTTTATAAATGTTAACGTACTATATACATTCACTCATTTTCAATCGGTTCATTTCCGACAGTAATCATGAAATTTGTAAAACAACCGCAATCACTACATGTTAATACAGTCTGCGATGATTTTAGTAAGACTAGTTCACGTCATGGAGAATTATTACCTAACTCAGTACGATGTATCATTTGCGGTCCGTCCAATTGTGGAAAAACCAATTTATTAATTGGTCTTCTTATACACGAAAATGGATTAAGATTTGAAAATGTTTATGTTTATTCGATTCTTGGCCCTTTTCTATTTCTAGTTTATATTAATGACCTTCCCTACATGATGGCTAACTTATCGGATATAATTCTATTCGCTGATGACACGTCTCTTATTTTTAAAATAGATAGAAAAGATACGGATGTCTTACATGTCAACGATAGTTTGGCAGTTCTTTCTAAATGGTTCGCAGCTAATAATCTATTACTTAATGCGAACAAAACTAAATGTCTTAAGTTCTCTTTACCAAATGTACCCCAAGTAGGTCTAAACTTAAAACTTGATGGCAAAAAACTAGATGCAATTACAGAAACTGTGTTTCTAGGAATTACTCTAGATTCTAAATTGCAATGGGGTGCCCACATTAGAGCTCTTTCAGGTAGATTAAGTTCAGCTGCATTTGCAGTAAGAAAAATAAGGCAGTTGACTGATGTAGCCACAGCTAGGTTAGTATACTTTGCTTATTTACCACAGTATTATGTCTTATGGCGTTCTGCTGTGGGGATCGGCAGCTGATGTAGACTCAATTTTCATATTACAAAAGAGAGCAATCCGCGCGATCTATAGAATGGGTCCTCGTGAGTCCCTTAGAAACAAATTCAAAGAAGTTGATGTACTAACTCTGCCTTCTCTTTATATCTTAGAAAGTATTTTGTATGTTCGCAAAAACTTAGGACTTTTCAAAATTAGAAGTGATTTCCATAATATAAATACACGTAGTAAACATGAAATTGTGATACCTAAATTTAGATTAACTAAAACTAGCAAGTCATTCCTTATAAACAGTATTCGCTTTTATAACAAGTTGCCAAAGTCGGTTACAGAACTTAACGATGGAAAGTTCAAAACCCACATAAAACGTGTCCTTATCAAAAAAGCATATTACAAGATTAAAGACTACGTTGATGACAAGGAAGTTTGGCAATAATTCCTTCTGCACATGTGGCCTCCCTGGTACCTCATTAACGGCATAATTATGTAAATGTCTATTAACTGCTCCCAAATTACGATATGTATTTTATTTTACTTTTTTATTTAGGTACTACTTGACATGTAGTTTCATTATTTGACATTATATGCCTACAATTCAAATTTCATTTTAAAGTAGGGTTCTCATTCGGATTGGTTAAAGTTGTAGTGACAACCATTTGGGTTAAATTGGTTTTTATTATTTTATTCGACCTTTATATAGATTCCTTTATATTTTGTGAATGTGAGAACGTTGTAGGCACAACAGACTGTCGATTTGCAGACTATTTTCTATTTTTTTAAGTATCTTGTTGACAGGCCTACGCTGTCCTCGCATACCTATTCAAACTGTACATTTTTTAAAGCATTGTAAAACCCATTTATTTTTAAAAGAGTAACCGTGGAGTTTCTTGCCGGCTCTTCTCCATAGGAAACGACCAATTGGAACCGTGCACCTAGATTCTGACGTTTCATAAGTGCCCATGTAGGTTTATGTGAAATAAAATATTTTGATTTTGATTTTGATTCAAAAACTCTGCACCAACCCGCACCAAAAGTACATTTTTTTAGAAAGAGTCTTGCAACGGGTACCCGGTATTTCCCTCCAGAAATATCATGGAAATGAGGAAGTACTAAACGTTCAGGGCGCAAAACCCAACTCCGTGATTATCTTTGATGATGTTGCTTGTGAAAATCAAAGTAACATGCGTGATTATTTTGCAATGGGAAGACAAAAATGCGTTGATTGTTTTTATCTTAACCAAACATATAGTAAAATCCCTAAGCAGTTAGTGAGAGACAATGCGAACTTAATCATACTTTTTAAACAAGATGAAATTAATTTACGACATATTTATGAAGAGCATGTCAACACTGATATGACATGGACTGAATTTCGTGAAATTTGCTCGAAAATATGGACTGAACCCTTCAATTACGTAGTAATTAATAAGGATTGCTCCAAAAATAAAGGATGTTACAGAAATAAATTTGACACTTTTGTTGTCTTTGATTAAGAAAAATATTAATATTTAAGACTGTTACCCTCGCGATATTATTATTCTTCATACAACGCTTAATCAATCACGAACTGTTTTTTTTGGGTTGTTATTATGGAAAAAATAACTGAAAATACAAATAGTTGATGCTGCAGAAGCTGTTAAGAAGAAAGTGCGAAAGATGACAATCAGCAAGTACTGGAATCAGTTTTCAAGCCGGTAACAGATCCACTCAACCTAATTGCTAATGTCACTAAGCAGACTTCTCTCCTGCGTAATACAGAAAATGAAGAAACCGAAGTTCCTTTTATCGATAAAACTTTGCAAAAAGAAGTCCCTCCCAGCCATCACATAAGCCAGATAGTAGCGAAAATATACCACAATAAGCAGTGTCAAGCTTTATTACTTTTGTATTACAGCTGATGTTATGGCTTTATTTTGAATAAGAGAGTTCTTAAATTAAAATAATGTTGTAAGCTTACTAAATTCTGTATAAAGTTCGCGGTATTTTTTTTAGCTGAATAGTAATCAAGAGTAGAATCAGCTAAACAAGCGATATTCAAATAAAAGTAATTGAAACAGCTATTATCTGCACAGTAGCTGAAGTTTTTGCATTGTCCTGTATAACATATTTAAGCAAACTAGTTAAACAGCAAAACGCTGAATATTAGACGAAATATTTTCTTTAAGGTGCATAGTGTACGAAATGGTACTAATTTATTCAGATGCTGAATAATTTAGATTTTTTCTTCTTTACACAGCTGACTTCTGCATAATTGAAAATAAACTCCTTGTTTTACCTAACTTATAGCGCTATAAGCGTACAATTGTCTTTATGTTCAGCTTAAAACAATATCAGTTACAAATGTGGGTATCTTAAGTAGCAAATAACTGATTAGTTGAAGATATCGTATGTTTATATCCAGATATTTCACCATTTTGTGACAAAACTGATTCATCAACAATATGCCTCCACAGAAAAATACTAACAAAAGCGTAAATGATTCATGGAAAAAAAGAAAGAGAACGGGAGGAATAAGAAGAAAGTGTTCACGAGAGTATGTAAAGATAAAAAATTGTATCTGTGCAGTAATAGAAAAGGGTTTGACAACTGATACAAATAGGCCCGGGTCAAGTGCGACCAATACAGTTGAAGAGGGTTCTGTACAGGATAATTGTGCATCACCATCAGGCTTAGTGATTCAAACAAATAGACCGGGTCCAACTTTAGGTGCAGATAACGAGAGTTATATGTGTGACAACTTTGCATCTCAATCACAGACTGTACAATTTGATAGTGATTCAAGTTCTACTGATTTGGAAGAAAACTCGGAATTTAATAAAAATTCTGATTTTCGCAATAACCTCAGAGAATGGGCAGTGAGTAAAAATATTTCTCAAGAGGCTGTAAAAGACCTACTAAACGTCATTAATCAACGATTTCCTGGAACTGTACCAGTCGATCCTAGGACTTTATTGCAAACTCCTAGAAATATCGTAATTAAAGAAATTGAAGGCGGAGAATACTGGTATAACGGCCTCACGAAACCACTTACCAATATTTTAAATGTTTGGCTGGACTTGCCAGATATGATAAACCTTAATTTCAATTTTGATGGGTTGCCAATTTTTAAAAGTTCCAAAAAAGAATTTTGGCCTATTCTTTGTAATATACATGAAAGAATTGATATACGACCACTCATTGTTGGAATTTACTATGGTTCTGGCAAACCAAAAAATCTGAATCAGTATATAGAAGACTTTGTCTCAGAGATGAAAACGCTACTTGAAAATGGCATCCACATGGTTAAAGAAGGTGAAGAAAAGATAGTAACTGTAAAAATAAGATGCTTTATATGTGATTCGCCAGCGAGGGCTTTCATAAAAGGTAATTTTATAAGTCTAAAATATAGATCGTTTAAACGTTACTACTAGACCATATTATACAAACGCACGCTCGAACACACACACGCACTACATACTTATTAGTTCCACAAAGATGATGATTCGTTTGTGAAGTATCTTGGGAAACCAGGTGATGGGAGCAATAATAAACGCAGCTCGGTCCAATCGTACATGTATTCGGAATGAAAGGGGAATGACAGATACAACTTACTCAGGGTTGTCATCCCTAACCGGATGCAGTACTGGGGGGAACCAGTGTTACTAATCCTAAAAATAATAAGGTTTAATTAACGGTTAATTAAGTTTATAATATTTGACAACATATTATTCCTTATCATAATTAAAATCTTACGTGCTACATCAGTACAGTAAAATAAGTTTTAATTAAAGCTTCACAATTAAATGTATATAAACTTAACTTAATAAAACGCTAAAGTTCTGCTACCTTTAGTTAGCCCTGCGACATTGTCTTGGGATCGGAAGGGGCGGCCAAGGCAGCCTCTTCCACTAACTATGATCATGATTATTTATTTAATCAATCAAATTCAAATCTCACAACCGGTCTACGATTACGCCTGGGTCGATCCACCGGTGGCGGCGGTGGGAGTGGTGATGGATGGTCAGGTTTTTCTATGCTTGAACCCCCAGGTTCCTCACCCGTTATTTTAACCTTTGGGCTAATACTAACATCCACCGCCTCTCCTGTTGCCGGCATGACATCCCCACCAGCCTGTGTTGGATTTGGTAAAGCCATGTCAAAAGTGGTACCATCAGAACATGCAAAATCTGATAATCGAGATCTGCGTTTTATGTGATCTACATGTTTTCTTGTAAGTTGACCGTCACCATTATCCACTATGTATTCACGCGTGCCTGCCCTAGCCTCTATTACACCCTTCAGCCACTTATCGCCCTTTGCGTAATTCCTAGTCCACACAGTATCTTGTGGAGCGAGCTCTCGAGTTACCCCTCCTGAATTTATTGTCTGTCGCTGTTGAGCCGCCTGAACTCGATCCTCTAATGCGCGATCCGTACGTAATAGATCTAATCGCGTTCGTAATGACCTTCGTTGAAGTAACATGGCCGGTGTTTCTCCTGTCGTATTCTGAACTGTGTTCCTATAGCTGAGTAGAAAAGTTTGTAAAGCTGCATCAATGTTTTTGTTGTCTCTATAAGCTTTCTTAATAGCTGTTTTACATAATTTTACAGCATTTTCCGCCGCGCCGTTCGAAGAAGGGTGATATGCTGGTGAAAACCGTTGGCGAATACCGTTATTTGCCAAAAAGTCGCTAAACTCTTTACTCGTAAATGGGGGCCCCTGGTCGGAAACTAATTCTTCTGGAAGGCCAAATCTGGCAAAGGTAGTACGTAAAACCTTAATCACCTCTGTTGCGTTGGTGCGTGCCATGTCGTACACTTCAAGCCATTTCGAAGTAGAATCTATTAGAATCATGAATGTGCTACCACGATAAGGGCCCAAGAAGTCTACATGCAGCCGACTCCATGGCTGCACCGTATACGGCCAGGGTTGTGGCTCAGCTCGTGGTGGTGCAGCGCCCTCTATCGCACAAGACTCGCAACTACGGCATAGTTGTTCAATGTCACTGTCAATGTTCGGCCACCAAACGTAACTACGTGCTACTGATTTTGTTTTTACGATTCCCATGTGACTTGTATGCAATTGAGCCAGTACCATTTTCCGTAATGATATCGGTATAATTATACGATAGCCCCACATCAAAGAACCACCATCTATATACAATTCGTTCCGCCTAACATAATATAGCCGCACTTGTTCATCTGTACATAATGACGGCCAACCCGACTGCACATAAAGCATGATTCTACTGAGTAGTAAATAAAAATAAAAGTATAAAAACTAAAACCCAACTACGGCAAAAAAGTCAACTAAAAAGGTATAAACAAGTCATCTCAGACAGACAAATTAAAAATCCGGAGTCACACTTGTTAGGGGATAAGTCGAATAGATTACGTGTGACTCCGGATTTTTAATTTGTCTGTCTGAGATGACTTGTTTATACCTTTTTAGTTGACTTTTTTGCCGTAGTTGGGTTTTAGTTTTTATACTTTTATTTTTATTATTTTTATTATTTTGGGGTAATAATATATATATATTTGAAATGTGCTAATTAAGCCCTTTCATTTGATACCCAACATGGCACCAAACAAAAATCTTTTTTTTTTTAGTTCATGACTTTTTGTCCTCTAGAGGGCGCCATATTCAATTTAATGTGACGTCACATAGCCTATAACCATCGGACGGCCGAGACGCTTCCAACTATGCCCCATTTGTCAAAATATGTTGAGTAGATTAGAAGTTATGAGGGAACAAATGAACATACATACATACATACATACATACATACCGGTCAAAATCATAACCCTCCTTTTTGCTTCGCCGTAGTCGGGTAATCAGTCGCTGTTTGCTTCCTAACCTCGTGACTAGTCACTGGTAAGAAATCTTCGACAAAGTTTAAATATGTGACTTCTGTACTCACGCTCGGTTGTTTCCCCTGCGGCAGCCTCGATAAAGCATCCGCACAATTTTTCTTGGATGACACATACTCTATTTCATAATTGTAACCCGATAACAGAATCGCCCATCGCTGTAGCCGCGACGCTGCCATTACCGGAATGCCTACTTTTTTTCCAAAGATATGCGTTAATGGTTTATGATCTGTCCTTAGTGTAAAATTACGCCCGTATAGGTACTGGTGAAATTTTCTAATACCGAAAACTATCGCGAGTGCTTCTTTATCTATTTGTGAATAAGCCCGCTCAGCCGAACTTAATGATCGCGACGCGTATGCTATCGGGCGCTCCCCGGCCGCAGTGAGATGCGATATCACTGCGCCCACCCCTACGCTGCTTGCATCAGCGGTCAACACTAGTGGTAGGTCTGTTGTATAATGTATCAGTACCTCACCTGAAACTAGTTGTTGTTTAACATACTTGAATGCTTCATCACATTCACCACACCAGTTGAAAGGTACATCTACTCGGAGCAGCTTGTATAGCGGTGAAAGAATGGTACTGACATTCTTAAGAAATTTCGCATAGTACATTGTCATACCTATGAAAGCTCTCAACTCTGATACATTTGTAGGGGCAGGTGTATTACTTATAGCCATTACCTTATCCATACATGTTTGCACCCCATCTTTGCTAATAATGTGGCCTAAATAGCTTATTCTCTTTGCAAAAAAACTACATTTTTCCTTATTTACCTTGAGGCCATATGCTTGTAAACGATCAAAGACTTTGCATAAATTGTTAATATGTTCATGAGTGGTAGTTCCCGTTATGATGATATCATCTAAAAATACCCCAACACTAGGTAAATCAGCAAATAATTGCTCTAAAGATCTTTGAAAGCTATGCTCTCACCCGTGTTTTGTTTCCGTTGGTGAAATTTGTACCTCTCGGCTAATACACTCGGCTTGGGTTGTAAATGCTTTTCCATAGTGGCGGTTATGTACTCGAAAGTTTTAGTGCCCGGCTTGTCCGGTGTACACAAATTGACCAATAGCTCGTAACTCTCTGCTCCCATTAATGTAATTAACGTCGGCACTCTTAATTCCTCTTTTATTTCATTGACCACGAAATAATTTTCCAGACGCTCCACGTATAATCTCCAGTCATCCGCCACTCTGAATTCGCCAACTTTGCCTATGGTCATCTTATTTTCTTGTTTACTTGAGCTGCACGTCAGCTTCACTCTGATTTTTGGGGTTTTTTTTGTTGTTCTCGTCGCCACTGAAGTATCTTGGGAAACCAGGTGATGGGAGCAATAATAAACGCAGCTCGGTCCAATCGTACATGTATTCGGAATGAAAGGGGAATGACAGATACAACTTACTCAGGGTTGTCATCCCTAACCGGATGCAGTACTGGGGGGAACCGGTGTTACTAATCCTAAAAATAATAAGGTGAAAACACACTAGGTACATACATTACAGTTTGTAAACTAAGTGTACAGTAATTCAATATAATCCTGAAGGCCAATTGTGTCACGTTTTTTTAACATGTCAGTTGATAAAATTATTCGAGCATGTGTACCGTCAGCATTTATATTCAGGTGTATGCAATTTCAACGGGAAGCATGGTTGTTTAAAATGTGTAACTGTAGGCGACTACTCCCACAAGTTTCATACAGTGATATTCCCAGACTCAAGATGTCCCAAGAGAACGGATAATGAATTTAGACAAAGAAACTATGGACAACATCACAAAACAGACACACCCCTTCTAGGATTACCTATCGATATGATTGAAGATTTCCCAATTTCTGATTCACTGCATCTTATTGATCTGGGAGTTATGAAACGTTTACTAGTGGGATGGCGCGATGGTAATTTTGAAAAGCTTTTGACCAAATGGAGGGCTTCAGATACGCAAAAAGTTACAGATTTTTTACGGGCTTGTAAACTTCCTTCTGAAATCCATAGATCCACACGAGGGTTAGATGAGCTGCTTCATTGGAAAGCAGTGGAATTCAGATCTTTTTTTTATTACCTAAGTATCATAATTCTACCTGAAGTGATGTCGAAAGAACCCTATGAACATTTTGTCTTACTTTTTTGTGCAATTACGATTTGCTCATCTCAAAAATACAGCTCACTACTAGATCTTTCTGAGCAACTATTATTACACTTTGTAGAAAACTTCAAAACATTTTACGGTAACTACATTACAAGTAATATTCATAATTTAGTACATGCTACTGATGAAGTCCGTAAATTTGGCCCTTTTAACACATTTAATTCGTATCCGTTTGAGAATATGCTCCACATTATAAAAAATATGTTAAGGAAAGGGAATAAACCACTAATTCAAGTTGCAAATCGGCTGGCAGAAAGTAATAAAAATAATTGTTCAAAAAATATCGTGGTAAACAAAACTAAAACTAATTATCCGATAATAACAAAAAGTAGACATCACAATATTGTAAACTTCGATACATTCAAAATTACACATAAAACTCAAGATAAATATTTTATGAGCACAGAAAGAGATATTATTGAAGTGATAGAGATAAAAGAAAAAAGTATAAAAGGTTACAAAATTGAAAATTTGTCTGATGTTTTCAGAACTCCTATAAAATCATCTTATCTTAATATATTTAAAGCCAGTTTACCCGACTGTCACCGTACAGTTGTAAATATACATTTTGAAAAAAATTGTTGCAAATTAGTGGTTAATTCATATTTTATTCCTCTCTTACACACACTGAATCAATAGTTAGACTTGTATGACAAGTAATATAAACACATTTTATTTTATTATTTACTTTTTGGTCGACCATTATTGTAGGTAGTTAAGTTACTTTATAAGGTTAATTGTATAAATAAAACTCTAGTTATGTATGAGTTTGTTTTATTAAAATATATGAATTAAATCAATATCTCCAATCATTACACTTGCATTCAACATGATCCAATCTAAGAAAAATATATTTTTATCTCTCATTTATTCGACTTAAAACTTTTAGTCAAATCAATACCTAATAATTAACATTACATTCACAAATAAAGCATTCTGATTTTGATTCTGAACAAAAAAAAACCTATAATCTTACAAAATATTGTGCATAACTAAATCAAAAACTCAGTCTAACAAAGTGATTCTTCGTCCTCCTCATTCTCAACATTATTCGGGTGATCCCCACAATTGTCGTGTTGATTATTTGTTTTCAATTCGCCTTTACATTGCTTGTGTTACGCGCCACGCTGCCTCAGCCAATCACAGCGCCCCACTCGAGCCAGCCAATCACAGCCGAGCCAAGCCACCTCCATGACTACCGGACGCCTCCGGTGGGGGAATCGCTATAAAATGCCATGCGAGCTCATTGTCGCCCCTTTGGAGGATTAGCCCGTGGTCGCTCACGGACGCATCCTAGTGCCTCGTCGCGTGTTGCGAACTATCCCCGCGCGGACCGCAAAGTTTTTAACCGTAGTTCCTTGTGTGTGTACGAGTGCCGGTCTACCGGGACTGGTGCAGACACAGGGGAGTACGCCCCGTGCTGCCCGGCGAGAAATCGCCGACGCGGTCGCGGAGGCCACGGCCAGCTATGCCTAAACCCGGCAAGCGCGGATCGCTAGGCCGCGATGCCGGGTCCCAGGACGACCGTCCGACGTTGGACCGGGCGACGTCGTTGCCTAACATAGGCGATGCGTCGTCCGGTGCGCCGCCGGCCGGACCATCCAGGACCGCCGTTGCCACCAAACCTAAGAAGAGAAAGGAAGAGGTAAGCGGAGGAGCGGGGAAAGCGGACACCGCTGTTGCTGCTGGCCCACCGACGACATCGGCGCCTGCGCGCGTTGCGCCCTCGCCGTCGTCGAGCCGGCCGCACGCGGTCTCCGTTCGTCCACCGCAATTCCGGCCAGTACCTATTCAGGCCCCGGGGCCAGTGACCTCACAAAACCCCGGTCGCGCACCTCATGCGCGTGCTGCTGTGCCGCCGCCGGTACGCACACCTGCGCCCGGTAACAGTGCCACCACGCGTACCCCAGTGCCGTCCACGCGTACCCGCGCCCCACCGACTCGCACCGCAGCCCCGCCGCCGCGGTTCGTCTCACCGCCTGCGCCCGCCGCTGTGCCAGCTCTGCGAGCGGCAGTGCCCGGCCTCCGCCTCTCGCTGGCGGGGCCGGCGCCTGCTGAGCATGAGCGGCCAGCCAGTGCGGGCCCATCCTACCGGCCTACAAAGGCCGTAACAACAACACCAAAGGTGCCCTCTTCGCCGGCGCCCCCTAGAGTCTCAGCCTGCGACTCTCCCGCCATGCTGTCGGCATGCTCCTCCCGCGCGGGGTCGAGCATGTCGCTAGCATCGGTGGGCTCGGCCGGGTCCGGTCGCGGAGACGTGTCCCCGGATACGACACCGCGATCCGGTACGCCGCCCATCGCGGGCAGAGCAGCCGCCGCGCTTATGTCGCCGGCATCACCGACACCGTTGCTGGGGTTTGAGTACGAGTTCAGGCTCGATGCGAGACCCCAGCGGCGTAGGAGAAGCTCCGGCGAGACCGCGACCGAAGAAGCGAAGCGATATTGCCTTGACCCGCCGCGGCCACAGCGTGAAAACGCGCCGCGGGGTCGGGGCACGCCCGCCTCGCCTTCCTTCGCTGACGCGGTCCGCCACACTCAGCCTCCCACCTCACCGGACTTGACCGAAGCGGGGGTGAGCGTCCGCAGACCTCCCCCCCCCCCAACAGCAACCACCCCCCCCCCCCCCTGATGCCGCCCCCGGCGTAGCGTCGACCTCAAAGTCGACTAAACAAAAGCCGGGGAAAAAGCCGCGCTACCCGCCGCTTATTGTAGAGAGGCTGCCGAACTGGGCCACGCATTTCCGGGTTCTGGCGGGGAAACTGGGCCGGCCACCGAACGCTCGCCCCTATGGGACCGGGGTGAAATTCACCCCGGAGACCGAGGAGGAGTATCGGCTGGTCCAGCGGTACCTTACCGGCCTGGAGAAGGAGAGCGGTGTGTCCTGGTTCGCATACTCTCTCCCGGCAGACAAGAACCTCAAGATCGCCATCAGGGGCCTACCGGCGGATACAGACCCCAAGGACATTGAGGAGGAGCTCCGGATGTTGGGATACCAACCGGAGTATGTGCGCCACATTAAGGGCGCACAGGGACGACCCGGTTGCGTGTTCCACGCAATCTTAAAGAGAACTCCGGACGTCCGCACTATCTTCGACACGAGCGTGTTCTTATATATGCGCGGGGTCAAGATAGAGGCGTGGCGTGGGAAACGTGGGCCCGCACAGTGCCACAGGTGTCAAAAGTTCAGACACAGCTCACACCAGTGTCACCGCCCGCTCGCTTGTGTGCGCTGCGGGGGCGAGCACGCGGCAAGAGATTGCCCGCGCCCGCGGGAAGAGCCGGCCACCTGCGTGAACTGCGGTGGCCCGCACCCCGCGAGTAACATTAAATGCCCTGTATTTCTTAAGGAAATACAGAACAAGCGAGCGGGGACTGTCGCCATCACAGCCACACGCCGGTCACAAGCGGCCTCAGAGAGGCCGCAACAGACACAAGTAGAGGCAGAAGGCACGACGTTGATGGCGGCCGCAAACGAGCCCACCACCCATGCTTCCTCCTCCGGGCGGAGGAAAAAGAGACGCGGGGGGAAAAGAAATAAGGGTAAGAAACCCCCCCCCCCCCCGGCGACCCAGGAAGAGATCCCGACGGCCGACCCTGCCTCTATCACGCAGGTCGTACACGACGTCCCTATAGACGTAAAGTCTAATAAAGATAAAAAGGGCGAACCTGCCGTCAGCGCCAATTTGGCGCAGCGGCAAAACGCGGAACCAAAAAGGTTCGCCCGTATGCCGCAGGACACCCACGCCGTCGCTAAAACAAACACCCAGGCGCAGCGACCAATCAACGAGCAGCACAAGTTCGCCAAAGCGACGCGTGGTGGCGCTGACACCACGAACATTAGCGCGATAGGGACGTCGTCGCTAAGAAAACAGGAGTTCACGACCTGCGCCATACAGCTGCTTATGGATTTGATAAGAGCCATAAGGCAGGGTCAGGATGTGGAGACAGTCATCCTAGACGGCTTGGCCACTTTGCTAACTTTGTATCATGGCTAGGCCGTTAAGGATGATACACTGGAATGCCCGCGGCCTTAGGGACAAGGTCGCCCCACTCCGCCACCTCCTACGGGATCAAGATATCGACGTGGCGCTAATCAGTGAAACGTTCCTGGGACCTGAGGATAGGGTCAGGTTCCCGGGGTATCACGTATACCGGAAGGACGAAGGGTCGGCCTTACGTTCCCGCTACCGTGGTCTGGCGGTATTGGTGAGGCGAAGGGTCGTCCATCAAGAGCTCCCCGTGCCGCCCAATAATTCGTTTTACGCGCTGGGTGTGCAGCTGCATGTCGCCGGCGAGGACCTAAACATCTACGCTTGTTACAAGCCACCTGCGACCCATTTAAACCTTGTGGAGTTGCGGGCGCTTGTAACTAACAACAACGCGACCATCCTTGCCGGCGACCTTAATTGTAAGCACCCGGCGTGGAACTCACTACATACGAATACCGGGGGGAGACGGCTCTTCGCGGACGCGGAAGCCTTCGGGTACACGGTGTCCGGACCGGAGACGCCCACCCACTACCCAGATGCAACCCGGTACATGCCGGACGTACTGGACGTTGTAGTCCACCGAGGGCTACGCTGCCAGATCACACAACAAGTGATAGACGACGAGTTACAATCTGACCACCAACCTGTACTCGTCGTCCTTACGGGTATGCCGACCCAACTGAAGCCATTAGCGCCACGCCGATTAACGGACTGGACTATGTTCCAAGAGAAGCTAGATACCACCGTGCCGACTCGGCCTATCGTTACCTCCGCGGACGTGGACCAGACGGCGGGTGACGTCACTGCTTCCATTCAAAGCGCCTTAGAAGCGGCGACAACGACATTGCCGCAGGGCGGAGGACTATTGCCGCCCCTGCCGGCACACATCCTATCGATGATCGCCGTGAAGAGGCGCCTACGTAAGCAGTGGCAACAGCTCAGATGCCCGACACTGAAGACGCAACTAAACCGTCTTGCGGAGAAGGTGAAGGCCGAGTTACAGGCACACACCGCCGCGGGCTGGGAGGACCGTATCGACGCGACGACTGACAGTTGGCCGTCGATACACAAATTATGCCGCCAGCTGACGAACACCCCAGCCCCGGTGCGACCGCTTCTGAATCGCGACGGGGCGCTCAAGTACGTAGCGGAGGACCGGGCGGAGGTCTTCGCCGAACATCTGGAGCGTCAGTTCCAGCCCAACCCGACCAGCGACTATGAGCATGTCGCAGCAGTCGAGAAGCACCTGGGAGACTACTTCGCAACGCCGATAGCTCCCGATGAGGAACCTATCTTCTTCTCGCCTGGCGCAGTTAGACGCGCCATCCTAAGGACGAAGCCTAGAAAGGCCCCTGGTCCGGCGGGTTTCACAAACACAGTGCTGCGCCACTTGCCGTTCCGTGCAGTAGCGGCACTGGCGCGCCTGTTTACCGCGATACTGCGCACCGGGGCCTTTCCCGCCTCGTGGAAGGAGGGGCGCGTCATTATGCTGCCCAAGGCGGGAAAGAATATCCTGAAGCCGGAGAGCTATCGGCCCATCACTTTGTTGCCGACGGTCTCCAAGGTGTTCGAAGCACTCCTGCTGCGACACCTACAGCCACACATAGCGCCGCGTCCAGAGCAGTTTGGGTTCAGGGCGGAACATAGTACGACGCTTCAGTTGTCGAGGGTACTGCACCACCTCACAACAGCACTCAACAAAAAGGAATATTCGGTGGCAGTATTCCTCGACATGGAGAAGGCCTTCGACCGTGTATGGCACGAAGGCCTAATATACAAGATGTCCAACTCGGACGCGCCCCGTCGCGTCGTAAAGGTGGTATCTAGCTTCCTAACAAACAGGACATTCAGGGTGGTGGTCGAAGGAGCGCTCTCTAGCGCCCGCCCGGTACTAGCGGGCGTGCCGCAGGGCAGCTGCGTGTCGCCGGCGTGTTACTCACGTTATACCGACGACATCCCCACCACTTCCGACGCTATGCTCGCGCTGTATGCAGATGACGCCGCGTACATTACCACATCGCTCAATGCGAAGTACGCGGCGGTCAAGATGCAGCGCGCGCTCGATACGCTCCCCGAGTGGCTGTCGAAGTGGCAGCTTTCGGTTAACGTGGGTAAGACGCAGGCGCTGATTACCGGGTCCGCGCCCCTCCCACCACCGCTGAAACTACAAGGAGCCGACGTCGCGTGGTCCCCCCAGGCTAAATACCTGGGTGTGACTATCGACCGCCGACTCACGATGGTGCCGCATGTCCGCAAGGTCGCCGCGCAGGGTAGGGTCGCCCGCACCCTTCTTAAGCCTGTGCTCTCATCCCGCATCCCGACGCGCGTCAAGTTGGGCGTGTACAAGTTGTACGTGCGCCCAATCTTGACGTACGCCGCCCCAGCGTGGTTCGTCCTCACTAGTGAGTCGAGCCGCAAGCTACTCCGCGCGCAACAAAACTTAGCGTTGCGGACTATTGTCGCTGCTCCTCGCTATGTGAGGAACGATATACTCCACCGGGATCTCGGGATAGAGAGCCTGGATGAGTTTGTGCGGCGCCTCGCGAAGGGAATGTTCGCGCGTGCCGACGCCTCTGCCTGGCCCCATGTCAGGCAGATAGCACCCTTGCACGCGCGCCCCCCTGACGCGAGACCCTTGCCCCGCGACCTGGTAGCGGACCCTGACACCATCGCACCGGATTGACGCCTCGAGTAAGCCGCACCCAGGTTACACGCGGCCTACTCGAAATAATAATACTTTACAGATGTACTCACACATCTGTTGCGTGGCGTGTTCTAGGTTAATATAGGCATGTCACGCAACTAACACAGACATCCATTACTCTACAGACGCCTAAACACACACACGCGCAGGCGCAACGCGGGCTGCGATGCGCGTTGACACTGAACGGTGCTATACTACAACACTAGCCGCTCACACACACACGACAGTTCATCCCCCAATCTGTAAACGGCTAGATCTGTAAGCAGGGCGAGGGGTGGCTACATTCCGTCCTGTAGGAGCGTCGAGTCGGCATCTTAGTCGCTGGTCGTCCTCGCTGGGCCTCTCCCGGGTAACCGGGAGTCTCACCTGGCGGTGACAGACCGCCTAGATGTCGTGAAGAAAGCGGCGCTATAGCATTTAGCGTCGTGACGCGCTTACAGAAAAACACAATGCAACCAGTCACACGCACGCGGTAAAACGCGTGCAATTCCACCAGCCGCTTTAGGCAAACATAGCGAAGGGCCCGCAGTTGCGGGCCACTGTATAGCCTCCGCGTGCGAGGGGCGAAGCCCTGACCCCGCTCGCCACGCCCCCTGACGGGGGCGTCGCGATATCCAACGAGATGTCGCCCCTTTGGATTCGCTCGTGGCCGATCCACTGCTTACATCCTACGCGAAGTAGTCGCTACCCGTGCGGACCGCCATTTTAATCGTCCTCTTACTGTGTGTGTACAGGAGGCCTAGCGGATTCCTGTACGGACACAGGAGGAGCCGCCCCGTGCTGCCCGGCGTCTATACGCCGTTGCGGTCGCGGAGGCCACGCCCCGAAAATGCCCAAACCCGGCACTCGCGGCTCTCTGGGCCGCGATGCCGGGTCGCCTGATGCCCGTCTGGTGTTGGACCGGAAGACCTCGATGCCGAATATCGGCGTTGTGTCGTGCGGTGCGCCGCCGGCCGGACACAAATCGAAGAAGAAGGAGGAGAAGGGTGGGACGAGCGCCGCTGCTGCGGCCGGTTCACCGACGCCTGCGCGCGTTGCGCCGTCGTCGTCGTCGGGCCGGCAGCACGCGGTCGCCGTCCGCCCAGCCGCGTTCTGCCCGGTGCCCATCCAGGCCCCGGGGCCCGCCGCGAACTTAGGTCGCGCGCATATACGTGCACAAGCACCGCCTACGCGCGCGCCCGCGCCCGCAATAACACCTAACGCACCCGCTGCAAGCTCCGCTGCGTCGCACGCGTACCCCGCGCTACCCGCGCCCTCTCCGGTGCCCTCCGCACGTACCCGTGCGCCCGCGACCCGTACCGCCGCTCCGCCGCCGCGTTTCGTGTCGCCGCCCGCACCTAAGAGCACAAGTGCCAGCCTCGCGCGCCGCTGCCTCCGGCCTCCGCCTCTCGATGGCGGGTCCGCCAGTGGCCGAGCAGGAGCGACCTGTAAGCGCCGGCCCGTATTCCAGGCCGGCTAGTGACAAGACTAAATTAAAAGTGACAAGTAAAGTGCCCGCTTCGCCGGCCCCCCCTCGTGTCTCAGCCTGCGACTCGCCCGCTATGTTGTCGGCATGCTCCTCACGCGTGGGGTCGAGCATGTCGCTGGCATCAGAGGGCTCGGTCGAGTCCGGTCGCGGAGATTTGTCCCCGGATAAGTCACCGCGATCCCGGCCTCGGCCCACCGCGGGACGAGCGGCTGCCGCCAAGTTTGTGTCGCCGCCGGCGTCACCTACACCATCATTCGGGTTTGACTTCGAGTTTGAGCTCGGAGTCAGACCCCAACGGAGAAGACGAAGCTCTGGCGAGACTGCGTCGGAGGAGGCTAAAAGGTACTGCCTAGACCCGCCGCGGCCAATGCGCGATAGCGCGCCGCGGGGTCGGGGCGTACCCGACTCGCCTACCTTTGCCGACGCGGTCCGCCAGTCACCGCCGCAGTCACCGAAGAAGGACTCCACAGGGGTAAGTGCCAAAAGTGCCTCTTTGCCTACCCTGTTCAAACCGTGTCCACCGCACCCCATGCTGCCCCCCCCGGCGCCGTGTCCAGAGGTACCTGACGGGCCTGGAAAAGGACAGCGGCGTCAGCTGGTTCGCGTACTCGCTACCAGCGGATAAAAACCTTAAGATCGCAATTCGGGGCCTGCCGGCGGACACGGACCCGAAGGAGATTGAGGAGGAGCTCCGGACGCTGGGATACCAGCCGGAGTACGTGCGCCATATCAAGGGCGCACAAGGAAGACCCGGTTGCGTATTCCACGCAATTTTAAAAAAGACGCCAGACGTCCGGGCAATATTTGATACCTCCGTATTCATGTATATGCGGGGGGTCAAAATAGAGGCCTGGCGTGGAAAAAAGGGGCCAGCTCAGTGCCACAGGTGCCAACGTTTCAGACACAGCTCGCACCTGTGTCACCGCCCGCTCGCTTGCGTCCGGTGCGTGGGAGAGCACGCCGCACGCGACTGCCCACGCCCGCGGGAGGAGCCGGCCACATGTGTTAACTGTGGTGGCCCGCACCCCGCGAGCAACATAAAATGCCCCGTATTCCAAGAGGAAATACGGAACAAGCGGGCGGGGACCGTCGCCGTCACGGCCACTCGCCGAGCACAGTCGGCCATCGAAAGGCCGCAAATAGTGCAAGTTGAGGCACAAGGCACGACGTTGATGGCGGCGGCCAACGAGCCCACGACCCAGGCCTCCACCTCCGGGCGGAGGAAGAAGAGACGCGAGGGGAAGCGTAACAGAGGCAAGAAAACCTCCCCCCCGGCGACCCAGGAAATCACCTTTACGGCTGACCCTGCCAAATATACCGCACAGGTCGTAAAGGATGTCCCTACTGAATCCACTACAACTAAACAGGGTGAACCTACCGCTAGCGCTATGACGGCGCAGCGGTCAAAGGTTGAACCAAAAAGGTTCACCCAACAGCCGCAGAGCATCAGCGCCATCGACACACATCGTTCGCAGGCGCAGTGACCAATAAGAGCACAGGAAAGGTTGCACAAAGCGCCGCAGGGTGGCGCTGATGCAACAACAATTAGCGCGATAGGGACATCGCAGAGAAAGAGCGAGTTCACGACCTGTGCCATCCAACTATTAATGGACCTTATTAGGGCCATTAGGCAGGGTCAAGATATAGAGACGGTCATCCTTGACGGTCTGGCCACCTTATTAACTCTTTATCATGGCTAGACCGTTAAGGATGATACACTGGAACGCCCGCGGCCTAAGGGATAAGGTCGCCCCCCTCCGCTATCTCCTTCGGGAACAAAATATCGACGTGGCGCTAATTAGTGAGACGCACCTGGGACCCGAAGATAGCGTTAGGTTCCCGGGTTATCACGTCTACAGGAAGGAAGAAAGGTCGGCTCAGAACGTCCGCTACCGTGGTCTGGCGGTACTTGTGAGGCGGAGAGTCGTACACCAGGAGCTCCCCTTGCCGACACTTAGCTCGTTTTACGCGCTGGGTGTTCAGTTGCATGTGGCCGGCAAGGATATAAACCTATATGCCTGCTATAAACCGCCCGCGACCCGCTTAGTTTTAGCTGAGTTGCGGGCGCTTATCTTTACCACCACTGCTGTCACTATCCTTGCCGGTATATACTTCAATTGTAAGCACCCGGCGTGGAACTCGTTGTTAACGAATACTGAGGGGAGGAGGCTCTTCGCGGACACGGAAGCCTTCGGGTATACGGTGTCCGGCCCTGAGACACCTACCCACTACCCGGACGCGGTACGTTACTCACCGGACGTGCTGGTCGTCGTAATCCACCGAGGGCTACACTGCCAGATCACTCAGCAAGTGATCGACGACGAGCTACAGTCGGACCACCAACCAGTGCTCATCGTCATAGCGGGGAAGCCGACCCAACTGAAGCCCATAGCGCCACGTCGGTTAACGGACTGGACTACCTTCGGAGAGAAGCTAGACACCACCGTGCCAACTCGGCCCAGCGTCACCTCTGCGGACGTGGACGAGACAGCGGGTGACGTCACTGCTTGTATTCAACGCGCCCTAGAAGCGGCGACTACGACACTGCCGCAGGGGAGAGGGCTATTGCCGCCCCTGCCGGCGCATATCAAGTCTATGATCGCCGTGAAAAGGCGCCTTCGCAAGCAGTGGCAACAGCTTAGATGCCCAACGCTGCGAACGCAGCTTAACCGTCTCGCGGAGAAGGTGAAGGCCGAGTTAGTGGCACACACCGCCGCGAGCTGGGAGGAACGTATCGACGCGACAACAGATAGTTGGCCGTCGGTACACAAACTCTGCAGCCAGTTAACGAATACCCCAGCCCCGGTGCGCCCTCTATACAATAGCGACGGGGTGCTTAAGTACGGATCGGAGGACCGGGCGGAGGTCTTCGCGGAACACCTGGAGCGTCAGTTCCAGCCCAACCCGACTGACGACAGCGAGCATGTCGCAGCAGTCGAGCAACACCTTAGGGAATACTTCGCTTTGCCGATAGCTCCCGAGGAGAACCCTGTCTTCTTCTCGCCTGGCGCAGTTAGACGCGCCATCCTAAGAACGAAGCCACGAAAAGCCCCAGGTGCTGACGGTATCACCAATACAGTGCTGCGCCATCTGCCGTTCCGTGCAGTAGCGGCGCTGGCGTGCCTGTTTACGGCGATACTGCGCACCGGGGCGTTCCCCTTCGTGTGGAAGGAGGGGCGCGTCATAATGCTGCCCAAGGCGGGAAAGAGTATCCTACAGCCGGCGAGCTATCGGCCTATCACTCTGCTGCCAACTATCTCTAAGGTGTTCGAGGCACTCCTGCTGCGACACCTACAGCCGCACATCGAACCGAGACCGGAACAGTTTGTGTTCCGGGCGGAGCACAGTACGACGCTCCAGTTGTCGAGGGTACTGCATCACCTCGCAACAGCGCGAAACAAGAAGGAATCCTCGGTGGCAGTATTCCTCGACATGGAGAAGGCCTTCGACCGTGTATGGCACGAGGGTCTGATTTATAAAATCTCAACATCAGACGCGCCCCGTCGCGTTGTCAAAGTGGTGTCTAGCTTTCTTTCCCACAGGACTTTCAGGGTGGTGGTCGACGGCGCCCTATCCGGCGCCCGCCCCGTGCGTGCGGGCGTGCCGCAGGGTAGCTGCGTGTCGCCAGCGTGTTACTCACGTTACACCGACGAGATCCCCACCACTTCAGACGCTATGCTCGCGCTGTACGCAGACGACGCCGCGTACATCACTTCATCGCTTAATGCGAAGTACGCGGCAGTCAAAATGCAGCGCGTTATAAGGTATAAGGTATAAGGTAAAACGGGCTGGTGTTCGCAACTCCACGTCAATGCGCGTATTTTGCGTCCGGGTGGGAATTCGGTTATTCGATCCACCCCAGCTCCTCAAGAAAGGCCAGCAACGCCTTGATGTTCCTGACAACTTCACAGAGGGTACCTGGGTTACCGAAGTACTTTGCCCTGTAAGTGGCGACCGCCGGGCAGTTTAGGAGCGCATGAGCTGCTGTCTCGTCCTCCTCCATGCAGGCCCTGCACAGCGGACTGTCAGTGACCCCTAAGACAGAGAGGTGTTTATTAAAAGACCCATGGCCAGTTATGGCTGCAGTAACTGTACGCAGCTGTTGTTTAGTTAGTCGGAGAAACTGTTTCGTGAGGCGGCCATCCATTTTGGGGAGTGCTTCCTTAGCCTGCCTGCACTCACCTTGGTTCTCCCACAGCTTGTGGTGTTGGTCCCTGGTGCGTTTCCTTACCAGAGTGCGTAGATGCCCGAAGGGGAGTGGCACTATGGGTTCTGGCCCCACTGGTGCCATGCTCGATCCCCTTCTGGCAAGTTCGTCGGCTGCATCGTTGCCTAGCGAGCCGCTGTGTCCTTTGATCCATTGGATGGTTATATTATTGAGGCTACCCACCTGGTTGAGGCGAAGGTGACACTCCTGTATTACTCCAGAATCAACTGTATGACTGTCTAGTGCTTGCAGGACAGCCCTGCTGTCTGAGAGTATGCGGATTGAGTGGTCCTTAACTTCCCTGGCCATAATGGCTGTAGCGGCCAGAGAGATGCCCATGCATTCCGCCTGGAACAGTGTGTTGTGGACCCCCAGAGGTGCGGCTATGCGAATGTTAAGGTCCTCCGAAAAAATTCCGGCACCCGTACCACTACCTGTTTTGGATCCATCTGTGAAGATTCTTAGCTCTGAGGGGCGCAGCCCCTCACATCGCCGGTCTTCGTGGAGTTGTATTTTGTTTTTTTTTTTTTTTTTTTTTAATGCAGCGCGTTCTCGATACACTCCCCGAGTGGCTGTCGAAGTGGCGGCTTTCGGTTAACGTGGGTAAGACGCAGGCGCTCCTCACCGGGTCGGCGCCGCTCCCACCACCCCTGAAACTACACGGAGCCGACATCGCGTGGGCGCCCCGAGCTAAATACCTGGGTGTGACCATCGATCGTCGGCTTACTATGGGACCACATGTTCGCAATGTCGCCGCGCAGGGCAGGGTAGCCCGCGCCCTACTCAAACCTGTGCTCTCATCCCGCATCCCGACGCGCGTCAAGTTGCGCGTGTACAAGTTGTACGTGCGCCCAATCTTGACGTACGCCGCCCCAGCGTGGTTCGCTCTCACAAACGAGTCGAGCCGCAAGACGCTCCGCGCGCAACAAAACCTTGCGCTGCGGACCATAGTCGACGCTCCTCGTTTTGTGAGAAACGACGTCCTCCACCGGGATCTCGAGATTGAGAGCCTGGATGAGTTTGTGCGGCGCCTCGCGAAGGGGATGTTCGCGCGTGCTGACGCCTCTGCCTGGCCCCATGTCAGGCAGATAGCGCCATTGCATGCGCGCCCCCCTGACGCACGACCCCTGCCCCGCGACCTGGTAGCGGACTGTGAGCCCCCCCCCCCCCCTGATTGACGCCTCGAGTAAGCTGCATCCAGGTTACACGCAGCTCACTCGATATAATGAGACTCTACAGATGTAAAGAAAGAAAAGAAAGAAGAAAAGAAAAATCGTTTATTTTGCACAAACTAAACGCACATTACATAAAACACACATTTACAAAATTAGCCAAAAGCCTCATATTCAACTGCACAAAACAAAATTGACATTGCCTGATGTCAACACACACATCTGTTGCGTGGCGTGTTCTAGGTTAATATAGGCATGTCACGCAACTAAACACAGACAACCTTTACTGAACGACACCTACTCAACACGTGCAAGCGCGGTGCGGGCCGTGCACGTCAACATTGAACGGTGTAATTCTACAGTACAAACTGTTCACACATACACGACAGTTCATCCCTCAATCTGTAAACGGCTAGATCTGTGAGCAGGGCGAGGGGTGGCTACATTTCGTCCTTTAGGCGCGTCGAGCCGACATCTAAGTCGCTGGTCGTTCTCGCCGGGCCTCCCCCAGGTAACTGGGGGTCTCACCTGGCGGGGACAGACCGCCTAGATGTCGTGAAGAAAGCGACGTTATAGGATATAACGTCGTGATGCGCCTACAGAAATACTCATAGCAACCAATCACACGGACGCTGGAAAGCGTCGCACTTTCGCTAGGCCGCAAAGGCCAACCAAGTGAAGGGTCCGCAGTGGCGGGCCACTGTACTGCCTCCGCGGGCGAGGGGCGAAGCCCTGACCCCGCTCGCCACGCCCCCTGACGGGGGCGTCGCGACGTCCACTTCTCTGTCGCCCCCTTTTTTGCTGCTATCATACGACTTAAGCTGAAACCCTGCCAGATTGTGTTGTAAAAATATATTGTTGCATAATTATTTAATATTAAATTAAATCAGTGTGATTATTGTGTTCTGCCTTTTTTATTTATGCCCTTCTGTAACACTTGGGTTGGCGTTGTTGTTATTTTGTATCTCGTCTTCGCAAGCTTTGTTATTACTTTGTGTCTCGTCTACGTTAGTTTTGTTATTATTTTGTGTCTCAGTTTTGTCGGTTTCAAGATTCACATTCTTTGCTTTTATAGTCTTCTTGCTTTTCTTGCTTGATTTTCTAATGTTTTTTGTTCCTTTTCTTTTCAATGCGTTTCTCAATACTGACTTCAGAAAATCTTCATTATTTTCAACTGTATAACTTGGATCCCATGAATGAACCATCTCAAAAAAAAAAATGATAACATTTTTGTAGGCCTTGAATCCTATTTTAACGTCAGATCCACGACTTCCTCCTGTCCATGAGCACTTACATAAAAAATCTTTTGAAAATAAAGCATCTAATAATCTGTATGCACAATTAAAACCACTCCCATTAGAAGCGGAGCACAAAATAGAATATTTTTGTAATAAGCTTTCAAACGTGTCAAAGTTTGATAGTTGATTATTAAATCGTTCCAGTTCGTTCACATTTTTAATGGGTTCTATTATAATTTTTTCTTTTTGTGATCCTGTAGCTTCCCCAAGTGTGGTAACAAATGTTTTCCTATTTTCCTTTAATTCCTCCAATTGGACTGAAATTTCTGCAAGTTTTTTCATAATTTTATCTTGATTTTGCAAAACTACAACAAGCAACTCATTTGATATAGTAGTTTGATCATTGATATATGATACTTGCGCCGTAGAAAGTTGTTGTGTATTTGCTCTACCCGGTGAATTTTGAATCACTGTATAAATTTCACCGTCCATACCTTGAGCTTCAATGACTACATGTTCTGCTGCTGGACTTATACTTGCTGTGGAATCAATCTGTAAAATAAATACATTAGGGTATAAATAATTATAGAAAGGCAAGTAACCGGTACTCACTTAAAATTACTTGCTCCCACGGGAAAAGCGGAAACTACGCGGCTGGAGTGGAGCCGCGGGCGGTCGTTAGTATTGTACTATATAAACAGATACTTTTTCAATAAATAGATACTACTTACCAAAATTTGTGCCTTCGGATTAAAATCAATATTTTGTGAAATACGAGAAGATGTATTAACGCGTGGACCTTGTTGTTGTTCTGCTGCTGTAATTGTACTCGTACTTGCTGCGGAATCAATCTGTAAAGTAAACCCGAGGACAGTGAAAGATACAAGTGGAGTAGCATCTAAACTATAATTATATTTTACATTGATAGTACACGGCTATAGCTTACTCATATCATAATAAGTAACACACACAGTTGACACACAAGTGACAGGAGAATTGTTTACTACAGGGAAATAACTTGATCCCACGGGAAAAGTGGAAACTACCTACGCGGCTGGAGTGGAGCCGCGGGCGGTCGTTAGTAAAATTGTACTATAAAAGAAAATTATTCAAAAAACAAAAAACCCGACTGCAAAAACACATAACTGAAAAGAGAAAAACAAGCATTATAATCTATAGAATTTTGGTATCGCAGGCGGGGACAAACAAAAGTTAGGTACACCATATTTCCAGTTATTATTGTTATATTATTATTGTCCCCGCCTGCGATACTATATTTCGATTCTATAGATTATAATGCTTGTTTTTCTCTTTTCAGTTATGTGTTTTTGCAGTCGGGTTTTTTGTTTTTTGAATAATTTTCTTTATTTCAAGATTTTTAGTTTTATTAATATGATCTTAATTTGGAATTGACTCATTACCAGCTTTTATTTGATACCAATATTGTTGTAATTTATTTTAAAAAAAACCTTCCCCTCCCTTTTTTTGTATTTGCAGATGCAATACATAAATATTATATAGCCTATGTCACTTCTACAATTAAGACGAATCTAACGACACCTCCTATGTTAAAATCCATCAAACCGTTTAGGCTACAGAGCGTGCCAAAGAAATAGACATACATACATACATACATACATACATACATTTTCGAGAGTATGGGGCAGTCGGGTAATAAACAGATACATTTTCAATAAATAATGCTACTTACCAAATTTTTTGCCATCGAATTAAAATCTTTATTTTGTGAAATACGAGAAGATGTATTAACGCGTGGATATTGTTGTTGTTCGTAATCCGTATCATCCGTATCAGTTATATTCAACACTAGCTGCTGCCCGCGGCTTCGCCCGCGTGTGTGTCGGAAATTACCCCATACATCCCCATGGGTTTTAAGTATAAATATTGAGTTTCGAGTTAATCGGACAGCGCGTTAAAATTCTTCCATACAAACATTGACACCCCCCAACCTTTTAGGGGGTAATTTAGAAAAAAACAAAAAACTACAAACTTTATAATTTATTTAGATAACTATTTGTGCGAAGGTTCATGTTTATTACCTCAAGGAATAAGATTTTTCATAAAAACTTTCATCCCTTATTTTACCCCCTTAGGGGTTGAATTTCGAAAAATCCTGATACACGTTATTCTTAATATTTGGGTTTAAATATAAATATTGAGTTTCGAGTTAATCGGACAGCGCGTTAAAATTCTTCCATACAAACTTTGACACCCCCCAACCGTAGGATAGGGTACTTTTCCGGGATAAAAAGTACCCAGTGTGGTGCCCAGGATATTAAAGAATAATTATACCAAGTTTCATCGTAATCGAACCGGTAGTTTTTGCGTGATGCCTGAACAAACTGACAGACAGACAGACAGACAGACAGACAGACAAAAAAAAATTTAATCAAGTTTTTGGGTTCGGTGTCGGTCTAGTAACATCCCCTGCCATTTATTTTTTTGATATCTTCAATGTACAGAATTTTCACTTCTACAGATTTATTATAAGTATAGATTTGAGATAATTCTTCCTCGGCTTCTTCAAAAGTTATGAAACGATTGCGTTTTAATGTACAGTTGTAGGTGTTCCAGTCCGGCTGTGGTAGGATTGCAGGGTTCTTGCAAAGTAGCTCGCCATTTTTTTTTGGCCAGTATAATTTTCCATTGTTCTCCCAAGAAGCGGGCACTGTCGATAATTCAACCCGGCCTTTTTTACGAGTCGAAACGATTTTGAACATGTTTCTGATTATTTTTATTTTTTTTATAACACTTCAAAAATACCACAACACTATTACAAACAACAACAACACTTATAAATACTAACTTATTGTAATAAATCTCGATGTTTACGTTTGTATCTTACTTATTGACTACACGAGCGCGACAAGGAAGCTACGATAACGGGGACCTCTCTACTTAAAGTTACAATTTGGAATGAGCGGAATGAGCGACAACGCAGCGAGCGGCTGCGAGCGTGGCCGAGCGCAAACCGATCGTAAGCCGAGTTTAGCCGAGCGCCCATTTGAAGCGTTGTGGTGGGAAAGGAAGCGCGATACTTTTGGTTGCGACTACCTACAATGTGCTGTGTGTTTATAATTATATATATTTTAGTTGGTAATATAAACAATTGTCAAATTGTCAAACAACTAAATATTATGCAATGCGTTATTCACTACTGTAATAAAAATCCTCAACATTTGAGTATCTTATGAAACACTTTGTTTAGTGAGTAGGAAACATTAGCAGTTATACAAAATTTTATTCTCATTGTTTGCTGGGACTGAAATTTGATAAAAAGTAAAGATAATTTAATTTAAATATTATTTCACGTTTGTTTACCTTTTAAATTGTAGCTTTATCTTAAGGCGCTCAAAAAATTTACAATAATCATATTGATAATTCACAGTAAAGTGCCATGCGTTTATATAATTCACCTTAAACTTACTTAAAATGTATGAAACAATTTACTTACCAAATTTTTGAAGACGTACAATTTTTTGAACTAAGTAATAATAATTTCGTCACAATGAAAAATACATTTATACTTTTTTTTATTTGCATAATTTCTTTGTAAAACTACTCCTGAGATCGGAATATGTATAATTTCTGGACTAAAGAAAAATCAGAATTTATGCAGAAGATATTCAGTGTGTTGTACATTTATTCAGCTGCTATGTGGCTGTTAATCAAATGATATCCAAATTGAAGCGAGATATTTTGTGCCCAAATTGCTTGAATATCATCTGTATAAGCGCTTACACAGAAGTTATACAAATACTTTATCCCGCTTAAAGTCAAAAGAATTGCTTTTACGCAAAATTTATTCAGCTAATCTGTGTTGGCTTTAGTATAGGAAGCAATGATAACAACGACAATGCAGACGAATATGAATCCGATATCGAAAGCGACTCTTCATATAAATCGTTAGTTGAAAACAACCAAGGTTGTGATACGTCATCCTGGTCAGTATCCTCAGAAGCACTGACCGATATTCCGTTTGGTGTCAGAGTAGAGAGCGGGAAATGGATGTTAGGTTCTGCTCGTATAACGATCAGCGATGAGTATATCATCGTAGCTGGACGCAAATACCGAAATACGCCTGGTTTAAAACAGTTGCTGTTGAAAAAGAACATAGATTTAAGCTCTGTTACAGAGAGTGATATGAAACATTATAAGTCGATGCTACTTGATACAAACGCACATCGACGAGACTATGAGCCTGGTAAACCAATAAAAAGTAATAAAGGACAAACATATTTGCAAATTATTAAGCCTCTATTCAAACTACAAAGTAAAATTCAGGACCATCAATCGAAGGGAAAAGGACTACCTTAATAAGAAAAACGTTGTAAAATACGTAAAATTTTGTATATTGGGACGATCCAAATGAACTAGTGGATAGCTTAAAATTATTAATTGCATCTCGAGATGCTGGTAACACAGGTTTAGATAATGAAATTATATCTATCATTGAAGAATTGCGCGAAAGTAAAGTTATAAGTAAATAAATATTTTTAAAATGTGTTTATTTTAATATCAGCCTCTCGATACAATACACCTTAAACGCTCAAGCAACGCAAACCATACGAACGAACGTAGACAAATTCGGACACTACATTCACAAAAGAATGCGTTTAACAGAGTTATTTGAGTTTAATGAGAATGCATTGTTAAAATCAGAAAACGGAGATTTTGATTTAAAAACATCAAGACTGAGAGGAATTAGATCTCCAGTAGAAGCAGACGATGCTGTGAACAAGGAATATGTAGATCGATTGAATGCTAACACGTTACAAGAATTAAATAATCTAGCTGTGAACAAGGATTATGTAGATCGATTGAATGCTAATATGCTTAAAGATTTTAATAATCTGATTGGTACATTGCGTACTCAAATAATAAAAGACGCAAAGGGTACAGTTCAGGCTACTTTAAAAGCAAGGATACCTGAGGTTTTAACTCATTTGCAAGATAAGTTTTATACTAAAGCAGAGGTAGATAAATTACTTCAAAAAACTCCGTAATGGCAAAACAGCAAATTGTTAATGAAATACACAAAGCAGCACGATGAAATGTTGTTAGACGTCAAGTCATTCTAAAGAGGATCGATGACTTGTGGCATGCTGATCTGATGGATATACAAAACCTGACAAAATATAATAAAGGTCACAATTACGTTTTAGTGGTGAGTGACTGCTTCTCAAAGTACGCATGGACAGAGCCGTTAAAATAAAAAAATAAACTTGATGTTACTCATGCATTTAAACAAATATTGATTAACAGCAATCGCAAACCTGTTCATTTACAAACTGATAGGGAAACAGAATTTTATAACAACTCATTTCAAATGCTTATGAAGACGTTCAATATTAACCATTACTCCTCGTTTTCTACTTCGATCGTAGAGCGACTGATTAAAAACTCTTAAAAATAAATTATGTATGTCGCCGCGAAAGCTTTTACCTATAAAGATCATAACATAATCTAATGTGTAATTATTTATTATAATTGTTATTCTCAATGAAGTTGCTGAACTATTAATACTGCTATAACCATTTGCAAGGATCTGTGAGTTCGATCGAGTTCATCTATGTTCAAGCGCCATCTATTGCCGTTTGTGAAATCGAACTCACAGTATATAGCTAGAAGAGAACTATTAAACCAATTTCGATGTTGGAGTTAAAAGTAAAGTTAAAATTAAAAGGAAACATTTAGTTAATAATTTTTGGGTTTTGTCATAATAACAATAATTGCTCATTTGATATAGTAAGTTTGTTTATGACACAGCGCTACCTCTGCCCAAAAATAAAAATAAATAAATAAATAAAATCATTTTTATTTCGAGCATCACTGACTCATAATATACACAAAATACTCACACGGTCACATTACATACACAACACTACTAATTCATTCAATTCCTACCAATTCAATTCAATTACAATGTCATACACAATAAAATTAAAATTAAAATAATCATACAATAACAATTTACATTCTTACAAGGAAAAAACTTACAAGGAAAGTAAGCGACACGTAATACGCTTGGAAATATAAATTTTATACCCCCAAGCGCGCCACGTGCCGCTCACAGCAGTGAGTTATAACAGCACAATCAAGCCTTCCCGCAAGCGCAGCCAGCATGCAGTTGGGGCTCCCCCGAACGCGCCGCACCAGCGAAGTGCTTCGCTTGCGCATGGTTGCGTAAAAACAATCAACGCGGGCTTCCGCAAACATCGTCGATGCGCTGCAATAGCGAGGGAGCCCCAACATCATCCTGAACGCGTTGTTAAACTGGACACGAAGGGCACTGTATGCTTTTTGCGTGTAGTCAGACCACAGGCTGCAGGTGTACATTGTGGTGCAGTATGCTCTAAAAAGAGTTATTTTAACCTCAGATGAACACCTAGCAAACCTACGGATTATCATGTTTGCTCGAACCGACAGTGCCCTCCGCTCCCGTTCAATGTCCGCATCATCTTTCAGTGAAGGTGTCACTAGATGGCCTAAGTACTTAAACTCGTCTACCCTTTCTAAAGGTGATCTATTCAGTTTAATTGGTGGCATTTCTATTACTTTTCTAGGTCCACCCTGGAAAACCATACACTGACTCTTTTTTACATTATACAGCAGTCCATGACTAGCTGCATAACCCTCACAGATACTCATCAGCCTTCTGAGTCCGCAGACCGAGGCGCTCAGCAGCACCATATCGTCCGCGTAGCTAATGTTATTAAAACAGACGCCATCTATGTGACAACCTATATGTTGCTCGCTGAGCGCCTCGATCAGCCCATTGATGTACAGGTTAAAAATGGAGGGAGAGCTCAACCCCCCCTGCCTCACCCCACATTCCAACCTATACGGGTCCGACAACGTGCCCGCCCACTTCACATTGTTCACCTGGTTCCCGTACCAATATTTAAAGATGTTGATGAGTTCGTTCGGTATATGGGAAGATCTCATTTTATTCCACAAGACATCATATGAAACCAGGTCAAAGGCTTTGGAAAGGTCGAGGAAGCAAGCGTACACGGATGTTTTTCTCTCAGTATAGTATTTAACAGCACTCTTAAAACACAATATTGCAGTTTCTGTAGACAGTCCCGGCCGAAACCCGAACTGATTATCGTGTAACTTTAGGTATTTATTTAGTTGTTTATTAAGAATGCTGTCAAACACCTTCGCAACTATTGTGGCCAAAGAAATAGGTCTATAGTTAGCTATATCTGATAAATCTCCCGCTTTGTTTTTTACTACTGGCACTACGACAGTCCTCATCATGTCGGTAGGTAGGTATGAGTGTGAGATGCAAAAGTTGTACAACAAAGATAACACTCTGCACATATGAGGCCCTGCGTGCTGTACGTGTTCCACACTTAATCCGTCATGACCAGGGGATTTGCCATTAGAAATTGATTTTACGGCCATTGATACCTCCTTAGTCGAGATTCTGGTATCAACATATTCCCCACTCACCCCACCCTTTTTCTGAGACGAAGATGGTCCCAACGGTGACCTAACAACAAAGTTATTTTTAAATTTATCAGCTATGCTTTTTAAATCATTCGTACCGTCTACACTCACGGGAAGACCAGGCCGATTCCTCAAACGATTGGTATTTTTCCAGAAACCACCGAAATCTTTCGTGCTATGCTTAGCTGCCAAAATATCCATTTTTAATTGTTCTTGATGGTTCTGACACCATTTTAAACGCGACTTAAATATTTTTCTGGTTTCGCACATCCTCGTATACATGTCACCTGTGGTAGGACTACCACACAATACCCATTCCCGAAAACTCGCCCTGGCCGCCCCATGACTTTCGCTCACAAATTTATTCCATCCAACAATGGTCTTAGGCTGACGCTTATTCAGCTTACGCTTGCCTCCCCCGCCCTCCAGTGATGCCTGGGATAAGGCAAGCACGATGTCAGAGTACAGTTTATCAATAAGTAAGCTATGAGTAGGGTCATTACAATACCGATCACTACACATTTGAAATTCAGTAGGAAAATCAATAAGTCTAAGACGTTTATGACATTCAATTTGATATTGTTTAACTTGATGTGCTGTTTTCTCCCTCCACACAATTTTATTATTAGTTACACGTGTCACACTTCTTAAAGGAGTCAAACCTTGCAATTTACATTCACAAATAATGGGAAAATGATCTGACCACATTACGTCATAATCAACATACACATTGCACACAGAGATAGCGGCCGATTGCGACACAACACAATGATCAAGCCAGCGCCTAGACCCACAAGCTTGATCTATGTAGGTAAAAGTTTCCGAAGTCAATCCTAACTTATTTACATCAATAGCTACCCATTTAAATTCATCACATAAAATATTTAATTCATTAAAAAATAATTCACCGGGATGAGCATTAAAATCCCCTAATACAAAAATAGGTTCGTTTTCATAATCATTACTAATAGCACTTACAGTTCCCATGCAGTCAGTAAACATTGTCAGGTTCTCGGACTTGTTTGTCGGCATATAAACACACACTACTATAAATGGACTAGCAGCTGTATTCACACGAATTGCACTCACTCGCGGATTATCGCACTTAATCACTGAGACACTCGGAAACACACCGGTATTCCACAGCAGCGCAGTACCTCCGTAAGGCCTACCGCGCAGTAGGCCCGCCGCAGTGTCAACAGCTGATGTCCCCTTGCAACTGAATCTGCTGTCTATGCTATCCAGATACGCCAACTCTTCCGGCAGCAGCAAGGTTTCCTGTAGTGCAATCACAACACACTCGTCACATAAACGTCGTATATCGCTAACGGCACTCTTCACATTTTTGCAATTGTAACTGGCAAACTTGTAGATAGTTTTATCCATCATTAGAGGGCAATAGGCCGATTGCAGCGCAGACGACTGTCCGTATTATGTCTGTTGTTTATTAACATAATGTTCCGAGAAAGGACCGCTTACAGTGTTGCTCCCACCGTTCGCATTCTTTTGCTTGAAGTTTGTGAATCGCCTAAATATGATGCCCTGGGGCCAAAGTTTGTCATCTAAGAACGTAGATAGCTTTTGTTCCGAGATAAAAAACTTGTATGCACTATGATATTTGTCTCTTAGCGAAGATATTTTCTCTAATTTAATCACAACGTTTGTTTTTCGGTATATGTAATCTGTAACATCACTTTCCGTAGTCTCTTTATGCACTTTGGTGATAAACATAGGAACCTGCCTGTCTGCGGCTTTGAATTTACAGTCCGTATCGTTTGACATTCCCATTTTGCCTAGATAACGATAGTTCACCTTATGTTTTCGATGCTGTACCAATTTCCATTCACTATCTGTTTTCACAATCTCCGCAAAAGATCTATTTTGAGTTTGCTTATCGTTAATCACTTTCTCATTAGCTACGTACGTGCTACTTGAAGCAGCAGCTAACAGCTGATCGGCGGACGTCACGATCTGTGAGCCGTTATCTCGACTCGAGGGCCCTAGCTTCAGCGCCCCTGCCGCTTGCGTCGTTGCCGCTTCGCTGACACCGCTCGCTTTTACAACTTGCGGGTAACTTTGTGATGACGGCGCGCCTCTCGGTGCTGGAGTTTCTTTAGGTGAAGACGATATCGTATTATTATGATCCGTAACCGTGGCATCTAGATGTGAAAGTCCCATCGGTCCACTATCCAGATACGCACCACGTTTCGTATTTATCCTCATATCACGATATTGATATTTATTCGGGGTCGACTGGTCAGATGTAGTAATCACATTTTCTATCGCCCGCTTAACTTCCTCTAGCTGATCCGAAGTAACATACTTAGATTTTATGTCCCTCAGTTCTGTTTGAAGGATCAAAATGTCCTTTAACAATTTCGTGACGTCTAGATGGTCAAAGGTCACCGGTGGTAGCTTTTCCAAATCACGGGCTACAAACACCGGCATCACCTCCGGATCAGTTCCCTTGAAAAGAGATATCATATCCGCAACGTCTCGGTTTTCTTTCCCTGGTCTTTTTCGCAATATTTTTCGCTTACCCGCCGGCAGCGATTCAAACAGTAACGATTTCGATCGTTTTATTTCTTCACTTTTAAAAGCCGACACACATATTCTGGTCAAACTGTCTTCATCCATTACCGATATTTTGTTTTGCACATATGCTAACAACTCGTCTATTACAATATTGCACGATATGCACTTTACCGTCGTCGATGCCATTTTCGATTTTGAAAATACACGATCTGCTATCGAGAGTACGCACACCCTTCGTCGCTTGGTGCGCTCGCGCGACTCGATTTTGACTCACGGAGTTCAAATGCAGTTGGTGTTCAAGCGGAGACTGAACTTACTTAAAAATGGCGCCGGCTGTGAATTTAAGATCAATAACTGAATGTTATAATTTAATGCAAGGACTAAATAAGTTTCAATAATAGAATACAAACTATAAAGTAATAAGATTATTTTTCACAGGAATTTACTAATGAATACCTGCTTGTTTACCATCTTACATTTCTTGTATTGCCGGAAATTGACGAATGGTAATATTGAAGTAGTAGAAACTAATGAAGCTTCTAATTAAACTTTAATTCTGAAAACACCTTTGTATGGTGAATTGACATTGTTTAATTATAAAAGAATTAACTGATAAGCATTTTAGCATTGTTTTTAAGTTGTCTTGAACTAACTAGTTAATAAGACTCTGTATTCGATGACGCGTACTTCTGACGACTAGAGAGACAGGCACGCGCGCACAATGGCGCCGGTGTGTGGGTAATTAAGATGAAATGTAATCTGTAACATAATGTTTTGATTTAAAAGAGTGTCCATGGAGTTTCTTGCCCGTTCTTCTCCATAAGGAGCCTACTACATTTTGGAATGGGCGACTAGCTTCACCAAATAACTCAAACGAAAAGTGATGACTGTAAAGTGATAATTTAAAAGTGCCTGTAAATGTTTTAATTGAAATAAACGCTTTGAGTTTGAGTTAACTATTGTGTGTGATTGAAAACCAACCCTCAACGAAGAATAAACCGAAGACTGGTCAGAAACGGCACAGGATAGGATACCCGTCGTGTCATCAGAAGTGGGATCGTACAATACGATCCCCTTCCGCTCATACTTATGCCGGACATCCAAAGAATTACGTCCAATTGCGAGGCCTGCTTGCACGGCCATGGCCGAGTGCGTGCCAAAAGATTTTTCTCTGAAATCGCGAACATGATGCATTCCAAGAGTGAGCGACTTTTTGGCCAGCCACAGCCAACTGAAATATTTCATCCTTCCTACGACCATGATGGCAAGAGGTGCTGGTAGTGGCAATGGACTCATAAAGAGGAAGACATTGGAGGGAATGATTTTCCGCAGAGACATTTCCCATCCATGTGGCTGGTGGACAGCAACATGCCTACTGTAGTATGATCACAACTGATGCTGAGATCACAATAAATCTATACCTACCTGTTATATGATGGCTATTCTCAAGGAAGAAACAATACTTAAATACAATTAAGAAACAAATGATAAGATTCTAGATGACCAGAAGCCTAATAGTGCAAGCAAAACAACTTGTACAGTACAGAATGACCGAAGCAGCAGAACAAACAAAAATTTGACACCACAAATGCAAAGATTCAACAGTCCGTTGATGCATTTCAACATCAATCTGGGAAGTATTTTGTTTTATTATTTTGATATTGTAGAACATAATTATTTGATAACAGTCTTTGAACTATGTTCATCACACACTGGCAAGGGCAAAAGGTGACATTAAGTCACCTTTTGCTTCAACTTGTGGAAGTAAAATAACAACACAAGATAAATTACTCAACAAAACACCTGTAATGTGACATGAACTTCTCTTAAGAAATGGAACACATCTCCAGGCAAAGTGTTTATTAGATAAAAACGAATAGTCTCCAATTAAAGTAAAATGGCAAGTAAAAGTAACGAGTCTTTGTCAATTAACCAAGCGATAACAAAGTTTCGAGTATGTTACAACTTACTGGATAATTGAATGATGTAACAAATCATATGTTACGATCATTTATTATTATGAGTAATCATAAGATTAGTGCTACTCAAACATCATGAAATTCGTAGTTACAGGGAGCTTTGACTGGGGATTAGTTTGCAAATATGGCTGTAAACATTGAAACATAGTAGACAAAATGTTGCAAGATACACACAGAAACATTTTGATATGAAATTCATTTGTCAAATATGTCACGAGATTAGTATGAACCATCAAACAAGAAGTTGTGTGACAATGCAAACACAATATCGACGGTGAAGTATCAATATCTAATAACTAACATTTTTGCGATTTTCACTTTATTGCATATTCGTAGGTAAAATGTGAAAGAGCTCGTATTTGCAAAGACATAAGGTCTTGAATTGTTCTTATTTATGAGATATTTGCTTAAATAAATACCTAATAAGTCATCGTGCTTGATTTTTGCTTGCAATACCGAATATCTACGCTTCAAAACGTGTTGATTATGGCGCTGCTCCTCGCTGACTGGACTAGTTAAAGCTAGTTGCAGTGCGGCAGTGTCGCATCGTAGTGAAGAGAGAGAACGAAAAGTAATTGTCCGAGTGTGAAAGAGAGGTGAATAGGTACTGTACAGCCAAGAAGCCGACTTTGACGGTTGTTGAACATTCGTAAAATATTGTAAGGAGTGTGCGGTTTTGTTGAGTGATTTGACTGTGAACTAGTGCTATTATGTTAATAAAACATCATTTTATTTAGTTCCAGGTAAGTAAACTACTATTACGTACAATCTATATCTTCTTCTATACTTATAATAAATCTGTAGAAGTGAAAATTCTGTACAATGAAAATATCAAAAAAATAAATAGCAGGGGGTATTACTAGACCGACACCGACCGCAAAAATTTGATAAAAAAAATTTTTGTCTGTCTGTCTGTCTGTTTGTTCAGGCATCACGCAAAAACTACCGGTTCGATTACGATGAAACTTGGTATAATTATTCTTTAATATCCTGGGCACAACACTGGGTACTTTTTATCCCGGAAAAGTTTCCTATCCTACGGTTGGGGGGTGTCAAAGTTTGTATGGAAGAATTTTAACGCGCTGTCCGATTAACTCGAAACTCAATATTTATACTTAAACCCAAAAATTAAGAATAACGTGTATCAGGATTTTTCGACATTCAACCCCTAAGGGGGTAAAATAAGGGATGAAAGATTGTATGAAAAATCTTATTCCTTGAGGTAATAAACATGAAACTTCGCACGAATAGTTATCAAAATAAATTATAAAGTTTGTAGTTTTTTGTTTTTCTAAATTAACCCCTAAAAGGGAGGTTGGGGGGCGTCAGTGTTTGTATGGAAGAATTTTAACGCGCTGTCCGATTAACTCGAAACTCAATATTTATACTTAAAACCCATGGGGATGTATGGGGTAATTTCCGACACTCACGCGGGTGAAGCCGCGGGCAGCAGCTGGTTTTATAATAAAATAACGGATAGATGAATCGCAAAACTTTTAATCAAAAGTTTTGTTTGTCGAAAATCAATGTTGAGGTTACAGAAAGGTTTGAAGTTTTCCTGAAAAGATCCTAACATTGTTAATTTCAAACTTGGTACTTATCCAAAAATTGTCTTAGTGCATTAAACTAAATATTATTTAACTGTTCTTCCTGTCAATTAGTTTACTTTTTGTAGATAGAAGCTATTGTTTTAAAAATACTGATTAGAGTTATGTGAAATTAATACTAAATGTAGATAGATGTAATTGCTTTAAACTACCATCTTGAAACAGTTGTTTTTCTTTTTAACTGCATGGCGTCAATTATTTTGTTTTATTTTTTATTTTTAGAATAATGTCGCGAAATAACCGTCTTTATCAAGGCATGCGAGGAAAGAAGATGTTGGAGTGTATACAGCTTAAAGACGAAGTAACTAAATTGAGACGTCCTACCAAACAGGAATATCAAGAAGTTTTTGGGCCTCAATTTCACCTAGTAAGTTTTATTTTTAAGAATGTTTGCTGAAGTTAATTTTTTTAATCTATGTTGTTAATTAGGTTATTGCTCAATCTTTATATTTAAGAAGATATTTTTGTTTTTAGCTACAAAATGGCAGTGCCGGAACATCAAGTTTGTCAGACGTCTACAGCAAAACTAGTACCGCTCAAGATAACTCAAGCCGTTCTGAACATGGCTTCTGCTTCAGCAATGACATGATTGATCCATCAGGCCTTGGCCGTCCTGAACACTTCTTCGCCAAGGACATGACTGACAAGCCAGGCCTTAGTCGTCTTGAGCACACCATCTGCTTCAGCAACGACATAATTGATCAGCCAGGCCTTAGCCGTTCTGAGCACACCATCTGCTTCAGCAACGACATGACTGGTCAGCCAGGCCTTAGTAGTCCTGAGCACACCATCTGCTTCAGCAACGACATGACTGGTCAGCCAGGCCGTAGTAGTCCTGAGCACACCATCTGCTTCAGCAACGACATGAGTCATCAGCCAAGTCTTAGCCGTCCTGAGCACAATATCACCTTTGCCAACGATATGACTAATCAGCCAGGTCCTAGCCGTCATGAGCATAACATCTCCTTGACCAACGATATGACAAATCAGCCAGGCCGTAGTCATCGTGAGCACACCATCTGCTTCAGAAACGACATGACTGATCAGCCAGAAAATATCTGCTTTACCAATGCTAAGACTGATCAGCTGACACTTAACCCTCGTGAGCGAAACACGCGCTTTGCCAATGACATGACTGATCAGCCAGGCTTTAGCAGTCATGAGCACAACATCTCTACTTTCTACTGGTGACACATCTAGTCTACTAGACCACTGTCAGTTCCGTCGCGTCATTAGATCTTGGTCGCTTTCTGATTTAACGCATGACTCTGAAAACTTCAATGACTGCAAAAGAACACTGTCTTTACCTCTCCTAACAGTAGAGTTTGTAGGACCCACCAGCATCGATAGTCCCTCAATATTATTAGCTTTTCATAGAGCTGGACATTCTCCCAATCTTGAAATTGACGATAGCACCGCTGAATCCATTCCTATTTTGCAAAACGATTTTGATAGTACTGACTCTGACTTAGAATCTGTTGAAGATTATGGAATTATGAACGAAGGTAGAAAACGTCGTCATTCTGCTGAACCTGTGTTGTGGAAGAGAAATCAAGCAAAAAGGCTTAGAATGCAAGGCGAAGAGTTTTTGGGGTACTCGCGACCAGCTAATGGAAAATTTCAACAAAACACCATAAGAGGTAAGAAAGAACTAGGAGAAAGATGCTCATCAGAGTTTTGAAAGAAAAGTAAACTAAGGGAATGTAGCAAAGTAACAGAAGAGACTCGAAAGAAAATCCATACCTATTTCTGGAAGAAATTAAATTGGGATCAGCGTAAAGTTTACGTCAACTCCTTGGTCACCCGCAGAGACACCGCTCGAAAGACCAAATCAGACGATCAATCTAGGCGATCAGAAACTATGACATATTTTTTGCCAATCAAAGAAGACTGCTCCGAAAAAGTACAGGTATGCAAAAAAATGTTTTTAGCAACGCTTTCCATTGGATCTTTCACAGTCTATTCATGGACCAAGAAGAGTGAGTTCGGGATGAGTCCATCACAAAGCGTAAGCAACTCACTACGTCAAAATGCATCCAGACCTGGAATCGCGAGAAAGATGTTGACATTGCAGAATTATTTCGATAATCTGCCGAAGTTACCTTCACACTATGCCCGAAAAGAAACAAATAAACTGTTTTTAGAACCAATGTACTCTTGCAGACTTGTTCTGGAATTACAAAACCTACTGTGCTGAGAAAGATGAACCGGAAGCGAGCCGATTTACTTTTGAAAAAACTTTTAACGAGAAAAATTTGTCACTATACACTCTTAAAAAAGATGTGTGACATTTGTTCAGCTTACAAAGCAGGAAATTTAAATGAGGCTGATTACCAAGTTCATATAATCAAAAAGAATAGAGCAAGGCTAGAGAAAGACAATGATAAGAAAAGGGCTGCTGCAGGTGAAATTATACTACTGACAATGGACCTGGAATCTGTAAAGATATGTCCGTATCTGACTGCCAGTGCGCTGTATTTTAAGACTAAACTGACGTGCCATAATTTTACAGTGTACAATTTAATAAATAAACATTGTGCTTGTTATTGGTTTGATGAGACTTCTGCTGACTTAACCTCAAGTACGTTTGCAACATTCCTGGTCGATTACTTCGTTTTGATTGCATTCCGAAAAAATTGCCTGTAGTAATTTTCTCAGATGGTTGTACTTACCAAAACCGCAACGTTGTTATGGCAAATGCATTGCTGAATTTAAGCAAGAAGAATAATGTCATGATCACTCAAAAGTTTTTAGAGCCTGGACATACACAGATGGAGTGCGATTCAGTTCACAGTGCCATTGAGCGAAAACTGAAGAATAGGGAAATTCACCAGCCCAGTGACTACGTCACTATTACAAGAGAGGCACGAAGCTCAAATCCTTATGAATCAATCCAGATTGATCATGAATTTGTAAAAGATTATGCCAGTCAAGAAAATTGTATGTACAAAAGCATTAGACCTGGACACAAGGCTGGCGACCCACAAGTTGTAGACATTAGAGTCATCTATTACAACACAATGACCATCGAAATAAAACTAGATTTTGATGCAGACTGTATGCCTCTAACTCAGAGACCTAAGATAGTAAACTCTGAAAACATCAACTATCGCCAGTTGCACTCTAACAGGATCCCAATTTCAGCTACAAAGTTTAATCATCTACAACAGTTGAAACAAGTTCTTCCCAGAGATTGTCACGCGTTTTACGATGGGTGTGTAACGTTTGAAATAATAACAAAAGTTCTAATGATCACATGACCTAATTTCATTTAATATACTTTTTTTTAATGTAACGATGTAATGATATAATGAATTATTGATATAATTTCATTTTACCTAATTTTCTAAGGTTTAATGAACATTTTCTATAATGCACATTTGAATTAATATTCAATAAGTATAATATTCAGTTACTTTAATATTCAAAATCTATATGTAACTTTTAATATAATTTAGAAACGTCTACTTTGTTTTACATATTTTTGGAAAAACTGATTAGATTTTAAACGCCTGCCATTTTAGTGCTATCGAAAACGCACCGCATAAATATTGCATGTTAATAAAGTTTGCTTATATGCGGGAGGGGGTAGATTGGATATATTTTTTTTCTTACTGTCATACAGCAAAAGTATTTATTGTATGTCAAGACTATTGCGAACTCGATATTTGTTTTTTTAAATGACTACTATAAATTGCAGTACATTCAAAAGTTCTAAAGGTGGACAAAAACTTTGTGTAAATGGATACATTTATAACAAAAACAGGCAAGTGAACAATAAAGTTTATTGGATTTGTGAACGACAACGTGCGGACAAATGTATGTGTCGTGTCGTAACAACAGTAAACATGGAGATGCAGTTACATAGTGTGGTTAAATATGATGAAAACCACAACCATGATCCGGAACCAGCACGGCTGTCCGTGGAATCTATAATTGATAAAATCAAAACAGATTCCTGTCAGAATACCGGTAAGAAGTCATGCCAGATTCTACAAACCGCAAAATCTAGTAGTGATGAAATAGTGTTGAGCGCTTTACCTTCCACTTCTGCGTTAAGACAGATAGTTTATCGTGAAAAGAAAAAAGGAAAACCTGTTTTTATGGCGCCAACGAATATTTACTTCCAAATTCACCATGAGGATTTACAAATACAAAATAACAATTTTGTAATATGTGATGAGATCTTTGATAATAACAAAAGGATAATCATTTTTTCTTGTCAAAAAATGATGGAGTTTTTTGGTAGATCTAAACTGTTAATAATGGATGGGACATTCTACGTTGCCGCAACGAACTTTTTGCAACTGTATGTTATACATGGAAATATATTTGAAGAAAACAGACACACATATCCTCTTTTGTTTGCACTATGTACACATAAAGATAAAAAAACATATAATAAACTATTCGATTTAATTATTACCTACTGTAATGAACATGAGATCACAATTACGGTGAACAATGTAATAATGGACGTTTCGTTTCGTTCAACGTTTCGTTTGACGTTGCGCTTCATTTTTACTGAATGTTTTCTCTAATTATTTTTATTATTTGTGACTTTCAACTTTTTTGTGTCTTGTATATTTTTGGGCTCAACGGTTTTCGCTTTGCTTCCAGTAGAGTTAAAAAAGTAAACTCATGTTTTTTTTTTTTTTTTTTTTGTGATGTTCTGAAATCCATGTTTGTACCTACTGCTTTTAGTGTTGGTGTTAGTTGGCGGGTGGTGCAGTGTCATGCACGTGTTAGTTGCTCTGTTTTTAGCAATAGCATAATTTAGTATAATTATATATTACATTTATTTAGTTTAGTTATGTCTGACAATGAGTCTTATTTTTCTGCCAACCAATCTACTGCTTCTTCTAGCGATGAAAGCTTTTGTTCTTTCACATGCACTCTTGGTGACTTTATACAACAAAATTTTAATGTTCAGTCAAATCGGTTGGTGAATGTGTGTCACATTAACGCTCAAAATGTTCCAAGCCACTACAGCGAGCTGTACGACGCGTTTAATAACAGCAATGAATAAAAACCAATGTTTACTTTGACGAAGACAATTTATCTCGTTGGATATCGCGACGCCCCCGTCAGGGGGCGTGGCGAGCGGGGTCAGGGCTTCGCCCCTCGCCCGCGGAGGCTATACAGTGGCCCGCAACTGCGGGCCCTTCACTATGTTCGCCTAAAGCGGCTGGTGGAATTGCACGCGTTTTACCGCGTGCGTGTGACTGGTTGCATTGTGTTTTTCTGTAGGCGCGTCACGACGCTAAATCCTATAGCGCCGCTTTCTTCACGACATCTAGGCGGTCTGTCACCGCCAGGTGAGACTCCCGGTTACCCGGGAGAGGCCCAGCGAGGACGACCAGCGACTAAGATGCCGACTCGACGCTCCTACAGGACGGAATGTAGCCACCCCTCGCCCTGCTTACAGATCTAGCCGTTTACAGATTGAAGGATGAACTGTCGTGTGTGTGTGAGCGGCTAGTGTTGTAGTATAGCACCGCTCAGTGTCAACGCGCATCGCAGCCCGCGTTGCGCCTGCGCGTGTGTGTGTTTAGGCGTCTGTAGAGTAATGGGTGTCTGTGTTAGTTGCGTGACATGCCTATATTAACCTAGAACACGCCACGCAACAGATGTGTGAGTACATCTGTAAAGTATTATTATTTCGAGTAGGCCGCGTGTAACCTGGGTGCGGCTTACTCGAGGCGTCAATCCGGTGCGATGGTGTCAGGGTCCGCTAACAGGTCGCGGGGCAAGGGTCTCGCGTCAGGGGGGCGCGCGTGCAAGGGTGCTATCTGCCTGACATGGGGCCAGGCAGAGGCGTCGGCACGCGCGAACATTCCCTTCGCGAGGCGCCGCACAAACTCATCCAGGCTCTCTATCCCGAGATCCCGGTGGAGTATATCGTTCCTCACATAGCGAGGAGCAGCGACAATAGTCCGCAACGCTAAGTTTTGTTGCGCGCGGAGTAGCTTGCGGCTCGACTCACTAGTGAGGGCGAACCACGCTGGGGCGGCGTACGTCAAGATTGGGCGCACGTACAACTTGTACACGCCCAACTTGACGCGCGTCGGGATGCGGGATGAGAGCACAGGCTTAAGAAGGGTGCGGGCGACCCTACCCTGCGCGGCGACCTTGCGGACATGCGGCACCATCGTGAGTCGGCGGTCGATAGTCACACCCAGGTATTTAGCCTGGGGGGACCACGCGACGTCGGCTCCTTGTAGTTTCAGCGGTGGTGGGAGGGGCGCGGACCCGGTAATCAGCGCCTGCGTCTTACCCACGTTAACCGAAAGCCGCCACTTCGACAGCCACTCGGGGAGCGTATCGAGCGCGCGCTGCATCTTGACCGCCGCGTACTTCGCATTGAGCGATGTGGTAATGTACGCGGCGTCATCTGCATACAGCGCGAGCATAGCGTCGGAAGTGGTGGGGATATCGTCGGTATAACGTGAGTAACACGCCGGCGACACGCAGCTGCCCTGCGGCACGCCCGCTAGTACCGGGCGGGCGCTAGAGAGCGCTCCTTCGACCACCACCCTGAATGTCCTGTTTGTTAGGAAGCTAGATACCACCTTTACGACGCGACGGGGCGCGTCCGAGTTGGACATCTTGTATATTAGGCCTTCGTGCCATACACGGTCGAAGGCCTTCTCCATGTCGAGGAATACTGCCACCGAATATTCCTTCTTGTTGCGTGCTGTTGTGAGGTGGTGCAGTACCCTCGACAACTGAAGCGTCGTACTATGTTCCGCCCTGAACCCAAACTGTTCTGGACGCGGCGCTATGTGTGGCTGTAGGTGTCGCAGCAGGAGTGCTTCGAACACCTTGGAGACCGTCGGCAACAAAGTGATGGGCCGATAGCTCTCCGGCTTCAGGATATTCTTTCCCGCCTTGGGCAGCATAATGACGCGCCCCTCCTTCCACGAGGCGGGAAAGGCCCCGGTGCGTAGTATCGCGGTAAACAGGCGCGCCAGTGCCGCTACTGCACGGAACGGCAAGTGGCGCAGCACTGTGTTTGTGATACCGTCCGCACCAGGGGCCTTTCTAGGCTTCGTCCTTAGGATGGCGCGTCTAACTGCGCCAGGCGAGAAGAAGATAGGTTCCTCATCGGGAGCTATCGGCGTTGCGAAGTAGTCTCCCAGGTGCTTCTCGACTGCTGCGACATGCTCATAGTCGCTGGTCGGGTTGGGCTGGAACTGACGCTCCAGATGTTCGGCGAAGACCTCCGCCCGGTCCTCCGCTACGTACTTGAGCGCCCCGTCGCGGTTCAGAAGCGGTCGCACCGGGGCTGGGGTGTTCGTCAGCTGGCGGCATAATTTGTGTATCGACGGCCAACTGTCAGTCGTCGCGTCGATACGGTCCTCCCAGCCCGCGGCGGTGTGTGCCTGTAACTCGGCCTTCACCTTCTCCGCAAGACGGTTAAGTTGCGTCTTCAGTGTCGGGCATCTGAGCTGTTGCCACTGCTTACGTAGGCGCCTCTTCACGGCGATCATCGATAGGATGTGTGCCGGCAGGGGCGGCAATAGTCCTCCGCCCTGCGGCAATGTCGTTGTCGCCGCTTCTAAGGCGCTTTGAATGGAAGCAGTGACGTCACCCGCCGTCTGGTCCACGTCCGCGGAGGTAACGATAGGCCGAGTCGGCACGGTGGTATCTAGCTTCTCTTGGAACATAGTCCAGTCCGTTAATCGGCGTGGCGCTAATGGCTTCAGTTGGGTCGGCATACCCGTAAGGACGACGAGTACAGGTTGGTGGTCAGATTGTAACTCGTCGTCTATCACTTGTTGTGTGATCTGGCAGCGTAGCCCTCGGTGGACTACAACGTCCAGTACGTCCGGCATGTACCGGGTTGCATCTGGGTAGTGGGTGGGCGTCTCCGGTCCGGACACCGTGTACCCGAAGGCTTCCGCGTCCGCGAAGAGCCGTCTCCCCCCGGTATTCGTATGTAGTGAGTTCCACGCCGGGTGCTTACAATTAAGGTCGCCGGCAAGGATGGTCGCGTTGTTGTTAGTTACAAGCGCCCGCAACTCCACAAGGTTTAAATGGGTCGCAGGCGGCTTGTAACAAGCGTAGATGTTTAGGTCCTCGCCGGCGACATGCAGCTGCACACCCAGCGCGTAAAACGAATTATTGGGCGGCACGGGGAGCTCTTGATGGACGACCCTTCGCCTCACCAATACCGCCAGACCACGGTAGCGGGAACGTAAGGCCGACCCTTCGTCCTTCCGGTATACGTGATACCCCGGGAACCTGACCCTATCCTCAGGTCCCAGGAACGTTTCACTGATTAGCGCCACGTCGATATCTTGATCCCGTAGGAGGTGGCGGAGTGGGGCGACCTTGTCCCTAAGGCCGCGGGCATTCCAGTGTATCATCCTTAACGGCCTAGCCATGATACAAAGTTAGCAAAGTGGCCAAGCCGTCTAGGATGACTGTCTCCACATCCTGACCCTGCCTTATGGCTCTTATCAAATCCATAAGCAGCTGAATGGCGCAGGTCGTAAACTCCTGTTTTCTTAGCGACGACGTCCCTATCGCGCTAATGTTCGTGGTGTCAGCGCCACCACGCGTCGCTTTGGCGAACTTGTGCTGCTCGTTGATTGGTCGCTGCGCCTGGGTGTTTGTTTTAGCGACGGCGTGGGTGTCCTGCGGAATACGGGCGAACCTTTTTGGTTCCGCGTTTTGCCGCTGCGCCAAATTGGCGCTGACGGCAGGTTCGCCCTTTTTATCTTTATTAGACTTTACGTCTATAGGGACGTCGTGTACGACCTGCGTGATAGAGGCAGGGTCGGCCGTCGGGATCTCTTCCTGGGTCGCCGGGGGGGGGGGTTTCTTACCCCTATTTCTTTTCCCCCCGCGTCTCTTTTTCCTCCGCCCGGAGGAGGAAGCATGGGTGGTGGGCTCGTTTGCGGCCGCCATCAACGTCGTGCCTTCTGCCTCTACTTGTGTCTGTTGCGGCCTCTCTGAGGCCGCTTGTGACCGGCGTATGGCTGTGATGGCGACAGTCCCCGCTCGCCTGTTCTGTATTTCCTTAAGAAATACAGGGCATTTAATGTTACTCGCGGGGTGCGGGCCACCGCAGTTCACGCAGGTGGCCGGCTCTTCCCGCGGGCGCGGGCAATCTCTTGCCGCGTGCTCGCCCCCGCAGCGCACACAAGCGAGCGGGCGGTGACACTGGTGTGAGCTGTGTCTGAACTTTTGACACCGGTGGCACTGTGCGGGCCCACGTTTCCCCCGCCACGCCTCTATCTTGACCCCGCGCATATACAGGGTGTTTGGCAGAACGTTGAACATACGAAAATGGTGGATAGGTGGGGTCATCTGCTACTTACTCAGCCCAAATTTTTTTGGCCCTGGCCCACGGGATATTTTTTTATTTTTTTTTTTGTCTTTCTTCTTCTTACACCACTTTCTTAACTTTAAAGTGTAATTTTTATTAAAAATGGGTAATGGGTATGGTTTTACACCTTTCTGTAAGTTTGAGGACTCATAACTTTTTTTCTAGCTAACATCTGAATAAAGCAATAATTTTATAAGAATCTGTCAACATAAAAGATTTAAAAAAAATACTAAATATTGCCTGTTTTACCCATTTTTAATAAAAATTACACTTTAAAGTTAAGAAAGTGGTGTAAGAAGAAGAAAGACAAAAATTTTTTTTTAAAAATATCCCGTGGGCCAGGGCCAAAAAAATTTGGGCTGAGTAAGTAGCAGATGACCCCACCTATCCACCATTTTCGTATGTTCAACGTTCTGCCAAACACCCTGTATAAGAACACGCTCGTGTCGAAGATAGTGCGGACGTCCGGATTTCTCTTTAAGATTGCGTGGAACACGCAACCGGGTCGTCCCTGTGCGCCCTTAATGTGGCGCACATACTCCGGTTGGTATCCCAACATCCGGAGCTCCTCCTCAATCTCCTTGGGGTCTGTATCCGCCGGTAGGCCCCTGATGGCGATCTTGAGGTTCTTGTCTGCCGGGAGAGAGTATGCGAACCAGGACACACCGCTCTCCTTCTCCAGGCCGGTAAGGTACCGCTGGACCAGCCGATACTCCTCCTCGGTCTCCGGGGTGAATTTCACCCCGGTCCCATAGGGGCGAGCGTTCGGTGGCCGGCCCAGTTTCCCCGCCAGAACCCGGAAATGCGTGGCCCAGTTCGGCAGCCTCTCTACAATAAGCGGCGGGTAGCGCGGCTTTTTCCCCGGCTTTTGTTTAGTCGACTTTGAGGTCGACGCTACGCCGGGGGCGGCATCAGGGGGGGGGGTGGTTGCTGTTGGGGGGGGGGGAGGTCTGCGGACGCTCACCCCCGCTTCGGTCAAGTCCGGTGAGGTGGGAGGCTGAGTGTGGCGGACCGCGTCAGCGAAGGAAGGCGAGGCGGGCGTGCCCCGACCCCGCGGCGCGTTTTCACGCTGTGGCCGCGGCGGGTCAAGGCAATATCGCTTCGCTTCTTCGGTCGCGGTCTCGCCGGAGCTTCTCCTACGCCGCTGGGGTCTCGCATCGAGCCTGAACTCGTACTCAAACCCCAGCGACGGTGTCGGTGATGCCGGCGACATAAGCGCGGCGGCTGCTCTACCCACGATGGGCCGCGTACCGGATCGCGGTGTCGTATCCGGGGACACGTCTCCACGACCGGACCCGGCCGAGCCCACCGATGCTAGCGACATGCTCGACCCCGCGCGGGAGGAGCATGCCGACAGCATGGCGGGAGAGTCGCAGGCTGAGACTCTAGGGGGCGCCGGCGAAGAGGGCACCTTTGGTGTTGTTACGGCCTTTGTAGGCCGGTAGGATGGGCCCGCACTGGCTGGCCGCTCATGCTCAGCAGGCGCCGGCCCCGCCAGCGAGAGGCGGAGGCCGGGCACTGCCGCTCGCAGACCTGGCACAGCGGCGGGCGCAGGCGGTGAGACGAACCGCGGCGGCGGGGCTGCGGTGCGGGTCGGTGGGGCGCGGGTACGCGTGGACGGCACTGGGGTACGCGTGGTGGCACTGTTACCGGGCGCAGGTGTGCGTACCGGCGGCGGCACAGCAGCACGCGCATGAGGTGCGCGACCGGGGTTTTGTGAGGTCACTGGCCCCGGGGCCTGAATAGGTACTGGCCGGAATTGCGGTGGACGAACGGAGACCGCGTGCGGCCGGCTCGACGACGGCGAGGGCGCAACGCGCGCAGGCGCCGATGTCGTCGGTGGGCCAGCAGCAACTGCGGTGTCCGCTTTCCCCGCTCCTCCGCTTACCTCTTCCTTTCTCTTCATAGGTTTGGTGGTGGCAACGGCGGTCCTGGATGGTCCGGCTGGCGGCGCACCGGACGACGCATCGCCTATGTTAGGCAACGACGTCGCCCGGTCCAACGTCGGACGGTCGTCCTGGGACCCGGCATCGCGGCCTAGCGATCCGCGCTTGCCGGGTTTAGGCATAGCTGGGCGTGGCCTCCGCGACCGCGTCGGCGATTACTCGCCGGGCAGCACGGGGCGTACTCCCCTGTGTCTGCACCAGTCCCGGTAGACCGGCACTCGTACACACACAAGGAACTACGGTTAAAAACTTTGCGGTCCGCGCGGGGATAGTTCGCACACGCGACGAGGCACTAGGATGCGTCCGTGAGCGACCACGGGCTAATCCGACAATTTAAAGTTGGAAGTCGCTACACCCCCGTCAGGGGGTGCGGCCAGCGGGGTCGGAGCCTCGCTCCTCGCCCGCGGAAGCTATACGGTGGCCTGCTACAACAGGCCCCTCAATATAGTTGCCTAATACGGCGGATGGTGATTGAACGCGTTAGTTTATTTTAACGCGTCCATGTGAGTGGTTGCTAAGTGTTTACTCGTAGGCGCGTCGCGACGTCTATAGTGACGCCGCTTTCTTCACGACATTTCGGCGGTCTGTCCCTGCCAGGTGAGACCCCCAGTTGCCCGGGGGAGGCCCAGCAGAGGACGACCAGCATCGGAAATGTCGACTCGGCGCGCCCACGGATAGGTATGTAGTCACCCCTCGCCCCGCTTACAGAGCTAGCCGTTTACGGATTGAGAGAGTGACTGTCGTGAATGTGTGAGCGGTTTGTTGTGTAATGTAACACCGCCCGGTGTCCGTGTGCGTCGCTGGCACGCCCGCGCCGCGACGACACACTTGATATAAATGCATGTTTAGTATAGGTTGTCTGAGTTTAGTTGCGTGGCGCGTCTATATTAACCTAGAAGCACGCCGCGCAACAGATGTATGTGTACATCTGTGGAGTCACTTTATACGAGTGAGCCGCGTGTAACCTGAGTACAGCTCACTCGAGGCGTCAGTTTGGTGTGGAGTCTTGGTCCGCAGTCAGGTCGCGGGGTAAGGGGCGCCTCGAGCGATCGGGGGGGCGCGTGTGCCATGGCGCTATCTGTTTGACGTGGGGCCAATCAGATGCGTCCGACAATTTATTTTTAAAAAACCAACAGGTCATGTTATTTGCGACGACTCTTAACACCGCGATTCAGCGTAGAGTGCTAAAAGTACAACGCCATCTATCGAAACATCGAGAACTAAAATATCGATTATAATATCAAAACTCGTAAGATTGTACATTCCGCCCACTATGGACAGAATGTCCATTGTTCCCGCCCACCATGAACCAACCACATTCGAAAAAATGGACTGTATTAATGGTTAAAATATAAAAAACAAAGTTTTAAGTCAGTAAGACATGGTGGCTAAGAACAAAAGCAAACACAAAAAACAAACAGTTTACAGTTCAATACAATTAACAAAATCTTTAAAAACGGTTACATACATAATATATTTACTCACTGAGTGACAGGTAAAATACACAGTTTAGTTACTGGTCGTTTAAATGTGATACTTTTACATTTAAGAGTGACTACCCTCGTAATTTTGTCCAAACCAGGGTGTTTCGCAACGATTTTACCTAAAAGCCATTTGGCTGGAGGAAGACCGTCCTCCTTTACTAAAACTAAATCTCCGATCTCTGGTTCAGGAGTTTTGTTTGCCCACTTATATCGATGTAAAAATTGACTCAAATACTCACTTGACCACCTACGCCAAAATTGTTGCAACATTTTTTGCGTTAATTGCCAACGTTTTAATGATGAAATAGACGATGTTTCGTAATTATGATCTGGTACTAGAATTAATGACTCGCCTATTAAAAAATGCCCTGGAGTGAGGGGTGTTGGGTCTTGCGAATTTGTGCTTATTTGTGATAGTGGTCGAGAATTAAGGCAAGCTTCTATTTGGTACAATAGCGTCGAAATCTCTTCAAACGTAAGAGTTGCATTACCTATCACGCGTCTTAGATGATGTTTGGTAGACTTTATTCCAGCCTCCCATAGCCCGCCGAAATGCGGGGCATGTGGTGGAATAAAGTGCCATGTAGTGCCGTTGTTTGCCAAACACTCGGCGATTTCTATAGTCAAGGATGACGTTTCTTGGGCGAACAAGCTTCGGAGTTCGCGAGCGGCACCAACAAAATTTGTTCCATTATCGCTAAATAGGTCAGCGCAATGACCACGTCTGGCAACAAATCGTTTAAAGGCAGCAATAAACCCTTGTGATGTGAGATCACTCACCGCTTCCAAGTGTACGGCTCTTGTAGCCATACAGACAAAAAGGCATAATTATGTAACCTTTATAGGCCCGGTGGCCCCTACCTTTAGAAGTTCGAATCTGTATGGGACCTGCGTAGTCCACACCACTTCGATAAAACGCACGAGTTGGTATTACTCGAGCTGAAGGTAATTGTCCCATCAATTGGACACCAGTCTGTGCAGCTTGACGTACACAAACAACGCATTTACGGACTACCATTTTTACTTGGTTCTTAGCATCAATGACCCAATATTTAGTTCGCAGATAATTAATCATAAGCTGTGGTCCGCCGTGTAACGTGTTATGGTGAGTTTCAGATAAGATCAGTCAGGTGAGATTTTGAAGGTAAGATTATTGGGTGTTTTATTTCAGTTTTTATTTCAGCTTTCTCTAGCCGACCACCAACTCTCAAGATGCCAGATTCATCTAGGTATGGATTTAATGACGTAAGTTTGCTTTTCTTTTGTACTTCCTTTTTTTCTTTAATATCTTTAATCTCTTGCTGAAAACTCATTGCTTGACAATTTTTCACACAAATTTGAAGGGCTTCATTCAATTCTATACTGGTTAACCATACAGGTAAGTTATGGTCATGTACGTTTTTCAACTTTTTGATGAATCTTTTGCAATATGCTACAACTCGAACTAATTTACGAAGAGACGAGAACTTGGTCCACAAATTGAATTGATCATTCTGCGTTATATGACAAACCTTTTTTTTCTTTTCTTCTAAATTAGTATCTGGTATTTGTTTTGTATCATAAGTTTCATTTCTTTGTTTTAACCATAATGGTCCTGTTTTTCACAGTTCAAACATCGGTAACTCTGACGGGTTAATTCCCCGCGACGCGCAATCTGCCGGGTTATCAGGAGATGATACGTGTGACCATTGATTCCTGTCTAATATATTTAGAATCTCCGACACCCGATTGGCAATAAACGTTTTCCAACGAGTTGGGTGGCTGCTCAACCAAGCCAGTACCACGGTTGAGTCGGTCCAAGCACGTAGGTTAGTTTTTGGAACATTCAACACTACTGAGACTTCCTGTAGCAATTTTGCCAATAAGACAGCTCCACACAACTCAAGCCTTGGTATCGATACTTGCTTAATCGGTGCTACTTTGGTTTTTGAAGTTACCAGATGAACATAGACGTTTCCTGAGTCATCAACTACACGTATGTAGACCACAGCAGCATAAGCCTCACAAGATGCGTCGCTGAATCCATGAAGTTCCATGGTGTTGTTTTGCTTGACATTAATCCATCGTGGGAGTCGACATTTGGTAAGTTCAACAAGTCCTGCACGGTAAGTAATCCATTCATTTAATAGTGCAGGTGGTAGTTTTTCATCCCAATCTATTCCCGCAAGCCAAAGCTTTTGAATCATAATTTTAGCTTTTATGATTGCTGGTGATATCCAACCCATTGGGTCAAACAACTTTGCAATATCAGATATTACTTTCCTTTTTGTTACAGGTTCCGAGATTGGTGGTAGCTGAACGGAGTACTCGAAGTCATCGGTTCGTCGGTTCCAGGTAAGTCCCAGTATTTTCATTGTTTCACTTTCTTTTAGTTCCAGGTTGCTTATTACTCTGCTTTCTTCGCTTATTTCCTTATGTAATTGTTCCTCATTGCTTGCCCATTTTTGCAGTTCAAAACCTCCTTTGCTTAGTAGTTCAGTCATTTCTGAGAATATTTGTTTTCCTTCTGATACACTTTTACATCCAGTAATCAAATCATCCATGTAGAAATCTGTTAATACTCTTTTAGATGCTAATGGGAATTGGTCTCCTTCGTCATAAGCGACTTGGCGAAGCGCTCTTATCGCCAGGTACGGAGCTGAAGCAGTCCCAAACGTTACTCGTACTAAACGTAAATGTTGTATATCTTTTGTAGAGTCAGATCTCCACACCAAACGTTGATAATCTGCATCTTGGTCGGTCACCTTTACCTGTCGATACATCTTTACTATGTCAGCGACCAAGCAGATAGGGTGAAGCCTCCACCTCATAAGAATGTGCCTAAGATCGTCTTGTAAAGTTGGGCCTACCATAAGATTACTGTTCAGTGAAACACCATTGTTATCCCGACTAGAAGCATTAAATACGATCCGGAATTTGGTGGTGGTTTTATCCTCTCTAACTACTTCATGATAAGGTAAGTAAACTGCTTCTGGATTATCAATTTCGTTTCGAGGTATTATTTGCATATGACCGAGCTTTAAATATTCTAAAAAAACATCTGAGTATTTAGTTTTTAACTCCGGTGATTTTAGGAAACGTTTTTCTAAGGATAATAATCGTTTTATAGCAATATCGCGCGAATTACCTTGTTTACAGCTCGTATCATTCTCTTTAAAAGGTAATTTTACAATGTACCTACCAGAATTATCGCGTTTTGTAGTTTCCACAAAGATTTCTTCGCAACGTTTTTCTTCTGGATTGAATTGATTTTTGCTCAAAATGAAGTTATCAGATTCGAGCTCCCAAAATTGTTTAAGATTAAAATCTTCATTGCAAATGTTAGTATGCATAGTGATGATAGTACTATTGCAGCTCAAAGTATTGGGGTCACTATCATCACCCACTTTGCCAGATAAAACCCAACCTAGCCTGGTGTTCTGTGCTATCGGTGTTCCTGGTGGACCTCTCATCAATCCTTCAGCTATTATTTGACAATAGACTTCTGCACCAAGCAATAGATCGATCTTATTTGGCACGTTAAACTTCGGATCTGCTAACTTCATAACTGGTAAGTTGGGCAACTGAACGACAATTTTTCTTTCAGGTAGAAATGAAGTTAATTTCCGAAGAACGTATGTTTTGACTTTTACAGTAAAGGTAGGATCCTGGAGAGATTGTAGTTTAACATAAACCACATGTTTACAATTGAGTGAAGCGTTGTCTTCACCCCCCACTCCTGATATAACACTGTTGCATTTAATTCTTTTAAGCCCAAGTAACTGGACTGCAGACTCCGTTATAAGGGACGCCTGTGATCCCTGGTCCACTAGAGACCTCAGTGTTATATAAGACCCTGTGTTAGTTTCTGCCTTTACCAAGGCTGTTGCTAATACAACCTGACAATTTGTGTTAGAAAAACAAGTGGTAATGTTCCTTACCTCGGTCTCGTCGTTTGATGTTGTTGCGTTTTCAACAACATTGGTACTATCAACTGATGGCTTGTTTGGTTCTTCTTTCTCAGTTGATTGGTTAATATGGTTATTTGAATGCAGCAACGAATGATGTTTCTTTTTGCAAACTCTACATCTTGTAGGCAAGCGACACGAAGTTACTGTGTGATTTGCACCTAAGCAATTAAAACACAAACCTGAATTTTGGACAAAATTACGCCGTGCTGACAACTCTTCCTTAGCAAAATCCTTACAATTTCCTATCTTATGATTGGTATTTGAACAAAAGGTACATAAAGATGGTTTATTGTTGTTTACATTTCCCACTACATGATGTGACTTTGTGGCAGTGCTCTTTCCTGTTTTATTACCCAAAAATTCCAGTGACCTAAATCTATGCTCAATAAAATCCAAAAAATCTTTTAATGTAGGTAATTCGTTAGTTGAACTACAAATTTTAGCTTCCCATTGTTTGCGAGACTCATTATCTAATTTAGAACACAATATGTAAATAACCATAAGATCCCAGTTTTCGACATTAATACCTTCATTTTTTAAAGCATTTAAACATTCGTTAGTAGTATCAAAAAAGTTATTTTAAAGAATTTGAAGATTCAGTAGCTATACATTTTTGATTAAAGAATCTTTTAAAAATACCATCCGTTATAAACTTCTTATTATTAAATCTATGTTCCAAAAGGTTCCAACTAATTAAATAGTTATCACTGGTAATAGGTAGGTGTCGCAACAGTTGTTCAGCTTCTCCGGTGAGATAAGTTTTCAAGTAGTGTAGTTTTTGTACATTATCCAATGATTGGTTTTTGTGTATTAATGTTTGAAAGAGATCACGAAACGTTGTCCACTGAGAATAGTGTCCCGAAAATGTAGGTATCGCTATTCTAGGCAATTTCACGCCCACGCTATTCTGAGTTATCTGGTTGGTGTCTTCTGCACAATCAGAAGTGGTTTTCTTCTTCAATCGTTCTTTTAACTCGACTTTGTAATCCATGTATAACTCTTCCGATTGACTATACATATCACCTAAGTTGTACTCTGACTTCTCATATTCTTCCCTTTTAACTTCAGATATTATTTTACGATGAGTGTCTTCAAACATCAACCACTGTTTCTCCAAACATTCCAACCTTGTTTCCACGTAGCTAACGGTAACCCTTTCTTTAGGAGACTTTTTGAAGTTGATATATCCTTTCTCCATCTTTTTGTTGATATCTACTTGCAATCTTAAAAATGAATCCATTTTTATGAACTGTTTATATTCCCGAACTAGTTTAAATTACAAGTCCCAAATTCTGCAGAAATGTTCATAAATGTTGATCAAAATCTTGGTAAATTATTCTGTTTGTAAACACTTTGCCGAAATTGGGCATGGATTCCCCGTTTATCACACTTTTTGCATGGAAATTTACAAGTCCACTTATCCAAGATAGCTAGCAAATTCTCTAAGTTCTTTTACAGTTTACACTTTATTATGTCTGAATCACTAACTTTTCTAACGTTATGTTATAAAGTACTCACAGTTTGTCCAAATGATTTGCACTGTCACATACACTTTTTACACTTAATTGCACTTAAACAGTCCACTTTTACCGATAGGGGGCGCCACTGTCGTAATGTCCAAAACTCACTAGGGTGCATCAGTCACGGCATCCAATTATCTGACTCGAATGACCATGAATAAAAACCAATGTTTACTTTGACGAAGACAATTTATTTTTAAAAAACCAACAGGTCATGTTATTTGCGACGACTCTTAACACCGCGATTCAGCGTAGAGTGCTAAAAGTACAACGCCATCTATCGAAACATCGAGAACTAAAATATCGATTATAATATCAAAACTCGTAAGATTGTACAGCAATGTTCACGCCATCTTGATCTCTGAAACTTGGCTTAAACCGCATCTCTTGTCCACCACTTACCCTCTTCCTGGTTTTGTTCTGATACGGAATGATCGGATTGGTAAAGGAGGGGGTGGTGTGGCCATATACCTTCGCAGTGACTTTCCTCATAAAATTCTTGCTACTTCCTCTTCACATTATTCTGCTTCTGCTGAGTTTATTTACCTTGAAGTCTGTGTCAAAGGAGCAAAAACCATTATTGGTGTTATCTACTGTCCTCCCACTGTCGATTACTTCACTGAATTCGAATCAGTACTTGAATCTTTGGGTTCGGAGTATGCACATCACATCATCATGGGTGATTTCAACACAAACCTCCTTTCCCAAAATTCCTCTCGATCCCGTAAGCTCCTCCATCTTATCGAGTCAGCTAGTCTGCACGTATTACCGCTCATACCTACTCATCATAACCTTGTCGGCGATGACACCTGGCTCGACCTGATCCTCACCTCGAATCCTTCCCTCGTTTCCTCCCATGGTCAACATGACGCTCCAGGGTTTTCTCATCATGACATGATTTTCCTTTCCTATATCCTGAAACCTCCCAAATCTAAACCCAAGGTTCTGTACAGGAGCTGTTTTGCTCGGATGAATGTCGACAAGCTCAAGGAAGATGCATCTATGGTCGATTGGGAGCCTATGACGGAAGCTGCTTCGGTTGACGACAAGGTTGCCATCTTCAATAATGTGGTAGTCAATCTATATAACATCCATGCTCCCGTAAAAAAAATCAAGTTAAAACGCCCACCTGCACCATGGATGACACGAGGAATACAGATGGCAATGCGACGTAGGGACCGCGCGTTCCGTAAATTTAAAAGGGATCGTACTGATGAGAACTGGACGTTATTCAAGACTGCAAGGAATAGATGCAATCAGATGATACGCAATGCTAAACGCCGCCACATTCTGGATTCTATTAGCTCTTCCTCTTCTGCCGATATTTGGAAATTTCTTGGAACTGTTGGCATCGGCAATTAGCGACAGTTAGACCTTCCTAATTCTATTGACTTAGACGATCTCAACCGGCATTTCTCCACTGTTTCTACCATGGATCGTCTAACCAAGCAACAAACGCTGTCTTTAATTTCTGGTCTAACGCGTCCTCATATTAATCCTTTCAGTTTCATTCCAGTTGAACCGGGAGAGATCAGCAAGATCATTCTTTCCATCAAATCAAAGGCGGTGGGATGTGACAATATCACCCGCGGTATGATCATCACTATTCTGGATCATCTCTTACCCGCGATTACCCATATTATTAATTTTTCCCTATATACCGGAGTATTCCCTTTCCTGTGGCGCAAAGCCTATGTGCGTCCATTACCTAAGGTTTCCAATCCCTCTCTTCCTACCGACTTCCGTCCAATTTCTATCCTTCCCTTCCTATCCAAAGTGCTTGAGGCCTGTGTCCACAAACAATTCTCTAACTTTATTCATCGCAACTCACTCATTAGCCCTCTTCAATCTGGGTTCAGGCCTGGACACAGCACTGTTTCCGCCCTCCTTAAAGTGACTGGCGATATAAGGGCAGGATTGGAAGACACCAAAGTAACCGCTCTAGTGTTGGTTGATTTCTCGAATGCCTTTAATGCCGTCAGTCACGACAACCTATTAGCGATTCTGTCATATCATATGGTCTCTCCCGAAGTACTGGAATGGTTCTCCTCTTACCTTCAGGAACGTCAGCAGTCTATTCATGTTGGAGATTCTTCTTCATGCTGGTGTGATTTGGAAACTGGCGTTCCACAAGGCGGTATACTTTCTCCTCTTCTGTTTTCCATTTTTATTAACCTTATAACTTCCAAACTTCAGTGTGCGTATCATCTGTATGCAGATGACCTGCAGTTGTACTGTCAAGGAAGGGTGGATCAATTACCTGAGGCTATCGACAAATTAAATAGGGACCTGATAGCTATAAAAACCTGGGCTGATAGATTTGGTGTAGCCGTAAACCCTACGAAGTGTCAGGCGATCATCATTGGCAGTCCACGCAGTATTAGCAAGGTGGATGGTACAGCCTTGCCCCCAGTTCTCTTCAATGGTACGATCGTTCCTTTTAGCACTGACGTGAAGGACTTGGGCTTGCACGTTGATAGTACCATGAACTGGCGTACTCAAGTTGCTAGGGTAAGCCAGAAGGTTACTGGAACGTTGCGGGCTCTGTACCGATTGAAAAATCTATTACCATCGAGTACGAAAGCAATGCTTGTGCAGTCCTTAATTTTCCCTATCATCGATTATGGTGATGTGTGCTACTATGACCTGAATGCAGATCTTCTCAACAAACTTGACCGTCTCCTCAATAATTGCATTCGATTCGTTTTTAATCTGCGTAAATATGATCATGTCTCTGCGCATCGTTCTCTTCTAAAGTGGTTGCCCATACGCCAGCGCAGAGAGCAAAAGGCGCTGACCACCTTGTTCTCATTTCTTGACTCTCCCTCTTCCCCTAGTTATTTAGCCCCCCACTTTCAGTACATTTGCGCCAACCACAATAGAAATCTACGATCATCTCACAATCGGCTTCTTCATTGTCCCACTCACCGCACAGACTTCATTCACTCTTCCTTCTTCATTCAGTCTATCTCTCTGTGGAATGCGCTCCCCCAGGAAATCAGGATGGCAACCAACCGATTATCCTTTAAAGTTAAAGTTCGCGAGCATATTCGTAAGAAGCTGGCAGTATCATCACAACGGTAATGTTTTCCCATTGCTTGTCTTATTTTGTTGTAGTATATTTATGTGTATTTATTTGTGTTTATATATAAATATATAATTTATATATATATATATATAATTAGGTGTATATATTACATTCATAGTTTAGGTATTAAATCCATATATTTAAATAAATATTTATCTCTTGAATTCTCGCTATTGCACCTACCACTGTTTGTCTCACCACCCAAAGGTTGACTGGTAGAAAATGCCTAAGGCATTAAGTCCGCCTCTGTACATCTGTGTGCTTGAAGTATTAAATAAATAAATAAATAAATGGACTTTGAACTTATTGCAATGAAATGTGTTAAACAAAATTTTGACAACGTTACTATTAATGGCTGTTTTTTTCATCTTGCACAATCTATATACAGAAGAATACAAAGAGCTGGGAAAGCGGTTATGTATGGAACTAATTATAATTTTTCAATTGAAATGAAATGTTTGCTAGCATTGGCATTTTTAGATAAAAAGGAAATACACAACTATTTCATGAAGTTGCAAGAATCTGTTTCATCTGAAAGCACTATCATTGTTCAAATGTTTGGAAAAGATTATGTTTTAGGTAACGACAAAAATGACCCTCTTTATCCTCCAGAACTATGGAGTATTGCAAGCTTACATGTCAAGGGGCTACCAAGAACCCAAAATTCAGCGGAATTCTGGCACCATAGGATCAATCAAATTGTAGGGAATAAAAACCCTGGGTTTTATTCCCTAGCACATGAGTTGCTCCTAGAAACCAAAGTAATATTGGGTCAAATAGAATGTTTTCTTAATGGGTAGTCACCACCCAAAAAGAGTAAACGTTGTTTAAAGCAAAACGAACGAATCGGTAATGTCTTTAAAAATAAAGAGGAATACACTGAAATAGAATTCCTTCAGGCTTTGGCCTCTAACTTAAAACTGAAATAAGGTTAGTCAATCATAACATACTTATTTCATCATAACTGATGTAATACGTTATGATTGACATTGTTATATTAATAAATAAATACGTGTTAATATTATTTTTTGTGTTTTCTTCTTTTCCTTATATATACCTGTGTCAGATACCATCTGCTGTTATTGAATGTTTTGGGTTAGGTTAGGTTAGAACAGTGACCATTAGCGCCAGATCACCTTTTATTGTTGGTAAATAATTTGGTTTAGAGGAGGTTATAACAGTATGATGTTTCCTGATATTTACTTATTCGTTACACAATTTTGGGTGAAAATGAGTTCATATGAAAATTAGGTCAACTGACCGTTATATAAAAAGAGCATTATACAAATTGAAAATTATATGAAATGAACGTTATACTAAATGTTATTAGAGCAAAAGAAGGTTATATGAAATATAACATTAGATCATATGAAATTAGTTTATTTGATTTTATAGCATATGAAAATTATATCATGTGAACGTTATTTCAAGTCATATTATACTTTCTGTTATTATGCCATATATTACACACCCTTTTACGATACACTTCCATTTGCATAGGAAATAATTATAATGCAAATCAAATGTGTTACTTTATGATCAAGTTGATTTAATTTTGCTATTATTGATTATTGTGAATGTTGTCCCTTGTTCAAAGATAGAATTTACCTCTAAGTTCCTGTTTTGAATATTAAATATTAAGCTTAGCTTTATAGTATGAAAGTGAGACATTTCGATTTTTTTCTGTTGTTTAAATAATTATCTTAAGTTTTTTGAGATCTCTTTATTTTAGGGGAACCCATTGATTAATTTATTGATGTGTAACGTTATACCAAGAAGACTGATTTAGGTTGGTCAGATTATTATATTTACGAATTGTCTTGATATCACTTGACTGATGCTGTGATTACGATTTTAGCTGTTGAACATAGTTTTTTTTTATCTCATCTTATCTCTTTACGTTATGTTTAGTTGATTAATAATGCCATCATTATTTGTGACAAGTTAAGTTATAACCAAAACAAAGGTAGTCTTTCAACTATTGTGATACTTATCCGATCCACTAAAATTAAACTGTTTTAATTTTGTAATTGTGTAATTTTTGTCAAAGTTCTTAATATGACAAATATGGCCTTGACATAAAAAGAAGAATTGTGTTATTTTTGTCAAATTTAATAAATACGATAATTATGTAAATTTAATCCAGACTGTTTTTATTTATAAATGCAATAACTTGTATCTATGCGATAAATACCAGGTTATCAGTTAAATTTGAAACAATAACTTCTATCTACGTTTATATCACTAACCTGAAATATTTTAATGAAATCATTATCACCATCTCAAGCGTTTCCTTCTATTTTTTAAATAAAAGTTACTTTTTGATTCAATTGTTAAAAACTATAGAAATGAAACGTTTTTTTCGCTTCCTGTAAAATCATGGTTTTGTAGTTGACGGCGCGACACATGACATTTGGCGTTTGCTGTCAACGACGTCGGAACAGAATGACAGCATGACAGATGTCTGCTGTCATTCTAGCGGAACGTCACTGGTGGGAGCGAGGCGGCCATCTTGACTCACTTTGGAATCGAGAGCCGCCAATGCACCACGCGTTCGACGAATCGCTAAATACCGACGCCATCTTCTACCTTTTTTGTCTTCATTTATTATAATTATAACAATCAGTGATTAGTTAAAGTGTGATTGAATATTATTTTGTGAATTAAGGAATAAATCATTGGAAGAATAATTATTTGAGACTTTGTTCGAGCATCTGACCCACGTAAAGGATGGATGATTCTGGTATAGGCCATCCTGAGTCTATATCAGAAGTGGGATCCCATGAGCAACAAACGGGGAACACGCAACCTGCAGAAATCATCTCTGCGACGAGAATACTGTCGAATATGGAGGCGATGTTCGCCCGGATATTTGCAATGTCGCAACCTAAACCCCTGTAAGTACCAGCACTATAAAACTAATTGAATTTGATCCTGACGATTCCGAAGCTGACATCGAAGGCTGGTGTAACGTCACTGAAGTTATAGTGCAGGAGAAAAATCTTGCAGGCGTTAATCTGCTGATGGCACTTACTAAGGCGCTTAAAGGTCGCGCAGCAACCCACTTGACCAAAATGAACCTTAAGGAATTAACATGGGCTGCTGTTAAAGAAACGTTGCTGGCTAGATTTGCTAGGCCCAAACTAATGCAGGATCATTTCGATGACATTTTACGCTTTCAGATTAGTGTCAAAGAAACCGCATCAGAGTCTGCAATGCGCTTATGGAACCTGATCGAGCGGATACCAAAAACTGAATTACCTGAGGAAGTTATCACTGGGTTTGCTATATCAGTGCTTTGTCAAAAGGATAATTTGATACGTAGAGAGTTGACAGCTCATGTGATAACTTCTCGTGCTCAATTATTTCGGATTCTTAATGGCATATCACTAAAGCGACGGTTGGACGTTAGTGATGGAAATCAAGACCCCGATTTTAAGCGACCTCGAATGACAGATTCTAGATTCCCTGGAAAGTGTCATTGGTGTGGTCTGTCAGGACATCGACAGGTTGACTGTAGGAAGCGGAAGGAGGACTCCAAATCACCGAAGTCCCAAGATCCATCGAGTTCTACAAATAATCAAGACAAGCCGTCTATATCCTGCTACACGTGTGGAAAACCTGGTCACACGTCTACAGCTTGTCCAGAAAAGAAGAATGGAGGGAGGTCGGAGAGGAAGGAAGTCAACCTTTGTGATCATCGACTTTCTAGATCTACGCTGGAGACATCAGCTGGTGAGAGATTTCCATTTTTATTCGATAGCGGATCATCTTGCTCCCTTTTAACTGAAAGTTTTCGCTATCGGTTTCCGGGTACTGTACGCAATAATCTAGTTTATCTTACTGGTATCGGAGGTGATGACGTACAATGCACTTGCCAAATTCTAAGCACTGTAAAAATTGGAGATGTCTCGGTTGACCTTATGTTTCACGTCGTTCCTGATTCGGTTATTTCTGTGCCAATTATTGTAGGTAGAGATATCTTAGACAAAGGTTTTTGTGTGACAATTGATAACGACAAACTCTTATTTAAGACCAAAGAGCGAACTAACTTTTGCGAAACGAAATCGGTAGTTTTTGATAGTTCTTCAATCGACACCGACTTAGAAGGAGAAGATAAAATGTTGCTGTCAAAAATAATTAGCAAATATTCAGATTATTTCATAGACGGTATACCTACTAGGCGCGTTACTACAGGGCAATTGAGCATTAAATTGATAGATCCTCATAAAATAGTTCGGAGGTCGCCTTATCGACTAGCACCTATAGAGAAGCAAATAGTCCGCGAGAAAATACAACAACTATTAGATGCTGGTATCGTTCGTGAGAGTTCTTCCCCTTTTGCGAGTCCGATACTCCTTGTAAAGAAAAAGGACAATACCGATAGAATGTGCGTAGATTATCGGGAACTCAATTCCAACACACAACCTGAACACTATCCCTTGCCTCGCATCGAGGAACAGATAGACCAGCTCAGTGGCGCCAACTACTTTTCTTCATTAGACATGGCTAGCGGATTTCACCAAATTTTAATTCACCCGGATTCAATTGAGATGACTGCATTCGTGACTCCAGAGGGCCAATACGAGTACCTCGCGATGCCCTTTGGTTTGCGCAACGCACCTTCTGTGTACCAGCGATGTATCACAAAAGCACTGCAACACCTTAATGACAGGCCTCTCATTTATATGGACGATGTTCTGTGTTATTCCTCCAATATATCGCAGGGTTTGGAGCGCCTAGATGAGACCTTACAAGCCCTGACTGAAGCAGGCTTTTCGTTTAACCTTCAGAAGTGTAAATTCATGAAACAAAAAGTTGACTATCTAGGTTATTCTTTGCAGTCTGGCGAAGTTAGAACCAATTCCCGCAAAATTCAGGCATTAGTTGAAGCACCATCACCACATACAGCTACACAGGTACGTCAGTTTCTCGGGCTCGCGTCATATTTTAGGAAATTTATACCCGGGTTTACAAATGTTGTTGGACCGTTGTACCCTTTAACTAAACTAAAAGGCCCTATTAATTGGACTGACAAACATGAGGATATCCGTAAAAATGTAATTAAAATACTAACTTCGGAACCAGTTTTAACGATCTTTAATCCTGAATTGCCCGTCGAGTTGCATACAGACGCGAGTGCCGAAGGTTATGGCGCAATCCTTATACAGAGAAACAATAACTTATCCCACGTTGTGGAGTACTTTATCCGGCGTACATCTGAGGTAGAATTTCGATACCACTCGTACGAATTAGAGACCTTGGCCGTCGTACGAGCGGTAGAACATTTTCGTCATTATTTGTACGGCCGACATTTTGTAGTCTACACTGATTGCAATTCGCTCAAAGCGTCGAAATCCAAGGTTGATCTGACGCCTCGCGTGCATCGTTGGTGGGCTTTCCTACAAGCCTACGACTTTGAGATCATATATCGTGAAGGCCGTAGTATGGAACATGCTGATTTCTTTTCCCGTAATCTCCAGTCGGATGCTGGCGCGCCTTCGACCTCCCAAATCCCTACTACGAAACGTGTCCAGTTTGTTGAGTTACATCAAGGATGGCTTTCAGTTGAACAAAAACGCGATAGCGAAATCCAAGACTTGATCACTAAACATAACAATAGTGATTTTCCGGAAGCAGTAGCACATACCTACGATGTTAGGGATGGTGTCCTGTATAGAAAGGTTGGGCGCAACAAAATTATTTCCTGGTTACTGGTCGTTCCACGCTCTCTGATTTGGACACTTATCAACCACGTACATAACGAAATCCAACTAGCGCTCAATAGTACAAAATCGGCTGTTACTAAGTACTCACCTACGGAACTGATGTTTGGTATACGTGCAGAATCATTAGGTATGTCCCAGATATCTTCACATTCAGGTGAGCGAAATGTCCGTTTAGATTTAGAGTCTATTCGAGAAAATGCGTCGGAAAATATTCAAAAGGCAGCTGCGGCGGATACTCTAAGGTTTAACCGTGGTCGTGCTAACATAAAACCATTTACTCAGGGCGATTTTGTTTTTATCAAGAATAGTGAACGAAATCAAACTAAACTAGATAGGAAGTTTAGGGGACCGTTCGTTATAACCTCCGTATTAGGGAATGATCGGTACGAACTAAAAAGCGTAAGTGGTTCACACCGCACTTATAAATACGCACACGAGAATTTGCGTGCAGTACCCCAGGGACATGCCGGGCTACTTGAAATCACTGCCAGTTTGTTGAACGATGACGAGGCCGAGACGGCGCCGGAAGATGCGGAGCAATTACAATCCAGTAGTGATGTTATGTTACCACAAAACCCAATTCATGCACGCGACGACCTAGATAAAGGAGATGAAAGGTTCGGCACCGACTCGGACACTGCATCGGCTAATTCAGTAACCCTTACTGCCGGGTCGGATACACTTAGTGTGTACTCTGATCCCGACACACTAGATGTACAGTATGAAGTCGAAATTCAAAATGAGCAAGACGATTGTTCGTAACTGAGAGGTACGCGACATTTCCGTTCCTACATTTAAAAAAAATGTTGTGATAACACTGGTCGAAAGGACAGCGTCGTCCGGTCCATGCTACTTTTACGGCTGGTCGAAGGGACACGCTCGTCCGGTCCATGTTTTTGGTAGTTAACGTCTGATAATGAGTCGGTCGAAGAGACAGTGCCGTCCGGTCCATGCCATTGGGGCTGGTCGAAGGGACACACTCGTCCGGTCCGGGTTATGTTTGGGTAGCATAACGGGATTGTGAGATGTCATCCGGTCCATTACTCATAATGGTCGAAGGGATGCATGCTTTCATATCTTGCTTATGTAGTATGTATGGTGCTGTTCGTCAGGCTGGACGAGCAGTTAATGAAATAATGAAATTGCCTGTTTTAAGGACAACGTTAGATCTACGCCCGAGGACGGTCGAATGTCAGTCCGGCCGTGACGGCGCGACACATGACATTTGGCGTTTGCTGTCAACGACGTCGGAACAGAATGACAGCATGACAGATGTCTGCTGTCATTCTAGCGGAACGTCACTGGTGGGAGCGAGGCGGCCATCTTGACTCACTTTGGAATCGAGAGCCGCCAACGCACCACGCGTTCGACGAATCGCTAAATACCGACGCCATCTTCTACCTTTTTTGTCTTCATTTATTATATTATAACAATCAGTGATTAGTTAAAGTGTGATTGAATATTATTTTGTGAATTAAGGAATAAATCATTGGAAGAATAATTATTTGAGACTTTGTTCGAGCATCTGACCCACGTAAAGGATGGATGATTCTGGTATAGGCCATCCTGAGTCTATATAGTTATTAGATATTGATACTACACCGTCGATATTTTGATACATTGTCAGAAAGCTTAGTTTTCAACATATTTTTATGCATACACAGGAAAACAACCAATGCACTGTTATTCATAGTACTTACCTTGTGTTTACCTTTCTCATCTAATTCTAATTAACTTAGTTTAACTTTAATTGGCTATTATTACTTAACAGTTGATTAATTGATTTATTTATCACTACTAGCTCCTTCTTATCTAAATATTAGTAGGAACATCTTTTCTTACACTATTATTTATCTGCATTACTTCTCATATTCCAGGTTCCAGGTGATTGTCATATCAAAAACAAAATGATAACCCGCAGAACTACTCAACAATATCATAACAAATTGCGAGCAACCCTAAAGGAACTTGAGTGTTCTAAGCTCTATGCATTTGGAAATGAACACCATGGTTGTGACAAATCCTTCCTGAAAAATAAGCTGGCTGACCCATGCTTACATCACCGGGTTTTCGCTGAACAATACAATCAACTTTAATATAAAGCTTCAACATTCAAAGAATGCCATAAACTGGCTTTTTAAAGCATATTTCAGATATCGAAACTGAATTATGTACCGCCCATAGGGCCCATCTCTTTTAGAGTATGTCAACGGTACCTACTACCTACTACTAAAAATGAGAGCTACCAGCAAATCGATTGTTGATCAAAGTCGCCTTAAAAGCTGACTCAAACAACAACTTCAACCACTGTAGCTTGTTGAATAAATGACCATGTCGTCAGCCCAGGAGCAATAAACTGACATTGCACCAAATGGCCAACTTAAGGACAGCCAACCAGAGATGACTGTTCTAGCTGTTCCACACAACATAGCTAAGATAAAAGGTGAGGAGTTTTCAAACTACTTTCTACTGACCTTGCCAACACTGCTTTCATGTTGTATCAAAGGCTCAATACAATACCCAAATCAACAAGTACATGCCTACATGATGCTCACATGTGATGCGTATCATGCACCAAAGTACTGTTTGAATTATTTTTACCATCTTTATGTTTTACAACTCTACCTGTAACAATTAATTCTATTCAATTTTAAAGTACTATTAGTATCTGTGGGGGGTAACTGATAACTGACTCACTGATAAATACTCACCCCAAATTATTAGTCCCCATGGAGGTTAACTAATAATGATCACAACAAATAATAAACTATTAATAAGCCCTTGAGGTAACAAATATTGTAAACAATAAACTACTAGTAAGCCCTTGAGGTAACTAATAATGAAAACAATAAACTATTAGTAAGCCCTAGAGGTAACTAATGAAAACAATAAACTATTAGTAAGCCCTTGAGGTAACTGATAATGAAAACAATAAACTATTAGTAAGCCCTAGAGGTAACTAATAATGAAAACAATAAACTATTAGTAAACCCTGGAGGTAACTAATAGACAATACTCTCATGTTATCCTGCTGGGTCCACGGCGGATAATACCGCCCAGAGCCTGGTTCCTTATATCCTGACAAATACAAGACTTCGTGCCTGTCACGGAGCAATGGTCCTAAACTCCTTACCCTTTAATCCTGTCAAATCAAAGTCTTTGTGTCCACCACAGAGCGGTGTTCCTGATCCTATCCTATTATCCTGTCAAATCCAAGACTTTGTGTCTACCACAGAGCATTACCTTCCCACGAGAACGAACAAACAATAATACACTACCTACATTTGGGTTCCTTATATCCTGTCAAATAAAAGACTTCGTGCCTGACACGGAGCAATGATGGTTGTAAACTGCTTAACCTTGAATCCTATCAAATCAAAGACTTTGTGTCTATCACAGAGCATTACCTTCCTATAAGAAGGAAACTATTCAGCTAACAGCTGATCATACAATACTACTACACACTATTTCTAACAAGTGTGCTTACGTTCCTATGCGAATGAAACTATTCAGCTAACAGCTGATCATACAATGCTACTACACACTATTTCTAATAAGTGTGATGATTTAAGGTGCAACATCAATGCATTCAATATTTCAATTACAAATTTAGTAGATAGCTGATCTTATACAAGCTATCAATGATATCTAGAACTCATTAATACCAAATCTTATAATTCTATGAATATCAAAAATTATAACCATAACTCTTTATTAGCTGATCTAACACAAGCTATCAATGGTAACTAGAACTCATTAATACCAAATCCTATAATTCTATGAATATCAAAAATTATAACCATAACTCTTTATTAGCTAATCTAACACAAGCTATCAATGGTAACTAGAACTCATTAATACCAAATCCTATAATTCTATGAATATCAAAAATTATAACCATAAATCTTTATAAGCTGATCTAATACAAGCTATCAATGGTAACTAGAACTCATTAATACCAAATCCTATAATTCTATGAATATCAAAAATTATAACCATAACTCTTTATTAGCTGATCGAATACAAGCTATCAATGGTAACTAGAACTCATTAATACCAAATCCTATAAATCTATGAATATCAAAAATTATAATCATAACTCTTTATTAGCTGATCTAATACAAGCTATCAATGGTAACTAGAACTCATTAATACCAAATCCTATAATTCTATGAATATCAAAAATTATAACCATAACTCTATAATAGCTGATCTAATACAAGCTATCAATGGTAACTAGAACTCATTAATACCAAATCCTATAATTCTATGAATATCAAAAATTATAACCATAACTCTATAATAGCTGATCTAATACAAGCTATCAATGGTAACTAGAACTCATTAATACCAAATCCTATAATTCTATGAATATCAAAAATTATAACCATAACTCTATAATAGCTGATCTAATACAAGCTATCAATGGTAACTAGAACTCATTAATACCAAATCCTATAATTCTATGAATATCAAAAATTATAATCATAAATCTTTATTTAACTCAGCATCTACTAAATAGAGAAAAGTAAATGAGGTACTGATCACCCCACTCTTCGATAGGACATGTTGAAATTGTAGGATTATACAAGGAACAACATCCTGCATACATGTGAAAATGACATGAATTAGCTAACAATAAACTAAAACACAGATTGCCATCAATGACATGACATGAAGCACTAGTTATTTTTAACAGCATTGCATGCAAATCTTTATATTGTAATCTACTCAGGTTACAGGAAAAAGATTGATCTTTATCTTTATTGCAAGTAGAGTACTAACTCTATAGCTGTATTTATGTAGGTGTTCCATATTAAAGGCATTCAATATTTCAATTTAAGACAACTTTAGTAGACAGTAGATCTATTACAAGATTTCAATAAGAACTAAAACTCTGATTCTATTACCAACTTGTATAATTTCTGTACATGCATGCGAAAATTAAGCTATCCAGATAAACAGCTGAACATGCAATTTCAATGAACAAATCGCAAGTAAAATACCTAGAGCAGGTAGCTGTGCTTTGTTGCATAAATGCAATAAATATTCCAATTAAAGGCGAACAGAGTAAATTTTAATGTCTGATCTATTACAAGCTTTCAATGTTAACTGAACTGCCCGTTACCAAATCCTACACTTAATTGAATATAGTAGGATAATAAAAACGACGATAATCTGCCGACAAAATTTATCTCCACTGTTTCAGATAACAAACTGCTCAACAACTCAACTCTACAATGAGGGCATCGGCAGGTACAGAGCGCGCACCGCCGATCAGAATGGCCGTGTCGCCGCGAAAGCTTTTACCTATAAAGATCATAACATAATCTAATGTGTAACTATTTATTATAATTGTTATTCTCAATGAAGTTGCTGAACTATTAATACTGCTACAACCATTTGCAAGGATCTGTGAGTTCGATCGAGTTCATCTATGTTCAAGCGCCATCTATTGCCGTTTGTGAAATCGAACTCACAGTATATTGCTAGAAGAGAACTATTAAACCAATTTCGATGTTGGAGTTAAAAGTAAAGTTAAAATTAAAAGGAAACATTTAGTTAATGATTTTTGGGTTTTGTCATAATAACAATAATTGCTCATTTGATATAGTAAGTTTGTTTATGATACAGCGCTACCTCTGCCCAAAAATGGCGCCGGCTGTGAATTTAAGATCAATAACTGAATGTTATAATTTAATGCAAGGACTAAATAAGTTTCAATAATAGAATACAAACTATAAAGTAATAAGATTATTTTTCACAGGAATTTACTAATGAATACCTGCTTGTTTACCATCTTACATTTCTTGTATTGCCGGAAATTGACGAATGGTAATATTGAAGTAGTAGAAACGAATGAAGCTTCTAATTAAACTTTAATTCTGAAAACACCTTTGTATGGTGAATTGACATTGTTTAATTATAAAAGAATTAACTGATAAGCATTTTAGCATTGTTTTTAAGTTGTCTTGAACTAACTAGTTAATAAGACTCTGTATTCGATGACGCGTACTTCTGACGACTAGAGAGAGAGGCACGCGCGCACAATGGCGCCGGTGTGTGGGTAATTGAGATGAAATGTAATCTGTAACATAATGTTTTGATTTAAAAGAGTGTCCATGGAGTTTCTTGCCCGTTCTTCTCCATAAGGAACCCTACTACATTTTGGAATGGGCGACTAGCTTCACCAAATAACTCAAACGAAAAGTGATGACTGTAAAGTGATAATTTAAAAGTGCCTGTAAATGTTTTAATTGAAATAAACGCTTTGAGTTTGAGTTAACTATTGTGTGTGATTGAAAACCAACCCTCAACGAAGAATAAACCGGAGACTGGTCAGAAACGGCACAGGATAGGATACCCGTCGTGTCATATAAATATGTCGGAGCGACATCAGGATTTATTCCATTAGAATCAGGCATCATGTGGGCAGAAGATGGGTTTCGTGCAATGAAAACATACTGGGTGCGATACACAGCGTTTATTAAAATCACAAACTAACATTATCATTATATGTTTTTTTCCTACGTGGGTAGGCGTGACATATACACATAATTTAGTAGCTTATTTAAGAATATTTATTTTAAAATAGTTAATTGTTCTTTTTCACTATATTTATGTGCTAATTGACCAGTAAACCCACCTTCGCTTGGAACTTTCCTTTCACTTTCACTCTTCAACAACCACAACACTTATAATATTCCTACTAAGCATGGACAGCAAGCTCGTGCACAGTATGGAGGAACTGGAGAAGCTGTTTAGCTCCCGCATGCGTGAGTACGAAGATAAGCTGCTGAGAGCTACAGCTGGAACTGACCCTGCACACTCAGATCTTGCAGCGCTGTCCCTGGACTTTTCTGAGTTTAAATCCTTTGTTTGCAAAACTTTGTGTCACTTCAAAACTCAGATTGAACTCCTTTCATTAAGCCTGGACACTCATGAGACTGCGATGCGAAGAAAGATCTTGCTGTTCCACGATATTCCAGAGAAACCCAATGAAAAGCTATGTGACTCGATTCTCCTTATAATAGCCAAGCAACTGATGATAGAAGACATTAAATTGGATCATTTAGACATATGCCACAGACTTGGAGCCCCTAAGGGTAAACCCCGACCTGTGCTGGTACGATTTAATGCAATGGAGCATCGTCGGTTAGTTTGGGATGGTAAAACTTCACTCAAGGGCAGTGGCATCACCATTTCGGAGTTCCTGACTAAGACACGCCATCAGGTATTTATTGCTGCTCGCAAACACTTTAGCATCAATAGCTGCTGGTCGGCAGAGGGAAAGGTTATTGTCTTGACGCCTGACAAGTCACGCCGGAAAATAGCGACCATGGGTGAGCTTGAATCGTTAATCGCGCTATTCCCCGCTCCCGCCGGTGTTGCAGCCAATGACCCCGTGCCTGCCGCTTCTACCTCGTCAGCCGTTGCATCTACATCGCCTGTAACAGCAACCCCCAAACAGAAGATTGTGAGGAAGGCTCGTCGCCAAGTTTAATGTAGATATCGATATCACCTTGCATGTTTCACACTGACCGTTTTGTGATAAAGTGTGTTAAGTCAGTAGGTACACCTCAAAATTATATTTCCCCTTTTATATAACTACCCTTAGCATTTACTGTTCATTTAGTATCTTTTTCTCACAATCACAACTTCGCTTGCCGGTAGTTGGTATAATTTTTCTATTATAACGTGACGGCTGTCAGTTCAGCTCATTGACGTTACGTTACGTTTCATTTCATGCGTTTGTTCTTGTTGCTGTGACTCATAGTCTTTTTAGTTTATTTTCAAATTTTTGTAATGTTTTTCTATTTTTCCTTATTTCCTATGTTATTGACTTTTTTCCCCCACTCTTTTGTGTACCTACCTAGTATCAATTTTGTTTGTGTAAAAATCCCTACCAACACCAGCGAATAGGTAACTTTATTGGTTATGCGTATTTTTATATTTTATTGTTTTGTTTTTATGCACTTAAGTAGTCTCTACTTAAGTTGTTTTTATATTTTTATTTTTATTTTTATTGTTAGTTTTTACTCATATATATTGTATTATTTATGCAAACTATGATCGATGCGGACCTTGACGACGATTTTTTCTCCTGTTCTTCCTCTTCTAACAGTTTCCTTAGTGCGGCGACTGGATCTTCCTGTCCTCTCACTCTTGGCGATCAAATTTCCTCTTTGCTTTCCCGCCTCCCCAACAATCTCAACATAGCCCACATCAACGCCCAGAGTATTCCATGCCATTACACTGATCTTCTGGCTTCCATTAACAGTGCACATATGGATGCTTTGCTTATCTCTGAGTCCTTTCTCAAACCCTCTCTCTTATCCGTCCACTTTGCCCTTCCCGGATTTGTTCTTATCCGTAATGACAGAACTGGGAAGGGTGGTGGTGGTGTTGCCATTTACTTGCGTACTGATATTCCCTACAAGGTTATCAGCACATCTCCGTCTTCCTATTCGGGATCAGCGGAGCATCTATTTCTAGAAATTTCCTTGCATCACGTTAAAGTGCTTCTTGGAGTGATGTACAGTCCCAACCTCAGTATTGATTACTTTGACTCTTTTGATTCGCTTTTAAACGATTTATGTCCTTCGTATGACCACGTAGTCTTGATGGGCGACTTTAATACTTGCCTTCTTAAAAATGACAGTCGTACTCACTAACTTCAATCTCTCTTAGCTTCTTTTAACCTCAGTATTCTGCCTCTTTCTGCTACTCATCATTTCCCTAACTGCACGCCTTCTCTTTTGGACCTGATGATTGTCTCTAATTCTAATAATGTATCTATCCACGGACAGCTCACTGCTTGTTTTTCCTACCACGATTTCATCTTCTTGTCCTACAGGATTCGCCCTCCCAAGCGTAAGCCGCAATATATTTTCCTTACGAATTACAAGGGCATAGACCTGGAGGCATTGCTGCGTCATGCTAGTTGCATTGACTGGACGGACGTCTTGGAGAGCTCTTGTATCAACGATATGGTTCACATTTTCAACAACGCAATACTCAACTTATACGATCGTCATGCCCCTGTCCGTCGAGTCAAAGTCAAGTATGTTCCGGCTCCTTGGCTTACACCTACCATTAAGGATGCGATGGCAAGAAGGGACAGAGCCAAAAGGAGGTTTAAACGCTGTCCTTCCGAACGCAACTTGAGTGCGTTTAAGGTGCTACGTAATCGCTGCAGCCGTATGTGTAGAGATGCAAAGAGACGCTACTTCCATAATTCTCTAGACAACCGCAACTCTGCAGAAGTTTGGAAGTTTCTAAAATCTGTCGGCATTGGTAAGTCTCCAGTTGTTTCCAGTAACGACACTGACGTGTGTGCTCGTAACAAGCATTTCTCAAATCCCCCTGTTACGTTGGATCCGCACGTCAAATCAGCTACTTTAAATAAACTTTCCGGTTTGCCAGTGCCGCAGTGTCCTTCTTTCGTGCTAAGTCCTGTAAGTGAAAGTGAGGTAAAAAAATCTATTTGCGCTATCTCCTCCTCTGCAGTTGGTAATGATAATCTTTGCTTAAGAATGATTTCTCCTATTCTCTCTATATTACTTCCCATCCTGACCCACATTTTTAATTTCTCCTTGTTTTCTTGTACTGTTCCTGAGGCCTGGAAACAAGCCCATATTATCCCCTTAGCTAAAATTCCTAACCCGGTCTCACCGTCCGATTACCGACCCATTTCTATTCTCCCCTATCTCTCTAAAGTTCTTGAGCACATTGTTCACCAGCAACTCTCTGCCTTTCTATCTTCCAATGACCTTCTTAGTCCTTTTCAATCAGGTTTTCGACCTGGCCATAGCACAGTAACGGCTCTTTTAAAGGTTACTGACGACATTCGCTGGGCCATGGACCACAAATCTCTCACTTTACTTGTACTTCTGGACTTTAGCAGTGCCTTTAACTCGGTCGATTTTGACATCCTTCTAGGGATCCTTAAATCTTTAAATTTCTCTACTTCTACTATTGGCTGGTTCGACTCCTATCTCACAGGCCGCTCGCAGCGGGTTCGTCTCGAAGAGTCTTCTTCTGACTGGTGCTCTCTTACTGCGGGTGTGCCTCAGGGTGGCGTTCTCTCTCCTCTTCTCTTTTCTATTTTCATTAACTCTGTCACCAGAGTCATCTCTTCCCACTTCCATCTCTATGCCGACGATTTGCAGCTTTACAATACCTTCCTGAGGCAAGATGCGGAAGCCGCCGTTTCTGCTATGAACAGAGACCTGGATTTTATTAGCAAGTGGTCGCGGTCCTTTGGATTGCAAATCAACCCTAAGAAATCCCAGGCCATAATTATTGGCAGCAGGTATATGCGGACTAGGCTCGACGTTGCGTCGCTGTCTCCACTCTGTTTGAATGGTGTTCAGATTGAATACGCAAATACGGTTAAAAACCTGGGGGTGACCATGGACTCTCACTTATCGTGGACTGCCCATGTTGCACAAGTCAGTCGCAAAGTCCACTACACGTTCCATTCGTTGAAATGCCTCCAGACCTTCTTGCCCTTGAACTCCAAAATCTCCCTTGCTCAAACTCTCATACAGCCCATCATAGACTACGCTGATGCCTGTTATTTGGATGCCACCGAGGAGCTTTTGAATAAACTTGAGCGTTTGCAAAATATCTGTATTCGTTTTGTTTTTAATCTTAAAAAGTATGATCACGTTTCTAACTTTCGCAAGATACTCAAGTGGCTCCCTATTCGACTTAGCAGGAACTCTCGGATATTGTGTTTACTATTTAACATCCTTCACAACCCTAAAACCCCATCTGCGGGAACGCTTTTCCTACGCCCGTCCTTTTGATGCACCTTGCAGGTCGCATCTTAGAAACCTCCTTAAATCCCCTCCGCACTCAACCGACTTCTATTCCTACTCCTTCACAGTGCACGCGGTTCGGTTGTGGAATTCACTTCCGCCTGACATTAGGGACTGCCAAACTGTTGCAGTATTTAAAAGAAGAGTGAAAGAACACTATCTTTCCATTTCGTCATAATAATAATAATAATAATAATTTATTTATTTCAAATAATTACAGACGAGAAAATACATTATATAGTAGCATTATATAGTAGTAGTATATAAAGACAGGAACTAAATACATAATTATGCTTTAACCACAAGGTCTGTACATGAATTGAGCCCTGCCTCTTAAACTAGGGTGACCTGTATCTTAAGAGACAGTGATCAGCTATAGGTATCATAAAAAATAGACAAAACTTGTGAAGTGTGTCAGTTTGCCATGTTTGTGTGTTTGTGTTTATACTTCTGTAATTATCTTACTTATATATAGAATGTATTTTTTATAAACATAAATTTATGGTAAAAAGGAGGAGAAGGAAGTGCAACTCAAAATGTGGGAGAGTGTGTGTGAAAGTATGTAACTGCTCACCCACATGTATATGGAGAGTGTGAGTGAGTGTAAATTATGAGTGTGCAATGCGAAATAGATATTATTATTAAGCAATGTATGTAAGTAGGGATTCTGTTTGTAAATAGTCTTGTTGTAGTAGCCATTCTGTCACCTTAGACTTTACTTGATATCTGTTGAGGTCGCGGATGTTGAGGTCTTTGTGAGCTTTTTTGTAAATATATGCCCCAAGTGTGTGGTACTGGTGTCGGGCGAACGATGTTTTATGCTGTGTGCCTGGGGGAATGTTGGTACGTTTTTTAGGATCAGAGGGAGTGACGCAAGCGTGTCTTTTAAGTACCGACCGGAGCACAAAGAGCTGACGGACAGTAAGCACCTTACAGTCCGAGTATAATTGTGTTGTGGGATAGCGGTACGGCTTACGTAGCATTACTTTTAAAATAGCTCTCTGTGCTCTTTCAACTTTGATAAAGCTAGCTTTAGTTGCGCCACCCCATACTGTGATACAATACCCTATTACTGATTGACACAGAGCATAGAAAACCATTCTAAGAGTGTCAGGGTTAGCCGAGTCTCGAAGAGACTTAAAAGTGTGTATCAATCTCATGGTCCTGGAGGTCAAGGCATTGATCTGTTTATCCCATCGAAGCCCTGCATCTATTTGTACACCAAGGTATTTTACATTCTCAGTTCTTGTAAGTATTCGACATTGACACGGGGGTGATAGCCGTGAGCAGGTGTGAGCTATTATCGAGAATGTAGGGTCTGGTGCAGTGTTCTGGCGAATAGAGAAAGGTATATAGGACGTCTTGTCAAAGTTAAGCGTTAGCAGATTTAGGTTGAGCCATTTTATTACCTTAGTAAGTGCTGATTCTGCGCTATTTTTAACGCTATCCCAAGTTGACCCATCAACTATAAGAACGGTGTCATCAGCATATGCAAAGACTTTGGTATTAGGTAGGTTAATTCTGCACAAATCATTTACGTAGATTTGGAATAAAATGGGACCCAGGATGCTTCCCTGTGGCACTCCGTGAGATATTAGTTCCTCATCACTAAGAAGGTTACCTATTTTAGTCATTTGGGTTCGATTGGTCAGATAATCCTTAAAGATTTGAAGAGCGATGCCTCTTATACCAAGCTGTTCCATTTTTACGAAAAGTAGTTGCATAGTTATTTTAAATTACATTATATTTAAGTATATATTTATGTATTTATTATAGTATATGTATTTTAGAAGTATTTATGTAAGTATATTCTCATAATGTAGGTATGTTTATTAATAAATTAGTGAATTGTTTTTTTTCTATTCTACTGTTACACACGTTGTCTACATCTCTTTTATGTACTTTCCTATCGCAGGTATGCTGGAAGAGATTTCTTTAGAAATAACCATTGCCTTTGTACGTATTTTTCTGTTCCTTTCTTCTTGTCTGTTTGTATGTGTGTGCATAAATGGTTAAATTATCACAAATTACAATTTAATCACAATAACTGAGCACAACGAATCGAGTACAGTTTCGCGACGTCTTAACTCCGATGCGATCAGACACTGAATGGCCTGCTCGCCGTGGACTTAAACATCACGACTCTGTATAAGCGCGCTTTTGGTGTGGGTAGATCACGTGATGTCGCCAGTGGCGCGCTTGCGATTCGTTTAGCGACCGTACTAATGACTGTCTCCGACACGGCCATCCTGCGAAGCACACGTCCTCGTGTGTTAACCTGTAAAGAAAAATACTCGCAAAGTATCACATAGCTCGGTCACTCCTGACCACATTAGCTAAATTCAAAAACACTATGAAAGAAATCTGTGGGGATCTCAAATCTTATTTCTTAAGTCTCAAATTGAAACAAACTAAAATTGCAGAGTTCAGAGCATTACTCACTACATATTCGATTACCTATCAAATCTCAAGATCACAAACAAAATAATCAACTAAGCTTCATGTGATTCATACTTTCTAGTAACCTCCAGTTACTCAACCATTCACTTGCGCATCCCCTTCGGATCGCCAAGTCACTCCCGGACTCTATGGTTCCAAAGTTTTATCACACAAACTTAATCTCTACTCTCCGTTTCATCAACAAGACTTTCACTTGACTCTACCTCAAATTCGTCAGTAATACTCTGATTCCCTGGTAACTGAAACTGACTAATCATAGCAAAAATCTTCAACCAGAGCCACGTACCATCGTTTTTCACATTTACAATCATCTTTTTCACTAAGAGCCTTAGACACCCACACACGAGTAAACCACTCTAACGCCACGGCTCTCCAGCCGACCAGAAATTGCATTGCTCTCACACATCCAGCGCATCAAAACTACGGTCTTTCTAGACCCAATACGGCCGATAGAGAACCCTACTCGCGTGGTTCCCATAACTTAGGCTTGCTCATTATCACTGTGATCACCATCTACTTCGACTGGTACATGACCTACTGGCATCTTTCTTAAAACCTATCGTAATTAGTGAACGCATAATTTTTGTTGAATGTGTATTGTATAAAGACGTAAACCAATGGTCATTTAATTTAGTCGCATTAAAGGTGTCGCCAAGTAAACACACATTTCATTCTTATAAAAATCCCACATACAATTTGCAACCTTACTACCATCAGAACATGGTCGAAAATCGAGCCGGATTATAGTGCACCACAGTGATTGTGTTCGAACGCCGAGAACAAAAGACATCGCATTCCTTAGATAAGAAAATATCAAGTTACTTGTGTTTATAAAAGATGTCACACTCAGAACAATTACTAGGAGTATTAGAAGAAATTGCGAAGTTATTACAAAAAACACAAATAAACTTAAAGAAATGTCCTAAACAGAGATTGACGCGAGGATACATTGAAACAAGATTGAAATGTTTAGAAGAATATTGGAATAATTTTACCACCACCCACCAAGAATTAATAAAATGCACAACACGTGAAAATCGAAATACTATGAGCTATTTTGTGAACGAAGATTACTATATATGCGAAGATCTTTACTTATCTATGCAAGCGGACTTGAAAGACTTATGTTTACAATTTTCGTCCGGCAGTCCGTCACGTAGTTCAGGTGCATATGAATCATCAGGGATATTTACATCACAACTTAGATTGCCGAACATTGAACTGCCAAAATTTACGGGACGGTATGAAGAATGGTCCTCTTTTCACGATTTATTTACGTCGTTAGTTCACAAAAATACTTCGATAAGTGACGTACAAAAACTACACTACTTAAAATCTAGCATTGGTGGTGAAGCAGAGGTGCTACTAAAACACATTCAGATAACGGAAAGCAATTATTCGCAAGCCTGGGCCGCACTGAAGCAAAGGTATGGAAACAAACGACTCATAGTGAACGCGGTTATTAAACGTTTGTTTAATCAAAGAAAAATAACTACGCAGAGTGCCAGTCAATTAAAATCATTGTTAGACACAACTCACGAGTGCATTAATAACCTCAATAATATGACAGTTTCCACGGAGTCTTGGGATCCTATGATAATATTTCTTGTTGTACAGAAATTGGACCAAGAAACTCACAAAGACTGGGAGGAGTATTCATATCAAGAAAATTTAGAGGAGTTACCTTCATGGGAGAGCCTGAAGAAGTTTCTTGAGTCGAAGTTCCGCACTCTTGAGCTTGTGTCATCAGCTACAGCTGCACCTCGGGAAAAATGTAAAGAAAAATCATTTGCTGCCACTGCTACTACGTCAACTGAAAAAACGTGTGTTAAGTGCGAAGAACAACATACATTGTGTCATTGTAAGCAGTTTACGGACATGAATGTCAAAGACAGGAATGAGTATGTGAAGCAAAATAGATTGTGCTATAATTGTTTGTTACCAGGGCACGCAGTGTTCAGATGCCGAGTCCCTATTAACTGCCGCATCTGCAAAAAGCGACATCATTCTCTTCTTCACGAGAAAAAAGAAGACGTTTCAAAGACACAGAACGAGACAGCCACTACAGCTACTACAACGTCAAGTGTGTCTGTGAATCATACCATAGAAGAAAGCACAACAATAACAATGGCGGCACAATACAGCAATACAAAGGTGACGGCGTTGTTAGCAACGGCAATGGTGAAATGTAAGAATGAAGAAGGACACACCATTGTACTAAGAGCGCTCATCGACCAAGGATCGCAAGCATGTTTCATTGGTGAGAAAGCGACTCAGCTTCTGAAACTCAAAAGGCAGTCAGCGAGAGGCAGCGTGATCGGAGTGGGATCTACTAAAACTGATGTCAAGCAAGTGGTTCAGCTACAGGTTATATCAAGAGTAGAAGACAACTTTTGTCTTAATATACAAGCCTATGTGATGAATAAACAGTTGACCACTAAGTTACCAAAATTCGCTGTATACAATGATGTTAAGCACCTACAATGTCTAAACCTAGCAGATCCGACTTACCATTTACCAGGGTCGATCGATCTTCTGCTAGGAGTGAGGGAATATGCAGACATTGTACAACCGGAGCTAATCAAAGGTCCACCGGGCACACCATGCGCACAACGAACCAGCCTGGGTTGGATTTTATTTGGAGAGATACAAAACAAAAACGAAGACAACTCTTTTCTTGTTATGCACCATCAAATAGATATGGATAATATATTAAAAACACTCTGGGAAATAGATACTGAAACGAAAAGAAAATACACACAAGAAGAGCAGTTATGTGAAGATATTTACAAAAGAACATATACAAGGAATGAAGAAGGTAGATACGTAGTTACCTTACCTTTCAAAACACAAAACCCTAAATCACCAGACGGTAATACACGAGAAATAGCAATGCGTCGATTGCTACAATTAGAAAGAAAATTTACAAAACAACCAGACTTAAAGGAGGCATATGAGAAAGTTATAGAAGATTACGGAATGCTAAATCACCTGGAAGAAGTACCTGCAGAAGAATTGAACACAAAGAAAGCTGTATACTTACCTCATCACGCAGTTGTCCGAAGTGATAAAGAGACTACCAAAACTAGAGTTGTCTACGATGCTTCCTGCAAAGGTTCCAATAACATCTCACTTAATGACGAATTACTAGTTGGACCTATAATTCAAGACGACCTTCGCAGCATTCTAATGAGATGGAGGATGCACGCCGTCTGCTTTGTAGCCGACATTGAAAAAATGTATAGAATGGTAGCGCTTTCCAAAACCCAAACGGATTTCCAACGTATCCTGTGGAGAAAAGACCCGTCCGAACCTGTCAAAGATTACCGTTTACTTACCGTAACGTTTGGCACAGCTCCCGCACCCTACTTAGCATGCAGAACCTTACTCCAGCTGGCAAATGATGAAGGTCAAAATTATCCTATCGCTGAACAAATGATATCAGATTTTTACGTGGACGATCTCTTGTCTGGAACGGACTCGCTAGAAACGGCCATTGAAGCCAGTCACCAACTGAAAGAGTTAATGAAAAGGGGCGGTTTCGTATTAAAGAAATGGTCGTCAGACAATGTGGACTTCATGAAATCCATACCGCCAGACGAGAGATCTCAAAATGCATTCCTTGATTTGAATATCGCTGGAAAGGTGAAGGCGCTGGGAATCCTTTGGAACCTGAAAACAAACAAATTTGAATATAAATTTACCTTGAAACCTGTAGAAGGTGATACAACTAAACGAAGCATTTTCTCAGATGTGCAAAAGTTATACGATCCTCTAGGATGGTTGTCCCCAAGCATAATTACAGCTAAGTTACTAATGCAAAAACTCTGGCTGGAACGAGTCAGCTGGGATGACAAGATTAGTCACGACTTAGAAAATGAATGGTTACACATAAGATCTGATTTTGAGCATATTAACGAAATTTGTGTTGATAGATGGATACACACAACAGCGGAAAATAAAGAATGCATTCAGTTGCATGGATTCAGCGATGCATCATCACGTGCTTACGCAGCGGTTGTGTACGTGAGAGTAACTTGTCCGAACGGTGAAATTCATACTAATCTGATGGCAGCTAGAACACGAGTTGCTCCATTAAAGACTATTTCTATTCCTCGTCTCGAATTGTGTGGAGCACTACTGTTGTCACAATTATTAAATCATGTATGCAGAGCAATGAAAATACCGAAATCACAGATCTTCGCTTGGACAGATTCGTCAATTGTCTTGGCGTGGTTGTCTGGAGAACCCTCCAGGTGGAAGACATTTGTGGCGAACAGGGTGGTGGAGATATTGGACAACATAAACTGCAATCAATGGTATCACGTGTCATCCAATGAAAATCCTGCCGATATTGCTTCTCGAGGGTTACCAGTAGTAGAATTAAAAGAATGTTATTTCTGGTGGAAAGGGCCAAGTTGGTTGAGCACAGAAGAAATCAAATTCAGTCGGCTGGACAATACACAAACTGATGAAGAAAGGAAAACAATCAAAGAGTTACAAACAAACTTAAAACTTAATACCATGGACAACGATTACACAAAAATAACAGAACAGTTTAAAAATTACACAAATTTAAAAGAATTGCTGACAGTCATCTGCTACTGTCGAAGATTCCTACATTACAAGAGCAACATAGTTTTTTCTGAATCCGAGAAACATATCTCGACAAAAGAACTAGAAGATTCACTACTTATATGTATAAAAATAGCACAAGAAAACGATTTTGAAGAGGAAATTCAGCCACTAAAAAGAGGAAATGAGGTACAGAAAAGAAGCCCTTTGAAATCGTTGAACCCTTATTTAGATAGCAATGAAGTCATAAGAGTAGGAGGAAGATTGAGAAATGCCAATATTGCATTTGAAAGTAAACACCCAATCATACTTGGAAACAGAAACGAATTGACTCGATTAATTGTGAAGAATGCACACGCAGAGACACTTCATGGTGGGGCGCAACTGATGTTGGCCTATCTTAGATCCAGATACTGGATATTACGAGCCAAAGACGTCGTGAAGGCATGTATCCGACAATGTCTGGTGTGTGCTAAACATAGTGCCACAGCGAAAAAGCAACTAATGGGTGATTTACCGAAAGAGCGCGTTACTCCAGCTAGACCATTCCTTCATAGTGGAGTCGATTTTGCAGGGCCATTTCAAGTATTGATGTCAAAAGGGAGAGGAGTTAGAACCAACAAAGCATATATCGCCATTTTTATCTGTATGGCGGTAAAAGCAGTACACCTTGAATTGGTTGGCCATTTAACAGCAGAAGCGTTTATTGGTGCATTTAAAAGATTTACATCTAGACGAGGCAAATGTGCCCACTTATGGAGCGATCAAGGCAGGAACTTTGTCGGCAGTAATAAGGATCTCATAGCTGCATTACAAAACGCACAATGTGAGCTTCCAAGAGACGTAGCAGACTCACTAGCAAAGGATGGAACACAATGGCATTTCATACCTGCGTACAGTCCGAACTTCGGCGGTCTCTGGGAGGCAGGAGTCAAATCTATTAAACACCACTTGAAGAGAGTTCTTACGACTAACCTAACCTTCGAAGAAATGACAACCTTATTGTGTCAGATTGAAGCCTGCTTAAATTCCCGCCCTCTCACACCTGCAGATGAGTCGGACATCGATGTAATAGAAATGCTAACCCCAGGTCACTTTCTCATTGGAGAATCTCCAATTGTAGTGCCACATCCAAACCTAGAAAATATAAAATTCACTTACCTTTCACGTTGGCAACACACGCAGAAACTTCTGGGTGATTTCTGGAAAAAATGGCAAATGGAATATTTAACACGTCTGCAGCAAAGACCTAAATGGATAAAACGAGAGACAGAATTAGAAAAAGGACAAATAGTACTTATAAAAACAGACAACTTACCTCCTGGAAAATGGCATTTAGGAAGAATAATTGAAAAACACCCTGGACCAGATGGTCTGACCAGAGTTTACAGTGTAAAAAGTGGTGACAGTGTTATCAAAAGATGCATTACTAAATTGTGTCACTTACCTGTAGAATGTAATGATGATTATTAGCAATTAATAATACGATTTTGCATGTTAATTTCTGTTGTTTAAAGGACATGACAGTCCTTTGGGGGCCGGTATGTTGAATGTGTATTGTATAAAGACGTAAACCAATGGTCATTTAATTTAGTCGCATTAAAGGTGTCGCCAAGTAAACACACATTTCATTCTTATAAAAATCCCACATACAATTTGCAACCTTACTACCATCAGAACAATTTTTTACAAATAACAAATTATCAATAATCAGGAAATTCAAAGTACAACTGACTACACATTTATCGCGCATCTCGCAAAAGACAATTAAACCGAATAAATCAACAAACTTAAGTTCTGCATGTGATCTCTGGCTACGCATAGCCCAGTAACCTGCAGTTACTCATCTTTTCTTTATGCGAACCCTCACGGGAGCGCCGAGTCTCTCCTGGACTCTATGGTTTTCACTGAAACCAGACCTCCGCTAGAGTTGACTGCTTACCGCGTACTCACGGACTACTAAAGTAGTAGACGCCGATTTCTATTAAGCTTGGTCTTGGTTCTTCGAGCCTTCGGGTATATTAGTGTGTTTGTTTCTCTGGTTACGGTAGCGAATCGGTTCAGCTGGTCTCCCGGAAGAGGGTCGCCCCAGTTGGATTGAGAAGGCGCACATACCTAGCTTATGGACACGCACAGTGAGAACCAGAACCAACTTCAACTGCTGAACGAGCCTTCGACAACTAGAGGAGCCGTCAACTACCAGAACTTACTACAGCAAAACTTACCACTACTATAATATCACTACTGCTACTACTACCGCTGCTGAGGCTACAATATATACAACTACTTATTCCGATTAACTAATCGGGAACTCAAGATGAGCGACATTACTCTTCAGAATGAAGTTTTTGAGTCAATCAAGCGTCTCTGTACGAACTACCAAAAGGAAAGTGCGACTCGGAAAGGAAAAGAATACTTAACTCAAAGGTTAGTGTCATTGGAGAATCTCTGGCAAGATTTCACAAGCAGGCACAATCTACTTCTGGAACGGGAGGATAAAGGTATTAAATATTTTACTGACAACATTCACGAAAAAACAAAGCATCTTTACGAAACCACTAGAATGGACATACTGCAGCGGCTGCTGGGTGTTGATGGGAAACAAGGAGAAGTTGTCATCCCGCACCCACAGGGAACAGATACCAAGACCAAAGAACTACTGGATCGCCAAGAGTGTCACATAAAGGCACTGGAGCGAGCAATGTCGAAAATTGATGTAAACTGTGCAATAGAAAAATGGGAGTTAGAAGATCAATTAAACGAACTGAAAAGCAAGTGGACAACCGTAGAAAAATCACACTGGGGACTAGAAGAAGATTTGTGAATTTAATGAATACTTTAATGCATTTACCGACAATCCACCAAGCTAACGGCGCAATTTTGAAGAACGAGTGTATGAATGGACTGCATTCCATCGGCCTAAACAGCTGGGATCCGATTGTCGTGTACTTGATGGGACAGAAATTGGATCTTACACTGAATAAACAAGAGAGTTAGAACGGCCAAAAGAGGTCCCGGAGTTGGGTGAATTTTTGGTCTTTCTGGAGTCAAAATTCATGGCGCTGGAATCAGCTAGAGGTTACCAGAAAGAAACCACGAGTCAACAGAGACCGGCTTACAACAATAAAATGAGAAACAATTCGCTAAAATCAGCAGAATTAAACAGAAAAGAAGTCTCTAGAATATATCATACGTCATTCGGGTATCCATGTGCTAATGCAATGTCCAAAGTTTATCGACATGGACACACAGCAAAGAAATGACACATTAAGGAAACTGCAGATTTACAAAAACTGTCTGTATAAGCATAGCGACACCGATTGCGCGTCAAACAAAACTTGCAAAGAGTGCAACAAACCTCATCATACTTTATTACATTACACAACATTAAAACCGACATCGAGGTCTTACATGAATCACAACAATACGGATCAGCGTTACCAACAACGGGAGCATCGACCTACAACAACTGCTGATCAGCATAGTTCGAACCATCTATCAAACAAGAACATTACGGAAATTCTACTTACCACAGTCGAAATTCAAGTAAAGAAGTCGACGGGAGACTTTATAACGCTGTGAGCTTTACTTGATCAAGGGTCACAAGTAAACCACATCACAGAGAATGCGGCGCAAAGACTGAAACTGCCTAGAAAAAGGCTGAACGCCACGATCTTCGGCGTGGGAACTATATCAGGAGATTGTAAAGGGCGATTAGATCTGGAATGTAAATCACACTGCACCGACTTCGCAGTCCCCGCTAATGCCCTCTAGTGCAAAAAATAACGAACAACTTACCGAACAAAACTTTCGAGAAAAACAACTAGCCTCACTTACAAGGCTTACCACTAGCGGATCCTGATTTTAACATATCAAGGAACATAGACTTACTGCTGGGAGCGGATATTTATTCTGAGGTAATACTAGAAGGGGTCATAAAGGGAGATACTCAAACGCCGACGGCCTAGCAGACCCGCTTAGGCTGGATACTATGCCGGAAACTAGAAACCTTCAACTGTCATGCAGCACTAATCGACCTAAATGACTTAAAGACATTTTGGGAAACCGAAGACATCCTCCAAAATGATGACAATACATCAAGAGATGACTGGTGTGAAGGTTACTACAAAACTACCACTGAACGAGACTCCAGCGGAAAATATATTGTGAAAATGCCAATGATCGCTGGCCATGAAGAAAAACTGGGACAATCAAAATCTATTGCATTCTCGCAATTTTTGCAACTGGAAAAGAAATTTGAAAGAAATTCCAAACTCGCTTCAATGTACAAAGACTTTGTTCGCGAATATATAGAATTGGGTCACATGAAGCTTTCAAACACGACAAGTCAAGTTCAAGTTTTCCTTCCGCATCATGGGGTACTAAGAGAACATTCAACTACAACTAAACTGAGAGCAGTTTTTAATGCTTCACAGAAAACCACGGGTGGTTGTAGCCTTAACGATGTCATGGAAAAGGGCCCTAACCTGCAAAAGGACATCCAGGCATTAATACTACAATGGCGGGGCTACAAATACGTCTACACAGCGGACATAGAAAAAACGTACCGTTCCATATGGTGTCATTCTGAACATCAGCACCTACAAAAAATTATTGGGAGAAATCAACCAACAGACATTTTAAAAGAATATCAACTTCAAACATTGACATACGGAACAAAGAGTGCTCCTTGGCTGGTGATGCGAACACTTAAACAACTAGCTTATGATGATGGTCACAAATACCCCAAGGCCGCTGGAATACTGCAAAATCATTTCTACGTTGATGACCTCATTAGTGGTCATAATTCCATCGAGCAAGCAAGGGAAATCCAAACAACTATAATCGAACTACTAAAACGAGGAGGAATGAATTTGCGCAAGTGGTCAAGCAACGATCCTGAGCTTTTACGACACTTGGATGAAGATCAAATATCAAAGGAAATTTTAGACTTCAAAAGCTCTGGAACAATGAAAACTTTGGGGCTGAGTTGGAATCCAAAGGAAGACATTTTCCTATTCAACTGGACCTTGAACGACTGCAACAAAGGGTCACTTAGTAAGAGAAAACTACTGTCACTAATATCACGACTCTATGATCCCTTGGGATGGCTAGCACCTATAACCGTGCGAGCTAAATTACTATTCCAGAGGGTGTGGATGACTAAGATAAGCTGGGATGCCGACCTACCTAAACAGATGCAAAACGAATGGTGGCAGCTAAACAATGACCTGCATTCGTATAGTGTCAATGTCAATGCAACCCATTCGATAACTAAAATATATTTATGTGGGACAAGTTTAAAACAAAATATGTTGCAAAAAACTGTCCGTAAATAGTCCGTCGCGATCGGCTGCTTGCAGCGTATTGTGCGATGAAGTGCACGGATTAATAAATTATGTGTTGAAGTCTGGCATCGTTCAAAACAGGTTTTGTTCATTTCAATAGTTATCTGTATAAACGTTAAGTATCTAAGTATATCATCCGTCCGTCTCATTTATTTGTCAGTCTGTTTTTGTTTTGTTTGTTTTGCAATTTTATATATTTATATTATGAATTACTATTATTATTTTACACAAACTTATTTTATTTTTATTTAAATACATACACACAATACAGTATAAAACTGATTTACATCCGTCACCTCACCACCCTTCAGGTCCAGTTGAAAACCAGCGTCAGGCACTAGTTGTCTGGCATTTTTGCTGAACTGGGCCTTTTTGGCGCAGCCGGGAGGCACACATTCCTGCCAAATCCTATAACGAACTTTACTTTTTTAACTTGTTTTTTTATTTTTTTAATTTTAATATCTTTTACTTATAGTACAATATGTTTTGTTGTGTGCCTTTGTCTGTGCTAAATAAATTTAATTTCTTTCTTCTTCTTTCTTTCTTTCTCATTCCATCAAAAAGATTAAAATAAACAGATGGATTGGCAGTACGCAGAAAACTATTCAACTACATGGATTTTGCGACGCAAGCGAGAAAGCATACGCTTGTGTCATATACAGCCGAGCAATAGACGAAAAGGGCAATCCCAGGACTACCTTGCTAGTGTTAAAGACCAGGGTGATTCCGATTACACAAAGAACTTCGCTACCAAGACTCGAACTATGCGGCGCACTACTTCTAGCTCAACTGATGGACAAGGTGAAGAAATCACTAACGGAACATAACTTATCAGCCTACAGCTGGTGTGACTCTAAGGTTGTCCTAGCTTGGATTCAGGGAGACCTCTCAAGATGGGAAAGATACGTAGCCAATAGAGTGGAAAAGATTAAGGCCGTAATTCCACCTCAACAATGGTGTTACGTACGGTCGGAACTTAATCCTGCTGACTGCGCTTCAAGAGGCTTACTACCGAACAAACTAGTGGGATTCAAATTATGGTGGGATGGACCCACGTTTATAAGAGACTTTGCAGAGTCAAAAACTCCTCGTAACGTAAACTACTACTTAACTACAAATGTTGCGCGCAGAATCGAACCTGAAAACATCACAGTGCGAACCTACAACACTGGAAACTTTGTTTATAATTTGTTAAATAGCCACAGTTCCTTAACACGAATAACAAGAATTGCTGCACGTGTATTGCGATATTTTACATCGCTAAAGCAAAAATGCCGACCAAGCACTACACACTTAACAACAAACGACCTAAAATACTCAGCAGAATACATATTGAAATATGTCCAACAAAGCGAGTTTGCGCAAGAATACAAACATTTACGACAAAACCAAACTGTGTCGCCTAAAAGCAATATTTATAAATTAAAACCATTATTGGATAAACAGGGAATTATTCGCGTGGGCGGAAGACTTCAACATTCGGTTCTACCTGCTAATATGAAAAATTCAGCAATTATACCCAACTCCAGTCGCTACACCGAACTACTTATCGAACAAGCACACCTGAACACACTTCATGGCAGAGCCCGACTCACTCTGACCTACCTACGGCAATGGTACTGGATAGTATCTGGAAATCGGGCTGTAAAGGGAAAAATTCACCGCTGTGTAAAATGTCATCGTTTCAACTCTACTGTAAACGCTCAACTAATGGCTGATCTGCCGAAACAACGAATAACTCCAAGTCGTCCATTCACTCACACTGGTGTTGACTTTACTGGTCACGAAGAAGTGAAGCTTAACAAAGGCAGAGGAGTAAAGACCTCAAAAGCCTATATCGCCGTTTTTGTTTGTATGGCTACTAAAGTTGTACATATTGAATTAGTTTCTGAACTAAGCACGGAAGCATTTATTGCGGCGTTTCAAAGGATGTGTGCTCGGCGCGGAACGCCTGCACACATGTACTCAGACAATGGCACTAATTTTACTGGAGCATCCAAAGTGCTGAAAGAGGATTTCATAAACTTCAAAAGGCTTCTTTCTCCTGAGTTCTTTGACGAGATCGGGAAACTAGAAGTTCAGTGGCACTTTAACGCCCCTGCCTGGCCTAGTGCGGGCGGAATATTCGAGGCAGCCGTTAAATCACTAAAGCATCACCTCCGGCGAGTTTTAGGAGAACAAAAACTTACTTGGGAAGAATTCACCACCTTACTAGCAAAAATCGAAGCTTGCATGAACTCGAGGCCCGTGTGCCCGCTAACAGAAGATCCAGACGAATTTACAACACTCTTACTCCAGGCCACTTTCTAACCGGCAGTGCTACGTTGTCATTACCTCAACCGCAGCCTGACGACAGAAAGATGGATTTGAGAAAACGATGGCAACTAACGGAACACATGTTGGATCAGTTCTGGAAAGCGTGGTCCAACGATTACTTAAGCACATTACAGACTCGATGCAAGTGGAACAAAGAAACACAGAATCTCAAAACTAACGATGTAGTACTAATCAAGGAGACAAACTTACCGCCTGGAAAATGGGCCATGGGACGAGTAATGGAAACTCACCCTGGCAAAGATGGTTTAGTTTAGAGTGGCAACTGTCAAAACAAAGACAGGAATGATAAAACGACCAGCTGTCAAACTGTCGCCATTACCAATACAAGAAAACCAACCAGCCACGAATGAAACCACGAACATGACAAACAAAGAAGCGAGAGAAAAGAACACAAGTCAGAGAAGAAAAGGCACAAGAGTCGACAAGAAAAGTTTACTATCTTTTGTTCTTATAACTATAATAGGAACGATGGGCATTGCACAATCAGCACCCATCACACGACGGAAACTTCAACTCATACACGATGAATGGACGCTACTGATCTACTACAATCTAACTTCGTACTGGCAAGCTACAAAGAACATCAACATCTACATTAATCAAATTGATAGCCTGTGCCAAAGAATAGTGCACGAGTACATGCCGTGCGAACCCGTTTTCAGCCACCTACGTCATGAACTGCGCCACCTGGAAAACTACAACTCTATGCTGCTTTCTCAGCATTCAAGACAAAAACGAGGCTACTTTGACGGAGTTGGAAAGCTAGCTAGCACACTATTCGGCGTCCTGGATGTAGACTTCGCACAAAAGTACGAGAAGGACATTCTAAACCTACAAAATAACGACAACTACCGGCTACAATTGATGAAAAATCAAACATTGATAATAGAAGCTGAAAACAACGAAATAAAAAGCAACACGGAGTTCATGCACAAACAATTTAACGCAATCCAAACTTACATGAACCAGACTTGCAGCGTAATCACAAAAATTTTGAACAGAGCGCACCTGGGCACCACACTGGGTACTTTTTATCCCGGAAAAGTATCCTATCCTACTATCTATATCTATACCTATTAATAAAAAGACAAGTCCTGACTGACTGACTCATCAACGCCCAGCCCAAACGCTTGGACCTAGAAAGCTGAAATTTTGCACAGAGGTTCCCTTTATAATGTAGGCAAGGAATAAGGAAGTATTTTTTTAAATTCAACCCTTAAGGGGGTCAAATAGGGGATGAAAGTTTGTATGAAAAATCTTATTCCTTGAGGTAATTAACATGAAACTCCGCACGAATAATTATCAAAATAAATGAAAAAGTTTGTAATTTGTTGTTTTTCTAAATTACCCCCTAAAGTTGGGGGGTGTCAAAGTTTGTATGGAAGAATTTTAACGCGCTGTCTGATTAACTCGAAACTCAGTATTTATACTTAAACCCAAAAATTAAGAATGACGTATATCAGGATTTTTCGAAATTCAACCCCTAAGGGGGTAAAATAAGAGATGAAAGTTTGTAGGAAAAATCTTATTCATTGAGGTAATAAACATGAAACTTCGCACGAATAGTTATATAAATAAATTATAAAGTTTGTAGTTTTTGTTTTTCTAAATTACCCCCTAAAGGGGGGTTGGGGGGTGTCAGTGTTTGTATGGAAGAATTTTAACGCGCTGTCCGATTAACTCGAAACTCAATATTTATACTTAAAACCCATGGGGATATATGGTGTAATTTCCGACACTCACGCAGGCGAAGCCGCGGGCAGCAGCTAGTACTCAATAAACGATGTGAACTCTGCAGCTATATCATCAACTTTAATTTTGAACGATCTACATATAATTCAGGAAATGCTAATGAACGCAATAACCAACATCTACCGAGGCCATCTGGATACCCACTTGTTCCCGGCATCTCAAGTTACAGAGCAACTAAACATAATTTCGGGAAAACTACCACAGGGACTAAGCTCTACCAATAAAAGACATACAAACTGATTACCGTGAAATATACGAACTAATATATTATGTTAAAGGTCGGATTACCAACAATTACATGCTATTCGAACTACATATTCCTCTCTTGAGTGATGAGGACTACAGAATATAAATCGGGTGATACCTATACCTTTCTTAAGACAAGGCAAGTTAAAAATGGTGCAACCCTACTCCAACTTCGTTAAAAACTCGTACATCACTATGGAAGAGCAGGACATGCATCAATGTATACCACACGGAGAAGACGAATACACTTGCATTTCACGTCAACCAGTATACAACTTACATAACAAAAACGCACCCTGCGAAGCCAAAGTATTCAGTCAACAAACGTCACTATCATGTGTTATCAATGACGTAACATGCAAAGAAACTTGGTTCAAACTACATAAACCTAACCTATGGCTGTTTACGTTGTGCGACAAACAGCTGATACGCGTCATGTGCACCGATCAAGTTACGCCGGCGGTCATTAACGGTACCGGGTGATAGCCTTGAAACCAAAGTGCCTACTTCAAAAGAAAGACGCGACAATATTCACATACAACCATTTAGGAAGCAACTTCTACATGAGAGCGGGCATTGAAGTACCCATTATTAACTCAACCATCAACAATTTATTCGACATAAGTTGGCAAAACACGCAACTGAATATGACAGAACCGGAAGCATCCGCAACAAATATTCAAAATATAGAAAACCAACTAGCTCGCCAGAAAGAGAATGAAAATCTACCGCAAAAGTCGGAGATTTCAAATCATGACATTTACCTCTACTCTGTGACTTCTTTGCTGTTGGGAGGATCTGCTTCATTGGTTCTCTACATCTTCACAAAGAAACTGTGGTTTAAGAAGACTAAGAAGCAACAGCAACCTAAAGAAGGTATAGACAATCACGTGGATATCGAAATGCCTGAAATTCGACCAACCTCGGCCAACTCGACACGAGCGGAGCCACTATACAGCGACGTGAGGCCGAAAAAACTATTTCACTTCGAGGTGTCATAATAATGCTGATATCTTGATACAGACTTTAATACTTGATGTTTAATTCCTTTTTAATATGCTATTTTTGTACTTTTATTTTACATTTTATCACTTTATGTACTGGATGCTCATCACGCTTCTGCCCTCGGGAGCATGTACGGTTCACGTACAATTTATTAAACTGCATACGCAGCAACCTACTTTCTTTACTCACATAAAATAGCGTTAAACATATTTTTATGTCAGTTGACAATTTACTACTATCGCGAGCACTGCGGATTAGCATCCAATCTTTACTTGTAAATCGGGCTACTTAATAAACTTTTGAATGTTACTATAATCCGTGGTTTCCGTCAACTCACCTAAGCTAACTCTAACTACTTCAAGTGAGCGAACTATAACTTATTGTACAAGTGTAAGGTGTTTCTCTCTTCGTTTCTAGTAACAAGAAATCACCAAACGATTTTTATTTCTTTGTTACCTTTGTCTAATATTCCCTGACGCAATCTCGCGGACTTCATCAATGTCTACTTCGGTTTTCATCACAATGACTTTCCTTTATTTCTTTACAAATAATTCTCTATGTCTAAAGTTCTAAATCAAACAAACTAAAAACTAGATCAAACAAACGATTAGGTCAATTAAAATTCTAGAGCAACCAAGTACCTCTTCATTCATCTAATCATTACACAAAGCAGGAAACTCATCCGTGGCCTATGGGCAACACATGGCCCTCCAACAAACCCCTGTTTATTTTACTACGTTCCTCAAGAACGCCGAGTCCCACATGACTCTATGGTCTTTACGACCCGACCTCCGCCAGAGCCACCCGCGCACCGCGCATCCACGGACTACTAAAAGCAGATACCGACTTCTACCGGACTACGGCTACGAAATGGCTACTGGTACGGTCCGACCATCCGAACCGAGTTTCCACGCTATCTCTCAATTTCAAATTCTCAAATCAAATCAAGTACTCTCTCTACATAAAACTGTACTTAGCACTCGGGCATTCTCCTTAACCCATCGTATTCATACATGTAAGTACGCTTAAAACTTAATAATGCTCTCAATGTGTAGCGATCTCACTCTAATAATTCCAGAACTTTGAATGGTTGCTAATATGTGAAGTCTAATTTAGTCTGGTTGCGTTCTTCGTTTTGAAGCAACACAAAGTCAAAACAAACAAAACATAAAAACTCAAGTTGGTGTTCGCTAATCGTTAAGCAACATAAGATTTGTTCTGTGCTGAATACACGTGTTTGACCAATACCAGTCAACGCAACAACGTTATTAACTCGTTTGCCTCTTAATTTGGCTGCGCAACTCTAATTTACTAACGAGCATTCAGCACCAAAATCGTAAACAAAACAATACAGCTCACCTTTGTGTTCTAACGAGCGTGAGGGTAGTTGTACGATGCGCCGCTCGTTCCGCACACCACCGTGGCGTCGACCGGCCTGCTGCCGCTGCCACCGCCGCCACTGCCGCCGCCGCTGCTCGTACACCGGACGGCTGTGTCACCCGTCTTGCCATATTTGAAGCGGACCAAGGGCTTTGCTGCCGGCTGCTGCGCCGCTTTACTCGACGATGATTCACGGGTGGCGTTTATCTTGCGCTTCAATTCGTTCCATGTCATTCCTGCGTAGGCTATTTGGAATAGTCACGTTGATGCTTCACCTTTTAGCGCCTTAACAAGTAGACCATCATGCAGTGAATTTTAAGCAAAGCGCAATCTGCTGTCACGCACCGTGATCGCGCATCGGAATCGGGTTTATCAGAGTCGAATACCGGTAACACTAACTTGTTTTTTTACTGGCTTAGTTTTTAGAGTTAGTATCAGCGCGTGCATTTGTAGGTTTTGCATTTCAAAAAGTAACCGCCACTGATTGTTATTGTCACTGTCCCCACGTGTGATCTCATTAGCACGATATTATCCCACTCCTGATGTCGGAGCGACATCAGGATTTATTCCATTAAAATCAGGCATAAGCGACCGTACTAATGACTGTCGCTGACAAATATTTTAGTCTGAATGGAAACTATAAGTGGTTAGGTATACCGTTGGAAGTTACGTTAAAGATATATAACAACACAAAACATCGTACTATTAAATTTAAACCAATCGAAGTAAATAAATCTAGTGAGTTAGTTATAAAGGAAAATATTAAAAAAGCCTTAAGCCATGTAAGTGTCCGTAGAAAACCTAAGTACAAAGTAGGTGACTTTGTTCGTATCAGTAAATACAAACACAATTTTGAGAAAGGTACCCTACGGTAATTGGTCAACTGAAATATCTTAATATATATGTCGGAGACGGTCATTAGTACGGTCGCTAAACGAATCGCAAGCGCGCCACTGGCGACATCACGTGATCTACCCACACCACAAGCGCAAAGTCCACGGCGAGCAGGCCATTCAGTGTCTGATCGCATCGGAGTTAAGACGTCGCGAAACTGTACTCGATTCATTGTGCTCAGGTATTGTAATTAAATTGTACCTAATTTGTGATAGTGTTAGTTTGTGATTTTAATAAACGTCCTGTATCGCACCGAGTGTGTTTTCATTGCACGAAACCCATCTTCTGCCCACATGATGCCTGATTCTAATGAAATAAATACTGATGTTGCTCCGACATCAGAAGTGGGATAACATCGTGCTAATGAGATCACACGCGGGCACAGTGACAATAACAATCAGTGGCGGTTACTTTTTGAAATGCAAAACCTACAAATGTACGCGCTGATACTAACTCTAAAAACTAAGCCAGTGAAAAACAAGTTAGTGTTGCCGGTATTCGACTCGGATAAACCCGATTCCGATGCGCTATGATGGTAAGCGTCAGCCAAGCCGCGCCGATTGAAAGCAGGGGAAGAGCTATGACGTCTTCAGTATCGAGCCAATTGGTGGCCGGCTTGGTCTGCTTCAAATGTGGCAAGCCGGGTCACATGTCTGTGCCCACGACTAGGCTCCAAAAAATTAGTAATTCATTTAAGTGTCAAAGTATACGTTTTTACAACAAACTCCCAAGCCATGTTAAAGAACTGAGCCTCAATAAGTTTAAATTATTTATTAAACAGAAACTCTGTCAAAAAGGTTTCTATAAAGTTAAAGATTACTTGGACGACAAAAAGGCTTGGGACTAATTAAGCTGCTCCAATGTACCCCCAGCAACAAACTATTTTAATGAAACTAAGTGTTTTATTATTGTCATTTTTATTGATTTACGTGACATATATTATATGTGAGGACTATGTGGATCTACATATTTATTTTTTCTTTTTCTCAGCTAGTTTTAGTGATAATCGCCACAGTTTGAGTACTCTATGAGGCCTACCCAAATGTCCTTTCTTTGGTATTGTTCGTCGAGTCGTTGAGCTCCTTGAGTTCTGAGTTGAGCTTCACGAGTACTGACAAATGCGTGCACTGACTGGACAGGTCCACTCAAATCTGTATGGTTCTTTCCTCACAAGACCATTTCAGACACCAATCTACATGGTCCTCAAATGATCTGACCAAGATTATTCCTGGTTTTTTTATTTATTACACTTTAACGTTGACAAATTTTAAATGTGTATAATAGCGTTAATATTTACATCGTAAAGTATTATATTACTTTAATAATTGTGAATATGAAGACTTTGTGGGTTATCTTTTTTTTTTTTTTTTTTTTCTGAGTTACTTTTAATAATGGTCTGGCAGTTTGAGTGATTTTTTTGCGGCCTACCCAAATGTCCTTTCTTTGGTATTGTTCGTCACATCGTTGAGCTCCTTAAGTTTTGAGTTGAGCTGCACGATTACTGACAAATGCGTGCACTGACTGGACAGGTCCACTCAATCTGTGTGGTTCTTTCCTCAAAAGATCATTTCAGACACGAATCTACATCGTCTTCATATGATCTAACCAATAAAATGTCTGGACTTTAAAAGAGACTGACCTCTGAGTTTGTTTCGGCCTTTCTTCTCAGAGTAGTCAGATAGGAAACGCCGACCTCATCTAGTACGGTACCTACTTAAAAAATATTATTGACATGTAAAAGTGTTTTGTGCAAACCTATTTACAGAAAATATAATCATTTCATGTCATTTTATTTCATTGTGTGGTGTAGGAGCGGTGGTGATGGCGGCGGCAGCGAGCCTGTCGACGTCCGCCGGAGCGCGGAGCGGCGCATCGATGTCTGCGTCGTACTTAACTACCCTCAGGCACGTTAGAACACAAAGGTGAGCTGTATTGTTTTGTTTACGATTCTGGTGCTGAATGCTCGTTAGTAAATTAGAGTTGTGGAGCCTAATTAAGTGGCAAACGAGTTAATAACGTTGTTGCGTTGACTGGTATTGGTCAAACACGTGTATTCAGCACAGAACAAATCTTATGTTGCTTAACGATTAGCGAACACCAACTTGAGTTTTTATGTTTTGTTTGTTTTGACTTTGTGTTGCTTTAAAACGAAGAACGCAACCAGACTAAATTAGACTTCACATATTAGCAACCATTCAAAGTTCTGGAATTATTAGAGTGAGATCGCTACACATTGAGAGCATTAGGTTCTAAGCGTAGTTATATGTACAGTAAGCGGTCATAAGTGCATTATCACGCTTAGGATTGTATTGCTGTGAACGAGCGACAGGCCGAACCTATATCTGTGTGTGTAAGTGATGTATCAACACAGAATACACCTCAGAACTCTCACACTGGCGTCGAATGAAACAAAAAGCATACCGTCACTTTTTCGCAGAGTACGTAATTACTCGTGACCTTGGTCGGTTCATAGTAGTGCTAAAAATTCACATATTGGTATCAAGTTCCGATAGCTGGTAGCATATTGAAGTGTATGGTGAAACACATAGGTCTGGGTTCAAATCACGAAACGAAACTTTTATTTTTCTTTTAAACAATCATCTTCATCTGTTTTTTTATTATTTAATACATTAATAAACAAGATTATTAATTAATAGCTAATTTTATTATTACTTATATTGTTATTGAAATAAGGGGTTAAGAATAAAAATGTTTAATAAGTGATTACAAAATTTTTATTCGTTATCATTTTATGAAGTTTAAATAAATAAACTTCTAGAATTAAAACAGTTTATTTTCCCATAAATAACAATCTATTGAGATAAAGTACCATGAACCTTGACAATCAGGCTTAATATATTGTATCTTAAGAGGGTGCATCCTAAAAGTTGGCAACGTCGTAAATAGCTGTCAAATATTTACCTGTTTCGATTAATTTGGAAATAATACTGTATGGAAATAAGAAATGTGGCTAACCAATTGACTAGAATATTAATAATGAATTGCAATTATAACATTGAATTTGATGTTGTAACCGTTTTAGGTGAAAAAAAGGCATTTGGAAAGTTACCAAATACTTTTTTTACATCTAAAACTAACTATTCGGTGTTACGATATTAATTATTGCATTTCATAATCAATATTCTAGTTCGCTAGTTAGCCACATTTTTTATTTCCATACAGAAATATTATCAAATTAATCTAAACAGCGAAATATTTGACATCTATTTGCGACGTTGCCAACTTTCAGAATAAACCCTCTTAATAATAAATAATAATGTCCTTTAATTACTTTTGTGTGTGGGTAATGTAACAAACCAACTCGCAAATCTACGCAAATCTACCCACGTAAATATAACAAATGCGGAATCGTTGTCACAATACAAATAAATTACTCAGTATTACTACTTTTATTTTTCTACGAGTAAGTTTGAGACCTCACGTTCGTGTAACGAATAGTTAACAAATCGTATTTAATAGGACTTATTGAGGTTATAGCTTAAGTGTTCATTTTCATTACGAAAAGAAGATTGAAACTAAACCTCAAAATAATCCTTATTACGGATATGACACAATATAATTATAATAATAATTATTATTTTATTATAATATAATTATAATAATAATTATTATTTTATTATAATTATTATAATATAATGATTATAATATAAATTTTATAACATAATTATCTATATATATAAAATGGTAAACTGACTGACTGACTGGGTGATATATCAACACACAGCCCAAACCGCTGGTCCTAGAGACATGAAACTTGGAGAGTGTGTTCTTTGTGAAGAGTAAGTATCCACTAAGAAAGGATTTTTGGGAATTACACCCCTAAAGGGGTAATATAGGGGATGGAAGTTTATATTAAAGTCCATCATTTTTGAAGTTAGGATCTTCAAATTTTGTATTTTGGCGACATGGAGAGTGCGATTGTCGCAATCCAGTGCTGGGCACGCCACAATTGCGGCGATAAGTCCCCTCTTTGAGGAGTGGCTAGAGAGGTGCCAAGGCGTCCTCACCTTCCGCCTGACGCAGGTCCTCACCGGACACGGTTGCTTCGGGAGGTTCCTGTTCCGGATAAGGCGGGAGGAAACGCCCGGGTGTCACCGCTGTGTGGATCGCCCGGAGGACACGGTGGAGCATACGGTGGAGGTCTGCCCGGCTTGGGCAGAGCACCGCCGTGTCCTCGTGGAGGCGATTGGCGGTGGAGATCTCTCGCGTCCGGCTCTGGTCCAGGCCATGGTACGGAGCGAGAGGGCATGGAAAGCCGTCACCTCCTTCTGCGAAGCAGTAATGCTCGCAAAGGAGGAGGCGGAGCGCGTGAGGGAGAGGCAAATTTCGCGCCCTCACGCCTCCAGCCGCCGTAGGAGACGCCCGCCCCGGGCGTCGGGAATCGATCGCTGATTCCCGGCCACCGTAGGCGCGAGCTTGCGGGTGGTGAGCAATGGGTAGCTCGCCCCCGATAAGGACCAAGCCCGGGTCGATGGCACGTTGTATTCCACGTGCGCCTCAAGGAGATGTAAGCACCAATAGCGGGGCCCGCTAGGGCCGATGTCTGCTGGGGTTGCGGGAAAGTTCGAAAGGGATACCGTGGCCCCTAGCAACATAGGCAACTGAAGGAACACGGGTGGGTTTTAGTCAGTAAGAGTCTGACACGCCCTCCCGCTCCGTCCAGAGCGGGAGAAGTTATTTGATGATTTCCCACCAAAAAAAAAAAGGCTGACAATTGAAAATTAATATATACGTGTCTCAGCGTTTTTGATAATTCCACGCCCGAAGGGTTAAAAAGGGGGATGAAGTTGAAAAGACCTTAATTTTCGAAGAAAAATCACTAAATGTATTATCTAGACTTATGGTTGCAAGCTAACGCACCGGTGTTGTTAGAATTTCAACCCTTAAGGGGGTGAAAAGGGGGATGAAATTTTATTTTTAATTAAAGTTCTTTATTTTTAAAGTTAAAATCTATATACATATATGTCGGCGCACGAGACGATGGTGTCAACTCACACCTCGTCTAGTTCTTATCAGCGTGAGACGAAGATGTCAGTCACACCTCGGCTGACTCTCAAGATTTCGATGGTCTTTGTTAGCGCGCTGAGTTTATTGATATTAAATAATGAATAATTGTTTCCGATAAGAAAGGCGACGACGTAAATCTTATTGCGTCGAACGTGGCCAGGAGTCGGCTTGGTTTTCTCGTGGGAACGTTTTAAGACGATAAGAGTTTAGCATCAGTGATTCGCTGGAGCCTGGATCAGGCAGTCACATTCAGACCACGAGATCGACTGAGCGCGACTCGTGGACTCGTTACGCCCTTCTAACTCATTTAGGAAAAGCGTAGATTTATAAGTTTTAAGTAGACTTCTAATTAGTGGGCAATATCTATATCTTCTATACTTATAATAAATCTGTAGAAGTGAAAATTATGTACATTGAAAATATCAAAAAAATAAATGGCAGGGGGTGTTAATAGACCGACACGCAAAAACTACCGGTTCGATTATGATGAAACTTGGTATAATTATTCTTTAATATCCTGGGCACCACACTGGATACTTTGTATCCCGGAAAAGTATCCTATCCTACTATCTATATTTATACCTATTAATAAAAAGACAAGTCCTGACTGACTGACTCATCAACGCCCAGCCCAAACCCTTGGACCTAGAAAGCTGAAATTTTGCACAGAGGTTCCCTTTATAATGTAGGCAAGGAATAAGGAAGCATTTTTTGAAATTCAACCCCTATAGGGGATGAAAGTTTGTAGGAAAAATCTTATTCCTTGAGGTAATAAACATGAAACTTCGCACGAATAGTTATCAAAATAAATTATAAAGTTTGTAGTTTTTTTTTTCTAAATTACCCCCTAAAGGGGGGTTGGGGGGTGTCAGTGTTTGTATGGAAGAATTTTAACGCGCTGTCCGATTAACTCGAAACTCAATATTTATACTTAAAACCCATGGGGATGTATGGGGTAATTTCCGACACTCACGCGGGCGAAGCCGCGGGCAGCAGCTAGTAAAATATATGCTTTTCTTTCATTTCAATCATTTGCAAGATGTCGCTCACTTTGTCGATAACTGGAGACTCGTCAGTGTTAACTTCATACTATCCTAATACATTGCAACTAGATGGAGAGTATGAGTGTGCTTTATTGCACTTTTCAACATTTAATTCTATTCCAAACATTGATATAAGTAATAATAAGTTCTATTATGGTTTTAATCAAGTTATTGAAATACCGGAAGGCACTTATGAATTGCAAGATATCGACGATTATTTAAAATCTGAAATAGGGAGGGAGTCCCGACGCCCAGGGCGTCTCCTACGGCGGCTAGGCGCGTGAGGGCGCGAACTTTGCCTCTCCCTCACGCGCTCCGCCTCCTCCTTTGCGAGCATTACTGCTTCGCAGAAGGAGGTGACGGCCTGCCATGCCCTCTCGCTCCGCACCATGGCCTGGACCAGGGCCGGACGCGAGAGGTCACTGCCGCCGATCGCCTCCACGAGGACACGGCGGTGGTCCACCCAAACCTCCACCGTATGCTCCACCGTGTCCTCCGGACGATCCACACAATGGTGACACCCGGGCGTTTCCTCCCGCCTTATGCGAAACAGGTACCTCCCGAAACAACCGTGTCTGGTGAGGACCTGCGTCAGGCGGAAGGTGAGGACGCCGTGGCGCCTCTCTAGCCACTCCTCAAAGAGGGGACTTATCGCCGCGATTGCGGCGTGCCCATATCTGGGTTGCGACAATCGCACACTCCAAGCCGCCATGAGATCCTGCCGGAGCTCTGTCCGCTGTACCGTGATTTCTCGCGGCAGCGGAGTTACACCCCGGCGCTTCATCTCCTCGCGCCACTCCCAGATGTGGGCGAGGACCTTCGCCTCCAGATCCCATGGCGGCGTTCCGGCAAGGAGGCTCGCCGCCTCGCCGGAGACCGTACGGTATCCCCGGACCATCCGGATAGCCATGACCCTTTGGGCTGCATGCAACCGGCGGGCTGGCCGCAACCTTAAGGTTCGCGCCCACACCGGTGCCCCGTAAAGGGCCATGGACCGCACGACCCCCGCGTAGAGCCTCCGGCAGGAGGCGTTTGGACCCCCTAGATTGGGCAGAAGCCGCTTCAAGGCAGCCCCGGCCCGCTCCAGTTTGGGAGCCAAACGTCGGAAATGCTCCACGAAGTTCCACCGGCTGTCGAGGACGAGTCCCAGGTACTTCATCGTCACCTCGATGCCGATGTGAACCCCTCCTACCGTTATTTGGGAACCCGACTGTGGCGCGTTCCGAGGGCCATGGAAGCACATGACCTCGGACTTGTGCAGGGCCACCTCGAGTCCCAATTGCCGGATCCTGTCGACGATCGTCGCAACCCCGCGTGTCGCCAGTTCAGCCGCCGCCTCGTGCGACCTCCCCTGCGCCAGGACCAGCGTGTCGTCAGCGTAACACACTACGCTGACACCACTAGGGAGGTCGGCGCGCAGCACCCAGTCGTATCCGATGTCCCACAGATGCGGCCCCAGGACCGATCCCTGTGGGACACCGCACGACATCTCTCGCCGGTTCCATACTCCCTGGTGACCGGGGTAGATGACGGCCCTGTCCGTCAAATAGGCCTCGACCAACCGACAGAGGTAGGTCGGCATCCGGTGATACCGGAGTGCCTCCCTGATGCAACTCCAGGGTAGGGTGTTAAAGGCGTTGGCGATGTCCAGAGACACCGCCAAGACGACCCCACCCCGGGCCACAGCATCCCCCGTCGTGAGGGCTCCCACGCGCATGATGGCGTCCACCGTAGAGCGCCCTCGGCGGAAGCCGAACTGGCTATCCGCCAAATCCGGCCCCACTCGCACCATCTGCCCGACGAGGCGGTTAGCAATAACTCTTTCAAAGAGCTTGCCCACCTCGTCGAGCAGCACGATGTGCCGGTAAGCGGACGGAGAGTCCGCAGGGCGCCCCGGCTTCCTGATGAGGACCAGTTTCCCCGTCTTCCAGCGAAGTGGGAACTGGTCCCTCTCCATGCACGCGCTAAGGAGCCCCCTTAGTCGAGGCCCGAGAGCCTCCATGGCCAGGACCCAGGCTTTGCCAGGTAAGCCGTCGGGTCCTGGGGCGGTATTTTTGGCACTCAGCCTACGTACCGCCACTCTCAATTCTGCCTCGGTCACCTCCGGAGCATCGTCATCGTCGTCGGCGGTGTGGTCCGCAGCGGGCACCGCAGTAGGCGGAGCCATGGGCGGAGCGGTGTGTTCCCCTCTCGAGGGGAACAGAGCGCTCACTACGTCCTCCACAAGCTGGGGCCGGAGACTCTGAATCAGCGGGGGAGCCCATGGGCGGATTTTCTCCCGCACCAACTTGTATGGGCGTCCCCACGGGTCCCTGTCCAGAGTCGCCAGCGACTCCTCGCGGGCCAGCCCCCTGGCCCGCAGGATCTCCGCTTGGAGGGCGATCTTCGCCACTCTGTACCCCTCGTACAACTCCGCCTGAATGGCTTCCGTATCCGGAGGGCGGATACGGAGCCTGCGGTGCCTGGCGTACCGGCGTCGCGCAGCAACGCACGCGGCGCGCAGAGTCGTCAGCTCTTGCGACCACCAGTACACCTGGCGCGAAGCACGGCCGGGCTGGACCCGGGGCATTGCCACGTCACATATGTCGGACATGGCCTCCCGGAACCACTCCGCCTCATCGTTGATATCGGCAGGCCTGTCCGGTGATGACACCCAAGCCTGCACGATCGAGGCTTCCAGGATTAGCTCCCGGTCCAGCTGCTTCAGCGCCCATCGCGGACCACTCGGGGCCTGTCGAACCGGCGCGCTCGAGGACTGGGCGGAGACGTCAAACCGGATGTACCGGTGGTCGGAATAGGTCTCCACCCCCTCCATGACGCGCCAGTCGGCGACACGCGGCGACAGAGCGGGGCTGGCAAACGAAAGGTCCACCACTGATTCACCCCGCATCCGCACACACGTGGGGACAGAACCCCGATTAAGGACGACCAGGCTTGTCTCCAGTGCCCAGTCCTCCACCATCCTGCCCCGTGTGTCTGTATACCGGGAACCCCAAGCCACATTCTTGGCATTGAAGTCCCCGAGAACAAGCACCGGGAGGGAACCGAACCCGACGACGACGACTCTCAACTCCGCAAGGGAGTTGTGGAACTCGGCGAGAGTTCGGTTCGGGGAGAAGTACACCCCTACCACGACAATCTCCCCGAACGGTGCTGCCACGCAACCCCGTCTTCTCTTGACAGCCTCGAGGGACGGAGTACCGGCGGCGGCCGACGAAATTAGGGTCACTGAGCCGCTCAGGTCCTCCACCCAGTCATCCCTGGGCGGGACAAAGTACGGCTCAGCGACCACGGCGATGTTAATCGACCACTGCGCCATGCTCTGGAGCAATAAGTCCTGAGCTGCAGCGCAGTGGTTGATGTTCGCCTGGAGGAGGCGTAATGGATCCGTTATTGGCAGTCCATTTCAGCCCCCTCCCGAGCCCCCTGTGAGGGCCGATACTGCGTTATGCGGACGCCCGCGCGGTTCTATACAAAACTGCTGCTGCGGGTGACCCGCGCGGAGCACTTTTGTATAGAACCGCGCGGGCGTCCGCTTAACGCAGTTTCGGCCCTGAGGACCCTGTCGCGGCGGCAACGGCAGCGGCGGCGCCAGTAGTGGCGGCGGCTGCGGCGGTGACGGCGGTGGCGGAGGGCTTGCCCCTGCCTCCGGCTTTGGCGGGTTTGGCGCAGGCCTTGCCCCCAATCCGGTGGTCAGCTGGCTTGCCAGCAGCCGCACATACGACGCAGTGCGGCGCGGCAGTGCACGAGCCAGCCTCGTGACCGGGCTGACCACAGCGGTAGCAGTTACCGCTGCGGTCCACCTCCGAGGTGCATTTTACTCCCACGTGGTGACCCACATGGCAGCGGTAGCACCTCAGAGGTCTGGGTTCCAGCAGTTTGACCTGCGCGGAAACCCAGCCCACCAAAAGCCTTCGGCCCTCCTCGGCAACCTTTTTGGCCGCCGACACGGGGCAGCTCACCGTCACGGCCTGCATCCCCGCGAAGTCAGGACGGATGGTGCCCACCTTCACCTGCTCGGCAGAGCACCCCCCCGTCCTAGCGACAGCGGCCACGACCAGTGCGTTCGTCACCGAGTCGTCCAGGCCCGAGATGCGCATGTCAGCGCACCTGGTGGGCCTGGACACCCGGGCCTCGTCCGCGTCTATGGATGCTCTGAGCCTTTCGGCCAGAGCGTCAGCGGCCGGGCCGCTGTCCGCACCAGGGACTTCCAGCATCCGGGCCCCGGTCGCGGTTACTTTCAGCCTGAGGCCATTCTTGGCGCCGAGCGCCTCCAGGTCTACAGCCTGCCCCACCTTGGCGAGAACGTCACGGTAGGACACGCCCTTTTTTTCCGCTTCCGGCTGTAGTGTGATCACTACAGCAGCGGACTTCGGGGCGCGGAGCCTAGCCGCGACACTTCGCTCCTTGCGCCTCTGCCGCCTCGCCTTCCTTTTGGCCGCCCTTGCGGCCTTACCCACCTTCTTCTTTTCGCCGGCTACTTGCCATTCGGCGTCGGCCGGAGAAGAATTAGGAGGCGGGGGCGGCTGTTGGGCTAGGGCCCTCGCTGCCTGTGCCGGTGCCCTAGCAGCCTGGGCCGGTGCCCTCGCCGCCTGGGCCGGTGCACTCGCAGCCTGGGCCGGTGCCCTCGCCACCTCTGTAGCCGCCCTGCCCTTGGTCTGCCCCGACGACCCTGGTTTGGTCGGGGCAGCTGCAGTGGTGGCATATGATGCCACCTTCCGCTGGCCCGAGGCTGGCTGGCTCGCCGCTAATGGGGGGCGCAGTACGACGGCCTCTAGGGCGGAAAACCGCGCCCGAAAGGCATCCAGCTCCCGCCGCACCAAGGACAGGACCCGGTCCTCAGCAGGCAGGGGCCGCCCCTGCCCATGCTGCTCTCCCCCCTGCGGAGTCTCATGAGGGGCGGCTCCGCGGAGCTTGGCCAGTTCTGCTCGGAGCTCCCCATTCTCCTTCTGGAGAAGCTCCATAGCGGCTGTCAACCGGGCGAGTTCCGCCCGCGTTTCGGACATTCCGTCCGACGGAGGCCCAAGTTGGAAGGCCTTCGCTGCCGCCATAATAGAGGCCGTGGCTGCGGAGATGGCCTTATCTTTAGAGGACTTGATCCTCTTAATGGCCACCTCCTTGACCGCGGCTACCACGACCTCCGTGAACTGAGCCTCTCGCTCCGAGTTGGAGCCGCCAACGGCGTCCGGTTCACCGCCTGATGACTCTGAGGGGGCCGCACTGCGGCTGCTCCCTCCAGGGGCCAGCTCAGCTGGGCTAGCTGGCCTCTGTTTACCAGCCTCCTTGGTGGAGAGGGTGGCCCCTCTACCGACACCTTTTTCCCGGGCCCCACCCCGCCGGCTAGAGTGGATCTTCTTCCGCTGTGCGGGGAGACCCACTCATCGGAGGATGACCCCGAATTGGGACGCTTCCGGAAGAACTTTCGGTTCCTCTCGGAAGCCCCCACCACTTCGCGCTCCGGGCTACGAGAGCCCCTCGCGCCAGATGCGGCGTCGGACTCCGACCCCGCACCACTCTCCTCCCCTTCGTTTTTTTTGTAAGAAGTCAATAATAATACTTTAAAAACTACAATATTCTGTACAAAAGATTAATTTTATCAAAGAAGACTCATTTTTGAAGACTATTAGGATTTAACAAACAAATCTTGAAAGCAAATAAATGGCATGTGTCACAGTCTCCAGTCAACATTCTACCTACGACCGTAGTCAGGATTGAATGTGATATTGTAAGCGGTTCATATGTAAACGGTGAAACAAGTCATATTATTCACGAATTTGCACTTAATGTGCCACCTGGATACAGGATCATAGAAATCCCGAAAAACGCAATATACTTTCCAATCAATCAAAACAACATAAGCTGCATACATATCAGACTGTTAGATATAAACAAACGATTAATCAATTTACGTGGTGAAGAAGTGCAGGTATATCTGCATCTTAGAAGAAAACAATGATTGACTACAATAAAAATGTGTCTCAACAAGTAAAGAATATCAGTTCTGCTCGAGTTAGCTCTCAAATAAGACCTCTCTTCTTTCTTTTGGCATTATAATCACTATTTTCTGTTTTAGTTTTAAGGTATATTTTGCCAATAAACGCATTTTTCTTTCTTTCTTTCTTTCTTTCTTTAAAAAGAAAATAAAATTAACTAAAGACAATAAAGCATTCCTTAGAGCGATCGGATTATTAAAATGAATATCTTAGATGTTTTATCCGCTCCGACGTACGACAATACTATAGAAGGAATCGAATTTAATTCCTACAAGCCCTATGTAACGAGTTTTAACAGGAACGATGAAATCCGCATACCTATCAACCAACAGGACTTGTACATATTACCGTCAGCTAGCACCCTATATTTGGAAGGAACTGTTATCGTTAGCAAAAAAGATACGAAGGACAAAGCTACTAGTATCAATTTCACGAACAATGCTCTACTCTACTTGTTCCAAGACATTAGGTATGAGCTAAATGGAGTGGAGATTGATAAAATAAAAAATGCAGGTATAACAACAACCATGAAATCACTCATTTCAATGAACGAAAGTGAATCAAAAATGTCTAATGCCTGGGGCTGGAATATTGATGGTACAAAAAATATAAATGGAGGAAAATTTTCTGCTTCTATACCACTTCGTAACCTCCTCGGTTTTGCTGAAGATTTAAAAAAAGTCGTGATAAATAGTAGACATGAACTGATTTTGTTACATAGTAATACTAATTTGAACGCTGTAAAACTTAATACTGGCGAAGTTGTGGATGATGTTCAGATTAACAAAATCATATGACGTGTACCGCATGTTAAAGTGTCCGACAAAGAGAAAATTACTTTGTTAAAACTATTAGAAAAAGATCGTCCACTCCAGATGATATACAGAAATTGGGATCTGTACGAATATCCCGCTTTACCTAAAACTACAAAACATACGTGGTCTATCAAAACTTCATCTCAAATAGAAAAACCAAGATACATTTTTGTTGGTCTACAGACAAATAGGAAAAACAATGCAAGTTCTGACATGTCTCAATTCGATCACTGTCATGTTCGAGACGTTAGAGTGTATCTCAATTCAACCTACTTTCCATATGAAAACCTGAATATAAGTTTTGCTAATAACAGAATCGCTTTATTATACGAACAATACACTAGATTTCAACAGTCGTATTACGGACGTCGGCCGGAGCCCATATTAAGCGAGAAGCAATTTAAAGATTTAGCACCGCTGTTTGTTGTTGATTGTTCTAGACAAGCTGATAATCTGAAGACAGGTCCTGTTGTGGATGTAAGAGTGGAAATTGAGAGTGATACAGAGATACCAGATCAAACATCAGCATATTGTCTCATTCTCAACGATTGCATTGTTGAATACAAACCATTAAGTAATATTGTAAAGAAGCTATCATGAAGCCGGATACCGTCATAGTGAAAATCCAAGGATTTAAAGATTCGACCAATTATTTTATTGTGAAAGAAGTGGCCATCGTAAGTCAAGAGCATACACAAACGTTCTTGGTAAAACCACCATATTCATTCCATTACCTAACCCAAGAAGAAAAAAAGCAGGTGAGGTGGTTAGAAAGAAATAGAGGAATTTACTGGAGTGAGGGCTACGTAGACTATAAAGAATTTCGTCGCGTGATTATACGCTATTTAGAAAATAAAAAAAATATTACGAAGGGATTAGAAAAAATTCAGTGGATCAAAGACTTATGTGATAACTGTGAAGTGATAGATATAGGTGAAAAAGGATGTCCTAATTTTTCAAGATTGACAAAGAAATATTGTAAAAATATTAATGAATTTAATTGTGTAAATCATAGACTGAACTGTGCTTTGAATAATGCTATATGTATTAAGAAATGGTATTTTGACAATAACATGTCTATATTTAATTTATTTTGTTAATAAAAAATATTTTAACCTACTTGTGTTTATTTTATTTAAACATAACTCTACTAATAACTAACTATGATTCACACATATGAAGCTCTAAATTAGATGTAGCAAAATAAGTCACGTAAATAAATTTAATTTCAAGTACCTAATAATTTAATACAATATTTTTATAACAATTAATGAGAACTGGGAACGAATAGTAACCCCCCTTTAGGGGGTAATTTAGAAAAAAAAAACTACAAACTTTATAATTTATTTTGATAACTATTCGTGCGAAGTTTCATGTTTATTACCTCAAGGAATAAGATTTTTCCTACAAACTTTCATCCCCTATAGGGGTTGAATTTCAAAAAATGCTTCCTTATTCCTTGCCTACATTATAAAGGGAACCTCTGTGCAAAATTTCAGCTTTCTAGGTCCAAGGGTTTGGGCTGGGCGTTGATGAGTCAGTCAGTCAGGACTTGTCTTTTTATTAATAGGTATAAATATAGATAGTAGGATAGGATACTTTTCCGGGATAAAAAGTATCCAGTGTGGTGCCCAGGATATTAAAGAATAATTATACCAAGTTTCATCATAATCGAACCGGTAGTTTTTGCGTGTCGGTCTATTAACACCCCCTGCCATTTATTTTTTTGATATTTTCAATGTACAGAATTTTCACTTCTACAGATTTATTATAAGTATAGAAGATATAGATATTGCCCACTAATTAGAAGTCTACTTAAAACTTATAAATCTACGCTTTTCCTAAATGAGTTAGAAGGGCGTAACGAGTCCACGAGTCGCGCTCAGTCGATCTCGTGGTCTCAATGTGACTGCCTGATCCAGGCTCCAGCGAATCACTGATGCTAAACTCTTATCGTCTTAAAACGTTCCCACGAGAAAACCAAGCCGACTCCTGGCCACGTTCGACGCAATAAGATTTACGTCGTCGCCTTTCTTATCGGAAACAATTATTCATTATTTAATATCAATAAGCTCAGCGCGCTAACAAAGACCATCGAAATCTTGAGAGTCAGCCGAGGTGTGACTGACATCTTCGTCTCACGCTGATAAGAACTAGACGAGGTGTGAGTTGACGCCATCGTCTCGTGCGCCGACATATATGTATATAGATTTTAACTTTAAAAATAAAGAACTTTAATTAAAAATAAAATTTCATCCCCCTTTTCACCCCCTTAAGGGTTGAAATTCTAACAACACCGGTGCGTTAGCTTGCAACCATAAGTCTAGATAATACATTTAGTGATTTTTCTTCGAAAATTAAGGTCTTTTCAACTTCATCCCCCTTTTTAACCCTTCGGGCGTGGAATTATCAAAAACGCTGAGACACGTATATATTAATTTTCAATTGTCAGCCTTTTTTTTTTTTGGTGGGAAATCATCAAATAACTTCTCCCGCTCTGGACGGAGCGGGAGGGCGTGTCAGACTCTTACTGACTAAAACCCACCCGTGTTCCTTCAGTTGCCTATGTTGCTAGGGGCCACGGTATCCCTTTCGAACTTTCCCGCAACCCCAGCAGGCATCGGCCCTAGCGGGCCCCGCTATTGGTGCTTACATCTCCTTGAGGCGCACGTGGAATACAACGTGCCATCGACCCGGGCTTGGTCCTTATCGGGGGCGAGCTACCCATTGCTCACCACCCGCAAGCTCGCGCCTACGGTGGCCGGGAATCAGCGATCGATTCCCGACGCCCGGGGCGGGCGTCTCCTACGGCGGCTGGAGGCGTGAGGGCGCGAAATTTGCCTCTCCCTCACGCGCTCCGCCTCCTCCTTTGCGAGCATTACTGCTTCGCAGAAGGAGGTGACGGCTTTCCATGCCCTCTCGCTCCGTACCATGGCCTGGACCAGGGCCGGACGCGAGAGATCTCCACCGCCAATCGCCTCCACGAGGACACGGCGGTGCTCTGCCCAAGCCGGGCAGACCTCCACCGTATGCTCCACCGTGTCCTCCGGGCGATCCACACAGCGGTGACACCCGGGCGTTTCCTCCCGCCTTATCCGGAACAGGAACCTCCCGAAGCAACCGTGTCCGGTGAGGACCTGCGTCAGGCGGAAGGTGAGGACGCCTTGGCACCTCTCTAGCCACTCCTCAAAGAGGGGACTTATCGCCGCAATTGTGGCGTGCCCAGCACTGGATTGCGACAATCGCACTCTCCATGTCGCCAAAATACAAAATTTGAAGATCCTAACTTCAAAAATGATGGACTTTAATATAAACTTCCATCCCCTATATTACCCCTTTAGGGGTGTAATTCCCAAAAATCCTTTCTTAGTGGATACTTACTCTTCACAAAGAACACACTCTCCAAGTTTCATGTCTCTAGGACCAGCGGTTTGGGCTGTGTGTTGATATATCACCCAGTCAGTCAGTCAGTTTACCATTTTATATATATAGATGAATTTATTACTTCGAGAGCTTCATTTTGTACACCGTAATGACGTAGTTTACGTAATAGCGTTTCATGGTGCACGCAATCAAAGGCTTTGGAGAGATCACAGAAAACCCCAATAGCATTTTGCGAGTTCTCCCATGCGTTAAATATGTGTTTCAGCAGAGCAACACCCGCATCCGTAGTCGAACGACCTTTTGTAAAGCCATATTGTTCATCATGAAGGAGGCTATTTAAATTAAAATATCTTAGCAAATGCTTGCTAAATGCAGGAAGGATAGAAATAGGCCTGAAATTGCCAACGTCATTTTTATTACCTGTTTTAAATAATGGTATGACTTTACTACTTTTCATGAGGTCAGGAAAAAATCCTAAATCAACACATTTATTAAAAGTAACAACTAGATAGGGGGCTACGATGTCTATTATATTACTTAATTAGCTTTCACCCGCGGCTTCGCCCGCGTGGAGGTCGGAAACTGTCCTACGGGAAGATTATAAATCATCAATGTGTAAAATTTCATCCAAATCCGTACAGCCGTTTTTGTATAATTGAGTAACAAACATCCAAACACACAAACATACAAACTGTCACATTTATAATATCAGTGGGATTAAGTCTTTATTACGTTTGAAGTGGGAATATTACTGTTAAGTTTCATCAAAATCCGTTCAGTATTCATCCTCACAAACTTTCGCATTTATAATATTAGTAGGCAGGAGCACTCTCGAGGAGATATTTAGGACACTGGCAGCCTCATGGATGACCAAGGGCATTGAAGTCGGTAGTAGGAGGTTGACAAACCTCCGATTTGCCGACGACAGCCCCCACAGCTCTGGAACTATAGACAATGCTTCAAGAACTAAGCACGGCAAGCCTCAGGGTTGGACTCGCGATGAATCGGTCCAAAAACAAAAGCCATGACCAACAGCACTAAGTGTAGTTTCGAGGTAGATAGGCAGGAAACACATGTCGATGAGTACATCTACTTGGGCCAGTTAGTTTCTTTCGAAAACAGGTAAGAAAAGGAAATCGATCGCTGCATCGAAAATGCCTGGAAAAGGTACTGGTCTATGAAGACAGTAATGAAAGGCGATATACCGATCTCCTTGAAGCGAACACTCATCGATATGTGTATTCTGCCCGTCCTAACCTACGGTACGCAGACCTGGGCCTAAAGTCTACTAATTTATAAACGTTACAATGGTCTCTCAATGGCGAGTTTTTGACAGTTTTTGTATGGCAAATCTATCAACAAAATAGTAGATTATAAGTTAGTAGACTTAGGCCCCTGGGGCCTAAGTCTACTAATTTATAAACGTCTGCTCGCTTACCGAGTCGCAAAAGTTTCTTCTTGGGGTATGCCAAAGAGCAAAGCGCAGCATTCTACGCGTAAAACGAACTGGCAATAATTATCGAAACACTACGCTGCGCTCTAAAACGGGGATTCTTGATGTAGACAAAAAGGCGAGTCATGTCAGCCACATGCATAGCGACCGCTGGGCAACAGTCTCCACACGGTGGGTGCCTGAAGATGGACGGCGCCGCCGAAGCCGGCCCGGAAGAGGTGGCGAGTCGACCTAGACGCGTACCGCAAGGGTTGGGTCGAGGGGCCCCTGGAAAAGGATGCTTGGAAGTATTTGGGGAGGCCTTTACTGAGCAATGGGATAGTGTAGGCTAATCTATAAATATAAAAATGTCGTGTCACGGTGTTTATGGTCGCACTCCTCCAAAACAGCTCGACCGATTTTTTACGAAAATTGTATGTATATTTGGTAGGTATGAGAATAGGTCGTAAAGAGGTAGGTATGCAGGTAGGGTAGGTAGGTATGCAGGTAGGGTAGGTAGGTAAGTAGATAGGTAGGGTAGGGTAGGTGGATAGGTAGGGTACGGTAGGTAGATAGGTAGGTGTGCCGTAGATAAGCACTTAGTGCTACCCGTGCGAAGCCGGGGCGGGCAGCTAGTATAAAAATAAAAATAGCAATATTACTGTGAAGTTTCATCAAAATCTGTTCAGTAGTTTTTGCGTGAAAAAGTAAGAAACATCCATTCATCCTCACAAACTTTCGCATTTATAATATTAGTAGGATAATATTAAGTAATTAAAATAAAAAACAATTGCGTAACACACTATAAATCACAATCTGAATGTTTGATGGATATTGCTAATCCATTGCTTCTTAAAATTATGTTCGAGAAATCTGTCAACAACGTCAATAACGCAATTAATTTTGTTGAACTGTCAAAATTAAATTACCCAGTTGATTTAGGACATGTAACACGTCCCTTTGGGATAACTTCCGACATTCACGCGGTCGAAGCCGCGGGCAGAAGCTAGTTAAAGCATAAATTTTATTTTTAAAACTAACCGTTATTCTTAAACTAACAGAAAAAGAAAGACTTCTAATATCTAATTAAAATAAAAACTACTCTATATTTCTACTTAAAATGCTACCAAAAAATTGTTATTAGACCGTGGCGCGTCATTATCTGGCCCGCCGCTCACTCCCGCTTCATTCTTATCGTTGTAACTTTCAAATGTTTTAGTGTAAAAGACAAAGTGTATCTACATTAAATACCGAAAGCGATGAAGTTATTCATTTTGATAAGAATTAACTAAATACTCCACAGTGTGCAATGTAAAAAAAGTCTCAATTTTAAATGTATTTATGGCTCACTATTTTAGCTATAATGGCTTCCACATAAAAGATAGATATATGCTGTCGCGGACTTTTATTTAGAACTATTTTAGACAAACAATCCCACGATACATTATCTTCATGTAACTCCTAACGGCTTGGGCAGCGCACGCCAAGATAGCTCTCAGAGGGCAGATTTTTTTCCGAATTACTTGATACTTATCGTTATATTAAAGCAAAATCAAACAAAACCATTATAATTTGTAGCCTATGTGTTATTCTGATGTATAAGCTATATCACTATAAACTTTCATCAAAATCCGTTCAGTCGTTTTTGCGTGAAAGAGTAACAAACATCCATCCATCCATCCTCACAAACTTTCGCATTTATAATATTATAATATAATATAATATATTATATATATTATAGTAGGATATTTTAATGGAGATGCCCCAGTAATCACCAGTATTTTTAGACTTAAGTGTGTTAAAAACATTAACTACATCACGAGGTGTTACATGTTCGAAGCTAAATAAGCTACTACATTTGGGCACACTACTATGCAGAAGGGTTTCAGCTTTAGACGGTGACGAATTTAAGGAGCGGGTCGTAGTTATAGGTATGTTGGCAAAAAACTCATTAAAAGCCTCAGCTGTTGACCATAATCTCAGGTTGTTTTTCTTGTTTAATCGACTTACCCGTTTCATTGTTAATAATTTTCCAAGTGGTTTTCACTTTATTATTGGAATTTTTAATTGTATCGCCCAAAAATTTAGATTTAGCAAAAACACTTTTTGACATACTCAAGGAAAGGAGTATCAAACCTGTACTTTTTCAAACCATATAACTCGTACAGTCTCGCTCTACTTTTATAAATACCTGGAGTGGCCCATTGGTTAAAGCCAACGGAGGTTCCAATAATGTTAATGGTTTTGGTCTTGAAAGTAGATTGAACAACATCAAAAATGGCTCCATAGATTTTATTAGGATTCTCGTGATCTACTATAGATGGTGTTAATCTATGAGCAATATTATTTTTAAACTTATTGCAACGACTAGCTGTATAGCTACAGCTACAGCTAGTCGTTGCAATAAGTTTTAAACTATATGGCGTATCAAAAGTAGTGTTAGTACCACTAATAACAGTAATCGACGGTACACTACAGGTACCAGTGTCACTGGGTATATTGTATGCTAAAAGATTAGCAATATGTCTCCTACAACTAGGTGGCAAATACATTGTATAATTTGTCAGTTTGTAATCAGTAATAAATTGATTACAACCAAATTATAAAATAGCGTCACTGTGACGACATGTCCTATTATAAATAAACATATTTAAATTATAAATGTGCCTGTTTTGCTGCTCAGACAAATATTGAGAATAAGGCAAGGTACAGAAAATAAATTTACAACTATTGGTCACATTGAGATGTTACATCAACTGGACACATTCCATTATGTCCTTTTTTCTTACAGCTAAACTATCCCCATATAATAATATAACAGTGAAAGTGGGGTTTATTTTTGTTAATTTAATATTATTAATTAATTGGCTAACACTGGCACCGGGTAAACAATTATTAATTACATAGTGTTGCGAACACTGATTAAATATACTACCAAAACCTTGACCAAATTTGTCAGAAAACATGTATGTTGTATTAACCAAATTGATCATCTTATCATCCATACAGCTACCTACTGGCTGAGCCACTGAGGGTATGGGTGTAACAAGTTGAGACTGGGGCTCCTGGGTGCAGGCACAGCTAAAAGAGAGGTTATTTGTCAGAGACTCATACCTCTCCGCATTGTACTTGACCAGGTCTGCCAAGTCATTGGCCTCCTGCAAGCGCTTACTCAGGTCTTGTTGAGAAGCCTCATATTTACTAAAAATATCCTTTAGAGCATATTCCCTAACAAACAATTCATCCTGAAGGTGCTGAGTGTCGGTATCATACATGGTATTACATAATTGTAATTCACTATTACACTTCTTTAATTCTTGAATTAAATTGAGATTTTTTTGCCTAAGTTTTATATTTAATTTGTTAACTTTATGACGTTTTAATGATTTGTGAATTTTTCTAATTAATCTATTAATTTTAATATACTTTTTTAACTTATTATGGCTAGTAAACAAATTGCTTTTAGTGATGGTATCATTAGTTAAGTCTATTGTAACAATTGGCTCAATACATGTGGGTCCAGGCCCGCTACCAACTAACTCATCATAAAGACTGCAGGTTATCGCAGACTCCTCACTGGCTTTGAGAGATTCCAAACGGGTTATTGTGTTATGGGCCCTGCTTAACTTCAGTTCCAATTCAGATATCCGTCTCAACGCTACATTGTTGGAAATTTGACACAAGTTGACGGATCAAATCAAATCAATCAAAATATTTTATTTCATATAAACCTACAAGGGCACTTATGAAACGTCAGAATCTAGGTGCACGGTTCCAATTGGTCGTTTCCTATGGAGAAGAGCCGGCAAGAAACTCCACGGTTACTCTTTTAAAAATAAATGGGTTTTACAATGCTTTAAATGTACAGTTTGAATAGGTATGAGAGGACAGCGTAGGCCTGTCAACAAGATACTTAAAAAAAATAAAAAAAATAGAAAATAGTCTGCAAATCGACAGTCTGTTGTGCCTACAACGTTCTCACATTCACAAAATATAAAGGAATCTATATAATGGTCGAAAAAATTTATTAAGAACCTATTTAACCCAAATGGTTGTCACTACAACTTTAACCAATCCGAGTGAGAACCCCGTATTCCACAAGTCTCTACTGTAAGTTGAAATTTGAATTGTAGGCATACATGTCAAATAAAGAAACTACATGTCAAGTAGTACCTAAATAAAAAAGTAAAATAAAATACCTACATATCGTAATTTGGGAGCAGTTAATAGACATTTACATAATTATGCCGTTAATGAGGTACCAGGGAGGCCACATGTGCAGAAGGAATTATTGCCAAACTTCCTTGTCGTCAACGTAGTCTTTAATCTTGTAATATGCTTTTTTGATAAGGACACGTTTTATGTGGGTTTTGAACTTTCCATCGTTAAGTTCTGTAACCGACTTTGGCAACTTGTTATAAAATCGAATACTGTTTATAAGGAATGACTTGCTAGTTTTAGTTAATCTAAATTTAGGTATCACAATTTCATGTTTACTACGTGTATTTATATTATGGAAATCACTTCTAATTTTGAAAAGTCCTAAGTTTTTGCGAACATACAAAATACTTTCTAAGATATAAAGAGAAGGCAGAGTTAGTACATCAACTTCTTTGAATTTGTTTCTAAGGGACTCACGAGGACCCATTCTATAGATCGCGCGGATTGCTCTCTTTTGTAATATGAAAATTGAGTCTACATCAGCTGCCGATCCCCACAGCAGAACGCCATAAGACATAATACTGTGGAAATAAGCAAAGTATACTAACCTAGCTGTGGCTACATCAGTCAACTGCCTTATTTTTCTTACTGCGAATGCAGCTGAACTTAATCTACCTGAAAGAGCTCTAATGTGGGCACCCCATTGCAATTTAGAATCTAGAGTAATTCCTAGAAACACAGTTTCTGTAATTGCATCTAGTTTCTTGCCATCAAGTTGTAAGTTTAGACCTACTTGGGGTACATTTGGTAAAGAGAACTTAAGACATTTAGTTTTGTTCGCATTAAGTAAAAGATTATTAGCTGCGAACCATTTAGAAAGAACTGCCAAACTATCGTTGACATGTAAGACATCCGTATCTTTTCTATCTATTTTAAAAATAAGAGACGTGTCATCAGCGAATAGAATTATATCCGATAAGTTAGCCATCATGTAGGGAAGGTCATTTATATAAACTAGAAATAGGAAAGGGCCAAGAATCGAACCTTGGGGCACGCCCATCTTTACTAGAGACCCCGAGGAAGTCACCCCGTTTACGCTTACTTTTTGCTGCCTGTTTGATAAATAAGAAAGAACAAGATCAGCAGCCTGTCCACGAATTCCGTAGTGGTGTAATTTACAGATCAGTGTGTTGTGGTCAACGCAGTCAAACGCTTTTGAGAGGTCACAGAATATGCCAATTGCATCCTGGGACTTCTCCCAGGATTCCAAAATGTGACTGATGAGTTTTACTCCAGCGTCAGTCGTCGACCTTCCTTTCGTGAAACCAAACTGTCGACTATGTAAAATCTCATTTGAATTAAAATGTGACAACATCTGGTCCAGCATGATTTTTTCATATATTTTACTCAGTGCTGGTAGCACAGATATTGGTCTATAATTAGAGGGATCACTCTTACTACCCGATTTGAAAATTGGTACTACTTTACTATGTTTCATTAAGTCAGGAAACGTACCACTGTCTAAACATTGATTAAATATGCCTGTTAGGACAGGAGCAATTGTGTCAATAATATCTCCAAGGACCTTAACGGAAATTCCCCATAAGTCTTCAGTGTTTTTTATATTAAGACTTTTGAATACTTTTTTAATTGTAACAACAGAGATGGGCTTGAATTCAAAACTTGGAATGTCCTTATTGAAGTTTTTTTTCAGAAGAGATTCAGCTAATATAGATGATGAGGGGAGCGATTTCGTTACCTCTATTGGGATGTTCGTAAAGAAATTTTCTAGTGTCTCAGCAACTTTTAGCTTATCTGAAATGGTTTCATTATTGATTTTTAGAGACAATTCATTCTGGTCTCGCTGTTTTGTGTTTCCAGTTTCTTTGTTAATTACCTGCCACACAGCTTTTATTTTATTATTTGAATTACTAATTTTGTTACTTATTAATTTAGATTTAGCTTGAGCGCAGACTATTTTGAATATCTTAGAATACTTTCTGACATAATTATGAAGGGCTTGATCAGAAGTTAATGATTTCTCGTGGTACAAATTATATAAAATATCTCTGCTTTTTCTAATGCCAGCAGTGGCCCATTCATTAAATTTTGGTTTACTATCGATTGTTACTTTTTTTACAGGACATGCTTTATTGAATTCTTGGCATACTGTAGTAAATAATGTACTGTAGTTTATATTGGGGTCTTGTGAATCAAAACTAGCAGTTGAAAGATTGCTCAGAACATTATTATTAAACAATTTCAATTTATTTTTAGTGAGAGGTCTTATTCTAATGGATTTATCTAATTTTAACTTTTTATCTAAGTCAAATGATACAAGTTGACCAGTGTGGTCTGACCTAACGCCACTAATTAAGGAAGAGTCTTTTATTTTACAATTAGTAAATACATTGTCAATGCATGAAGCTGAGGTTGCTGTTATTCTAGTTGCTTCATTAAATACACATTTTAAGTTAAATGATTTGAACAATGATATAAGCTTACATTTATCTGGTGAGTTAACTAAAAGATCAATATTTAGGTCACCACAAACAAAAACTAATTTATTATCTTTAAAAAGTTTACCTAATATTTCTTCCATACTTATTAAAAATGATGCTAAGTTCGCGGCTGGTGGTCTATAAACACATAGGAAAGTATGGCCTTCGACCTCTGCACATGCTACCTCACATAAGCGATCAACAGAGCAAGCAGTTATATCCTTCCTTTCCTTATGTCTGAAACTACTATTACATAATATCAAAGTACCACCCCCTATTGAGGACCTGTTGTACGCACTGGCAACTGAAAAATTATTTACATTAAACAACATCTTATCTGGTCTTAACCAGGTTTCACAAAAACATAAGATATCCATATGATATTTATCTATTAACAATTCCACGTCTAGGATTTTGCCAGAGAAGCGATTAATATTCTGGTGATACAGTAAAATATCCCTATTATGCTTCTCTTTTGTCGAGTCTAAGAGTTTAAAGAATCTATTACAGTATTATTAGAAATACTAGATAATACTGTTTCGTCACTTAACCTAGTCTCAGTTAAATTATCAATAACTGCGTGTATATTGTAAGCTAACAAAGTAGCCAATACATGTTGACTTTTTTTGGGAAGAAACAAATGTTCCCGAGTTAAAACAAAATCTCTAACAAAATTGTTAGTATCAAAATACAATAAACGGTCACTATGACGACATGACAAAATATGCATTACGTTATTTAAGCTAAAAATGTAATCATTTTCTTCAGAATACAAGTTATCTGAATATGGTAACGCACATAATATTAATTTACCTAATTTTAATTTAAGTAGGGTGTCGACACCTTTAACTATGTCCCTTTTTGTGATGTTAAGACTGTTTCCAATTAAAAGAACTACAGTAGTCTGCTCATTCATTTGTGTGTTTTTTATTTTATGAACAAGCTCATTAAAATGCAGGTGACGGAGGTGTTGATGCTGGTCAAGTATGTCCACATGCTGTATATGTAGTTCGGCCAACTGGTTCTTAAGCTCAGTGTTCTTTTTATTAATATACTGCACTTCCACCTCGCTGTCATCCCTTTCCTGTAGCAGCTGATCGCACTGCTTTTTACTAGATTCCAACTCTTTTAAAGTAGCCTTCAGTTTTTCCTCCAAGGATGCAGCTCTACGGGTCAAAATATTGACAAGCCAACCCTAGAGGCACCCTGGAATGAGAGAAGAGAAAGCTGAGTGAGTAAAAGGAATTAGACAGAGGGATAAGATGTGAATAGTTAGTTCTAGGATGAAGGGCCTATTGGGAAACAAATTATTTAGAATTGAAAGAAAACAAAGGAATAAAAGTTATGAAGAGTGTGTAATCTCAATTATGGGATGATAATTTAATCATTCACTGGTTTATCTTACTTGAGATACTATTATTCTAAAAATTTAAGGGAAAAACAACAAAACTAAGTTAAGTTAACCAAAAAAAAGACTTGTGGGTAGGTACTACCTACTGTTTTAAAGTGAATGTAAATTCAATTTTTAACACAAAGAAGAATGCTCATTTTTGACCTGACTATGTATAGAAATGAAATAAATCTTAAAATATAGCTTATTGAATTGTATATTAATTACGCTTATCACAATTTTAAAAGAAACGCAGGAAAAAAAGATTTTTTTACATTTATTTAAGCTAATTCTACGTCATGACTTAACGTATTGACATATTTTGAACGCATCCAAACCATCCTTTTTTTAAAACGTTCCATTTTACACATTGCTGGTTGACCATGTTTAACTTTGTTCCTTAGTTTTATACTTATTTTACCTTTAATTTGATCAGTAACTATTTCTTTATTAGTCATGGGATAAAGTAAATTATTTAGAAATAACACAATAATTGAATTAAATTAATAATTCAGTGTTTCATTGAGTGTGCGCAAGTGAAATTGATTTTTTTGACATTTGACAGTTCTGTGATTTGCATCGGCGCAGTCCTTCGTTGTTGCGCTTGCGTCTCGTTGTGTACTGTGCCATTTTGTATGTGTTTCTTCTTATTACGACCCTATTTACCGCCCCTGGACCCCGATATCTTCCTCATCTGACGACCTTTGCTTACCATACCTGATACCGTTGTAAATCCGTCCTGTTGACAATGCCGCCATCAGCAACAAGTCGACGTATACTTTGCATAAACTGCAATGTCTGCATAAATACGTTTCGACGTTATCTTGTTCATGAGCTGAACACAAGGGTTATTTCGTTACTTAGCGAGTGGATATCACCAGTAATCGTAAGTATTTTGTGCTCATTATTATTAATCTAAAAATCATATTATAAGAATCACACAAAGCTCCTATACAATGTGTGACATAAGACATACGACTGTTCGAAAAATATGTATTTACAAAGATTATTTACATGAAATAATCTTAGTTTTGAACTGTTGTTTATTGTTAATGTGGAACTATTTCTTCAACATAACCTCCTGGTATTGAGCTATTGTATATTTTGTAATCCAAAGAAGTTATATTGAGTTTCCTGTTTCAGATTACTGAGGAAGATTACATATGTGAACCTTGTAATGAACTCCTCATTAGAACCATAAACCAGCAATTAACAACAAGCTGTGATGGTGCTCAAGCTTCTGGGTCATCTCAACCAGGACGTAGACAAGTGTGCAGTATATGTGGACGGTCTACACTTAATTGTCAGAGCCATGCTATTGTTATTGACAATCCTTCAGAAGAGCAAAGACAGATTAATGCTGTTATACAAACAAGAATTGCACCACGTCAGGTATTTATGTTTCTATATTGTTTATTATCATATTTCTTCTGGATATCAATAATTATACCTGATAGTGATTGACCTATGCTGTAATACTTTTCACCATAAATAAAAAATAATGTAAATAATAATACCTTTAACATGAAAATAATAGGTATTATTGTTTTTTTACCTTGAATGTAGTGACATGTCTTTTTATCTTTTTATATTATATACCAACGATACCTGATATTAATTCAATGTTTTCTTTCATAGATATCATCATCTGCTAGAATATGCCATGCATGCTGGATGAGTTGCAAGCGTGCTGCCATACGTATTGAGCATGCTGATGATGCCCGTGGAGTTTCTACTACTGAAGAAGTTGAAGTTGAAACAGGTGACTCTGAGCCATTCACTGCTGAAACAGTTCATGAAAGTCTAGAAGTGCCTGCTGAAGTTGTATCTAGTGAAATAACATTAGAAAATTATAGACGGGCAGCAAATACTGCTTCTCACTGCCTTTTCCCTCAATGTACTAATATTAATCTGCACAATTTGGCAGATTCATTTAGGGCTACAATACTCAGTACATATAAATATTATATCCCTGTGCACAGCCGTGTTTGTACAGAACATAGACTGAGTAACCAGTGGAGCAATCTCTATGATTCGAGTAATAGCATTAGAACATTTACTTTACAACAAGTGGAACATATTTTTTCATTTGTCAATGCTTTCAAGCCTTACCTTAATTTCACAAATGTAGAAGCTATCCAAGAAATTGAAGATAACATATTTTTCTTTTGGACTGGAAGGTCTAAACAAGATTTTTTCACCCTTATTAATGAAGTTCCTCGCATACAAGGAATGCACAAAGGCCTTTTGGGATTATCTGCATTACTAATCAAAATGAGGACCGGTAAATCAAATGTTCGCTTGTCTACATTATTAGATGTACCGCGCAGTACATTAGAGGGGCTAATGAATAAAAGCAGGGAAATCCTGGTTCAAGATTTTGTACCTATGCACCTGGGTATTACTCACATATCGAGAGTAAGTCTAATGGATCATAATCTGACAATACCAAATGGTATATACAATGAAAACTTCACAAATGCTATTATTATTTGTGACGGTACATACATAAATATTAATAAAAGTTCCAATTACTCCTTCCAAAAGGCTACATATTCATTACATAAATATAAAAATCTATTGAAGCCATTTTTATTTGTGGCATGTGATGGTTACATCCTCGATTGTTTCGGTCCATACAAGGCTATCACATCCGATGCCGACATAATGATTTCCTTCTTTGATTATGAAAACGCTCCTCTTAGATTATATTTTCAAGAAAATGATGTGTTCATATTGGATAGGGGATTCCGAGATTCCATAAGAATGCTGGAAGGTTGTAATTACCGGCCATACATGCCTGAATCTACAGCAAATACAGCAGGCCAACCGGAGCCGCTGTGTAACTATATGTCGTTGGGTAGTTGAGGCAGTAAATGGACACGTTAAAAGAGACTTTAAGCTCCTGAGGCAAGACTATTTTAATAAATCAGTCCCGAACATGATGCAGAATTTTCAAATAGCTGCCAGTTTACTAAACAGATTTGGTGTTCGTTTTCGGGATAGAAATGATGCTAATGAAATAGTTGCAATTATTAGAGAGAGAATTAATTTTGAAAATAATTTAGCCATATTAGTTGAACAACTAAACATGAATAGAAGGTCAACTGCTTTTCAGAGTATTACTGCTGACCGAGATAATTTATTTTTGTTTCCTAGATTAAGTTATAGCGAATTAATATTATTTGCTCTAGGTACTTATCAAATAAGACAAGCAAGGTCATACTATGGAGAACATATTAGATTTCACGGATCATATCGAATAGAAGTATGTAGGGATACACAAGACTTTTCTCAATATAATCTCAGAGGAAGTGGTGATAAAACACTAATAAGAGGAAAAATCAAGTCCAGGCACATTTCAAGAAAACAATATTATGTCTATATTTTAGTAGAAAATAATGTGCCTGGCAGAAACGGGATAGTTGAATATTCTTGCAATTGTTTGGTCGGTCGACGAACCATTGGATGTTGCGCTCACGTGATGACGGTAGTGTGGTACCTTGGATGGGCTAGGTACGAAGACAATATATCTGCTCCAGCAGAATTTCTGGATGACGTAGTTATAAGAGATTTGGATGAAAATGATGAATATCAATAAACCATTCTACTGTAACATAGTGTTTTATTTACTTTTTCCGTTTCATTCAACAGGTATGTAGGTTGGTAAATAAGTGATCACTTTTGACAACAAGAATTGAGTTAGGCTTTTTAGAGGTAGGTATAGAAACTGTCTGACTAGATAAGGTATCGTTTTTATACTAAAAATAAAATATAGGTTAGTAAGTACTTATTAGAAGGTACTACTATTTTTATACTGCTGTTATTATTATAAATAAATGAATCTAGTTAGTATATACCTAGGTATAATTAAATTAAAAGCAATGATTACTGTGATAATAATGTACTTATTTAACCACAAATTGTACATGACACGACGGGTATCCTATCCTGTGCCGTTTCTGACCAGTCTCCGGTTTATTCTTCGTTGAGGGTTGGTTTTCAATCACACACAATAGTTAACTCAAACTCAAAGCGTTTATTTCAATTAAAACATTTACAGGCACTTTTAAATTATCACTTTACAGTCATCACTTTTCATTTGAGTTATTTGGTGAAGCTAGTCGCCCATTCCAAAACGTAGTAGGTTCCTTCTGGAGAAGAACGGGCAAGAAACTCCATGGTCACTCTTTTAAATCAAAACATTATGTTACAGATTACATTTCATTTCAATTATCCACACCCCGGCGCCATTGTGCGCGCGTGCCTGTGTCTCTAGTCGTCAGAAGTACGCGTCATCGAATACAGAGTCTTATTAGCTAGTTAGTTCAACACAACTTAAAAACAATGCTAAAATGCTTATCAGTTAATTCTTTTATAATTAAACAATGTCAATTCACCATACAAAGGCGTTTCCAGGGTGTCCAGTCATTTCACCAAAAAATTATTTACAAATTTTTATTTGACAAGCAACGATTGGCAAAAACATGATTGGTCATTTCATTATTATACAACTAAAAGTTTGGCAAATAAATCATTTAAGAAAATAATTATCCGATAAACTTTTGTTTAATAACGTATTATTTGACAAACAATTCATTTTTTTTTCATATTTTCTCATAAATGAACGTTTGGAATAGAAACGTAGAAACGTTTTACATAGGTATTGCATGACAATTTCCTAAAAATGAAACTTATTAAATAGGCAAAAGAGTAATTTTAATTTATAAATCAACAAATATTATTACTATAAAAATAATGGTGTCCAGTCATTTCACCAAAAAATTATTTACAAATTTTTATTTGACAAGCAACGATTGGCAAAAACATGATTGGTCATTTCATTATTATACAACTAAAAGTTTGGCAAATAAATCATTTAAGAAAATAATTATCCGATAAACTTTTGTTTAATAACGTATTATTTGACAAACAATTCATTTTTTTTTCATATTTTCTCATAAATGAACGTTTGGAATAGAAACGTAGAAACGTTTTACATAGGTATTGCATGACAATTTCCTAAAAATGAAACTTATTAAATAGGCAAAAGAGTAATTTTAATTTATAAATCAACAAATATTATTACTATAAAAATAATTCAATGCCAGAAAACGAATTGTACTAATAAAATAAAAAAATTTGGCTATGCGGAATCGAACTTACTCGTTCGAGGTTAGGTTAAATATTTTTTACTCGCAAGAAAAGGTTAGGTTAGGTTAGGTTAAAACTGTGACCCCCTACGCAGGAGCCGAGCGAGCGCAGCGAGCGGTGCCGCGGTAGCGGCCGGCGACTGCCAAAAACGACTAGAATATATTATATAGAAAAAAAAAAAATTGGTTTAAAGAACTTCATTACTTGCGTGTAAATCATTTGAACCAAGTGGAAATTGCAAATAGATAATACGATTCAATTTCGTATTTTTTTAAATAAAATTGTATTTAGAGTACATGTGTGATTTTTCCAAAAGAATATATTATTAAATGAAAAATGTCTAAATGATTAAATATAATGCGAAACATTTGTAAAGAGAAGCATTTGCTAAATAAATGTTTGTAAAGCGAATGTTTATAAAATAAAACATTTGCAGAATAAGTTGTTTGTGAAATAAATAGTATACGAATCGTTGGTTGTAAACTAAAAATTTGTGAATTGTGTTTTGGTGAAACATTAGTGAACCAAAAATAATTCAATGCCAGAAAACGAATTGTACTAATAAAATAAAAAAATTTGGCTATGCGGAATCGAACTTACTCGTTCGAGGTTAGGTTAAATATTTTTTACTCGCAAGAAAAGGTTAGGTTAGGTTAGGTTAAAACTGTGACCCCCTACGCAGGAGCCGAGCGAGCGCAGCGAGCGGTGCCGCGGTAGCGGCCGGCGACTGCCAAAAACGACTAGAATATATTATATAGAAAAAAAAAAAATTGGTTTAAAGAACTTCATTACTTGCGTGTAAATCATTTGAACCAAGTGGAAATTGCAAATAGATAATACGATTCAATTTCGTATTTTTTTAAAATAAAATTGTATTTAGAGTACATGTGATTTTTCCAAAAGAATATATTATTAAATGAAAAATGTCTAAATGATTAAATATAATGCGAAACATTTGTAAAGAGAAGCATTTGCTAAATAAATGTTTGTAAAGCGAATGTTTATAAAATAAAACATTTGCAGAATAAGTTGTTTGTGAAATAAATAGTATACGAATCGTTGGTTGTAAACTAAAAATTTGTGAATTGTGTTTTGGTGAAACATTAGTGAACCCGTTTCCAGAATTAAAGTTTAATTAGACGCTTCATTACTTCTACTACTTCAATATTACCATTCGTCAATTTCCGGCATTACAAGAAATGTAAGTGGGTAATCAAGCAATTATTGTTATTATGACAAAACCCAAAAATCATTAACTAAATGTTCCCTTTTAATTTTAACGTTACTTTTAAGAGGGTGCATCCTAAAAGTTGGCAACGTCGTAAATAGCTGTCAAATATTTACCTGTTTCGATTAATTTGGAAATAATACTGTATGGAAATAAGAAATGTGGCTAACCAATTGACTAGAATATTAATAATGAATTGCAATTATAACATTGAATTTGATGTTGTACCCGTTTTAGGTGAAAAAAAGGCATTTGGAAAGTTACCAAATACTTTTTTTACATCTAAAACTAACTATTCGGTGTTACGATATTAATTATTGCATTTCATAATCAATATTCTAGTCAATTGGTTAGCCACATTTCTTATTTCCATACAGAAATATTATCAAATTAATCAAAACAGCGAAATATTTGACATCTATTTGCGACGTTGCCAACTTTCAGGATAAACCCTCTTAACTCCAACATCGAAATTGGTTAATGTTTGATTTCACAAACGGCAATAGATGGCGCTTGAACATAAATGGTTGTAGCAGTATTAATAGTTCAGGAACTTCATTGAGAATAACAATTATAATAAATAGTTACACATAAGATTATGATATGATCTTTATAGGTAAAAGCTTTCGCGGCGACACGGCCATTCTGATCGGCGGTGCGCGCTCTGCACCTGCCGTTGCCCTCATTGTAGAGTTGAGTAGTTTGTTATCTGAAACAGTGGAGTTAAATTTTGTCGGCAGATTATCGTTGTTTTTATTATCCTACTATATTCAATTAGTGTAGGATTTGGTATCGGGCAGTTTAGTTAACATTGAAAGCTTTTAATAGATCTGAGATTTACTCAGTTCGCTTTTAATTGGAATATTTATTGCATTTATGCAACAAAGCACAGCTACCTGCTCTAGGTATTTTACTTGCGATTTGTTCTTTGAAATTGCATGTCCAGCTGTTTATCTGAATAGTTTAATTTTCGCATGCATGTGCAGAAACAATAGAAGTTGGTAATGGAATCGAGAGTTTTAGTTCTTATTGCAATCTTGTAATAGATCATCTGTCTACTAAAGTTGTCTTAAATTGAAATATTGAATGTCTTTAACATGGAACACCTACATAAATACAGCTACAGAGACTTAGTACTCTACTTGCAATAAAGATAAAGATCAATGTTTTTCCTGTAACCTGAGTAGATTACAATATAAAGATGTGCATGCAATGCCGGTAAAAATAACTAGTGCTTCATGTCATGTAATTGATGGCAATCTGTGTTTCAGTTTATTGTTAGCTAATTCATGTCATTTTCATATGTATGCAGGATGTTGTTCCTTGTATAATCCTACAATTTCAACATGTCCTATCGAAGAGTGGGGTGCTCAGTACCTCATTTACTTTTCTCTATTTAGTAGATGCTGAGTTAAATAAAGATTTATGATTATAATTTTTGATATTCATAGAATTATAGGATTTGGTATTAATGAGTTCTAGTTACCATTGATTGGTTATAATTTTTGATATTCATAGAATTATAGGATTTGGTATTAATGAGTTCTAGTTACCATTGATAGCTTGTATTAGATCAGCTAATAAAGAGTTATGGTTATAATGTTTGATATTCATATAATTATAGGATTTGGTATTAATGATTTCTAGTTACCATTGATTGGTTATAATTTTTGATATTCATAGAATTATAGGATTTGGTATTAATGAGTTCTAGTTACCATTGATAGCTTGTGTTAGATCAGCTAATAAAGAGTTATGGTTATAATTTTTGATATTCATAGAATCATAGGATTTGGTATTAATGAGTTCTAGATATCATTGATAGCTTGTATAAGATCAGCTATCTACTAAATTTGTAATTGAAATATTGAATGCATTGATGTTGCACCTTAAATCATCACACTTATTAGAAATAGTGTGTAGTAGTACTGTATGATCAGCTGTTAGCTGAATAGTTTCCTTCTTATAGGAAGGTAATGCTCTGTGATAGACACAAAGTCTTTGATTTGATAGGATTCAAAGTTAAGCAGTTTACAACCATCATTGCTCCGTGTCAGGCACGAAGTCTTTTATTTGACAGGATATAGGGAACTCAAACTCAAACTCAAACTCAAAGCATTTATTTCAATTAAACCAATTACAGGCACTTTTGAATTGTCAAGGAGTCAGTCAGTCAGAAAATATGAAGCTAGATGCCCATTCCAACTTAAGTGTAGGTAAGTAATTATTGTTTGTTCATTCTCGTGGGAAGGTAATGCTCTGTGGTAGACACAAAGTCTTGGATTTGACAGGATAATAGGATAGGATCAGGAACACCGCTCTGTGCTGGACACAAAGTCTTTGATTTGACAGGATTAAAGGGTAAGGAGTTTAGGACCATTGCTCCGTGATAGGCACGAAGTCTTGTATTTGACAGGATATAAGGAACCAGGCTCTGGGCGGTATTATCCGCCGTGGACCCAGCAGGATAACATGAGAGTATTGTCTATTAGTTACCTCTAGGGCTTACTAATAGTTTATTGTTTTCATTATCAGTTACCTCAAGGGCTTACTAATAGTTTATTGTTTTCATTATTAGTTACCTCAAGGGCTTACTAATAGTTTATTGTTTTCATTAGTTACCTCTAGGGCTTACTAATAGTTTATTTTTTTCATTATTAGTTACCTCAAGGGCTTACTAGTAGTTTATTGTTTTCAATATTTGTTACCTCAAGGGCTTATTAATAGTTTATTATTTGTTGTGATCATTATTAGTTAACCTCCATGGGGACTAATAGTTTGGGGGTGAGTATTTATCAGTGAGTCAGTTATCAGTTACCCCCCACAGATACTAATAGTACTTTACAATTGAATAGAATTAATTGTTACAGGTAGAGTTGTAAAATATAAAGATGGTAAAAATAATTCAAACAGTACTTTGGTGCATGATACGCATCACATGTGAGCATCATGTAGGCATGTACTTGTTGATTTGGCTATTGTATTGAGCCTTTGATACAACATGAAAGCAGTGTTGGCAAGGTCAGTAGAAAGTAGTTTGAAAACTCCTCACCTTTTATCTTAGCTATGTTGTGTGGAACAGCTAGAACAGTCATCTCTGGTTGGCTGTTCTCAAGTTGGCCATTTGGTGCAATGTCAGTTGGTTGCTCCTGGGCTGGCGACATGGTCATTTATTCAACAAGCTACAGTGGTTGAAGTTGTTGTTTGAGTCAGCTTTTAAGGCGACTTTGATCAACAATCGATTTGATTTGCTAGCTCTCATTTTTAAATAGGTACCGTTGACATACTCTAAAAGAGATGGGCCTTATAGGCGGTACAGAATTTAGTTTCAATATCTGAAATATGCTTCAAAAAGCCATTTTAAGGCACTATTTCAATGTTGATACTTTATATTGAAGTTGATGGTATTGTGTAGCTAAAACCCGGTGATGTAAGCGTGGGTCAGCCAGCTTATTTTTCTGGAAGGTATTGTCACAAGGTTGATTTTCATTTCCACATGCTTGCATGCATTGCAGCTTAGAAGACTCAAGTTCCTTTAGGGTTGCTCGCAATTTGTTATGATATTGTTGATAGTAGTTCTGCGGGTTATTATTTTGTTTTTGATATGACAATCACCTGGAACCTGGAATATGAGAAGTAATGCAGATAAATAACAGTGTAAGAATAGATGTTCCTACTAATATTTAGATTAGAAGAAGCTAGTAGTGATAAATAAATCAATTAATCAATTGTTAAGTAATAATAGCCAATTAAAGTTAAACTAAGTTAATTAGAATTAGATGAGAAAGGTAAACCCAAGGGAAGTACTATGAATAACAGTGCATTGGTTGTTTTCCTGTGTATGCATAAAAATATGTTGAAAACTAAGCTTTCTGTCAATGTATCAAAATATTGTGTTTGCATTGTCACACAACTTCTTGTTTGATGGTTCATACTTATCTCGTGACATATTTCACAAATGAATTTCATATCAAAATGTTTCTGTGTGTATCTTGCAACATTTTGTCTACTATGTTTCAATGTTTACAGCCTTATTTGGAAACTAATCCCCAGTCAAAGCTCCCTGTAACTACGAATTTCATGATGTTTGAGTAGCACTAATCTTATGATTACTCATAATAATAAATGATCGTAACATATGATTTGTTACATCATTTAATTATCCAGTAAGATGTAACGTACTCGAAACTTTGTTATCGCTTGGTTAATTGACAAAGACTCGTTACTTTTACTTGCCATTTTACTTTAGGTAATTGGAAAGTATTCATTTTTATCTAATAAACACTTTGCCTGGAGATGAGTTCCATTTCTTAAGAGAAGTTCATGACACATTACAGGTGTTATTAGAATAACAACATTGACATTGTAATTAGTTTATTTTGTTGAATAATTTATCTTGTGTTGTTATTTTACTTCCACAAGTTGTCAAGCAAAAGGTAACATTAACCTTGCCAGTGTGTGATGAACATAGTTCAAAGACTGTTAGCAAATAATTCGCCGTCCCCGAAGAATAAAATGATAACTGCCATTATCTTAGTTTTAGTGTTATGTCATTTTTGAGATCTGTGGGTGCTAATACATGTTCTCAATTTTTTTCGTTATTTTTATACAGTTATTTACGAAGTTACAATATATAATAGTATTCAAAGATTTAAAACAGGTCATAAATTACGAGAATAAACTGTTATTATAATATTATCAAAATGTGTCCCCACTTGTTAGTATGACAAACAGTTATAGAATTATGTTCTCGTGAAAAAATATTCGACTAGATAATGATAAATGCAATTATCATTTTATTCTCTTTCAAAACCATCCAGTCGTCCCGTCCCGACCCGTAGAATAAAATGATAAGTGAAGAGTGCAATATTTGATTCTGGTCAGGCTGTACGGAGAATAAAATGATAATCGACATTATACAATTTAGACGATAATTAATTTTGGCTAACTTCTTATTTTTTAAATAATATCTGTATTTTGATACTTAGGCGTATTTCACAAAAACATTTGGAACAAACAAAAAATAAGTTTTTTTAAAAGCTGACAATCATCTGTCTACATCCAGTATTTAAGGAGCAATCGACGAAAACATGTTTTTTATTTTTCCTGAAAAGTTGCGTTTTTGTAGTTATCATTTTATTCTCTGGGGACGGCGAATTATGTTCTACAATATCAAAATAATAAAACAAAATACTTCCCAGATTGATGTTGAAATTCATCAACGGAGTATTTAATCTTTGCATTTGTGGTGTCAAATTTTAGTCTGCTGCTTCGGTCATTCTGTACTGTACAAGTTATTTTGCTTGCACTATTAGGCTTCTGGTCATCTAGAATTTTATCATTTGTTTCTTAATTTTATTTAAGTATTGTTTCTTCCTTGAGAATAGCCATCATATAACAGGTAGGTATAGATTTATTGTGATCTCAGCATCAGTTGTGATCATACTACAGTAGGCATGTTGCCGTCCACCAGCCACATGGATGGGAATGCAGCCAACTCCTAGGTTACTGGCATCAGAACTATTTAGTTCATTATGTGCGTCTCTGCGGAAAATCATTCCCTCCAATATCTTCCTCTTTATGAGTCCATTGCCACTACCAGCACCTCTTGCCATCATGGTCGTAGGAAGGAAGAAATATTTCAGTTGGCTGTGGCTGGCCACAAAGTCGCTCACTCTTGGAATGCATCATGTTGGCGATTTCAGAGAAAAATCTTTTGGCACGCACTCGGCCATGGCCGTGCAAGCAGGCCTCGCAGTTGGACGTAATTCTTTGGATGTCCGGCATAAGCATGAGCGGAAGGGGACCGTATTGTACGATCCCACTTCTGATGACACGACGGGTATCCTATCCTGTGCCGTTTCTGACCAGTCTCCGGTTTATTCTTCGTTGAGGGTTGGTTTTCAATCACACACAATAGTTAACTCAAACTCAAAGCGTTTATTTCAATTAAAACATTTACAGGCACTTTTAAATGATCACTTTACAGTCATCACTTTTCGTTTGAGTTATTTGGTGAAGCTAGTCGCCCATTCCAAAACGTAGTAGGTTCCTTCTGGAGAAGAACGGGCAAGAAACTCCATGGTCACTCTTTTAAATCAAAACATTATGTTACAGATTACATTTCATTTCAATTCAAAATTATCCACACCCCGGCGCCATTGTGCGCGCGTGCCTGTGTCTCTAGTCGTCAGAAGTACGCGTCATCGAATACAGAGTCTTATTGGCTAGTTAGTTCAACACAACTTAAAAACAATGCTAAAATGCTTATCAGTTAATTCTTTTATAATTAAACAATGTCAATTCACCATACAAAGGCGTTTCCAGAATTAAAGTTTAATTAGAAGCTTCATTACTTCTACTACTTCAATATTACCATTCGTCAATTTCCGGCATTACAAGAAATGTAAGTAGGTGATCAAGCAAGTATTCATTAGTAAATTCCTGTGTAAAATAATCTTATTACTTTATAGTTTGTATTCTATTATTGAAACTTATTTAGTCCTTGCATTAAATTATAACATTCAATTATTGATCTTAAAATTCACAGCCGGCGCCATTTTTGGGCAGAGGTAGCGCTGTGTCATAAACAAACTTACTATATCAAATGAGTAATTATTGTTATTATGACAAAACCCAAAAATCATAAACTAAATGTTCCCTTTTAATTTTAACGTTACTTTTAACTCCAACATCGAAATTGGTTAATGTTTGTTTAATTACTGTTAGTTTGATTTCACAAACGGCAATAGATGGCGCTTGAACATAAATGGTTGTAGCAGTATTAATAGTTCAGGAACTTCATTGAGAATAACAATTATAATAAATAGTTACACATAAGATTATGATATGATCTTTATAGGTAAAAGCTTTCGCGGCGACATACATATTATGTGGTGTTAGCCAGTAGGTAACTAATTGTTAGTCTTAGAAAATAAATAATGTGTCCTGGAGAATGCAGTTTTCAACTCGACACTCATTTTATAGTGACAATCATGGAGTCTTAGCATTGGCTTAGGGGCAGTTAGTTTCAAGGAATTAACAAAGTAAAAAAGATGTTTTAGACCATGGTTAGCTAAATATTCCTATTTTAGACTAAACTTCGAGCGTTATTAATTAGTTCATGCACGTTTGTTTCATTATTTCTGGTGACGGCAAATCCTAACCTAAAAAGAAACATTAATATTTTTTGGACTTCGTGGCGTTTAAATCGATCGCCGAAATGACTATAAGACATTTATTTCTTAACTTACAGGAAGTATTTCTACTATATCTTATAACTATACATATACTTTCATTATCAGGTTTTTAAATGTATGGAAGGTGGGCATTATTCTTTCAGGAATTGGCACTAATACAGTAATTTAATATAAAAGAGGTATGTCTAGTAATAATTTGCATTGATCTATGGGGTCTCTGCCTTATTTAATATGATTTTAACTTAATGTTTTATGCATGTCCAGTACAATAAAGAGAACAAAGGGTTAGTTAAAACGCAACTCACAGGGATGAGCTATATAAACTTTTAAGGGGAAAAGGCGTAAAGAGAACGAATTATCTAAAACTAAGCATAAAATAAAATTAAAACAAATACTCCCCGGGTTAAGTGGTGATTTCAAATCCACCCGTTGGATGACAGCAGGGGCCTGAGTCTACTAATTTATAAACGTCACAATGGTGTCATAATGGTTAGTTTTTGACAGATTTGCCATACAAAAACTGTCAAAATCTAACCATTATGACACCATTGTGACGTTTATAAATTAGTAGACTTAGGCCCCTGGTACTAAGTTCATTGATTTTTCAATGATTTTGCAGCGAAATTACTCACAAACACAAATCCTTAATATCTATAACTATATCTATCGAATTTAAGCATTTTTATCAATAATTATACACGAAAAATATTAATTTTACAATTTAATTCAAATACAAAACTTTTGACAACCGGCTGCCAGTGTTGCCAGTGAATAAAAAAAAAAATCTGCTGCACTTGAAGGTGCTGGATAGTTGTGTGTGCCTGGATGGACTTCTGCTTCAGGGATTGGTACAGCGCGGCCATCTGAGACGACCCATGGTTGACTTTTCGGCAGAGATTGGTGACACGAAGTTTTTGGTCGGAATTTATTTTTCCCTCCGCCACAATCGAGCTAATTTCGTTCAAAATTTTGTCGATGGACCCAAGCCATTTTTGTATCTCCGACGTAGAGACGACTTCAGTCGGTAATTCGTTCTCCGTGGCTGCTGGCGGCGCTGATTCTCTTGTCCGGTTGTGATGGCGTCGGTGGGGGACTTCGTCGTACCAATTGGCTGCGGCCGAAGGGCTATCTCTTGGGTTAGACATACTTCTAACACCGAAAACGCTGATTGTCTTTAAAAGCTATTTAGTTCATCTTTCACAATGAAAAAAAGTTGTTAGTCACACTCGTCACTTACACAATAAACTGACTCTGCAAATTATTGCAATAACATTATTCGTAATTACTTAAATCAATATCGTTATAATCAACACAAAAAACACGTCCGCTTCAACTGTGATACTCCTTGGAACGCTACTACTACTACTATCTGTCTATACATCTTTTCAACATCGGCTGACAAGACATACTTATACTGTCGAAACCGAAGAAGTATAGACAGCAGGTCGTCCTGAACCGTAGGACCCACCATCTGTAAATCATTAAAAGATATTCCTGATGAATTAGGGCAACTAGCTCGCTTCCACCTTCGGCCTGATCATCACTTTCCATCAGGTGAGATTCTGGCCAAGAGCTTCCCCTTTGTTTATAAAAAAAAAAAAAAAAAAAAAAAAAACTAGCATTGAACACTACACGTAGTTTGGTAGTGGTACTAGATTCGCGTAGTACCCCGTGATGAGGTATGTAATAGGCATTTAAATCTAATTCCTTGTTTACGGTCATATGACCTAACGACTCATATTCTGCCATAAATTCGTGATATAACTTACTTAAATCAGGTTTAGCCTTAAGTCTGCGTTCCAGGGAATATAAACATTTTGAAGCCCTATGAAATGAGTCACCTAGAACAGAAGGATTCTGCTTCATTGGTATACGGACACAAAAACGACCGTCCTCTATACGAGTCGTATTTTTAATAAAATGTTCCTCACACAATTTTTCCTCTGGCAAATAATTTGAATGCTGCGAGGTAACCTCTTCAAGGTTCCAAAATCCCGTCAACTCATCACGAATAAATCTTGAGTCGTGATCACTATAAGAACTAATTTGAGTAAAATGACAACTTACACTGTTACTTGATTTACTATTATTATATAAAATGGGACCAGAGACGATCCAGCCTAATCTGGTTTCACATAACACTGGCTTCCCAACACCTAGCTTTACTCTTTGCGAACCTAACAGATCCCAGAATAGATCAGCACCAATTAAAATATCTACATCGGAGGGCTTGTAAAAGCTAGAGTCTGCCAAACAAATATCAGTGGGGATATTTAGGTTAGATAAATCTAATTCACGACATGGCATTTCGTTCGTTATTAATGGCAAAACAAAACAAAACAACTTAGCAACATAACTGTTGTTGAGTGACGTCATTTTTACCTGACAAGTATTGCCTACGCGGGAGGTCGCGTTATTTATGCCACAGATTGAGCCATCTATCGGACTTGTGTCCAATTTAAGTCGTTTACATAGTCGCTCCGTCATGAAGCATGAAGTACTACCACTATCGAGTGTCGCTCGCACAATATGCTCACGATCATTATGATCAAATACTTTAATTAGAGCTGTTGACAACAACACGCCGCGCTCCATCCTGCTGTCGCCAAAAGAAGGTGAAATGTTCGCAGATAAAGCTACGTTATTAGCGTCAGTGTTAGCAGAGTGCGCGGGCGACGCAGACGATGTTGTATTATCACTACGACTATCGCTAGCATCCGAAGTATGAAGTAAAATGTTATGCCTGCGATTGCATAACTTACAACCCGGTTTTTTACATTTGTTGGAGAAGTGACCCGAACGAAAACAGTTGTAACACAATTTAAAACTAGGCACTAATTTACGACGAGCCTCGTTACTCAACGAAAGGAACTGTGAACAATTAGATAGATTATGGTCACCCTTGCAATTGGGACATTGCCTCGTGACAGATTCAATGCTTGCATTATTAGAATGTTGTGTCGCCACCATAGACTTAATTTTACTCGTTGAACCTGATTTAGCGATACCTGATACGTTGTGTCTTGTTATTTCCAGGGTTTCAACTAAATCAGCGCGTGTGCGAATAAATTGGAGGAATGCATCGAAATTGATTTTGCTGTTGAATTCCTCCCATTCACGATAAGACTTCTGATCTAACTTACGAGTAACTAAATATATCAACAAAGTATCCCATTGCTTGACTGGTTCACCTAACGAATCTAACGCTCGTAAGTTTTTATTTAATACGTCTATTAAACCTTTCAAAGCGGCTGAGGATTCCTTTGTGATAATTTCTATATTACATAATGCTGACAAGTGATTCTGCACCAATAATCTTTTATTGTTAAAACGATCACAAATTAAATTCCAAGTCATATCATAGTTGGTAGCAGAGAAGTCAATTGATTGATCAACCACAGCAGCAGATCCTTCCAGAGAAGCACGCAAATAATGAAATTTGTTGATTTCATCAATATCGTCATTATTATGGATGAGGCTAGTAAAGGTGTCACGAAACTCCATCCAATTGATATATATTCCATTAAATTTCGGAAGTTGTATGATAGGCAACTTAATATTATGTTTATAAACACTACCACGAGTACTCTTACCACAAACCGAATCATTTTCTTTATTAGATTTACTCAGTAACTGTTGAGCCCTCGACCATGCCTTAAAGTACAATGTCTCAAACTCACAACTCTCAGACAACTGGGCCTTCGCATCATCAACCATACACTCTAACCGCAACTGTACCTCATCGTATTGTTCGTACAACGATTCAAGCTTGCCCATACGCAGCTGTAATTCCATGACGTCACAACTACTTAGTGTCTTGTCAATCGTTGCGTCCAGGTAACTGATGAATATAGTTAAGCGGCCCCTATAACTGCCTCGCTTCTTTACTAATTCCTTTTCTTCGGACATACTGGGACTCGAGTGTTGTCGACTGAAATATATATGTCGCCGCGAATGCTTTTACCTATAAATATCATAACATAATCTTATGCGTAACTATTTATTATAATTGTTATTCTCAAGGAAGTTTTTTTTTTTTTTTTTTTATGTATCTGCAATCAGCCTTTCGGCTATAAGCAAATTTGTTGTTTGGTTCATGGCGTGGTAATGCAGGGCTCCAGTGAGCACAGCACATATGGTAATTATTTATTTAGCTCGAGAATGTGGTGCCTTGTGAGGCGCTTGGTGATATTTGGTTGAAGTAGGTCTACAGCCAACTGGTTTGGGTGATTCTGAAATCTGTCCTTGTATGTATTTTCTACCATCAGTATGTTTTCCTTTACTGTGTTTACTTTTAGTTGTTCGTGGATTTCTGCATTGGTGATAAACCATGGGGCATTGGAAACTGCCTTCAGAATTGAGTTCTGACATCGTTGCACTATGTTGATGTTTGAATCTGAAGCACTACCCCATAGCTGTATCCCGTTTGTCCATATTGGCTTTATCACGGCTTTGTAAACCAATAACTTGTTCTCAAGTGAGAGTTTAGACCTTCTTCCCAGCAACCAGTACAAATTCCTAAAATTGATATTAGCTTGGTCTCTTTTGGCTTTGATGTGGGTTTTCCAAGTTAGTAGCCTGTCCAAGTGCATACCCAGGTACTTCACAACGTCTTTGTGTGGCAAGTCATTACTTCCCAGTTTAACCGCAGGGCAGTCACCTTTCCTGAGTGTGAATGTCACTTGCGTGGATTTTGATACGCTTGCAGTAATTCTCCACTTCTCAAACCAGCTATCTATTAGGTCTAGTGCCTCTTGCAGCTTTCTCGAGGCTTGTTTTGGATCTTTGTTGCTGGTTATAATGGCTGAGTCATCGGCAAAAGTAGCAATTGTAACATTAGGAATCTGTGGTATATCTACTGTGAAGACAGTGTAGAGAACGGGACCCAGAACAGAGCCTTGTGAAACTCCTGCTCTTATTTCATGAAACTCAGAGTAGCTATCCTCTTCTCTGACTTGGAACAAGCGATCTGTTAGGTAGGATTCGAGAATTCTATAGTAGCTGTGAGATAAGTTGGATTTAATTTTGAAGAGAAGGCCCTTATGCCAGACACGGTCAAATGCCTGCTGCACATCTAAGAATGCAGACGCGCAATATTCTCCTAGCTCAAGTGACTGTCTTATTCTGTTGCACACTCGATGGACCTGCTCTATTGTGGAATGCCTCTCACGGAACCCAAACTGATAAGATAAGATAAGATAAGATCATTTATTTGTCCAAAACATGAGTATACACACATGGCATGCAAGATGTTACATAAAATTCTATCACGGTCATGTTTTGCCTCAACGGCGTACAAATTTAAATAAGTAATCATACAGTAATTATAAATTTATCCATTAACAATCCAGATTATAACATAGATGATCAGGTATCACGTTTTTCTGTGCTAGCAGTGGTTTAAGCCGACGTAAGATTAGCTTTTCCAACAATTTTGAGGTGATGGGCAACAGGCTGATTGGTCTGTACGAAGTGATCTCATTCTCTGGTTTCCCATGCTTATATATCATTTTAATCTGTGATACTTTCCACTGAAAAGGGAAATAGCCCACTCTAAGGATTGCATTAAAAAGCACTGTTAGAAAGACAATAGGCCTTCTTGGCAATTCGATTAGTACTTTCTTTGAAATAAGATCATACCCGGGTGCTTTCTTGTCCTTGAGTCGTTTTATTTGCGATATTACTTCCTTTGGTGCTACTGGTTTGGGTGGCAGATCCATTTGAAAGTCTTGTTTTAATGTATCATTTATACCTGAGTCTTTGGCACTAGTCTGGTTCCTCGGTTCATTTGGGACAAATACAGCAGCCAGATGATTAGCGAACGCGTTTGCCTTTTGCTCACTCGTTCTGGCCCATTGATTATTACTCAATTTTAATGGGGGTTTCACTTCTTGGGGTTGGTCATATTTTGCTGTATATTTCCATAAGGAATAATTCGTGGTCGACGTGGTTGTTAGGCTTTCTAATTGTGCTTCCAGGGTAAGGTCCTCTGCTTCTTTGAGCGCCGGTTTAAGCAATTTTGATATTTTATTATACTTTTTCTTGTCTTCGGGGTGTTTGCTTGTGTGCCATACTCTGCGAAGTCTTCTCTTTTCCAGAACCATAGCTTTTAGTTCCTTGGGCAAATTAATAGTTATAATTTTTTTGTCAATTTCGGGTGTACATTTCCAACAAGCTTCTTGGATTAATCTAGTGAAATATTCAGTAGCTTCCTCAATGTCGTTTTCTGTTTTAAGCCTAATTACATTCGAAGCGTCCGCCTAAAGTTGCGAAGTACTGGGTGAACATAGTCTCACTGATCTTGTGTTTAGGTGGACAATATACAGAAGATATATTAAAATACCCTGCCTTGTCTCTAATGGCTACAGTAGCAGCTTGTATGTGCTCCGATCGGTAGCCTGGTAAAGGATGGTGTTTGATAGTTTTCTTGACAAGGATTGCTGAGCCGGCGTGTGATGTACAATCTGGGTGATTTGTGCTGTATATGTTGAAGCCTGGAACTATTATTGAACTTCGTGATGAGAAATGGTTCTCTGATATCAGAACGATGTCAAGATTGTGTAGCTTTATTAACATTTCTAGCTCTCGCTTGTTGGGAGCGAGTCCATTTATGTTCCATGCTGGGGGGGACCCCATCATGAAAGTTTTCCCATGAGAATTGTTATAAGCCCTATTAGGGAGCTTATCTGTTGTAGGAGAATTTCTATTTTTTCACTTTGTTTGATCATAATTTCTTGTATGGAAGATGTAATTTTTTCATCTCCAGTAGTTGATGTGGGATTAACTTTTGCTTTCTCGGCATATGGGATTTGAAAGCTCATTGGGTTTGATGTAGTTTGAGCACCCAGCTGTTGGCGGTTTACGATGTGGTCAGCTTTGGAGTATGATTGTCCTTGTTGGAACTGTCTCTTTTCCTGTTCAGTAATAGTTTGTAATTTAAATTGCGGTATGACTTTGGTATCATTGTTGAGTTCCAATAGCGGTATTTGCGTTGTTGATTGAGATACAGATTTTATTACATGTGGCCTGTTCTTCATTTTCCTGTGGGCGATTTCTACGTAGACCTGGCATCCCCTGTAGTTGGCAGGGTAACTTCCTAAGCATAAGGTACATTTAGCTGGTGTGGTGCGGTCTTTTTTCAGACATTTTGATGTTTTGTGGGCTTCAGCACACTTCACACATCTATAAGGTCTGAGACAATTGTTTTTTGTGTGCCCATATTGCTGGCATCTGGTACATTGGACCACGGTATTTCTCTTTATTGGATCTTCAATAATCACCGATGTGTTGTAGATATAGCGAATCGTCTTAACATCTTTGTTTTTCTCACTTGGTTCAAGATTAGCAAAAAAAGTTGAGGTGGGCTGACGTTCTGGACCGTACTTGGCGTTTATGATTTGCCCTCTTATTTTATTTCCAGTTTTTTCTATTTCTTCGACTATCGCTTCGAGGGGTGTAGTATGATGCAGGTTTTTAATGACGATTCTATAGCATTTATCTTCTTTTCTAGTAAAAGTATGTCCAATGAGACCCTTTTCGCGTACTAGAGACATGAGTGCTTTATAGGCTGCCGTTGTGCTACATGATACTCTAAGCTGGTTTTTGTTAACCATTTTAAAGACATAGTCAGTCTTTTTCAACACTGTCTTGATAGTATCAGTTAGTTTATTTACATCTTGTATTCCATTAAGCAGCAGAGGCGGAGGTTTATTTTCTCTAGGGGCGGACACAATATTATCTGCGTCATCTAGGGGCAGAACATCAAAATTATTGCTAGTTGTAGCTTACGGTGGTGAATCAGAGATTCTTTTTCTCTTGTAGGTGTAAGTAGTCCGAATTGTGGGAACTTTTTGCCAGCTTGGGTTATTTTCTATTGTGGGTTGTGTTGGACTCTTGATTTCAGGGGTTGGGGACTTTGTTCGGGCATTTCTGTTGAACAGACTTGGATGGTCAGTTTTTTCTGCCCTTTTATGTTGGATGGTTCTCCAGTCCCATCATCATTCCTGACAGATATGTCCCTCCCAAACAATAAAATATTCTACCACGTTAGGAGAAATTTTACGAAGCTGGCAACATTTTCGTAGCTTCCTGTTTGAGAATGACAGCATCAAGTAATAATGGTTGACATTTATGACGTGACGAGTCCATCTGGAATCTGGCATTGGAGGGTATGCACTAAATAAATTAGTAATTGAAGTGTCAAGTGTCGATTTTAGAGGCCTAAAATTGTTCAATCTTTATATTTGAGGTTGTGATTTATATCACCACAGTCACTAAATGCACTTATGTTCACTTTCACGCAGTTTTCAAGCACTAAAACTCAAACTTTGCACGAATTTTAGTTAAAATCTTCACGAGCGCGGAGTGTACTCTGCTCTCAAGGAAGTTGCTGAACTATTAATACTGCTACAACCATTTGCAAGGATCTGTGAGTTCGATCGAGTTCATCTATGTTCAAGCGCCATCTATTGCCGTTTGTGAAATCGAACTCACAGTATATTGCTAGAAGAGAAACTATTAAACCAATTTCGATGTTGGAGTTAAAAGTAATGTTAAAATTAAAAGGGAGCATTTAGTTAATGATTTTTGGGTTTTTAGTCATAATAACAATAATTGCTCATTTGACATAGTAAGTTTGTTTATGACACAGCGCTACCTCTGCCCAAAAATGGCGCAAGCTGTGAATTTAAGATCAATAATTGAATGTTATAATTTAATGCAAGGACTAATTAAGTTTCAATAATAGAATACAAACTATAAAGTAATAAGATTATTTTACACAGGAATTTACTAATGAATACCTGCTTGATTACGTGCTTACATTTCTTGTATTGCCGGAAATTGACTAATGGTAATATTGAAGTAGTAGAAAGTAATGAAGCTTCTAATTAAACTTTAATTCTAATAACGCCTTTGTATTGGTGAATTGACATTGTTTAATTATAAAAGAATTAACTGAGCATTTTAGCATTGTTTTGAGGTTGTATTGAACTAACTCTTTAATAAGACTCTGTATTCGATTACGCGTACTTCTGACGACTAGAGAGACAGGCACGCGCGCACAATGGCGCCAGTGTGTGGGTAATTGAGATGAAATGGTGTGTTATGTTAGAAAGGATTGAAATTGTAATTGTCGAAAAAGTAATCTGTAACATAATGTTTTGATTTAAAAGGTACCATGGAGTTTCTTGTCCGTTCTTCTCCATGAGGAACCTACTACGTTTTGGAATAGGCGACTAGCTTCACCAAATAACTCAAACGAAAAGTAATGACTGAAAAGCTGTAAAGTGATAATTTAAAAGTGCCTGTATATGTTTTAATCGAAATAAACGCTTTGAGTTTGAGTTAACTATTGTGTGTGATTGAAAACCAACCCGCAACGAAGAATAAATCGGAGACTGGTCAGAAACGGCACAGGATGGGTTACCCGCCGTGTTATATACAACAACAAATACCTTTATAAACTTATGCAGAAGTTATGTAGCTACTAAGTTATACGGTTGATTATAATGTGATGTTACAATGTAATTAAATAATCTTTAATGCAGATATCTGTACATAATAATAAATCTGATTACTAATGTGAAGGTGTAAACTTTTTATTATAAATCCCTCAATACCTAATGTTGAAGTTATATTAATTAGGATATAAGTAAGCAACAAATCTGAGGTACACTACGGTTTAAAAACTGACACTGTAGTCAATAATATATGATCAAACGAACTTCGGCAAGTGAAGTTCGATCGATATTATATTAATCGCTTCATTCGAAGATATAACAATCACAACGTAGTTCCTCTAACCTACAAGGCAACTTCGCACTTTTTCTTTAAATACCCCTTTTTTTTTTTTGTTCTGTTACCTACGATCACTGGATCAAATCTCATTCTTTTAGAGTAAGTAATAACTTAGCAACAACTTCGTTATAGGGAAATGGGGTGGGTGGGTTATATATATATATATCTTCGAATGAAGCGATTAATATAATATCGATCGAACTTAACTTGCCGAAGTTCGTTTGATCATATACAGGGTGTTAGGGTAAACACCGTTTTCCTCTTAAGGGGTCATTCTACTCATCATTATGAACAACTTTTACTATGGGACCAAACCTGAAATCGGGAAAAAAAAATCAGCTGTTCCCTACATTTTGACGAGTTATGCGAACATAAATGTAGGGAACAGCTGATTTTTTTTTCCCGATTTCAGGTTTGGTCCCATAGTAAAAGTTGTTCATAATGATGAGTAGAATGACCCCTTAAGAGGAAAACGGTGTTTACCCTAACACCCTGTATTATATTGCATCGCTTCATTCTTCAGATATAAAAATCACAACGTAGATGTTTAGAGGTGAAGTTTTGCTAATAATAATACATAAGTTGTTTACTTAATTTGTTTATTTAACATAAACTTTCGTTCCTTGAATAATTATTAATCGGTAATCTATTATAGATAATACATTGACCATATTGCATTCTTAATCTAGAATCAACTCTAATCATAATAGTAGTAGGTTGATAACCTACACACCTACAATATTATAGGCATTAATCAGACTTTATTTAATTTGGGTGTGATGGAAAACAAACCGAACTTGCGAAAGAATTTTCTTCGCGTATTGCCCGACAATAATATTTGGCGAACGTTTGAGAGGCGGCTGTCCAGCCAGCCGCCTTCCTGATGGCGTCTATGGACACGCCAGCGCGGTGCGCCGTGGACGTGGAGGCATGGCGCGTGCTATGCGCGCTGAATGTTGTCACGTCCACGCCGCTCGCGCATAACACTTGTTTTATCCAGCGACTGATTGACTGCGCCGAGGCACCTCTATAGGGCTGTTTAAACGTCAGGAATAAATTAGGTACCCCGTCAGGTCTAATGTCATTAGTCACTTGAAGGTAATATTTTAATGTCGTAGCCGGGCAAATACTTGTTTTATCTAAAAAGTATGGTAGAAATAAAATTGGTTGATCTCGGCCAGGTGCTGATGTCTTAATAATGTCGGTAACTATTATTTCAATGCCCTTGGAATTTATTTTTATGTTTGAGGTCTTAATAAGAGAAAACGTTTGAACTCTGTGAGCTGTGCAAATAGCTAACAAAATAGATAATTTCTTCGTGATTTGTTCTATTGTGAGATCTTCATTTGGAAACCAATTAGAGATAAAGTTGAGTACCACCTGGGGATCCCAAGTACTCGTGTACTTGGGTACACACGGTCTCAACTTGTATGCTCCTTTTAGTAACCTCTTTATGCAGTCGTCTGTTCCTACACTATTTCCTAGAAGTAGCGATAGGGCAGAGCGATGACTATTAAGGGAACCGTACGATGCTCCCTTATTAAATTGATCGGATAAAAAGGTCATGACCCGTGGAATTGACACCTCAAATACGCTAATATTATTGAATATACAGAATTCCCACCACAGTTTAAAGGTGACATTATATTGCTGTACAGTGTTTTGCGACAAAGAAGCTAACATTAAGTCGAGAACGGTTGGAGGCGTCCCTCGCTGCGTGAACGCAAGCCGGAGAGCATCGCGGCACCCAGGGTAAGCGACTTGTAAAGTGGATGGTGTGGTCTGAAACGGGAAGATACAAGACCTTTATTTGCTTTCAGAATAACTATTTCGGTGACAAGCATACTCTTTAACTGGGGATACCAGGCTTGTGATGGCCATATAGGAAAAACAAGAATACCTTCGGCTTTGTCTAAAACAATTTTTTGTAAGCATTTTAATATCACAGAAAATGGCGGGAAGGCATAAAAGTGTTTATCGCGCCAACTTATAGTAAAAGCGTCAACTGTGATGGCATCGGGGTCTGGTCGCCAAGACACATAGTTTTCACATTTTGCATTAGTGCGAGAGGCGAATAAGTCTATCTCTGGTTGACCTAATTCTTGTGTTATCAATTGGAAAGCTAAATTTGATAATTCCCATTCTGTGTCTATGTTAATTTTTCTAGATTGTTCGTCGGCTATAACATTATCATGTGTGTTTATGTAAGAAGCTATTAACCAGATATTTTTCCTCTCGCACCACTGCCAAATAGATCGAGATAAATCGTTCAAATGTGGGAACTGTATTCCGCCCATGCGATTGATATAACTAATGGCTGTTGTATTATCAATACGTAATAATATAGCACTGTGGGACACGCGTAAACTCAACGCGTGCGTGTACCTATAATCATCAAGCGACCGCGCGCGAGGAGCGCGCGACACATACTGGCGATGGAGCGCGGCCGGTCAGCGGGCCCGCGCGCCGCGGGGCTTGCTCGCATCAAAGCTGATGAGAAACTATTCACAGCACAGGGGCGCTGCACGTATTTATAGTCGGCGCACTCCGAACGCCAGAAGACCAGGAACCTTACATCTGATTGGCTGATTACTTTTGTATATATTCCCAATAGCCACTACATCCACATTCCATTTTGTAATATAGGAGCTAGGATTTTGACAATAAAGATAAAGATCATTCTACGTTTGACAGCCGTCGCGTGCGGTCGTCCTGTTCGAACGTAGGAGAATTTTCAGATTTCCTGCTGTGGCTTCCGCAGTGGTATCCTGTTGTCCTGTTCTCGTCGCGCCCCGCGACGATCTTCATATAGTCGCCCCGACTATACTTCGACCTATTAATTGCTGTCTTTTTCAAGACACAATTAATAACAATTTTCTTTAACGAAATTGTCAAAAAACGTTTACGTCGTGTCTTCGGTTGGCCCCTTCTGGGTAAATCCACAGTTTCGTGGTCCTCGGTTGAAACCTTACGGTGTCAACGAAGCCGAGGGGGTGTTGACCCAATCACACCCGCCGAGCCCCTTCAGGGCAAGGCAGTCAGTTGGACGGGTCCCAGTAGCGGCCTTGGGGGATCTCCTAGTCGCTGCTTGGGTAACAGGCTTGTTTCCACAGCAACACACCTAGAGCGGTTGAGTGTGTCTACCTCTTCGCTCTAGACCCACATAGGACCCCGTTGCACAAATAAGATAGGCAACGGGCAAAAGCAAGCTTAGGGCTCACCTTAGGTACTCACCTCCCTGTCTAGACCCGACAGGGAGGGTTTACACATCCCCGGGCTAACCCACCCGGGGAGCTAGGAATAGGTATTGTTAGGAGAATTAGGTTTCCCTCGCCACCATTCCCTCTCTAACTCACTAGTAAATTCATTCGATCATGGAGGACCCGCGCCTCACGACCCTCCTTAGGTTCTTAGAGGCTATCCTTAACCAGGAGCCTACCTTTAATGCCAAATATGGCAGAGAGTTCGCTGCGATTAAGCAGTCTTTTAGTTCTTCCCCCGACGCGAACGTCACTGACTTCCGTGACGTACTAGAGCCCTCCCAGCCCTCCCAGGCACTCTCACTCCCTATTATTGAGCTCGGTCTGTGCCCGGCTATGGACACGGACGAACCAGTCGCTTCTTCAAAGCGACCGGTCTCCCCTTATGATAACCTTTCGAGCTCAGACTCAGAGGCGGCTCGCTTTTCATCTGCTGCTTCTTCCTCCTCTTCGTCCCTCTCCGATGCACATACGGGTATTTTGCTAATCTACGCGGCCAAAAGTGGAATTTACAAACTGTAGATAATCGTAAATAGAATGACTACCAGAGCTAGAGGACAGTCTTGGGAACAATAACCCGCCCTCCCCGCTCCGCTAATTGCGCTAGTCACGTCATACATTTATTCGGAATTTGATCGTTCAACTTGTTGTTTGTATCTGTTCTCGGCGCTCGTGAAATAACATTAACTTTGAAGTTAATTATTAATTTAATTGCGTAAATTTAAGAAGTGTTTGTGATGGATCCTGATGTAACAGGTAATTATGCTGTAGTTTATTAAGTTTTTTTGTTATTTTCATCATTACAAGGGTAAGATATAATAATTTGAAAATACCTACATGTTAGGGCGATTTTTCATTGTAAATATTTTATTTCGTCGTCTATTTGTTATACTATCCTGTTAGATCCTGCCATAATTCCTTATACAAATGAAAGTTTGAAGCTTTGAGTAGTAAAAAATAAAAAAATCTGCCGCGGATAAGCGCGGATACGTTATGTTTTGATGATTTGAAGATTTTCTTAGTAATATACAAAAAAAATACTGTAATTCTTATAATTCTAAAAAAAATGTCTCTTTGTTTTAGGTTCACGAGGTACCTCGGGAGTAAGAGTAGTGACTCGTAAATACATGTTTTATCGTGTGCAGAGCTATGATTTGCCTAACTTGGAAGAAAAACTCGATTCCTTCGGAAGCCATCTATTGTCTAGTGAAGATTACACAGGAGAACAAATTGAGACCCTGAAACGTGACTTTTCACATTTCAAATCACAAATTAAGCATAGATGGCTAAAAGCACATAAGAAGGAGGACGTATTTCTGAAAAATAACCACACATGGCTTGAAGGAACGTTTGAGATACCCGCCATTTCACAAAATCGACCAGGACGGCCATCTAAGTTATTTAACGAATCGAGTGAAAGGACCAAGAGGAGGAAAACTGAAGAGATTCGGTCTGTTGCGGCACAAGATGTTATCATTCATGCAGCTCAGGTTGAGTTGCGGAAATCCGGAAAAAGAGATGCTTCCGAAATACTTAAAGAGATCACCAGTACTCCAACTCGAGCATCAAAATATAAAAAAGCTTTTTCTAAGTCAACAAGAGAAAAAACATGCTCACTTACTCCAATACAGGCGTTGTCAATGTTTGTCGAAGCCGATCTAACTCGTCGACAATACGAAATAGTAAGAAGTACTAATAAGAAGTTCTTTCCTTGTTATACAGTCTTACAGAAAGCGAAACGAGAATGTTATCCGCCCCTAGAATCATGCAGGGTGACGAGTACCTATGCTGAAACCGATTTACAACCTTTGGTTGACCATACAGTTAGGCGTTTATCTATTTTCCTTGAAGAGGTTCTAACAACATTAAAAGAACAAGAACGAGAGAGCTTAAAATTAATTTCTAAATGGGGATGTGACGGCGCACAGCAATCACAGTTCAAACAAAAGTTTGCAAATGATGGAGACTCTGATGCCAACATATTTCAGAGTAGTTTCGTGCCTCTACGATTAGTTTCTGGCTGTGAAGGCGAAAAACTTGTATGGGAAAACCCAACACCTTCTTCTCCGCGATTTTGCCGCCCTATAAGATTCCGTTTTGCTAAAGAAAATACAGATGTAACGGAAGAAGAAATCAACTTCGTGAAAACATCTGCTAATTCGCTAAGAGCTACAGAGGTTAACATGAATGGGAACAAGTACTCGGTCATTCATGTCTTTGTCATGACAATGGTGGATGGGAAGGTCTGCAACGCGGCCACTGGCACGAGATCTACAAGTCGATGCTACATATGTGGTGCAACTTCTAAGGACTTCAACAAGATTGATAATCAAAGAGAAATAAGTCACGAGGCTATCGAGTTTGGACTATCAATTTTACACGCTCGGATTCGTCTATTCGAAAGCATTCTGCATTTGGCTTACAAATTACCAGTAAAGAAGTATAGAGAGAGGAAGACAGAAAACGAAAAAAAATTGCAGCATGAAAAAAAACTCGAAATCCAGAAAAGATTTCGCGAAGAAACTGGATTATTGGTGGACATGCCAAAGGCAAATTTTGGCAATACCAATGATGGTAACACAAGTAGGAGATTTTTCGAAGATCCAAAATTGGCATCTGACATAACAGGCATAAATTATGATCTAATATACAGACTTAAGGTCATACTAGAAACTATTTCGAGCGGCCATATAATTGATTCGGAAAAATACGACAAATATGCTTTGGATACTGCCCGCTTATATCTCGATTTATACCCTTGGCACCCAATGACTCCAACAATGCACAAAATTCTTATTCATGGTGCAGTGATCATAAAAAACGCGCTGTTACCTATTGGGCAGCTATCAGAAGAGGCCGCAGAAGCGCGTAATAAACATTTTAGATCATATCGCCAGGATTTTGCCCGCAAATTTTCAAGAGAAAACTGCAACAGAGATATTTTGAATAGGTTGCTTTTGACGTCAGACCCTCTTATAAGTTCTATGAGAAGCTTAACAAGAAGAAAAATGAAGTGTTTTTTGCAAGAAACTATCGAGCTTCTCATGCCTACGGAACCCAATGTTGATTCTTCAGAGAGCGAGGAAGAAAACTAATAATAATGAAAAGTAAACTCTACAGAAAAAACTATTTTTTACATTTACTTCTAAAAAATATTATATATTAAAATTTAATAATAAAACCTCTTTATAAATCACATTAAGTATTTTTTCTATTATGTTATATCCGTTAGAAAAGAATAAGAACATAAAATAATTTTGGCCGCGTAGATTGTCAAAATACCCGTATGTGCGATGGCGGGTTTACACCTGTCGTAGGAAAAGGGAATAAGAGGAAGAAGAAGAAACAGACCTCCTCGCAGGCCAACAAGGTCGTTGCATTCGAGGAGAGCGTTCCCTCTACCTCAAACGCGCCCTCAGCGCTAGTAACTTCCCCCTCCACCTGCCCCTCAGTAGTAGTTGCGGCGCTCTCTAGCGTGCGCGCGGCTATCCCCTCCCCTCCCCCGTCTCAGACCGCCGCGTCCTCCGCACAGGACGATGACATGCCCGCCGCATCGTCAACTTCTGGCCCTAAGAAGGCCCATCATCCTCCCCCAGTGTTCATTAGGAACAAGGGTCAGTGAACCGATATTTCAAAGTGGTGTGTAGACCACAAAATCAATTTCACGTCCGCCCGCAACACCCAAACGGGAATCAAAGTTGCCGTCCCCACCCAACTAGACCATAGAAGCCTTACTAGGCTCCTAGACGACCGTAAGGTCGATTATTATACGTTCACTATTCCCGAGGAACGTCAGACCCGCGTGGTCATAAAACGTATCCCACGCGAAATCCCCGCGTCCGACATATTAGCCGACCTTAGGTCGCAAAACATCCCCGTGGATGAAGTACACCGCATGCACCGCGCTAGAGGCGGTGAAACTTTCGATATGGTCCTCGTTGTGTGCCCTCCTTCAGAGGGTCACAACCCGATCTTTAATGTTAAATCCATTTGCAGCCTAGTAGGCTTCGTTATCGAAAAACCCCTGAAAAATGGCATTGTCGGTCAATGCCATCGGTGTCAGTTATACGGCCATTCGCAAAGGAATTGCCACGCGACACCCAGGTGCGTCAAGTGCCTGGGCGAGCATGGCACTTCCGATTGCTCCCGTCCCAAGGATAGGTCCCAATGTTCCGAACCCCCTAGCTGTGTGCTATGCGGTCAATCGGGACATCCAGCCAATTACCGTGGCTGCCCTAAAGCTCCTAAACCCTCTTCTCCCAAACTGACAAAGCATTTCGACGCCCGTCAGCAGAGGGAACATCCTCTCGCGGGTAGAATTCCCTCCTCCCAACCTCCCGCGAGGCTCAGTCCCCAGAGGCCCAGTCCCTGGAATTACCTCAAACACCAGCAAGCCTTCCCGGCCCTGGCTCCCACTAAACCCCCAGCCTCTCACACTCCTCTCTATTCCCTCATGGATCCGCGCATCCGTGCCCCCAGCCCCGCGCCCCTCGCATACCCCGCGCCCTCCGCGCATCCCTCGCACTTTGCGTACCCCGCGCACTCAGCGTACCCCGCGCCCTTCGCGCACCCCGCCCCCCCCGCGCCTCCCGCGAAACAAGCGTCGGCTCATAAAGCCCCGCGTCCCTCTGCCACCCCGGCGGCTTCCTCCGCCTCCCTAAACGAGATAAACGCGTGTTATCTCGCCTATTGCTCACCCCGCGCTGACCAAATGGCCCGCGAACTCGCGGTAGCTAGGCAATCCAACGATATCCCTAGGATTAAGCAGATCTTTGCTGCGTATCCCGAGATCACCCGGTCCCTCCAATCTCTCTCACACTCATTATGAATAATGCAGTCTTAGCTAGGAACAAACCCCGATCCCTTAAGTTAGGTTACTTCAATGCCAATGGCATTAATGGTCAACGTGATGAGATCTCGATCTTCCTGCGTGACCATAACATAGACGTCTTCCTAATTCAGGAAACATTCCTAAAACCCAATAAACGCAACCCGGGGATTGCTAATTACCGCATAGTCCGTAACGATAGGACACGTTGCCACAGAGGTGGCACTCTCATTTATTATAAAAAAGACCTCTATTGTATCCCCGTAGACCCCCCTCCACTCTCGCGTCTAGAGGTCTCTATATGTCGACTAGGTATGACCGGTCACCAACCGATCACTATTGTGTCGGTTTACCTCCCTCCCCAGTCCGCTCCCGAGGACCCTCTGGTCCTCACTAACGACCTCACTGTCCTTCTCGGACTGAGCGACTCCGTCATTATCGCGGGTGATCTCAACGCGAAACATCCCTTCTGGAATAGTACCAGAATGTCTAGCAGGGGTCGGCTCCTGTATGACTTCTCAACCTCCATGACCTTTGACGTCATCGCCCCGATGACCCCCACTCACTTTCCCCATGACCCTAATCATACCGCCGACGTACTAGACGTGGCGGTCCTTAAGAACGTTAACTTACGGTTAGATTCAATAGAAGCGGTAGACGAGCTTAACTCTGACCACCGCCCGGTTGTTATCAGACTCGCACCACGCATAGGTCTCCCCGATCCCGATAATCCCCCGCCCACCGTCAGAGTAACGGACTGGAAGAAAGTAAGCGATAAGCTGAAATCAGACACGTCCAACACTCTTCTAGACTCTATCCCTGACCAGTTTGACTCTATAGCTGACACGACAGCCGCGATCGACTCGCTCACTGATCACGTACAATCCGTCGTGAACGATTGTTCAAGGGAACTTCCAGCGTCGGAAGACCGACGCTTCAAGTTGCCTGACGATGTACGTGATCTGTTGACCGAGAAGAATGCGGCTGTCCGTGCGTACAGTAACTTTCCCTGCTCCGCTAACAAAGCCTTCATGCGCTACTTACAGAGATCTGTGAGGAACCGTGTGCAAGAGCTGCGGGACGCGGGCTGGGATAAGATGCTGAGCGAGCTCGAGCCCAACCATCAGGCTTTCTGGGAGCTTCAGAGGAAGCTTAGGTCCCAACAGTCCGCCTCCATGCCTCCCCTAGTCCGTCCTGACAAGACGATAGCATTCGACGACGTCGACAAGGCCGAATGCCTTGCCGACAGCCTAGAGGCTCTCAATGCTCACCCAGCTCCCTACCTGTAGACGCGGATCACCTCTCTGAGGTCGATACGGAAGTCGAACGTAGAGTCAATCTCCCTCCCGTAGAAGACCCTGACAATCCTCTGCCTCCCGTCACTCCAGACGAAGTGCACGATATAGTCAAAGGTCTAAAAGCCCGCAAAGCCCCCGGTTCAGATGGTATCACCAATAGGGTGATCCAGCTATTTCCCGCTCAATTGATCATGCTTTTGACTACCATCTTCAATGGTGCCCTAAGCAATAATATCTTCCCACAAGCATGGAAAGAGGCCACCGTTATCGGTATTCCCAAGCCCGGCAAGCCTAAGAGCGAGCCCACTAGTTACCGTCCCATCAGTCTGCTCAAGGTACTCGGCAAAATCTACGAGAGGCTTATTTATAAGCGTCTCAGAGACTACGCCGAGACCAAGGGCCTCATCCCAAACGAACAGTTCGGCTTTCGGACTCAGCACTCTAGCGTGCATCAGGTGCATCGCATCGTCGAGTGCATAGGCGCTGGTTTCCAGCGCGGCACTATGACCGGTGCGGTGTTTTTCGATATTGCGAAAGCGTTCGACAAAGTCTGGCACAACGGCTTATTATATAAGCTTTACAAAATCGGTGTGCCAGACCGTCTCGTGCTCATCTTACGAGACTTCTTGTCGAATCGCACATTCCGCTATCGCATAGAAGGGGCTCTATCCTCACCCCGACCCATACGCGCTGGTGTCCCTCAAGGCTCAGTGCTCGCTCCCCTCATTTTCACCTTGTTCACCGGAGACATTCCGAGGAGCAGGTTTACCGAGTTAGCTCTGTTCGCAGACGACACGGCAATCTATTCCAAAGGGCAATCTATAGACGCGATCTCCCGCCACCTCCAAAAAGCAGTCGACAAACTTGCCGCCTGGTTTAGGAAGTGGCGTATCGAAGTAAACCCCGACAAGAGCCAGGCCGTTCTCTTTTTGAGACGCAGACGCCACCGCTCAAAAACTCCCCTCTCTCAATACCGACCGATCACCATGTTCGGCAAGCCTATCCCTTGGGGTAAGCAAGCTAAATATCTAGGCGTGATCCTCGATCAACATCTATCCTTCTCAGAGCACATAAAGCAGTAAAGTTCTCGACGAACTTTACTAATGCGGGAGGGGCATATTCTCACAGACCCTGACGATCTCATAACCCTCCTCCAGGAGAGCAATAGGGAGACCAGCACAGTGAAAAAACACAAACACAGACGATCGCCCTCATTCCGACCTCGCCGCAGAGGTCCTCCGCGCTCGCGACCCCGATGTAATACCCCCCCCCCCCCCCCGACCCTCGCTCCCCGGTCTCGATGGGATGCCAGCCCGCGCCGATGATGCTGAGCAATTAGCTTTAAATTCCCCGACTAATAATAATAATGATATTTTGATCCAGCCTGTCCCTGAACTTGCTGTCCTCCCGATTGTGACGCCCTAAGCCGAGGCCCGTACCCCACAGGGGGTGCCCTTAGCGAGCGTCGCATCTTAGTTTAGTAGCATATTTTTGCGCCCTGGCTGGAGGCTTTTAGATTTAAAAACCCTAAAAGTAGCCACAGGATAGTCCGGTTAAGCAGACATAACCTCTCTAGGTTGATCTGCGAGATGCCATTCATAAAAAAAAAAAAAAAAAAAAACAATAAAGATCATTCTACGTTTGACAGCCGTCGCGTGCGGTCGTGCTGTTCGAACGTAGGAGAATTTACAGATTTCCTGCTGTGGCTCCCGCAGTGGTATCCTGTTGTCCTGTTCTCGTCGCGCCCCGCGACGATCTTCATATAGTCGCCCCGACTATACTTCCACCTATTAATTGCTGTCTTTTTCAAGACACAATTAATAACAATTTTCTTTAACGAAATTGTCAATAAAACGTTTACGTCGTGTCGTCAGTTGGCCCCTTCTGGGTAAAACCACAGTTTCGTGGTCCTCGGTTGAAACCTTACGGTGTCAACGAAGCCGAGGGGGTGTTGACCCAATCACACCCGCCGAGCCCCTTCAGGGCAAGGCAGTCAGTTGGACGGGTCCCAGTAGAGGCCTTGGGGGATCTCCTTGTCGCTGCTTGGGTAACAGGCTTGTTTTCACAGCTACACACCTAGAGCGGTTGAGTGTGTCTACCTCTTCGCTCTAGACCCACATAGGACCCCGTTGCACAAATAAGATAGGCAACGGGCAAAAGCAAGCTTAGGGCTCACCTTAGGTACTCACCTCCCTATCTAGACCCGACAGGGAGGGTTTACACATCCCCGGGCTAACCCACCCGGGGGGCTAGGAATAGGATTTGATAGGAGAAATAGGTTTCCCTTCTCACCATTCCCTCTCAAATTAACTTTAAATAAAAATTCGATAATAATGGAGGACCCTCGCTTCACGACCCTCCTTAGGTTCTTAGAGGCTATCCTCTCAAAGGAGCCTACTTTTCATGCCAAATATGGCAGTGAGTTCGCTGCGATAAAACAGTCGTTTAGTTCTCCCCCCGACGCGAACGTCACTGATTTCAGTGACGTACTTGAGCCCTCCCAGCCCTCCCAGGCACTCTCACTCCCGATGATTGAGCTCGGTCCGTGTCCGGCTATGGACACGGACGAACCAGTCGCTTCTTCAAAGCGACCGGTCTCCCCATACGGCGACGTATTTAGTAGTAGCTCTGACTCAGAGGCGGCACGCTTTTCTTCAGCTGCTTCTTCTTCCTCTTCGTCCCTCTCCGATGGCGGGTTCACACCCGTCGTAGGTAAGGGGAACAAGAGGAAGAAGAAGAAGCAGACCTCTTCGCAGGCCAATAAGGTCGTAGCGTTCGAGGAGAGTGCCCCTAGCACCTCACGGGCGCCCTCTGCACCCGTAACTTCCCCCTCCACCGCCCCCGCAGTAGTAGTTGCGGCGCTCTCTAGCACGCGCGCGGCTATCCCCTCCCCTCCCCCGTCTCAGACCGCCGCGTCCTCCGCACAGGACGACGACATGCCCGCCGCATCGTCAACTTCTGGCCCTAAGAAGGCCCATCATCCTCCCCCAGTATTCATTAGGAACAAGGGTCAGTGGACCGATATTTCTAAATGGTGTGTAGACCACAAAATCAATTTCACGTCCGCCCGCAACACCCAAACGGGAATCAAAGTTGCCGTCCCTACCCAACTAGATCATAGAAGCCTTACTAGGCTCCTAGACGACCGTAAGGTCGAATATTATACGTTCACTATTCCCGAGGAACGTCAGACCCGCGTGGTCATAAAACGTATCCCACGGGAAATCCCCGCGTCAGACATACTAGCCGACCTTAGGTCGCAAAACATCCCCGTGGATGAAGTCCACCGCATGCACCGCGCTAGAGGCGGTGAATCTTTCGATATGGTCCTCGTTGTGTGCCCTCCCTCAGAGGGTCACAACCCGATATTCAACGTCAAGTCGATATGTAGCCTGGTCGGCTTCATAATCGAAAAACCACTGAAAAATGGCATTGTCGGTCAATGCCATCGGTGCCAGTTGTACGGTCATTCGCAAAGGAATTGCCACGCGACACCCAGGTGCGTCAAGTGCCTGGGCGAGCATGGCACTTCTGATTGCCCCCGTCCTAAGGATAGGTCTCAATGTTCCGAACCCCCTAGCTGTGTGCTATGCGGTCAATCGGGACATCCAGCCTCCTAAAGCGTCTTCTCCCAAACTGACTAAGCGTTTCGACGCCCGTCAGCAGAGGGAACATCCTCTTTCGGGTAGAATTCCCTCCTCCCAACCTCCCGCAAGGCTCAGTCCCCAGAGGCCCAGTCCCTGGAATTATCTAAAACACCAGCAGGCCTTCCCGGCCCTGGCTCCCACTAAACCCCCAGCCTCTCACACTCCTCTCTACTCCCTCATGGATCCGCGCATCCGTGCCCCCCCCCCGCGCCCCTCGCATACCCCGCGCCCTCCGCGCATCCCTCGCACTTTGCGAACCCCGCGCACTCAGCGTACCCCGCGCCCTCCGCGCACCCCGCCCCCCCCGCGCCTCCCGCGAAACATGCGCCGGCTCATAAAGCCCCGCGCCCCTCTGCCACCCCGGCGGCTCCCTCCGCCTCCCTTAGCGAGATAAACGCGTGTTATCTCGCCTATTGCTCACCCCGCGCTGACCAAATGGCCCGCGAACTCGCGGTAGCTAGGCAAACAAACGATATCCCTAGGATTAAGCAGATCTTTGCTGCGTATCCCGAGATCACCCGGTCCCTCCAATCCCTCTCACACTCATTATGAATAATGCAGTTTTAGCTAGGAACAAACCCCGATAAAAAATAATAAAGTTAGGCTACTTCAATGCCAATGGCATTAATGGTCAACGTGATGAGATTTCGATCTTCCTGCGTGACCATAACATAGACGTCTTCCTAATTCAGGAAACATTCCTTAAACCCAATTAACGCAACCCGGGGATTGCTAATTACCGCATAGTCCGTAACGATAGGACACGTTGTCACAGAGGTGGCACTCTCATTTATTATAAAAAAGACCTCTATTGTATCCCCATAGACCCCCCTCCACTCTCGCGTCTAGAGGTCTCTATATGTCGACTAGGTATGACCGGTGACCAACCGATCACTATAGTGTCGGTTTACCTCCCTCCCCAGTCCGCTCCCGAGGACCCTCTGGTCCTCACTAACGACCTCACTGTCCTTCTCGGACTGAGCGACTCCGTCATTATCGCGGGTGATCTCAACGCGAAACATCCCTACTGGAATAGTACCAGAATGTCTAGCAGGGGCCGGCTCCTGTATGACCTCTCAACCTCCATGACCTTTGACGTCATCGCCCCGATGACCCCCACTCGCTTTCCCCATGACCCTAATCATACTGCCGACGTACTAGACGTGGCGGTCCTTAAGAACGTCCACTTACGGTTAGACTCAATAGAAGCGGTAGACGAGCTTAACTCTGACCACCGCCCTGTTGTTATCAGACTCGCACCACGCATAGGTCTCCCCGATCCCGATAATCCCCCGCCCACCGTCAGAGTAACGGACTGGAAGAAAGTAAGCGATAAGCTGAAATCAGACACGTCCAACACTCTTCTAGACTCTATCCCTGACCAGTTTGACTCTATAGCTGACACGACAGCCGCGATCGACTCGCTCACTGATCACGTACAATCCGTCGTGAACGATTGTTCAAGGGAACTTCCAGCGTCGGAAGATCGACGCTTCAAGTTGCCTGACGATGTACGTGATCTGTTGACCGAGAAGAATGCGGCTGTCCGTGCGTACAGTAACTTTCCCTGCTCCGCTAACAAAGCCTTCATGCGCTACTTACAGAGATCTGTGAGGAACCGTGTGCAAGAGCTGCGGGACGCGGGCTGGGATAAGATGCTGAGCGAGCTCGAGCCCAACCATCAGGCTTTCTGGGAGCTTCAGAGGAAGCTTAGGTCCCAACAGTCCGCCTCCATGCCTCCCCTAGTCCGTCCTGACAAGACGATAGCATTCGACGACGTCGACAAGGCCGAATGCCTTGCCGACAGCCTAGAGGCTCAATGCTCACCCAGCTCCCTACCTGTAGACGCGGATCACCTCTCTGAGGTCGATACGGAAGTCGAACGTAGAGCCAATCTCCCTCCCGTAGAATACCCTGACAATCCTCTGCCTCCCGTCACTCCAGACGAAGTGCACGATATAGTCAAAGGTCTAAAAGCCCGCAAAGCCCCCGGTTCAGATGGTATCACCTATAGGGTGATCCAGCTATTTCCCGCTCAATTGATCATGCTTTTGACTTCCATCTTCAATGGAGCCCTAAGCAATAATATCTTCCCACAAGCATGGAAAGAGGCCACCGTTATCGGTATTCCCAAGCCCGGCAAGCCTAAGAGCGAGCCCACTAGTTACCGTCCCATCAGTCTGCTCAAGGTACTCGGCAAAATCTATGAGAGGCTTATTTATAAGCGTCTCAGAGACTACGCCGAGACCAAGGGCCTCATCCCAAACGAACAGTTCGGCTTTCGGACTCAGCACTCTAGCGTGCATCAGGAGCATCGCATCGTCGAGTGCATAGGCGCTGGTTTCCAGCGCGGCATTATGACCGGTGCGGTGTTTTTCGATATTGCGAAAGCGTTCGACAAAGTCTGGCACAACGGCTTATTATATAAGCTTTACAAAATCGGTGTGCCAGACCGTCTCGTGCTCATCTTACGAGACTTTTTGTCGAATCGCACATTCCGCTATCGCATAGAAGGGGCTCTATCCTCACCCCGACCCATACGCGCTAGTGTCCCTCAAGGCTCAGTGCTCGCCCCCCTCATTTTCACCTTGTTCACCGGAGACATTCCGAGGAGCAGGTTTACCGAGTTAGCTCTGTTTGCAGACAACACGGCAATCTATTCCAAAGGGCAATCCATAGACGCGATCTCCCGCCACCTCCAAAAAGCAGTCGACAAACTTGCCGCCTGGTTTAGGAAGTGGCGTATCGAAGTAAATCCCGACAAGAGCCAGGCCGTTCTCTTTTTGAGACGCATACGCCACCGCTCAAAAACTCCCCTCTCTCAATATCGACCGATCACCATGTTTGGCAAGCCTATCCCTTGGGGGAAGCAAGCTAAATATCTAGGCGTGATCGTCGATCAACATCTATCCTTCGCAGAGCACATAAAGCAGGTGCGCTCGCGCGCCGCTTTCGCTCTAAGTAGACTCTTCTGTCTTATGAATCCCAAAAGTAAAATGTCACTCAGATGCAAGTTACGTCTCTACGTAACATGCATACGCCCGATCATGACCTATGCGTGCTCTGTATTCGGTCAAGCGAAACCCCATCACATCCATAAGATGCAGGCCCTCCAAAACCGAGTCCTCCGCAGGGCTACCGGTGCCCCATTCTATGTTAGGAATAAAAACCTTCACCTCGATCTGAGAATTCCCACTATTGCCCAATTCATAAAACGCGCCGCCAAGCGCTATTTCGATTCCGCCGCCAAACACCGCAACCCTCTGGCCGACCAAGGCATATTCTCACCGACCCTGACGATCTCATAACCCTCCTACAGGAGAGCAATAGGGAGACCAGCACAGTAAAGAAATACAAATACAGACGATCGCCGTCATTCCGACCTCGCCGCAGAGGTCCTCCGCGCCCGCGACCCCGATGTAATACCCCCCCCCCCCGACCCTTGCTCCCCGGTCTCGATGGGATGCCAGCCCGCGCCGATGATGCTGAGCAATTAGCTTTAAAGTCCCCGATTAATAATAATGAAGATATTTTGATCCAGCCTGTCCCTGAACTTGCTGTCCTCCCTATTGCGACGCCCTAAGCCGAGGCCCGTACCCCGCAGGGGGTGCCCTTAGCGAGCGTCGCATCTTAGTTTAGTAGCAATTTATTGCGCCCTGGCTGGAGGCTTTTAGATTTAAAAACCCTAAAAGTAGCCACAGGTTAGTTCGGTTAAGCAGACAAAACCTCTCTAGGTTGATCTGCGAGATGCCATTCATAAAAAAAAAAAAAAACAATAAAGATTCCCGTTTTGAATCTCAATCGTTTGTTTTATTACGCTCAAAAACACCGTAGCTAAAGTGTGGAAGTACCCCACATTGGTGACCCCGACGTGATATAATGTCGCAAGAGAAGGCCACAAGTGAAGGAAGCAATCCCATGAAGATGGACTCCGACTTAGCCGCCATATCGGTTCAGTCCAGATAATTACCATTTTGGCGGGAGATTCCACGAGCCTGGTTTATCCAGTTTGAAGCTGTCGTCGACCCCTTGAAGACTTCGGACAACCAGAAGTTCCGCTACGTGTTACAACAACTGCAAACCACCGATCTTCAACAGCTGACCGACATTTTATACAATCCACCCACCACGGATAAATATAATGCTGTGAAGAATAGACTACTCACCGTGTACGACAAGTCTGACGTCAAGAACTTCCAGAAGCTAATCAGCGGCCTAGAGTTGGGTGATCAAAAACCCACACAACTGCTACGCAAGATGAGAGAACTAGGAAGCGGCATGATCACAGATGAAGGATTGAAAATCGAGTGGCTCAATCACCTACCCACACAGATGCGCGTTGTGCTGTCGGTCAACACGGAAGCATCCTTAGATACCCTCGCTGCAATGGCCGACAAGATGGCAGAATACACCGAACCAGCGACGGTTGCCGCAGTGTCCACAACCACGCAAGATGCCGTGACGTCAACACAGCTAGAAATACTGTCGAAGCAAATGGAGAAACTATGTCTAGAAGTGGCAGAGCTACGCGGACGGTCAAGGGAGCGCCATAGACCCCGTTACACACCGTTCAATCACGGTCAAGATCACAGTCTCGCCGGAATAGCAACAAGGCGTCTGTCAAACCCGGCGATCCAACGTGGGAGTGTAGATACCATTTTCGTTTCGGTGATAAGGCAAAACGTTGCGAGTCACCGTGTTGTAGGAGAAACAAGAATCACACGACGTTAAACTAGCTACGACATCGACTGTGGCAGACGTCGATGTTCCCAACACGTCCAACCGCCTATGTGTCTTCGATCGCGACACTCGACAGCGTTTCCTCGTAGACACCGGCGCCGAAATTTCCGTATTACCCGCAATAAACAAAAGAAAAATGAAAACAACAAGCGCCTACACATTATACGCTGCAAACAATACACCGATCAACACTTACGGTGAAAAAACCCTAAAGCTAAATCTTGGCTTACGACGCAGTTTTCTATGGACATTCATAATAGCAGACGTGAAAACCGCGATCATAGGGGCTGATTTCCTACGTCACTTCAAGCTCCTGGTCGACCTCCATAAAAAGAAGCTCGTCGATAAGGTTACCGACATATCAATCGATGCCATTGAAGTTGCAACTAATGAACAAACTATAATTATATGTCATTAGCACCGACCAAGCGTACTATGACATTTTGAAGTTATTCCCGGAGGTGCTGCGACTTATGTTCTTGAAGGAGCCAGCCAAACATGATGTAGTGCACCATATTGAGACGACGGGCGCTCCAGTCTTCGCACGAGCCCATCCCTTGCCCCCCGACAAATTTAAGGCTGCTAAGGAGGAGTTCGACCACATGCTGGAACTCAGCATATGCAAGCCATCAAAGAGCCCGTGGGCAAGCCCGCTGCATATTGTCAAGAAGAAGGATGGAGGCCTAAGAGTATGCGGCGACTACCGACGATTAAATTCAGTGACACTACCAGACCGCTATCCTATACCACGAATACAAGACTTCACGTACCAGCTACACGATATGAAGATATTCTCGAAGCTTGACCTCAAAATGGCCTACTATTGGATTGCAGAAGAAGACGCCCAGAAAACAGCAATTATCACACCATTCGGGCTATTTGAATTTACATGCATGACGTTTGGCTTACGCAACGCTAGTCAGACGTTCCAAAGGTTTATGCATCAAATACTGCGTGGCATAGACAGCTGCTTCTGTTACGTCGACGACATACTGCTGTTTTCAAAGAACGAAGAGAGCCACAGACAACTTCTTCGGCAAGTTCTAGAGCGCCTAAAGAATTACGGCGTCATGCTAAAGGTAGAGAAATGTGAATTCGGCAAGGACAAGATTGATTTTCTCGGTTACGAAGTATCAGGCAACGGGATCAGGCCCACTGAAGAAAGAACCCAAGCAATATCAAGTTACCCCAAACCCAAGACGATAGCTGATTTACGACGTTTTCTGGGCATGATACATTTTTATCGCAACTGCTTACCTCGTCAAGCCGAACAACAGAATGAATTAAATAAATATTTACACAATCAAAAACGCAATGATAAAACGCCCATCGCGTGGACACCACAGGCAGAGTTGGCTTTTGAAAAGTGCCGCCAAAGCAGGAGCGCGCGACACATACTGGCGTTCGGAGTGCGCCGACTATAAGTACGTGCAGCGCCCCTGTGCTGTGAATAGTTTCTCATCAGCTTTGATGCGAGCAAGCCCCGCGGCGCGCGCGCCCGCTGACCGGCCGCGCTCCATCGCCAGTATGTGTCGCGCGCTCCTCGCGCGCGGTCGCTTGATGATTATAGGTACACGCACGCGTTGAGTTTACGCGTGTCCCACAGCACAATCAGAATAATTGCGAACGAACCATTTTAATGCTAAAAATACCGCTAAGAGTTCAAGATAATTAATGTGAAACTTTAATTCTGAATTTTTCCAAGCGCCGTTAATGCGTTCGTTATTGTAACAAGCGCCCCAGCCAGTCCTGGACGCATCAGTGAATATTTCTAATGTGAATGCTTGAGCCCTTATAGAATTGGAAGTTGTGGAAATATTATTTGACCACCAATTCAGATCATTCAAAATTATATTAGATAATTTTATGTTTGTATCAAAATTATTATTTATTTTTAAGGCCAAGTATTTTTGTCGTTCTAAAATTTTGGTGTAAATCCATCCATATTTTACTGCGGGACATGCAGCAGTTAGAACCCCAATTAATTGTGCAAATTCTCTTATTTTACAGCGTGGTAAACGTAAAAATTTATGTATTAAACTAGCTATATGAGTGCGTTTTTCGTCTGGTAAGAACATTATCAATGTTTTTGAATCATACATAAAACCTAAATAATTATTTACAAATCTGTTTTGGTTCTAATGAACTCTTATTTAAATTAATAACGAAACCAAGGGATTCTAATAATTTCAAAGTTTCTGTTAAGTTATCACGACATTCAGAATAGGTATCACCGATACATAATACGTCATCAAGGTATTGAACAGATTTATAACCCCGGTTCCTAAGATGGGACATTACCTCTTTCATTATCTTGGTAAAAGTTCTAGGTGCTATAGATAAGCCATATGGCATAGCATTAAACTCATACAAAAGGTTTTGCGCTTTATCATCCTCGAAATGAAAGCGTAAGTATTTCCGGTGCTGTTTAGCAATAGGAATTAAAAGATATGCTTCTTTCAAGTCTATGTTAGACATGTAACCATTTTGAGGTATTAATTTAGTAACGGTCCTATAATCTTCCATTTTAAAATGAAACTTAGAGATAAACTTGTTTAGTGGCTTTAAATTCAAAATAAACCGCTTGTCGCCGCACATACGAGTATTTGACTTAAAAAGTCGATCAAAATTATTTTGTGATTTTTATAGATTGGATATAAAATAAAAAGTAGTTTAAGGTGATAATTTTGTATTTAAAACACCAGACACATGTAAAATTTACATAAAAGTAGAGAATGGTGGACTGGTAATGAATTCCTTGTTGCATTAAGTCCGCCTATATACCACTACTGTACATGAAGTTTAAGTAAAAAGTTTTTACACAAAATCTTCTAATCAGAATCACCTTCACTAGATTCATCGTCCTCCTCATTGTCAAACTCTGTAGACGAGACGTACGATGTCTCCGGGAGCAAGAGTTTCTTTTTTCGTTGTCTTTGCCTGGTACTGCTCAAAAAAGGATCCGAAGTTAGCAGAAGTCTGTTTAGCACATCTTTGTTACAGTCTTCGCGAGAAAACTTTCTGGCAAAATTCTGCCTATACATGCGGAAGTGTTTGTTTCTGGCCTCAGCCGCCTCTTCCGACAACTGGCCAATAGGCAGAATAGCGTGATCAATTACTGTGGCGCCATGTCTTAAAATTTTGTGCATTGTAGGCGACATGGGGTGCCACTCATATAAATCTACATATAGCTTTGCAGTTTGTTCAGCAAAGTTTTCAAATTTCTGCGTATCAATTTTGAGCCCACTTGACAAAGTCTCCAATATGACACTGCATTTTTTTATTACATTGATGTCAATCCCAGTAATGCGGGAAGAAGTTTCGGGATTTGAGAAAAACCTCCTTGCAGTGTTCCCATCATTGGTGTTCCCAAACCCTGCCTTCGGAATATCCACTAGCAGCCCCATTTCCTCTTTAAAAGCCTCTTGAATTTTCTTCTTTCTTTCTGCCACTATATTTTTAAGATCTTGAGTTCTTGCCTGCCATTTTTTTATAGGTATTTTATATGACAAATGAAGAAGTGATTCAAAAAATCGAATTCTGGCATGTAGTGTCGACAGCCCAAAGACTATCAGGATTCTCTAAGTTTTTTTTAATAAGTTTGTTGAAGTCTTTTGATGTTTGCCCACATATATAGCACCTCATAATCAATAGCGTGTTTGTTGCAGCATTGCAAACCTTTGCATCGATCATGGTAAAGGCTAATGTGTGCTTTATTTTTAATATACCACCATTTGTCCTCGGTATTTCACTTTTTTTCAAGGTTTTGATTTGATTCTCTATTTAGGAGATTTCTTCATTTGTGATATCTTTTGTTTCGTGAACAAAACGGATTCGTATGGGTCGGCAGTATCTTGCAGAAGAAGGTACTGGGTTTTGCCAAATTATCTTCTTTTGGTCACCAATATTGCAAATTAGTCGTAAGGGCACAAATGAACTCTGAAATATAGAGGAATCACTGTCTGTACTGTGACCAAATTTTTGTTTAAATTGTTGTTGTTGTGAACCATCACAACCCCATTTTGATAATAACTCTAAAGAGCTTATTTCTTCTTCATTTATACTTTCGAGTACTTCATCTAAGTACATACATAACCGTGCAGATGTATGATCTAGAAGATCCTGCAAGTTTATTTCAGCACATGTTTCTGTAACTCTCATCGACTCTTCACGCGGATAACAGTCTTTCTTGGCTTTTTTAACAAGTGAATAACACGGATAAACGTTTTTGTTAGCATCATGAATAACTTCGTATTGTTTTCTTGTCAAATCAGCTTCCACGAAAATAGCTAATGCTTGTGATGGTGTATGCTTTTTGACTACCACATTTTGTGTTGAATTATAACGTGTTCTGTACTTTTTGGCTCTTGTTGGCGTTAAAGTCATATCTTTCATAACTTTAGCTGCGTCACCATGTCCTGCAGCACGTTGACTCATTTGGGCTGCATAGGTTAACTCTTCAAAAGGTATTTGTTCCCTCAAATCCTTTGTTTTGCGCTTCTTTGCTTGATCGCTCAATTCCTTGAATTCTTTAGTTGGTCGGCCGGCCTTTTTTGTTGTCCACGCAGGCAGTGTAATAAAAGTATTTAGCCATTGTTCATTTTTTGTTAAGAAGCGTTCTTCCTTGTTACTGGCGGCTGTCCATTTTTGTTTAAACTGATACTTAAATGATTTTAAGGCACTTCTCAAAGAACTTTGTTTATTTTCAGGGCATTTCGTGATTATTTTAAGATGATTTTCTAAAAACTCAAACTTTTGGTCAATTTTTCTGTCTGAAAATTCTTTTATGACTTCATAGAGTGATTTTCTAGTCATCTTCATCGACGTCATTGGAGATTCTGGAATAGAAAAATAAACATAAAAATAAAACACTGTTTTATAAAAGCTGATTGCGACTAATTCCGTAAAAAATAATTTAAAAAAAATGGCGTGTACATGCGAATTATTGTAATCTAAGTATTTTATTATTCATATCCTGTTTCCACTGACTGAAAAGTAAATCTCTTTTATGACACATATTATTAATTTTACTGGTTATCCACAACTCTTTATTCCTTTTGCTGTTGGTATTAATTATTTTATCTACACCTGTGGCGGCATCTACACCGCAACATACGAACTAAGCATCAAAGACCTGACGTCACAAGTCCTACATCGCGGTATAAGAGTTTACAGAGCGATTAACATATACAGTGTGAGTCTTTATAATGTGCACATACCGAAATGAGGGAATCTATGCTTAATTTTATCGATGGCAAAAATATTAAAATAAAACTAAATATTTTTTTATATTTTTTGTGGAATTTTAAAAAAAATTGTTCGCTACTGTGACCCCGGTGTAACTTTTAAACTAAATCATCTATCACGATGAAACAAACTCCATAATGATTGGAAGTAATTAGGCGTCCTTTTAAAATGAAAATTGTGTAAAAAAACCAGCGTCGATTTGAAAATAAACATGTTTTTTTAGCAAAAATCTGTTTTTTTTCATCAATTTTTACAATAATCATAAAATTTCTCAATAAGACGCCCGCATTTCCTACCTTTTTTATTACTTTAAGTTGTTCTTTATCGTATTAGCCACCTAATGGTAAAAATTGCATGTTTTTAACTCAAACATAACATTTTCTATCAAGTGTTAAAAGATGGCACTCCGAACGTACAATTTATTGTTCTCTTAAGGATGGTTTATTTGGGATGATAATGAATACAAAAGAGTTAAATTAAAACCATTTATTATTGTATACAAAACTTAATGCATCAGGTTCTCAAAATGTCCACCTCGTTGTTGTAAGCACAAAGCCGCGCGAATTAAAATTTAGTGTGTCGCTCTCCTTATCATTTCGGGATCATTGCGAATATCATTCGCACAGTTTATTATGCGGTCACGCAAATCGGCCTCGCTATTGATGGGGGTACTGTAGACGCGTTGCTTCATGGTCCCCCATAGGAAGTAATCAAGGGGCGTAAAATCGGGTGAACGCGCAGGCCACCCTACAGGTCCTTGCCGGCCGATCCATTTATCTCGATAATGATCGTTTAAAAATGATCTTACATTTCTAGCGTAATGGGCAGGGCATCCGTCCATCTGCAGAAACATCCTTCGACGTAAAGCCAGTGGTACATCCTCCAATAACTCAGTAGTTCATTTGTCAATAGACTTAAAAACCTTTCACTGGTCAACGTTCTCGGCAATATGATTGGTCCAATCAACATGTCATCGATAAGACCAGCCCAAACATTTATTGAAAATCTTACTTGAAAAGTCGATGAACGTTTCAGTTTCGGGTTTTCACCCGCACGGCACCATCTGTGTAAATTTCGACAGTTAGTAATACCGTCTCTAGTGAATGTCGCTTCGTCCATCCATAGTATGGTTCTCGGAAAGTTTGGGTTTGCTCTGGTTTTTCTTTGAACCCAAGTGGACATCACACACCTTGGACGCCAGTCTACGTCTTCATGTAGATGTTGCACCCTTTGGTAGTGATAAGGATGCAATCCTACTTTCTTTTTTGACTTTCTGATTTTTGGGATATTCCGTGACGAAGAGCCAATCGTCTAGTACTTATGGATGGATCAGCAAACAAATCACTCAGTACTGCTTGTTCAATAGCCACATTAATAATTACTTGAGGCGGCTCGCGACGATCTCTACTTGATCCAAGTCCAGTGATCGATAACCTTCTGTGAACTTCCTGGAAGTTGCGGGCAGATGGCACTGGTTGCCTGTTAGGAAACGCAGCTATGTAAGCTGCGCGCGCAGCTCTGGCACTTCCTCGTCCCACTCCATAGTAATAATGAATATCGGCAATGTATGCCGGGGAGAATTCACTTAAACGCGGCATCATGTAGCAGCGAACAAAAGTTACGAAACTCAGGTAGCAGCGAACGAAAGTAACGAAACACATGTAGAAGCGGCGAATACTTCGGAGCGACTGCCTGTCATAATTCAAGGACCCTGCGGCTAGCTCTACCTCCCCGCACCCCGAACCGCGCACCTTCACAACAAAATTCACAAAAAAAAGGTTATCTACCTGCTAAACAATAGTGGGTAGCCATGCGCTGGACCTTTCTTTGACAGTAGATAAGAAATGTTGGGATTGAGTTAAAAACATGCAATTTTTACCATTAGGTGGCTAATACGATAAAGAACAACTTAAAGTAATAATAAAGGTAGGAAATGGGGGCGTCTTATTGAGAAATTTTATGATTATTGTAAAAATTGATGAAAAAAAAACAGATTTTTGCTAAAAAAAACATGTTTATTTTCAAATCGAAGCTGGTTTTTTTACACAATTTTCATTTTAAAAGGACGCCTAATTACTTCCAATCATTTCGGAGTTTGTTTCATTTAGTTTAAAAGTTACACCGTTTTGTTTTCACCGGGGTCACAGTAGCGAACAATTTTTTTTTAAATTCCACAAAAAATATAAAAAAATATTTTTTTTTTTTTTTTTTGCCATCGATAAAATTAAGCATAGATTCCCTCATTTCGGTATGTGCACATTATAAAGACTCACACTGTATAAGACTATCCGACATCAATCCTTGGACAATTACCTGCCCGACACAACACCCGTCTGGTCGGAGGATCGTCCCTTTTCTATAGAGGATGAGTGAACTTTACCCCCTGTTCCTCATACCCCTAAACACTCATGCTATAAATCCTCTATAAAAGTTTCGGAACGAGTTAGCTTATTGCCAACGTTAAAACGACCAGTGTCATAGTAACCATTATATCATCCAAACGAGTGTTATAATTTTGTACTAAATTTCATAATGCAACTCGTTTGCTCCTTCGATTCCTTGCGGTCAGCGGGTGCAGACCCCCACGCCGGCACATCTGACACATTTGCCAAAATGGTCGGTTTAATGTTGGCAATAGCTAACCGTTTCAGAAACTTTTACAGAGGATTCATATCATGGGTGTAGATAAAGTCTTGTATGCAACTGTATATAATTAGGTATTAAAACACTCATGTGATAAACCCACATCCGTGTTTTAATACCCCTTATTATACAGCAGTTGCATAAATAACTAATTGAATACTTGGATTGCTCATAACTACACTCAAAGCTATTTTTTATATAATTATATATCTCTAAAGGGCATTGCATATCATCAACTACATTCCAATCCATTGTGGTGTATAACCTATGTTCTAAGTTTACATATACCTACTATGTATGTTACTTGTGTACTTAAATACAAATACTTATTAATAAATGAGTCAGTTATCAACTAGCAGTCAGATCGTTTAATTCTCCTTCAATACCCAACCTTTACATGGCGACCCTGCCATGTTTGGTGATGGGGTGTCGGGTCGCAATGCAGGCGCACTGTGTGTGTGGTGTATAACCTATTGTTAGCGATCCCCACATTTATAAATAACTAGCTGCTGCCCGCGGCTTCGCCCGCGTGAGTGTCGGAAATTACCCCATACATCCCCATGGGTTTTAAGTATAAATATTGAGTTTCGAGTTAATCGGACAGCGCGTTAAAATTCTTCCATACAAACACTGACACCCCCCAACCCCCCTTTAGGGGGTAATTTAGAAGAAAAAAAACTACAAACTTTATAATTTATTTTGATAACTATTCGTGCGAAGTTTCATGTTTATTACCTCAAGGAATAAGATTTTTCCTACAAACTTTCATCCCCTATAGGGGTTGAATTTCAAAAAATGCTTCCTTATTCCTTGCCTACATTATAAAGGGAACCTCTGTGCAAAATTTCAGCTTTCTAGGTCCAAGGGTTTGGGCTGGGCGTTGATGAGTCAGTCAGTCAGGACTTGTCTTTTTATTAATAGGTATAAATATAGATAGTAGGATAGGATACTTTTCCGGGATAAAAAGTATCCAGTGTGGTGCCCAGGATATTAAAGAATAATTATACCAAGTTTCATCATAATCGAACCGGTAGTTTTTGCGTGTCGGTCTATTAACACCCCCTGCCATTTATTTTTTTGATATTTTCAATGTACAGAATTTTCACTTCTACAGATTTATTATAAGTATAGAAGATATAGATATTGCCCACTAATTAGAAGTCTACTTAAAACTTATAAATCTACGCTTTTCCTAAATGAGTTAGAAGGGCGTAACGAGTCCACGAGTCGCGCTCAGTCGATCTCGTGGTCTGAATGTGACTGCCTGATCCAGGCTCCAGCGAATCACTGATGCTAAACTCTTATCGTCTTAAAACGTTCCCACGAGAAAACCAAGCCGACTCCTGGCCACGTTCGACGCAATAAGATTTACGTCGTCGCCTTTCTTATCGGAAACAATTATTCATTATTTAATATCAATAAGCTCAGCGCGCTAACAAAGACCATCGAAATCTTGAGAGTCAGCCGAGGTGTGACTGACATCTTCGTCTCACGCTGATAAGAACTAGACGAGGTGTGAGTTGACACCATCGTCTCGTGCGCCGACATATATGTATATAGATTTTAACTTTAAAAATAAAGAACTTTAATTAAAAATAAAATTTCATCCCCCTTTTCACCCCCTTAAGGGTTGAAATTCTAACAACACCGGTGCGTTAGCTTGCAACCATAAGTCTAGATAATACATTTAGTGATTTTTCTTCGAAAATTAAGGTCTTTTCAACTTCATCTCCCTTTTTAACCCTTCGGGCGTGGAATTATCAAAAACGCTGAGACACGTATATATTAATTTTCAATTGTCAGCCTTTTTTTTTTTTTGGTGGGAAATCATCAAATAACTTCTCCCGCTCTGGACGGAGCGGGAGGGCGTGTCAGACTCTTACTGACTAAAACCCACCCGTGTTCCTTCAGTTGCCTATGTTGCTAGGGGCCACGGTATCCCTTTCGAACTTTCCCGCAACCCCAGCAGGCATCGGCCCTAGCGGGCCCCGCTATTGGTGCTTACATCTCCTTGAGGCGCACGTGGAATACAACGTGCCATCGACCCGGGCTTGGTCCTTATCGGGGGCGAGCTACCCATTGCTCACCACCCGCAAGCTCGCGCCTACGGTGGCCGGGAATCAGCGATCGATTCCCGACGCCCGGGGCGGGCGTCTCCTACGGCGGCTGGAGGCGTGAGGGCGCGAAATTTGCCTCTCCCTCACGCGCTCCGCCTCCTCCTTTGCGAGCATTACTGCTTCGCAGAAGGAGGTGACGGCTTTCCATGCCCTCTCGCTCCGTACCATGGCCTGGACCAGGGCCGGACGCGAGAGATCTCCACCGCCAATCGCCTCCACGAGGACACGGCGGTGCTCTGCCCAAGCCGGGCAGACCTCCACATGGAGCGCCACAGGAAACGCCCGGGTGTCACCATTGTGTGGATCGCCCGGAGGACACGGTGGAGCATACGGTGGAGGTCTGCCCGGCTTGGTCAGAGCACCGCCGTGTCCTCGTGGAGGCCATCGGCGGTGGAGATCTCTCGCGTCCGGCCCTGGTCCAGGCCATGGTACGAGGCGAGAGGGAATGGGGAGCCGTCACCTCCTTCTGCGAAGCAGTAATGCTCGCAAAGGAGGAGGCGGAGCGCGTGAGGGAGAGGCAAAGTTCGCGCCCTCACGCGCCTAGCCGCCGTAGGAGACGCCCTGGGCGTCGGGACTCCTTGGAGGATTCCCGGCCACCGTAGGCGCGGGCTTGCGGGCGGTGAGCAATGGGTAGCTCGCCCCCGATAAGGACCAGGCCCGGGTAGACGGCGCGTTGTGTTCCACGCGCACCTCAAAGAGACGTCAGCACCAATGGCGGGGCCCACCAGGGCCGATGCCTGCCGGGGTTGCGGGAAAGTCCGAAAGGGATACCGTGGCCCCTGGCAACACAGGCAACTGAAGGAACACGGGTGGGTTTTAGTCAGTAAGAGTCTGACACGCCCTCCCGCTCCGCCCAGAGCGGGAGAAGTTATTGGATGATTTCCCACCCAAAAAAAAAAAAAAGGCCTAGCGCTTGTAAACATTTTTATTGTAAGAAAAAGTTGTAGTCTATTGATTAAAGCATTTCAGGAAATTGAAGACGGTGTATAATTTGACCTGACACCGCTAACAGTCAGAAGTGGTAAGAACTAAGAGTGTTGGAGAAAGTTCTCAGGTATGTTACTTGATTTATCTTTTCAAAACAACGTACGGTGGTTGACGTCATGAAACTGAATGGTTGAAAATAATGATTTGGCATGCTAATGCAGATTTCATTCAATTCAGTCTTGTTGTTTTTGCTTACTTACTTGTAAAAAAAAGTTTATTTTTACACCGAGGGTCGATAAAGTGCGTGGCGTGGGTACCTGAGTCTATAGGCAGAAATAAAAGTATGTCATGGGTTCGCCCGGTCTGTTTATGTCTAAGGTGAATGGTGTTAACAATTCCTTTTGAAAAATGTTATACCTACGTCAATGTTACCACGAAAATAGTTCAAATAGGAAATGTTTGTTTATAGGGAATGTTAGTTTGTTTATAAAAATAAATTAAAAGTGACACCTAGGTAAAAATGTCTTAACTTATTAACGAGTAATTGATATCATAATATGATATCAATTACTCGTCAATGTTGTGGTAATGTTTACGTACCTACCTATTCCACGTACCTACCTACATAGGGTTCGTGAGTAGAAGTAATTAAATCTGATCCTGAAGATCGCCGATATTTTAAAATAATGTGAAATAGTTTATGAGTAGGTATGTGAAACAATATTATGAAGTACTATCGACCAATGTTCCGCATGCTCACCTTTAAGGCTATAATCCCATAGCACGGCTCACGACTCGATCGCTCAATGCATGTATTTTGACCAATAGGATGCACGAAGCGTATTTTAGTAGTGTTCGTAAAAGTTCGTATTATTATAATGATGTACAGAAGTGTGACGCACACAGGCGCGTGCTATTCTCAATTGTTTGTGAGATGTTTTTTTAATGGACACTGCCGGCATGAGCTCTTTATGAATTATTATTGTTGACAAGAAGTAATTGCGAACTCATACTTTCTGTTCGGTTTAGAAAATGTAATAATTAAATTAGTATTTAATTGCTATATTAAATTGGTATCAACTTTCAACAAACATTTATAAGAAATTTTTAACAAAATTTTATTTTGTCTAATTCTGTCTTTTAGTTTTTTATTGACACTATCTCTGCCTCCCCAATTTACACGATGTCTTAGGCGATGCTGCCATACAAAATGCAGCGAACAAGCTAGGCGCGTTGACCGGCACTGCGTAAAGGTATAAAATGTTTTTATAGACGTTTTTTTTTATACTTGTGCAATTAATTGGGTTGGATCTAGTATCGTTTGGCAGTTGTAAGGAGGTAAAAGTTGTCAAAGTTGGTAGAGGTTGGGTCCACAATTATAACGCTACCACTCTTATTAAAAGGTAATGCATATTTTACGAGTTATTAATAAAAATTGTTTCTAACTTCAAATCTATCTTCTTCTATCTATATATATAAAATGGTAAACTGACTGACTGACTGGGTGATATATCAACACACAGCCCAAACCGCTGGTCCTAGAGACATGAAACTTGGAGAGTGTGTTCTTTGTGAAGAGTAAGTATCCACTAAGAAAGGATTTTTGGGAATTACACCCCTAAAGGGGTAATATAGGGGATGGAAGTTTATATTAAAGTCCATCATTTTTGAAGTTAGGATCTTCAAATTTTGTATTTTGGCGACATGGAGAGTGCGATTGTCGCAATCCAGTGCTGGGCACGCCACAATTGCGGCGATAAGTCCCCTCTTTGAGGAGTGGCTAGAGAGGTGCCAAGGCGTCCTCACCTTCCGCCTGACGCAGGTCCTCACCGGACACGGTTGCTTCGGGAGGTTCCTGTTCCGGATAAGGCGGGAGGAAACGCCCGGGTGTCACCGCTGTGTGGATCGCCCGGAGGACACGGTGGAGCATACGGTGGAGGTCTGCCCGGCTTGGGCAGAGCACCGCCGTGTCCTCGTGGAGGCGATTGGCGGTGGAGATCTCTCGCGTCCGGCCCTGGTCCAGGCCATGGTACGGAGCGAGAGGGCATGGAAAGCCGTCACCTCCTTCTGCGAAGCAGTAATGCTCGCAAAGGAGGAGGCGGAGCGCGTGAGGGAGAGGCAAATTTCGCGCCCTCACGCCTCCAGCCGCCGTAGGAGACGCCCGCCCCGGGCGTCGGGAATCGATCGCTGATTCCCGGCCACCGTAGGCGCGAGCTTGCGGGTGGTGAGCAATGGGTAGCTCGCCCCCGATAAGGACCAAGCCCGGGTCGATGGCACGTTGTATTCCACGTGCGCCTCAAGGAGATGTAAGCACCAATAGCGGGGCCCGCTAGGGCCGATGCCTGCTGGGGTTGCGGGAAAGTTCGAAAGGGATACCGTGGCCCCTAGCAACATAGGCAACTGAAGGAACACGGGTGGGTTTTAGTCAGTAAGAGTCTGACACGCCCTCCCGCTCCGTCCAGAGCGGGAGAAGTTATTTGATGATTTCCCACCAAAAAAAAAAAAGGCTGACAATTGAAAATTAATATATACGTGTCTCAGCGTTTTTGATAATTCCACGCCCGAAGGGTTAAAAAGGGAGATGAAGTTGAAAAGACCTTAATTTTCGAAGAAAAATCACTAAATGTATTATCTAGACTTATGGTTGCAAGCTAACGCACCGGTGTTGTTAGAATTTCAACCCTTAAGGGGGTGAAAAGGGGGATGAAATTTTATTTTTAATTAAAGTTCTTTATTTTTAAAGTTAAAATCTATATACATATATGTCGGCGCACGAGACGATGGTGTCAACTCACACCTCGTCTAGTTCTTATCAGCGTGAGACGAAGATGTCAGTCACACCTCGGCTGACTCTCAAGATTTCGATGGTCTTTGTTAGCGCGCTGAGCTTATTGATATTAAATAATGAATAATTGTTTCCGATAAGAAAGGCGACGACGTAAATCTTATTGCGTCGAACGTGGCCAGGAGTCGGCTTGGTTTTCTCGTGGGAACGTTTTAAGACGATAAGAGTTTAGCATCAGTGATTCGCTGGAGCCTGGATCAGGCAGTCACATTCAGACCACGAGATCGACTGAGCGCGACTCGTGGACTCGTTACGCCCTTCTAACTCATTTAGGAAAAGCGTAGATTTATAAGTTTTAAGTAGACTTCTAATTAGTGGGCAATATCTATATCTTCTATACTTATAATAAATCTGTAGAAGTGAAAATTATGTACATTGAAAATATCAAAAAAATAAATGGCAGGGGGTGTTAATAGACCGACACGCAAAAACTACCGGTTCGATTATGATGAAACTTGGTATAATTATTCTTTAATATCCTGGGCACCACACTGGATACTTTTTATCCCGGAAAAGTATCCTATCCTACTATCTATATTTATACTTATTAATAAAAAGACAAGTCCTGACTGACTGACTCATCAACGCCCAGCCCAAACCCTTGGACCTAGAAAGCTGAAATTTTGCACAGAGGTTCCCTTTATAATGTAGGCAAGGAATAAGGAAGCATTTTTTGAAATTCAACCCCTATAGGGGATGAAAGTTTGTAGGAAAAATCTTATTCCTTGAGGTAATAAACATGAAACTTCGCACGAATAGTTATCAAAATAAATTATAAAGTTTGTAGTTTTTTTTCTTCTAAATTACCCCCTAAAGGGGGGTTGGGGGGTGTCAGTGTTTGTATGGAAGAATTTTAACGCGCTGTCCGATTAACTCGAAACTCAATATTTATACTTAAAACCCATGGGGATGTATGGGGTAATTTCCGACACTCACGCGGGCGAAGCCGCGGGCAGCAGCTAGTTATTTATAAATGTGGGGATCGCTAACAATAGGTTATACACCACACACACAGTGCGCCTGCATTGCGACCCGACACCCCATCACCAAACATGGCAGGGTCGCCATGTAAAGGTTGGGTATTGAAGGAGAATTAAACGATCTGACTGCTAGTTGATAACTGACTCATTTATTAATAAGTATTTGTATTTAAGTACACAAGTAACATACATAGTAGGTATATGTAAACTTAGAACACGCTCACTGCTCACGCGGGCGAAGCCGCGGGCAGCAGCTAGTCAGTTATAAAGCGAAAACCCATCGAGTTGGGAGTATAATTATATTTTATTACAGAAAGTATATTATATTTTATATTATATTTTATTACATCATGTTATTAGAAGCCTCCAAGCCCACAGCTCCAAGCAATGTTTTAAGAGCCCACCCAACCTCAGGTGTTTATCTCGCTCGCACCATATTACTCGCGGACTGAGTGCCAGCGAGACGGTGGCGGCAATAAATCGGCAAAAGTTTAGGTAATTGCTTTTTACGGCGAAAATAATGGTAAATTCAAAAAAATAAGAAACATAGTCGCTGCTTTATAGTTAATTCAGTTAGTGTGCCAAGTTTCATGATCTAATTTGAAGTATTTTTTGAATAGCGGAGTTAATTGTTGGGTTTGGAGGTAACTTTAGTTTTTTTTTCTATATACAAAATTTTATGAAATCGGCTAACATAGTCGCTAACATTAATCCTCAACTTTAACATATATTTATTTCAAAATTAATGCTGCAGTAGTTTCGACATAACGGCGGATCTTGCTAAGCAATTTGACGACATATAGGCCCTTAAGTTGCGGAGATGAAATGGTTTACGTGAAAAAAATAAAACAAAATCGTAAAAAAATTGCAATAATTTGTCATTTTTGACATTTTGTCTTTTGAACGTTTCGTTTTACGTAATTTCAACATACTAAAATGTTTTGCTTCACATTAATTAGGAATAAAATACGTATATTTAATGATTTGGATACTTTATAGGCGCATTTCATTATATGACATAATTTCGATTCCGGATACGCCCCAGATTTTTATACTTTTTTAAGCCTTGAAATTCCTTCTGGGGCTGATCCGGAATTAAGGATGCAAAAGTGCGCGAGAGAATTATTGTAACCTGTCCGAGTAACCCCCGAGTACCTGTCCCGAGGACTTGGGGCACCCCGACTCGGACAGGTTAGGTTAGAAGGTGAAGGTGGTTATTTTTTTTAAACCACGTCTTATTATCATAGCCGGCAGTGCCGGGCCGGAACAGTTGCAGAAGCAACTTTAATGTGTTTTGAGGTTAGTTTACAATAATTTATTTTTCTCAAGAACGGTGCGTTACCGTTTCATGGGAGTGGTGACAAGGGATAGGGGGCACCCATCCCACCGCCCCCCAACCCCCTCTCCCCCCTCCTGCCGAACGATACTAAATTTTAACCCAAAGATTTGTCATTTCATCATTATTCAACAAAAAGTTTGCCAAATAATTCTTTTCAGAAATTAATTAATCGATATATTTTTTTTGATTAACGTATTGTTTGACTAACAATTCATTATTTTTTCATGTTATCTCATAAAACAATGTTTGCAATAAAAGTGTTTTACATCTTGCATTATTATGCAATTTCCTAAAAATGAAACTCATTAAATAGGCAAAAGGGTAATTTTAATTTGTAAATCAACAAATATTATACTTTAAAAATAATTAAATGCCACAAATCGAATTGTAATAATAGAAAAAAAAAATTGTAGGCTATCCGGAATCGAACTAGTTTGATTAGGTTAACTATTTTTTAAACAAATCGATTGCCAAAAACGACTAGAATATTATATAGAAAACAAATACTTTAGTAGCTTTAAAGAACTTCAATACTTGCCTGTAAATCGTTTTAGCCAAATGGAAATCGTAAATAGATACAATCAATTTAGTTTTTTTTAAAATAAAATGATACTTAGAGTTCATGTGATTTTTCCAAAATAATTTATTATTAAATGAAAAATATATAAATGATGTAAAGAGAAGCATTAGCTAAATAAATGTTTGTAAAGCGAGTGTTTATAAAAAAAAAAAAATGCGGAATACGTTGTTGGTGAAATAAATATAAGTAAGTGTACGAAACGTTGGTTGTAAACAAAAAAATTGTCAACTGTGTTTTGGTAAAATATTAGTGAACCCTTTTTCTTATATTGCTCTGTCTTTATTGAAATAGCACAAATACAGTAGTATTTAAACCAATACTTGGCGCAGTTCATACAATGTTATCAGAGCTTTTTGTTTATTGGCAGCGCAACTCTTACAACCCTTCTACTAAGCCGTCCTATTGTTTAACAAGTGTTAAACAATAGGATGGCTTAATAGAAGGGTCATAAAATAGGTTTGTAAAAAAATTACAAAATATTTTAAGTTATATTATTTTATTACCTTAGATTATCTCGAATGTTTTATAGTTGTTCCTTGTATACGGTTTAATACTTTTAATAGTTGTAATATTCGTTTTATCCATTTATTTGTCACACCTTAGATTTGATCGTAAATGTAACGAGTTTTTACGAACAACGTATCTTTCCGAAAAAATGTTCGAGGCATGTCGTGCAGGATGTGCTTACCGTTAGGTGGTTCATAAACGGCTGGACAGAGGACAGATCCAAAATTTTCAGCACGTAAAGCTGGAGTTTAATAAAACCCACACTTTACTTTTCGTTAATTGATACTATAATCAACGCGTTGCCGGCATTGCAAAAGACAAGAGTTTGTTGACAAATACAATAATGCTTCAGTTCCTATGCCACTTTAAAATTCGGAAGCTTTTCAAGTAATAAAACCAATATATAATTTTCAAAAGGAAATACAGCTTAATATTTGAAATATTACAGAAATATTTTCAACAAACCAGGCGCGATATCGAAGAAAAAAATGCGCGTTGGCACCAATGAGAGTGAAAGGATTAAAAAAAAATGAAGGCTACTCTACTATCGGCAATCAGTCCGATAGAAATAAGCAGGTCGTAAAATGAAATGGCGAGCGAGGAGCGGGAAGCGGCAGCCATTAGCGACATGCAAATTGGCACTGGCACTGGCTAATGTTTGTTGTCATTTTTTGTTACACGCGCTGTACTCACACAAATGCATATTGTCTCTAATTGGGCGAAACCAGGAAGGGGTGTGGTTTGACACTAGCTGCGCTTCCGCAGAAATATTTTCTTAAGTGAACATGCGTAACTTTTGCCGATAGTACCTATCAGGTTTATGTTTTGAGACATTCACTTGCCACGTATATAGGTACTTACACACACTGTGTGTGTTGGTACTGTGCGTGGTATATGTATGTGTATGTGACACATACATACATATACTAAACTAGCTGCTGCCCGCGGCTTCGCCCGCGTGAGTGTCGGAAATTACCCCATACATCCCCATGGGTTTTAAGTATAAATATTGAGTTTCGAGTTAATCGGACAGCGCGTTAAAATTCTTCCATACAAACACTGACACCCCCCAACCCCCCTTTAGGGGGTAATTTAGAAGAAAAAAAACTACAAACTTTATAATTTATTTTGATAACTATTCGTGCGAAGTTTCATGTTTATTACCTCAAGGAATAAGATTTTTCCTACAAACTTTCATCCCCTATAGGGGTTGAATTTCAAAAAATGCTTCCTTATTCCTTGCCTACATTATAAAGGGAACCTCTGTGCAAAATTTCAGCTTTCTAGGTCCAAGGGTTTGGGCTGGGCGTTGATGAGTCAGTCAGTCAGGACTTGTCTTTTTATTAATAGGTATAAATATAGATAGTAGGATAGGATACTTTTCCGGGATAAAAAGTATCCAGTGTGGTGCCCAGGATATTAAAGAATAATTATACCAAGTTTCATCATAATCGAACCGGTAGTTTTTGCGTGTCGGTCTATTAACACCCCCTGCCATTTATTTTTTTGATATTTTCAATGTACATAATTTTCACTTCTACAGATTTATTATAAGTATAGAAGATATAGATATTGCCCACTAATTAGAAGTCTACTTAAAACTTATAAATCTACGCTTTTCCTAAATGAGTTAGAAGGGCGTAACGAGTCCACGAGTCGCGCTCAGTCGATCTCGTGGTCTGAATGTGACTGCCTGATCCAGGCTCCAGCGAATCACTGATGCTAAACTCTTATCGTCTTAAAACGTTCCCACGAGAAAACCAAGCCGACTCCTGGCCACGTTCGACGCAATAAGATTTACGTCGTCGCCTTTCTTATCGGAAACAATTATTCATTATTTAATATCAATAAGCTCAGCGCGCTAACAAAGACCATCGAAATCTTGAGAGTCAGCCGAGGTGTGACTGACATCTTCGTCTCACGCTGATAAGAACTAGACGAGGTGTGAGTTGACACCATCGTCTCGTGCGCCGACATATATGTATATAGATTTTAACTTTAAAAATAAAGAACTTTAATTAAAAATAAAATTTCATCCCCCTTTTCACCCCCTTAAGGGTTGAAATTCTAACAACACCGGTGCGTTAGCTTGCAACCATAAGTCTAGATAATACATTTAGTGATTTTTCTTCGAAAATTAAGGTCTTTTCAACTTCATCTCCCTTTTTAACCCTTCGGGCGTGGAATTATCAAAAAACGCTGAGACACGTATATATTAATTTTCAATTGTCAGCCTTTTTTTTTTTTGGTGGGAAATCATCAAATAACTTCTCCCGCTCTGGACGGAGCGGGAGGGCGTGTCAGACTCTTACTGACTAAAACCCACCCGTGTTCCTTCAGTTGCCTATGTTGCTAGGGGCCACGGTATCCCTTTCGAACTTTCCCGCAACCCCAGCAGGCATCGGCCCTAGCGGGCCCCGCTATTGGTGCTTACATCTCCTTGAGGCGCACGTGGAATACAACGTGCCATCGACCCGGGCTTGGTCCTTATCGGGGGCGAGCTACCCATTGCTCACCACCCGCAAGCTCGCGCCTACGGTGGCCGGGAATCAGCGATCGATTCCCGACGCCCGGGGCGGGCGTCTCCTACGGCGGCTGGAGGCGTGAGGGCGCGAAATTTGCCTCTCCCTCACGCGCTCCGCCTCCTCCTTTGCGAGCATTACTGCTTCGCAGAAGGAGGTGACGGCTTTCCAGGCCCTCTCGCTCCGTACCATGGCCTGGACCAGGGCCGGACGCGAGAGATCTCCACCGCCAATCGCCTCCACGAGGACACGGCGGTGCTCTGCCCAAGCCGGGCAGACCTCCACCGTATGCTCCACCGTGTCCTCCGGGCGATCCACACAGCGGTGACACCCGGGCGTTTCCTCCCGCCTTATCCGGAACAGGAACCTCCCGAAGCAACCGTGTCCGGTGAGGACCTGCGTCAGGCGGAAGGTGAGGACGCCTTGGCACCTCTCTAGCCACTCCTCAAAGAGGGGACTTATCGCCGCAATTGTGGCGTGCCCAGCACTGGATTGCGACAATCGCACTCTCCATGTCGCCAAAATACAAAATTTGAAGATCCTAACTTCAAAAATGATGGACTTTAATATAAACTTCCATCCCCTATATTACCCCTTTAGGGGTGTAATTCCCAAAAATCCTTTCTTAGTGGATACTTACTCTTCACAAAGAACACACTCTCCAAGTTTCATGTCTCTAGGACCAGCGGTTTGGGCTGTGTGTTGATATATCACCCAGTCAGTCAGTCAGTTTACCATTTTATATATATAGATACGGACAGTAGCTACGAATTTTGACTACATCATTGAATAAATATGGTACTAAGGTACCTGGGTACTGATATCTAGTCATTTATCTTTTAGTATGCGTCATATGGATGACATTACATCCAATCACGAAACTATTCCTATTTATTTGATTTCAAATTTATACCTACTATGAACTATTGGTCCTTTCGACGATTCTGTAACTTAGCAGATACGGGTCGACATGGTTCATTTTCTATGTGCAATACTATAGGTATGAAAGTGAAACAGCTGCCACTAGCTGTGCTAAATATGAACACGGTGCACAATTACTAATAATTGTTTTATATTTCTCTTTTCCTTACTAATACCTATCACATGATACTAATTTAAACCTCGTCGCCACTCCATTATAGGCTACAATAAAACCCTGTTAATTGTTTTAAATATTTATTTACTGGCTATCATAGTCTCCGCCTTTAAACATAGTTCTACACAATGACTTCCAGTGGTAGGTCTCAGTATACTCCGCCTTTGGAACCAAATAGATGTAGTAGACCATCACGGAATCCTGAGCGTATTCAGGAGTCTAGAAGAAATAAACGTTCCCACTACAAGGCCTAATCAAAGACAACGGAAACGTTATACTTACCGCAACAGATCCCGTCGCAGAACGGCATCTTACTCCTCGTCCTCGTTATCATATCGGCGTCATAAGAGTAGTAGTACAAATTCAGAAAGCAGTCAGTCAGATTATCATACGCGAAATAGACGCAGGTCTCGTTTTGCCCGACGCAACAAGCGCAGTCGTAAATCTCTCTCATCGCGTAATGATAGTTATGATACAATACAATACTGGTTCTGAACCCAAAAACCGATATAAGCGAAAACGGGATTCGTCCCATCGCTCTGATAATTCGTCGTTTGTAAAACGAAAACGATCCCGTTCGAGAATTCGTTCTCACTGAAATCAAAGGAGTACTCACAAAGAGGACCACTTTCTGAAAAGATTTTCTAGAATAATTAAAGGCAATTGTTTTGAAGGGTCGCAAAATGTAATCTCCGAATTCGATCCTGACACATTCACAAACGGCGGAAGACTGGATTTGTAAGGTGAACGAGACAGCAAGAATTTATGGGTACAGAGAGGCAAATTATCTATTATGCTATACCAAAACTTTCTGGCCATGCAAAGAAATGGTACCAAAGTAGGAGTACCATTGATTCGAGCTGGAAACAGTGGCAAAGAAAGATTATAAAAACTTTCCCAGACGATCGCAACTACGCCGACCGTCTGACGGAAATGCTTAGCAGAAGAAGTAGTAGAGAGGAATCGCTGGAGGAATATTTCCATGAGAAGGCTAGGTTGGTGAAAATGTGCGACATTAAAGGGAGAAACGCCGTTGATTGCATAATTAGTGGTATCTTTGACAATGGCGTAAGACTAAATTCCCAAGGAGTTAGTTTTAAGAGGACATCGGACTTGTTAAAATATTTACGCCGAATATCAAAACGAAATCTCATCTCAAGGAGAGACCCCTTGTTACTTAAACAGGAATTGCAAAATTTTAAGAATTCGGACACTAATCGCAGCAACTTGTCAAATAAATCCATACCCCCAACTACCCGGACAAGGACTAGGTCTTTCCAATGCTATAATTGTGGTAATACTGGGCATACGGCTCGTAACTGCAATAAACCATTAAAACGATGTGATAAGTGTTCACGGCTAGGACATATGACACAAAATTGTGAGCTGATAGGTTTTCGACCAAAAACTGATCTAACACAAGAAAACACGAATCATAATCCTACACAAAACGTTTTACAAATAACAACAAATGGAAAGTCAAATAGTAAGTATTTTAAAAATATTTCTGTTAATGGCATATCTACCTCAGCGTATGTAGACTTTGGAAGTCAATGTACTTTAGTTCGAGAATCGGTTGTTAAAGATCTTAATGTAGTTCCAAATAAAATGGCACTTCCTATTATTAAGGGATTTTGTTTTGGAAGTGTCGTACCAATTGCTAGGATATTTGTGACTGTTGTCGTAGATGCGGTCCAAGCAGATATAGAAGCATTTATAGTGCCTGATCATTTACTTAAGACGGATGTTCTTATTGGGCAGTCTTTAACTGAGCTGCCCACACAGCACTAAACTAGTCCTTTATTGTGATGATAACGATATAGAGAGAATGGATGTTTATAATACTAATGACATCTCAATCAGAGGGTTACAGGATATAGATGTCCATACACAAGATAAGTTACAGGACCATTAATTGTCCCAGGCAGTGCATGCATGAAACCTGGTAATGAATACATTCTATTGCAAGGTGTCTACCAATTTCATAAGGGGAAGAGTCGATGTTTAGTCGTGAATTTGTCACAAAACCCCATTACTCTCAGCAATTCCAAATTAGTATCACGAGCAATCAAATTAAACAATCTAGGGCAATTTACATCAAAGCATGAACCCTTGGATGTGAATTCTATTCATCTTAATACCCGATTGTCTGATAATTTTATTGTCATAAATCCGACACCATAAAGGAACTTATTACTTTAGATATGTTAAATATTGGCCCCAAAGTAACTGAGACTGAAAAGAATCTATTACTAGACCTCCTGAACAAGTTTAGGGACTGTTTTGCATTTAATATGCAGGAACTTGGACTGACTCATATAACTGAAATGACACTACGTCTCAACGATGATACGCCTGTTATGTATAGACCTTATAGACTCCCTTTTAGTGAGCGCGCAAAGGTACGGGAAATGGTAGGCGACATGTTGGCTAACAATGTTATAAGAGGATCACAGTCGGCTTAAGTAGTATAAGAGGATCATAGTATTGGTTCGAAAAAAAACAATGAATATAGGCTTTGCGTAGACTATCGGGAACTAAATAAAAAATCAATAAAGGACAGCTACCCGATACCGGTCATTGACGACCAGCTCGATCGGCTTAGCGGCAAATGATATTTCACAAGCTTAGATTTAGCATCCGGATATCATTAGATTCCTGTAGCTGAGGAGTCACGTCACGCAAGAGCTTTCGTGACTCCTGACGGCCACTACGAGTACATGAGGATGCCATTTGGTCTTGTGAATGCCCCTGCAGTATTCCAAAGTATGATCAATAAAGCACTGGGAGCCCAACGATTTGAGCTGGCCATCCCTTATTTAGATGATTTACTATCAACGGGTAGTTCATTTGACGAGGCATTCGGTAAGCTGGAAGCTATCTTGCACCTTTTATGTAATGCCAATCTAACCCTTAATCTCAAAAAGTGTTTCTTTTTCCAATCGGAAATAGACTATCTTGGGTATGAGATTTCCGAAGCTGGTCTTAAACCGGGCAGTAACAAAATAAGGGCGGTTTCTGAATTCTCAAAACCTACAAATGTACTCATCAAGTTCGTCAATTTATTGGTTTGTCCAGTTACTTCCGGCGTTTTGTATTTAATTTCGCTTCTATTGCGAGACCACTTACACAACTGACCAAAACCAATGTTCCCTGGCATTGGGGTCACGAACAAGACAGTGCATTTGAAGAAATAAAATCTAAATTGGTAGTTAGACCTGTACTAGCTTTATACAACCCAGATCATACCACAGAGGTACATTGTGATGCCAGTAAATTAGGAATTGGGGGTATCTTACTTCAGAAACTTAATGAGGAATACCCTTTTAGGCCAGTTGCTTATTTCAGTCGCCAAACAACGCGTGAGGAAGCATTTTGGCACTCCTATGAACTGGAAACGATGGCAGTGGTACTCACCTTAAAGAAATTTAGAGTTTATTTGATTGGTCTAGAATTTAAAGTGGTAACAGACTGTCATGCATTACGCACCACCTTAGTAAAGCGAGATTTAATACCTACAATTGCAAGGTGGTGGCTTATGCTACAGGAATATAACTTTACCATTGAGTATCGACCAGGTCATAATATGCAGCATGTTGATGCTCTTAGCCGGAACCCCATTTCACAAGAAAATATCGAAGAGGAATTGGAAGTCTTCAATATCACAAGTGAAGACTGGCTCCACACAGTACAGATGACAGATCCGCGGATAAAACATATTAAAACTATTTTAGAAACTAGCGAGGAGGATATAAAAGATGTATCTAATAATTACATATTGCGAAATGGTAAAATATATAGGCGTGTAGGATCCAAATTGAAATGGGTGGTACCTAATTCTGCGCGGTGGAGAATTTGTCAGCTTAATCATGACGAAGCGGGTCATTTCTCAACTGAGAAAACCGATTGAGAAGATAGGAGCCGATTATTGGTTCCCAAAAATGAACCGTTTCGTTAAGAAGTATGTTAATGCTTGCATCAACTGTGCTTATAACAAAGAAATGTCTGGAAAAAAGTCAGGGTACTTAAACCCAATTCCCAAAGTAAATGCAATATTCCACACAGTATGGATCCCTTGGGTCCATTTATAAAAAGTAAAAGAGGAAATGCATACATTCTCGGAGTCATTGACGGGTTCAGCAAATTCATATTTGTCAGACCTGTAAAGAATACTAGATCTAAGACTACAATTAAAACACTCGAAGATATATTCGCAACATTTGGATGCCCTAAAATTATTATATCAGACCAAGGCACAAGTTTTACTTCTAGCGAATTTAAAAGTTTTGTCATGTCGATTGGAGCTAAACATGTCTTAAATGCGGTGGCAACGCCTCGAGCAAATGGGCAAATTGAACGCTACAATCGAACTATTTTAAATTTGTTAGCCGCCATGAACCATGGGTTAGACGAGAGAGACTCGATACAAATGTTGCAAAATTACAATGGAGTCTTAATAATACTACTACCTTATTGAAATCTGGGGTACTGCAGCGAAGACTAATATAGATCCAATTCAACGAGTTCAGAATAGATTAATTAAAATTTTATTCAACTATAAATCTCGGACCCCTACTGAAAAGATATACGAGGAAACAAAAATAATGAATATAAAGTAAACTTACATATATTACACATGTATTCTAATACGTAAAATATTAAATAAGGAAATCCATTCCAATATAAGATTTGTAACAAAACAACAAACACGAAAGATTAACTTAACACGTGCTGCCTACTTAGTGACCCGCCCTCCTAGAACTAACTATGGAAGAAGAAATTTGGAGTTTGAGGGTGTTACAATATATAATAAATTACCATCAGTATTAAAAGAAGAACAAAGTTATGCCCGGTTCAAAAAGCTACTAAAAACTCACACAATTAATACATACAAATAAGTGAATAAATAGAGAGGAGAAAAAAAAAAAATGCATGATTCATATTTTATTTTATTTTTATATAACACACAATATATAGATTCAAGTCCTACATTGAAAATATACATTAGTAAGAGAGTCACACAGTTTAGATACTTAGGGCATGTAGTCACGGAGGACTTATCTGACGATGCTGATATAAAGAGGGAGCGGAGGGCGTTGGCGGTTCGATGTAATATGGTAGCCCGCAGATTTGCGCGTTGTAGTAAGGGCGTAAAAGTGTCACTTTTCAAGGCATACTGCCAAACCTTCTACACGTGCAGCTTGTGGGTGAAGTATACTCAGAGAGCCTACAACGTCCTTCGCGTACAATATAATAATGGTTTTAGGATGTTGATGGGGCTTCCGCGCTTCTGCAGCGCTTCGCAGATGTTCGCGGAAGCCCGTGTTGACAATTTTCATGCTATTCTGAGGAAGAGAACAGCGTCAATAATGGGTAGGTTGCGCGGAAGCTCCAACAGCATCCTAAGTACATTACAAAGTAGACAGTCCCTTTATAAGGCACTGGGTACGGAGGCACGTGCCAACGTGTGTTGGGCCACGTCAATTTTAATTTTGTTTTAGTTTGTATAAGTTTACTAACATAGTTTTTAAGTCATTGTTACTAACACTATATGGATTGTGTGAAGTCCGAAATAAAGAATATAATAAAAAGTAATTACTTAAATTAAACATTTTGTTTCAAAATAAATTGTTTTATAAACCATGAATGTACCTACCGAAAATATATAAATAGAATAATAAACTATAAATAAAACCATAACACTCCAAAAACCTGCTAATAAACAGACTATGCCATCAATGCCACATCCAGTAAAAATCAAATTCTTAAATCCATGTTGTGCTTGGCTAAAACTTTCTTTACGATCGAGTTTATGTTATTTGTTTACCCACATATTTTTTTTTCCTTTGTACCTACTATTTTGTTTTGTTATTTTATATACGTGCCTCTGTGCGCTCTCAATATTAATCTTAGTTTTAGACATCGTTTCTCAGTAAGTGAATTATGTATGCAATTCTTTATGAGAAATAAAGTTATTCTTAAACCTAAACCTATACAATAAATAAAAGTACAGGAAAATCACCAGCTGAAGTTGTATTTGGGCAAAGAACCACATGTCAAGCGGAAGGAATTCTTAAAGGTGCTCTAGAGACAGAGGAACAGATTTCAAATACCGATAGAGATGAATTAAGCAAATCCGTGGAGGAAAAAATTATAGAAGGACAGAAAAAGATGAAAGAACATTTTGATAAAACGAGGGCCCCAACTAAAAGCCCTGGCCATTCTCTGGAGAAAGGGTATTTTTGAATCTGTCTCGGTAGTACCCTGTAACAGCTCTCGGCTGGTGGCCATTAAAGCTGTCTCTGGTAGTCGTAATATTATTGTATTTTCAGTATACATGCCTACAAACTCACCGGAGAACCTGCCTTTGTTTACACAGGTTTTAGGTGAAATAAGTGCGATAATTGCGACGTATGATGTTGAAAACATATATATAATGGGTGATTTTAATGCTCATCCGCAAGAATTATTTTATGTGGAGTTATTAAGTTTTTGTAACGATCAATCCTGGGTCTGTGCTGATACAAACAAGTTAGGATGTGATCAAAACTACTACACCTTTGTTAGCGATGCTCACGGCTGTAGGAGATGGTTAGACCATTGTGTGGTCTCTTCGTCAGCCTGGCAGACAATTGTTAGTGTAGGAATTGATGAAGATGTTTATGTGTCCGATCACCTACCCATATATATTACATGTGACTTAGATGTAGTTAGGCCAAAGTTGTTGACAGGGGCTGCACCCCGCAATGCTGTTGTTTGGGGTATCAGAAAAAAAACAGAGATCGAAAAATACCATGAGATGTGTTCTGATAAATTTCGGGAGATAGACTTCCCACAGGAGTTTGTGGTGTGCAGTCAGGGGTCATGCAGCTTGGAAAGTCATAAACTTGTCCTTGATAAGCTGTACAAGAATATTGTTGAGGACCTTTGTGAGGCAGCGAAGGAATCGAATGAAGCACACAGGAGACCTAAGCGAGGTAGTCCATTATGTGGGTGGAACAAACATGTGCGAGATGCTCACCGCGAGGCCAGGCTTAGTTTCCAGCTTTGGGTATTGGCTGATCGTCCAACCTCTGGGACTGTTTACGACCAAATGTACGAGACGCGTAAAATCTTCAAAAGCCGGCTAAAGTACTGCCAAAATAGGCAAGATCAATTAAAAATGGACGTATTAGCCGAACAACGGGCGACGAATAATTTCAGTGCATTTTGGAAGTCCACGGGTAAGTTGGAGGTTAGGCCTGGTCTGGCGGCGGGGGTAGGGGGAGTCACTAAGCATGCGGATATCTCAAACTTATTTAGAGAGCATTTCAAAGTAAGGTCTCCACTTGGTCCCTCAGTATCTGGAATCGGCTGTGCGTCTCATGCCCGGGGGCAGGAGCCGCTGCTACGCTTCACCACGAAGCAAGTTAGATCGGTTATAAATAGTATGAGTAGGGGCAAATCCCCTGGGCATGATGGGCTTAGCATTGAGCACTTAAAGTATGCAGGCAGGCATGTGCCGAGGGTCCTGTCCTTGTTCTATTCGATGTGTATCAGCCACTCGTATTTACCGGCAGACTTAATAAAGACCATTGTGGTACCCATCGTGAAGAACAGGACAGGAGACATCTCGGACTTAAGCAATTACCGCCCAATCTCTCTTGCTACTATTATGGCAAAAGTGTTAGACAGTATGCTTGACTCTTGTTTAGCAAAATATGTTAAGTTGCACGATGCTCAGTTTGGGTTTCGTCCCGGACTCTCAACCGAAAGTGCTATTCTAGGTGTCAAGCATACTGTTAAATACTACACTGACCGTAGGACGCCGGTGTACGCCTGCTTCCTTGACCTCTCCAAGGCTTTTGATCTCGTTTCTTACGACGTGCTCTGGAGCAAGTTGAGGAGTAGGGGTATACCGGAGGAACTGCTCAATATATTCCAGTACTGGTATCGTAGCCAGACAAACCGTGTCAAATGGTCCAATGCGCTCTCAGAGTCCTATAGGTTGGAGTGCGGGGTGAGGCAGGGTGGTCTGTCGTCCCCTCGGCTCTTCAATCTATATGTTGATGACCTCATTTTAGCAGTGCCTTTAACTCGGTCGATTTTGACATCCTTCTAGGGATCCTTAAATCTTTAAATTTCTCTATTTCTACTATTGGCTGGTTCGACTCCTATCTCACAGGCCGCTCGCAGCGGGTTCGTCTCGAAGAGTCTTCTTCTGACTGGTGCTCTCTTACTGCGGGTGTGCCTCAGGGTGGCGTTCTCTCTCCTCTTCTCTTTTCTATTTTCATTAACTCTGTCACCAGAGTCATCTCTTCCCACTTCCATCTCTATGCCGACGATTTGCAGCTTTACAATAGCTTCTTGAGGCAAGATGCGGAAGTCGCCGTTTCTGCTATGAACAGAGACCTGGATTTTATTAGCGAGTGGTCGCGGTCCTTTGGATTGCAAATCAACCCTAAGAAATCCCAGGCCATAATTATTGGCAGCAGGTATATGCGGACTAGGCTCGACGTTGCGTCGCTGTCTCCACTCTGTTTGAATGGTGTTCAGATTGAATACGCAATTACGGTTAAAAACCTGGGGGTGACCATGGACTCTCACTTATCGTGGACTGCCCATGTTGCTCAAGTCAGTCGCAAAGTCCACTACACGTTCCATTCGTTGAAATGCCTCCAGACCTTCTTGCCCTTGAACACCAAAATCTCCCTTGCTCAAACTCTTATACAGCCCATCATAGACTACGCTGATGCCTGTTATTTGGATGCCACCGAGGAGCTTTTGAATAAACTTGAGCGTTTGCAAAATATCTGTATTCGTTTTGTTTTTAATCTTAAAAAGTATGATCACGTTTCTAACTTTCGCAAGATACTCAAGTGGCTCCCTATTCGACTTCGCAGGAACTCTCGGATATTGTGTTTGCTATTTAACATCCTTCACAACCCTAAAACCCCATTGTATCTGCGGGAACGCTTTTCCTACGCCCGTCCTTTTGATGCACCTTGCAGATCGCATCTTAGAAACCTCCTTAAATCCCCTCCGCACTCAACCGACTTCTATTCCTACTCCTTCACAGTGCACGCGGTTCGGTTGTGGAATTCACTTCCGCCTGACATTAGGGACTGCCAAACTGTTGCAGTATTTAAAAGAAGAGTGAAAGAACACTATCTTTCCATTTCGTCATAGTTGCATAGTTATTTTAAATTACATTATATTTAAGTATATATTTATGTATTTATTATAGTGATATGTATTTTAGAAGTATTTATGTAAGTATATTCTCATAATGTAGGTATGTTTATTAATAAATTTGTGAATTGTTTTTTTCTATTCTACTGTTACACACGTTGTCTACATCTCTTTTATGTACTTTCCTATCGCAGGTATGCTGGAAGAGATTTCTTTAGAAATAAGCATTGCCTTTGTACGTATTACGTATTACGTTGTATTTTTCTGTTCCTTTCTTCTTGTCTGTTTGTATGTGTGTGCATAAATGGTTAAATAAAAAATAAATAAAAAAAACAATAATTAACAAAGAAAAATGCATTATTCATGTGGGATCAAAAATGTCAAATCGCTTTTTCCACTTTAAAGTGTATAATTTCGATCCCACCTATACTTCAATACCCTAACTTTTCTTGTAACTGTAAATTCATACTTCAAACAAACGCTTCCAAATATTCATTGGGCGCAGTTTTGTGCAATGAAAATAAAAAACCAATAGCATTCGCGAGGATAAATTTAAATAAGGCCGAAATTAACTACCCCACTGTGGAAAAAGAACTGTTACCGATAGTATGGGCAGTTAAACATTTTCGCCCGTATTTGTATGGCCGTACATTTGTAATTGAAACCGACCATAAATAACTAATTAATTTATTTGGCATGCGAGACCCATCTAGTCGCCTTATGAAACATTTCCTTATACAAGTAATTGGCAGTGCTATGTACTCTGTATTGATATCTCTCTAATGTACCTATACTGTGGTGAGAAAATAAACGATTATCTTATCTTATTAACTATTATACCAAAAAACTAAATCTGGATAAGGTTTTCAAGCTTCTAAATGATGATACGAGTGCTGTCATATTGCTACAGATTCATAAATAAACAAGAATACAAAATACCATTAAGTTGCATGGAAATTAATTTACCAACTACAAAAGTCCTCTTTTTAGTCCGACAAGAAGTATTTTCTGAGGAGTACAAAACCATTAAAACCCGACAATCATTGAAGAAAGGAAACAGGTTATCATGTCTTGATCCGTTTATTGATAATGAAGGCTTACTGCGAGTAGGAGGAAGACTTCAACTGACACACTGATAACAGACTGTTATCTCATGATCATCATGTAACATTAATTATAGTTCGTGATGCACATTTAATCACTTTGCATGGAGGTAATAATTTGACCTTAGCGTATATACGACAGAAATATTGGATATTAGGAGGAAAGCGAACAGTGAGAAGTAACATTAGAAAATGTGTAAAGTGTACTAGATACAGATCATCCACCGCCTCACAAAAAATGGGCTCATTACCAAAACCAAGAGTGACGGAATCGTACCCGTTCAGTCACACAGGCGTGGATTATGCTGGACCAATATCAGTGAGAACAATGAAAGGTCATAAATCTTACAAGGGCTACATTGCGATATTTGTTTGCCTATCCACGAAAGCGGTACATATGGAGCTGGTAGGCGACTTATCAACAGAAACGTTCATAGCAGCACTATGAAGGTTTATGGCACGCAGAGGTCCAGTGTGACACATGTTTAGTGACAACGCAACGAATTTCGTAGGCACTGCCAATTACTTGTATAAGGAAATAATAAATAATAATAAAAAAATATTTATTGCATAAATAGTGGGTACATTGCACTGTATACATAGCTTGACGCAACTAAATAAGTAATTTAAAAGTACAAATTAAAACTCTACCCCTTAAACTAGGTCTGGCCTGTATCTTAAGAGGTAGGGTTCGGCTTTTCTGTTCAGACTAATTTACATTAAGACCTGTGAGAAACAGTATCGATGTGGTACATTAGGTCGTGCATAATATAAAACTTAAAGTAAAGTGCAGAGACGTGAATTGGTTGGATGTGTGTGTGTGTTTGTGTGTGTGTGCGTGCGTGTGTGCGTGTGTGTGTGTGCGTGTGCGTGTGTGTGTGATATATTCATGGATATTTTGTTTAGGACAGGTAGGTAAGTAAATTTTCTGTTGCGATGTAGTCTAGGTGAAGTAGCCACTGTGTGACTTTTTGCTTTAGCATGTGTCTGTTTAAATCAAGCAAGTTAAGTCTTCTGTGTAATTGCTTGTATAGATGAGTACCTATGACGTAGTATTGGTGCCTAGCAAAATATGTTTTGTGTTTTACCCCTGAGGGAATGTTTGTGCGTTTTTCTGGGTTGGATTTGGGCATGGATCTATGAGTTCTGAGAACAGCTTGCAAGACAAGGAGCTGCCTAACCGTTAGTACCTTGCATTCACCGTATAACTGCGTAGTAGGATATCTATACGGTTTACGAGTCATTGTCTTGAGAACTGCTCTCTGAGCTCTCTCTACACTCAAGACATTTGTTTTTATAGCACCACCCCACGCAGAAATACAGTAACCAATGATTGACTGGCATAACGCATAGTAGACCATTTTCAAGATATTGACGTCAGCCGAGTCTCTTAGAGATTTAAAGACATAGATTAGACGCATTGTTCTGCTCGCTACCGCATCAAGTTGCCTATCCCACCTTAGCCCACTGTCGATTTGAAGACCTAGGTATTTTACACTATCAGTTCGTGCCAACGAGGGGCAAGAGCACGAATTTGGGTTACTACACGAATGAGCGGATATCGTAAACGCAGGCGATGGCGTTGTACTGCGTTTAATTGCGAAAGGAATATAGCTGGATTTAACTAGGTTTAATGTTAGCAAGTTTTCATTAAACCAGTTCATAATAGTTTTAAGAGCCTCTTCCGCCTCATGTTTGACCACATCCCAAGTTGATCCGTAAACGAGAATTGCGGTGTCATCCGCATAAGTGAAGATCTTGGAATTCTGTAGAGACATTTTGCATAAGTCATTAATATAAATTAGGAATAATGTAGGGCCTAATATGCTTCCCTGGGGTACACCATAAGTTATAAACTCTTCCTGGCTAATGTGTGTATCTATTTTGATCTGCTGGGACCGATTTCTGAGATAATCTTTAAAAATATCTAGTGTTTTGCCACGTACACCTAGACTCTCAATCTTCGTAATAAGTTTGGGGGCAGAAACTGTGTCAAAAGCTTTAGATAGATCCAAAAAGATACCCATACACTTTGTCCCACCATCAAGCTTCTTTGCTATAAATTGTGTAAGATCCAATACAGCATCTTCCGTGGAAACCCCAGACCTGAAGCCATATTGGTTGTCAGCAATAATGTTTTGCTTGTCGAGAAAGTTTTTCAGGCGGACGTTAAGGACCTTTTCGAGAATTTTCGATAGTGATGGCAGAACAGAGATCGGTCTGTAGTTGTTGACACAGCCTCTGCTCCCACCCTTATAAATAGGGTGAACTATAGCTTTTTTAAGGCCATCTGGGAAAACCCCTGAGTGCATGCTGAGATTGCAGATGTAGGTGATTGGTGGAACCAATATATGACGACAAGCTTTAAGCAAAGCCGACGACACCCCGTCCCAGCCCACGGCACAGTCGTTACGTAGCTGTAGGATTATAGTTTCTACTTCACCTTCATCGGTATCAAGTAAAGCAAGAGAATTGAGTGGTGACGAATTCGACGGATCATATTGTGTTGATTGATTACTACCTGAAGTTGCTAGACCTAGGCCTTGATTGGTCAGTATGTTTCCTGCAAGTTTTTTCCCAATATCACCAAAGAAAGAACATACCTGATTCACTGAGGACTGCGGATCGTCACATATTTTTAGCAACTCAACAGAACTAGTACGTGTTTTGCTGGAATTTGTTATTGTTTGAATGGTTTTCCAGAGGGTCTTTGGGTTTTTGGGTTATTTTTTGATTTTTCTAGTTCACTTGTCTCATAGGTTATCCTGAGTTTTCGAAGTAGATCATTACAAAAGTTTCTGTATCGCGTGTAAGTGACTTTTAATATTAAATTGTCAGGGGAGCTGTTCGATTTCATATGCAGCATGTCTTTATTTCGGATACATTTCAGTAAACCTGGCGTAATCCAAGGTTTGGTGATTCTTTGCCTTCTTGGAATAGTCACTTTGGTGGTGTGTTTCTTTATTGCAGTAGTTACTTTTAATGTAAAATAATTAAGGGCCTCGTTTGCGTTATTCAATTCATAAATTTCGGAGAAATTTGTGTTTTCGAGTTCAATCTTATTGCATCAGGATTTGAACGACGAGTTCTAAATATCTTTTTATTGGTCGGGTTCGCGTTTTTTATTGCTAGTATAATAGGTTTGTGGTCGGTGATGAATGAGTCAAGAATCAATGACGCAGTAGGTAATTTGGACTTTACCAAAATATGATCAAGGCAGTTTTCTAATCTTGTAGGCATTAGGTGAGTCGGCAGAAGTCCATGCGACGCGTTCAAGATAAGGTAATCTAGGCTATGAGAGCTATTGTTTCCTGGTTTTATATCGATGTTTATGTCGCCGACCAACACAATATTTGGGATTGCAGAAAGACTAACATATACATTATTTAGGCTAGACAAAAATGAATCTATTTGAGCAGTAGTGCTGTAGGATGGTGGGCGATAAATCGCTACAAAAGCAAACTTATTATCTATTTGACATGTAAGACAGTTTGCATTTATTATATTTGGTTCGCAAACTGTGGCATTTAATCCCATCTTAGTGTAGATTATTACTCCTTCATTTTGACTCATTGTTTTATTTGTGAAGTGCGAAAGGAATCCGTTGAGTATTGGGGGATTATTAATCTTGCTTAGCCAGCACTCCGTTAAAACAATAATGTCAAAGTTGATGTCTGTTGAAGAAATCAGAGTCTGAAGGTTATAGGTTTAAAGAATCTTTATTCTCAATTAAAACATACACAAATGTCACTTACTTGAGAACAATAAATTAATGTTAACAATATAAAAAGGTTTGACTTCACCTCTATGTACAGTTTCACAAACACGGCCCACCCAACGCATTCATTTCTGTGAGGGTGTTTTACTTGCTGTTAAATACTGACCGAGCTGAATTTTGAATGCATTGAGTGAGTGTACATTTCTAATACTTGATGGTAATTTATTATATAGTAATTAATAATTGGTAATTGGTTATCAAAATTTTTTTTCACACTTCGTATATTAATATGTAACAATTTTATGTTTATCTCGGTATTATTGATATACTTTTTACAGTCTTGTGGGCTGCAACTAAAAGCACTCTCCAAATTAAGATTCTCCAAATCATTAATGACATTGGTTATGGTAGCCATCTGAGACAAGAACCATGACTAAATTGAGACTTAAAATAATTACTGAGATGTTTACTATTATAATTACGCAGAAAAATGCATCTAATCGTAGTAAGTGAAGATATCTTTGATTGTGTATATATGATAGTTTGAGTTAGTGGGTTGTTTGTGGAGTGTAGTGGTACTTGACTGTAGTTGTTGTGTGTATTATTTCATTTGTGTGATAGACGTATGAGTGTATAGAGTTGATAATATAAAAATATCGTAATCTTTAATATAAAAAACAGAGATAGACTAAGTGTAGGCATTAAGAGTCATATTATTATCTTCTTATCACCGATATCCAGAAGGCACTTTTCGGAGTTTATGAGTAATTGTTTATCACCTGCATTTTTGCGAAGAAAGATGTTACCATTTTTAATCCAGCAGAAATATAAAATAAATAAAATAGTTTTTATTGTTTCTCATACAATTGTTCTACAGCACAAAATTGAGGCAGCCCCGGTAAGTTATAGGGATACTTGTGATGGGGTTACCTCGCAACTTCCCATGGGTTACACTAGCTTCAAATGTTGAGGCATAATTAAAAAAAAATGTTTAGGTTCAAAGATGTTACAAATGTAGTAGCATGTTCAGGTATGTGTAGTGTAGTGTTTGTGTATATGTATGTGATGTGGGGGGTGGTATGGGGTGTGTGTGTGTGTGAGTAAAGATTGATTTACTGTTGTATGTTGTAATTTGGTACCGGTTCTTCATTAGCATATTCTGGTCAATATTACTTCGATTTCATCGTACGTTTGTGATTTTAACCATTCTGTGAGAGTATTTTTACATTCGTACTGCAACATGGGGTAAATATTTAATTTAACCCTAGCTCACTAACCTTAATTTCGAGTAACGTTATCACTAACCATTCGTAAATTTTACGATGGATTAAAACATCAATAGTTATTTAATCAACTTTATTTATGGCACAAAACGACATTTATTAGCAGTCTTAGTTTTCTCTTAATCAAATAACATAATATGTTTTAGAAATAAGCTACACTGAACAATGATTGGACATAGAAACAATATTCTCCCAGAAAATCGCTTTTTTGCAACCCTTGCAGAAGTTAGTGGTCATACGACGTTTTTTTCGACGGGTAGCTGCAAGTTTTGCATGTTCTGGGAATGTTTTGACTAGAACCTTCCTGAGGGACATACATTTTCAAGAACTCCGCGATGATCTGCTCCAAATTTCGTTGTTAAGTTACAGTCTGATATATCTCTTGCAGCCAAGACTTCATCAGTTCGTCTGCCATTTCTAATGCAAAAGGCCTTCTTTTCATGGGTTTTTTTTTCCATTTGGGATCGCATTAGAGATGTAGATGACATAATGCATTCACTACAGACAGATTTAGGATGTCGTAGAACAAGCACAGCGGCCATCGATTGGTTTTACGGCTGTACTCATGATCGTGCACATCTGGTCTACAGTATCAACCGCACCCTTTGTGAAATTCAATAGTTTCCGGCTTTTTTTAATCGATATTGATAGCAGGTTGATCATGTATGGTAGGTAGAAAGGATGCTGCAGATTTGTCGGACGAAGATATCTTCGTCCGACAAATCTGCAACATCCTCGTCGCTTCCATTAGTTTCGGTAAGAATTTCCGTCTCTAAATGATGATCATCTTCGGATGTTGAAGACTGTGGTAGATTATCGGAGATTGACTGTTACCGAATCAACTTACCATAGCTAAAAAAAAAAAATGACTCCTCAAATCCATATGAAAATATAAAAAACAAACACATTTCAAATCTAAATAAACAACAAAATATCTTAAAGTTGCAAATAACATTGAAATCTATTAGTGATTGTAAGCCTAATTAGTATAATGACGTCTGATTAATGTTATTCTATATATCCTGGAATTATTATACCTCTAATAGATAGATGTTGTATTGACTGTATTAAGTAGCAACAGGTAGGTAGATGTTAAAGTTTAAACATTTTTAGTTTATAGTGAAATATATTACATTGTGAATCTAAATGATAATAATTAAATGTATTATTAATTATCAACTAATTGTAGATGAATAATCGTTTGTTAATAGCCATTATATTAATTTAAGATAGTGTATTCATAATCGAAGTCAATGTTATAACTGACAGTCGTTGCGATAGACAGACATCGTTGCAACCGTTGTACAAGAAAGAAGGTGAATTTTGTGATTAAAGTGCTGTGGAGATATTACTGGATTTTATTTCTGCAAACACTTCTGAGGCTGTCCCGATAGCTTCAGAAGTGGGATAAACGAAAAGTATAACTCTTTTCGACTTACGCCTACGAGAAAAACGTAAGTACCTATACCGGAATTTTTCATTTTCCTCCAAAAACAATAACATGGAACTTGCCTGGGAATTGAACGCGATATCTACGTGTCACTTATTGAATACGCACTAAATAGGATACACAATCACTTTTACATCCCGTGCGTGTTTCTAAAATTATAAATATACTATTTTAAATATCAATGAAAGCGAAAACTGGTATGGAATTTGAATTTTTTCAAACGTTATACGACCGCATCACTAAACCATAAACAATTTCGACCGGCCATTTTTGTTCAGATCTTTGCAGAATTTAGAAAACCTCGGGTATACATTTATTTGTATTGTACCAACAACTAAATTATTTGATTCGAATTTTATAACGATGTTAATCAAATATTAACACAACGTAAAACGACGAAAATCAAATTTGAGGTTATTTATCTCTTGTTTAAAGTGATAATTATAACGGGTTGCTAGTTGGTAAGAAAATTTACAGTAAATAAGAGTACCATGTAACAAATAAACATACTGTTTCACAATAAGATAAATGGAATTACCATTTAACTATTTGGCGCTTGTGTAAGTACCCACGCTTTTCGAAAGTAAGGCGTGTTGTTTTTTTTTTTATAAACATAGAATTTCGGGGCTTGCTGTACAAAGCAAGTAATACAAATATTTTGGAAACATTATGTATCGTTGCCCGCGATTGACAAGGGTACTGGGGTCGATTCTTGCAATCAAAGAGAGTAAATGTTTTTTTTTCTCTCCCTGTTTCTGAAATAATTGCGTATTTCGAAATGAACATTGTGTGGTGTGCTACGGTGGTAGTAGCAGTACTATGTGATAGAGATCGAGCTTAATCAGGAGTGATTAAGTTATTATTACCGTATTAAACAACTATATATGTTTAGAGTTGCATAAACTTAATCTACGTTAATGATGTTAAAAATAATGGTTTACTAAGCTGTCATCTGTCAGTTTCAGTGCTCGACATGGAGAGAGAGAAGAGTCAAACCCGAGATTATAGGACTCTTAGTTCGGACCCAGGAGTACCCAGGTTTGAGGGTCACGGTCGGGAAGCGGTAGACCTGAGGCGTGAGTCTAGCTACGCAACTTGGCCAAGAGTACCCATGTATGAGGGTCAGGCTAAGAGGACACATTCGGAACGACCAGGGGTATCACGGGTGCGTGATACTGAGGTTGATAACAATTATGAAAATATTGACGGAGAGCGTCAAGGACGAAGGGTGCTTCGTCCACAAAGGGGTAAGGAGAGATTTCTTCGTACGCCTTCGAGGTCGAGGCGTAGCCGTTCGTCGAGCTCTGGATCCTATAACCGTGAGGGTACCAGAGAGAGAAGTACGAGTCGACGAAGTAGGAGACCGGAGGACCATAAGGATTCAAGGTCGGGTTCTAAACGTGACCGGAAGAGGAGCCGTCATCTTGAGCGAGGAGACGAGGGTGAGCACCAAATGTCATCTACTTCTAAGAAACCTAGGAGTGTAGACTCCACTGAGAATATTTTAGATAAATTTTTGTCAATTTTGCAATCAGTTAAGAGTTCAGATAAGTCGAAGTTGCCTTTTAATACTAATATTGTTCCCGAGTTTGATCCTATGACAAAGGAGCAAACTATTTTGACTTGGTTGACAAAGGTAGAAGAATGTTCAGAAATTTATGGCTGGGAAGATAGAGAAATAATTCACTACGCCCTGCCAAAGTTGACAGGGGTAGCGAAGACTTGGTATCAAAGTTTGCCGACAATGATGTATACGTGGAGTGAGTGGAAAAAGAAGTTGATTGAATCTTTTCCTGTTCGCGAAGACTATGCTGAACTCTTGACTGAAATGCTGGGCAAAAGGGTTAAATATGGAGAGTCACTTGAACATTACTATTATGCCAAAATTAATCTGTTAAATAGGTGTAAGATCTATGGGCGTCAGGCTGTCGATTGCTTACTATACGGCGTTGAAGATAGGGCTGTTAAAATAGGTGCGCAGGCTGCACAATTCTCTGAGCCAGAGCAAGTGCTGAAATATTTCAGAACTGTGAAAATAGGGCATGTTCGGGAAAATCTTGATTCTAGTTTTAAATCTCGAAACGAACGTAAGGGTACAACTCTTTCATCAAAACCGGCAGGTTTGAAAATTACATGCTACAATTGCGATCAAATTGGTCATCCAAGCTTCCGTTGTGATAAACCTCCAGCTAAGTGCGTTACTTGCGATAAATCGGGTCATTTGTCAATTCACTGTTTTAAAAACAAACGCTTGAATAAAGATCGCGAAAAGGAAACTAGTCTGAATAATAACAAAACCGAAAAACAAGTGTCCCAATTATGTTTATCTGAAGACTTGACTGCTAAGTACATGCTTGAGATCAAAGTCAATAACCATAATTTAGATTGTCATCTAGATTTAGGGAGTCAATGTTCTCTTATAAAGCTAACAAAAGCTAGGGAACTCAACTTAGACATTGTAGTACCAGAAGATTTACCTGTTCTTAGGGGTATAGGCGCTAACCTTATCTCTCCAGTAGGTATGACGATTGTTTCCGTCGAAGTTCAAGGCATAAAGGAGAAGATAAATTTATATGTAGTAGACGATTTCGTTATCAACCAGTCAGTTCTATTAGGACATTCCTTTACCGAGAAACCAGATATCGTTATTACAAAAACCCCTGCCGCTGTGATATTTAACAAAATTCCGAGCGTTAAAATGCGTCTTGCAATTAGCGGCGATGCTGAAATCCCGTCGAATACTTTACGCGCTGTGCAAGTTTCTACTGATTCTAGCGTAGATGCCCGAGTTTATGTTAATGGTTCCTTGCGGGGTCCAGAAGGGAAGGAATACTACCTCCTCCCCGGAGAATATGAGGTAAAGGGTGGGCGTAGCGCGCTACTGATTCACAATGCATCACCCAGTTCAATCACACTTGAGAAAGGAACCCTTTTGACACGAGTACAATATAAGTATGTTGACAATTTGGAAAATATCTTAAACTCGTGCAATGTCACAATCTGTGAATCCCAAAACAATGACGTTTTGAACTGTAACGATGCTCTAAGTGAAGATGATAAATTAAATTTAAAACAACTAATTAATAAATATAGTAACTGCTTTTCAAAGGGGCTTGATGATTTGGGGTTCACAGATCTGACAGAGATGATGATTGAGCTTGAGGATTCAGAACCAGTTGTTTATAGGCCGTATCGTATGTCTTACGCGGACCGCGTTTTGGTAAGAAATATGGTGCAGGAAATGATCGACCACGGTATTGTTAGAGAATCTACCTCATCTTACGCGAGCCCTATTGTCCTCGTACAAAAGAAAACGGGAGATAAACGTTTGTGCGTTGACTACCGTGCCTTGAACCGCAAAACTAAAAAGGAACATTACCCTCTCCCTCGGATTGAGGATCAATTAGACCAACTGTCAGGTAACAAAGTTTTTACGTCACTTGATTTAGCCTCTGGTTATTACCAGATACCAATCGCTGAAGAGTCACGGCACAAAACCGCTTTTGTGACACCAGACGGCCAATATGAATATAATCGGATGCCGTTTGGTCTGGTAAATGCGCCGTCAGTTTTCCAGCGCACTATCAATAAAATACTTCTCGAGGCTAAGATCAAATATGCAATAGTATATATGGATGACGTCCTTATTCCAGCTAAGGACGTTACCGAAGGGTTACAACGATTGGAAGAAGTGTTAATACTTCTTCAAAAGGGTGGTCTAACACTAAAATTAAACAAATGCCACTTTTTTTCATGAAAAAATAGACTTTCTCGGTTATGAGGTTAGTTCCGAAGGTATACGACCCGGCCAAAGAAAAACTGAGGCGGTATCTAAATTTCCGACACCCAGGAATCAACATGAATTGAGACAATTCCTTGGACTATCAGGTTATTTTAGGCGATTTATTATGAATTATGCCATATTAGCGGCACCATTAACCGATTTATTAAAAAAAGATATTAAATGGGCATGGGACAAAGGTCAGGAATTAGCATTTAACAAAATCAAAGCTTTCCTGGTTGATAGACCCATTCTTGCGCTCTACAATCATAATGCGGAAACCCAATTGCATACTGACGCTAGCAAGGCCGGACTAGCTGGTATCTTATTACAGGCTAACTCAAACGGTGTGTTCCAGCCAGTATCGTACTTTAGTCGAAAAACTAATTTAGATGAACAAAAACTTCACTCGTACGATCTAGAGACATTGGCGGTAATTGCGTCACTCAATCGTTTTCGCGTCTATCTCATCGGAATTTCTTTTAAAATACTCACCGACTGCAACGCATTACGGGCAACGTTAATCAAACGCGATTTGATCCCACGAATAGCCCGGTGGTGGATACAGTTACAAGAATATGACTGTACCATTGAATACCGTTCGGGATTGCGCATGTCTCACGTCGACGCGCTGAGTCGCAATCCAGTCGATGGAAGCGAATCAGAGCCGCCAACGTGTTTTGATGTCCTAACCATCGAAACTTGCGAGCAAGACTGGATTGCTACTGTACAGTCTGCTGACGAAGAGGTCAGGAAGATAAAAGAGACGTTATCGGATCCTAGTTCCGAGCAAGTGATGGATATTCACAAAAACTACAAATTAAAAAACAATAGGGTCTACAGAATAGTCGGGGATGAAATAAAATGGCTGGTACCGAAAGGCGTTCGCTGGCAGATTTTAAAAATGAATCACGATGACGTCGGTCATTGCGGTTATGATAAAACCTTACAGCGAATCCGTAAAAATTACTGGTTTGCCAGAATGCGCAAATTCGTAAAGAAATACGTTTCATCCTGCCTCGAATGCTCACACCACAAAACACCTGGTGGTAAGCGTGAAGGTGAGCTGCACCCCATAGAAAAGCCAAGCGTACCGTTTCATACGGTTCATGCTGACCACTTGGGTCCATTTATAAAGAGTAAAAAGGGCAATTGTTATTTACTCGTTTTGGTCGACGGCTTTACAAAATATGTTATCATAAAGCCGGTTAGAGACACCAAATCGACGACCACGATAAAAGTACTCAAAGACCATATCAGCTACTTTGGTGTCCCAACCCGCCTCATCACCGACAGGGGCACCAGCTTCACTAGTGGGGTTTTTAGGGAGTTTGTAATGCTATACGGCATTAAGCACATTATGAATGCCGTGGCAACTCCCAGGGCGAATGGTCAAGTTGAAAGATTCAACAGGACCATATTAGATGCCCTTTCTACTTCAGCCCACGGTAAAGACGAAAAGTGTTGGGATGAACAAATTCTCGATATACAATTAGGTTTAAATACTACGATTCATAAGACGACGCAAAAGACTCCATCGGAGTTACTTTTCGGATTCAACATTAAGTGTAGGAGTGAAAGCATATTGAGTGAGGTTTTAGACGACACCGTGACCGTAACATCGGCGGAGAAATTAGCAGAAGTAAGGGACGTAGCTGGAAAGAAAATAAGTGAGACTCAGATTAAAGATAGGGAAAGGTTTAACCGTCGTAGGAAACCAGCGAAGAATTATTCAGTAGGAGACTTAGTACGTGTAGAGCGACAGGTTCCTAACGATGGACAATCACAAAAACTGGTTGTCAAATATCAGGGTCCGTACCGGGTAGTAAAAGTACTTCCCCACGATAGATATGTCATCGAAGACACTCCCCTATCGCGCAAAAATAATCGTCGTTACGAAGCCGTCGTAGCAATCGATAAAATGCAGCCCTGGTTAAATTTTAGTAGAAACTTGGAAAGTAGTTGTGAAGAAAGTGGTTCAGATAATGAGTAAAAATAAATGTATAAATGAAAACTAAATAAAAGTTATGTTCTTGTTCGTTAAAGTGTTTATTTGTATTAATCTAATATAAATAAATTACTATTAAATTTAATGTACTATGATTAAATAACATTATTTCGATTATATTAGATTAGTGTATCATGAAATTATAAGCCTCGATCAGCATTTGTGCTCGTTTCGTGTCTAGATGTCAGATCCGTGTAGATGTTTATGTCAGAACATAATATATTATTAATATTTTAGTATCAGTCTGTAGCGCTTACAAGCTACAGGTTCTGTTTGGTTTGGGTTCTATGACCATGAAAATAATTATTTCATTGCCAATTGTACTGTGGTATAATAATAACAGCAATGAGTCCTTTCTCAATTGAATCATGTTGTAATAAACGTATTAATAATACTCTGTTTATCCCGATAATATTATAGTAACGTCATTCTTTTCGCGAAGGGACTCGCTTTCACAGGAAGGCCGAGCTGTAAGCCTAATTAGTATAATGACGTCTGATTAATGTTATTCTATATATCCTGGAATTATTATACCTCTAATAGATAGATGTTGTATTGACTGTATTAAGTAGCAACAGGTAGGTAGATGTTAAAGTTTAAACATTTTTAGTTTATAGTGAAATATATTACATTGTGAATCTAAATGATAATAATTAAATGTATTATTAATTATCAACTAATTGTAGATGAATAATCGTTTGTTAATAGCCATTATATTAATTTAAGATAGTGTATTCATAATCGAAGTCAATGTTATAACTGACAGTCGTTGCGATAGACAGACATCGTTGCAACCGTTGTACAAGAAAGAAGGTGAATTTTGTGATTAAAGTGCTGTGGAGATATTACTGGATTTTATTTCTGCAAACACTTCTGAGGCTGTCCCGATATGATATAGAAAATATAGTAATTATTTTGTGTTACCTCAAAATAATAAAATTATGTTCTAATAGTTAAATATTGCAAATAATTGACCAAAAATAAATGCACAACTTTGTAAAAAAAATTACTTAGATACTAACCTTTCGTAAATTTTACGACGATCACACGATATATCCCGATCTAATGAGCCTGCGTCCGTAATGAGTGATTGCGGGTCACTAGCGATGCGAATTAGGAAGGTATTAGAAATGAGCGGGGTGGCGGAGGTCGGGATCTTACCGAAACTGTAAATGTGCAAGGTACGCGTCGTCATTTTGACGAATGGTTAGTGAGCTAGGGTTAAGGTTCAATTTATTATAAATATAACTTGCTTGAGTATTATACTGACGCATGGCGAAAACCGTACGAACCCGAGGGGAATGGGCCACAATATCTTTACGTCTTCTATCGAGGTTTGATGGATCAAATGAGAGGTTCTTGTGCAGATGGATGGTAATGTTCAATACGTATAATTTCCTAACAGTGAGCAGATTACTAATCTTGTAGAGGTTGTCTGTAGAATATCGAAAGGGTCTAAAATACATAACTTTGATGAGAGACCTTTGAGCCCTTTCTAGGTCTAGAAATTTGGTCTTGGTGCACCAAGCCTTTTGGCTCCTCCCCAAATCGGTATACAGTATGTGATGACCGATTGTGCCAGAGCAGTATAGATTTTATTAAGTAGCAGCGGTGGCATCACATGACGCAGCGTTTTAAAAATCCATATAAGTTTTCTGACCCTGGACATGGTATTTTCAATATGGGTGTGCCAGGACAGTCTTTGGTCAACGGTTATACCAAGATATTTTGTGAATCTAACTTGTTGTATGCTTTGACAATTGCAAGGATAATGGAAGTTTGCACACTCATGGATCACGATCCCAAAATCAGCACCTGGCTGTGTTCTCTGATTCGGAGTAAAGCATATGAAGTTCGTTTTCGATACGTTCAGGGTTAAAAGATTAGCGTTTAACCAAGTTGCTATTACCGCTAATCCACGTTCTGCAGCAGCACGCACGGTAGCCCACGAGTCTCCGGCGAAAACTACTGCTGTGTCATCGGCATACGAAAATACTCGTCCACCACTGCTCCCGATATTACACAGCTCATTTATGTAAATCAGGAACAGCGTCGGGGCGAGCACACTTCCCTGCGGTACTCCGAAGCATACAGTTTTTTCATCACTAGTTAAGTTTCCAACCCTAACCTGCTGTTTTCGGTTAGATAGATAACTAGCAAAAAGAGAGAGAGCCGTACCTCTTATGCCGATTGCTTCAAGTCTGTGCAAAAGGATGGGGACAGAAACGGTGTCAAATGCCTTTTTTAGGTCTAAAAATACTGTAAGGCATTTCAGTCCTTTGTCTACATGATGTACTACTATATTGCTGGTTAATGCCTTAACCGCGTCTAGTGTAGATAGACCCCTTCTGAAACCATATTGTGATGTAGATAAAATATTATATTTATTAAGGTAACTAATTAGTCTATTATTTATCAATTTTTCTAAAATTTTTGGAATGCATGTTATAACCGATATAGGGCGGTAGTTATTGACATCGTTCCGGTCACCCCCCTTGTGCACAGGCGTAACCATAGATCTCTTAAAAGCAGCTGGAAATATCCCGGTTTTAAAGCACTGGTTAGCTAGTTGGCTTAATAGAGGGACAATGAAGTCCTTAGAAATTTTCAAAATTTTTGTAGGTATACCGTCCCAGCCAGCTGAGCTTTCAGAATCGAGACCCATGAGTATGCCATCCACTTCCTGCGGGTCGGTGTCAAGCAGTACGAATGACGAAGTATGCTGTTCACTCCTCGTGTATGATGAGCTAAGATTAGGCAGATTAGATTTATTAATTATCACTTCCGCTAATGTTTTACCTATTGTAACAAAAAACTGATAAATACGGTTTAGCGAATCGAGAGGGTGTGGTGTTATTTTAAGAAGATTTGAATTGTCCGATTTAGGGGTTTTAAATTGTGTTATTTCGTTAATTTTTAGCCAGAGCTGTTTTGGATTGTTTATTGTCATAGATATTTGTTCTCTTTGAGATTTTCTTTTAAGTTTCGACGCCCCCCGCGAATAATCCGGTAATCGTAAAAGTGTAAATGTTCAGGAAAAATAAAAAACCATTTTTACTTAATAACTCCATTAAACAACAAGTATCAGAGACTTTTTATATCGCATATCGAAGCTAATTTTTTCAGCTATCTGGTCATTTCAACAAAATTTAAGTAGTCCCAAGGGCTTCGTTATAATTTAGCTGGGTGCATTTTACTATATTAGTGTAGGTCAAGCTCTGGTCAGTAATGTCACTTACGATATTGTTCGTGTAAATTTATATTTTCGACGACAACAGTAAAATCTTGTTGCGATATTATTCGTGTAAATTTATATTTTCGACGACAACAGTAAAATCTTGTTGCGATATTATTCGTGTAAATTTATATTTTCGACGGCAACGGTAAAATCGTGTTGCGCTATTATTCGTGTAATTTGTTTTGTATACTGAACATTTGTAAAAAGCAATCCCATCCTCGTCGCCACTGATAAGTATGCGGACACAAGTGAAACAACGGGTAGCTGGTAGCACACTGAGTTTATTTGGCAAGCGACACTATTTATATAGGAGTGGATGCAACCACCCTCATATTTATTAATATTAATATACAACAATCCTCCCCATAGCTTGACAACATAAACATGATTGATTGATTGATGACTTCCTAGTAGAATTGTTTATAATCTACCCTAGGTACAGCTCGAAGTTTTCTCCCGTCACTCATTTGCCTTTCAGACCCCACAGGGGTCTGGCATGACCTTGCCTCCACGAGAGTGTCATCATGAGTCTCGTCTGTTGCCTCATGGAATTCTTCATCTTTTTCTTTTGATTTGTCAGTCGGTGTTTCTGTATCCACTGATTCATTGTTCCCCATACTCTCTCCCCACCTGTGTCTGTCTCTTTGTCGTCCTCTGGAAGTATTTGGTTAGGTGGTGAGGTTCCTTGTGGTGTGATGTCTTCGAATTCAATAGGGCAATCCCCTGTTCCGTGGGAAACTCTTGCTGTACCTTTGTATGCGATTAATTGATTTTTATGTTTTTTAACATTACATGACGTTATACAATCTTTAACAATATATACTACTTTTCCGAGCCTTTTAATTACTACACCTTTATTCCATGACCCTTGCTTTTTTATATTGTTTTTTTATACAATACATAGTCTCCAATTTTGAAACATTTGCTTGGCTTGTTGCTATTTGACACCTCAGACTGCAAACACTGTTTGTTTTCGACGTTTCGAGCGAGAGTGACAGAAGGAGTAGAGTCGATTAAATCTAATCGCGATCGTAGCTTATGACCGAACACCAACTGGGCAGACGAACAGCCCGTTGCCGAATGAATGGAATTCCGGTAATCAAATAAATACTTACATAATTTGTTATTTAATACCTTGGTATTGTTATTATTTAATATACAAGATTTAATTCCCTTCTTCACTACCTTTACGTAGCTTTCTGCCTGCCCGTTACTGGCCGGGTGAATAGCTGGTGAAGTCACATGCGATATTCCGTTCGATGTACAAAACATTTTCTCGGAAATCGCTGTGACTGCTGATCCGGTATCGACTTCAAACTTTAGTTTTATATTTTGTATCGAAACTATTATGGTCATAGGTTCGCCGCTATGTGAACATATTTTAGTCCTCCTACCGTCATCGTCAGTCTCGCTCGACCCGCCAGTTCCTACGAAATTTATTTTTTTGCACATTCTTCGTAGATGGCTATTGTATGGATGGGATGTATAGTTAGCAAACCGACACTGAGACGTTTTATGATTTTTATAACCGCACACGGAACACTTTTCTTTGTTAGCACTGGGTTTGGGTTCGTTTGTGGTCGCGATCTTGAACAGCGCCTCGGTTGACGGCGGCGCCTGCGCCGACGTCGATGCTGATGCTGCTCCCTTACGTGCACTGTGCACGCTCTCCGCCAAATCCACTGCTTTTGCCAGTGTCAACTCTTGAAGGTCACGCGTGAAAAGTTTGTCCTTCTCCGGTCCCGGCAGCATGCCCATAACAAAGCGGTCACGCAGCGCCTCTTCTACATTCAGGAATCCGCAATGTGTAGTGAGGCCACGAAGCCTCGCCGCCCATTGAGAAAATGTTTCTTCCAGACCTTGAGTAGCAGCATAGAAATTATACCGCTCACCAAACCCGCATTTTTTTGGTGTAAAATGCTTGTCAAGAAGCGTAAGAATGTCTTCGTATGGTGTCTGCGTCAGCTCTTTCGGTAAAGCCAAATCCGCCGCCAGTTTGTAAGTGCTGTCCGTGAGTGCACTCAGCAATATCGCCCGTCTTTTCACTGCCTTTGGATCCTTTACGTTGTCCACATCGTTCGCAATGAACCATTGTTCCATTCGTTGCTTATAGTTTTGCCATGTATGGATGTTATGGTCAAAACTCGACAAAATTCTAAAGTGAGACATTTTTTCAATCACTTTTCTAAGTCGCGGGTATGAAACTCGTCGCCACTGATCATCAATATAGAAAACGGTTGTGTAAGGAGCACTCGATATGAATGTAGCTGGAAATCGTTTTCATAATAAAACCCCGAATAAGCCTGTACTAGCACTTACTTAAATAAGGAAGAAAACTATATACCCGAATAATATCGTAACAATGTTTACTGTCAAATCATATTGATATTTTTTTTCGTAAAGATCTAAAACCATATTATTCGTTTAAAATACATTTTAATGAATTTTTATGGAATATACGCGTAGTTTTTCATATCTTCGTAAATAAAGATAGAAAAATTCTGAAAAAAAATTACATGGTGTAATTTAACTTCTAGATGCCGAAAAACGCATAACATGAAAAACCCCGTAATAGGTCATTACCGGATTATTCGCGGGGGACGTCGGTTTCTTTATTAAGTTTGTACAAAAGTTTCGAAAACGTCTGAAAGTGATGTGTAGTATTATATTATAGGAATCCTTCTTAGTTTGCACTTGCAATTTGTTGCGGAGATTAATACATCGAAGTACTCCAGCTGTCATCCAAGGCTTGATAACCCGCATACCACTTGGAACTGACTTAGTTGTAGTATTTGATAGTAGTGAGTTTTTTATTACATCTATAAATTTATTAGCTATGATCTCAGGGTCATTATACGTGCTAAAAAATAACATGTCAGTACTTATTAAGTTAGTGTAGGCATTATCAAAGTTAATTACAGTTTTGGTTTTGGCAGATCTTTTAATTTTTAGTGAACGGGTTATGTTAGTTACTACCATTGCGTGGTGTGTGATTGAAGTATTAATAACCCCCACAAAAGCCGAGCTCAACGTTTTGTCAATTTTTATAAATGTATGGTCCAAACAACTTTGCTCTCTGGTAGGTAGACAGTGTCCTGGTAATAGGCCATGTGCCGCTAACATATTGCGTTGCGTTGCGTTGTTGAAATGTTTCAGAAATCTTGATGATTAAATTAATATTGATGTCCCCTACAATTATAATATTTTTATGTGTCTTAATAGAGTCAAGGTGAAGATTTAATGAATTTATAAAATTATCCGCACAAAGGTTAGAGGGAGAACGGTATATGCCTATGATGGTATAGTTAGAAATAGTCACCTGCATAGCTGAAGCATGTGTGATATTGATTTCAGTTGCCTGGGCCAGGTGGCCATCTCGAACGTATGCTACCACACCATCATTTTGATTAAGCTGATTTTTCGTATAGTACGAGGTGTAGTTATTGAGCAGTGGTTGTTGTCTGTGATAGTTAAGCCTACACTCCGTTAACATCAACACATCTATATTATGTTTTATTTGTGATAAGTTTAGCTGTAAGTCAAAAAACACCGGACTACCGGCCAAAAGTGTACTGTGTTTTTATATCGCTCCGCAGTAATAAAAAGTTTTTGTACAGTTTTAAGTTGTTCTCGGTTCATTGCTGGTGATAAATTTGGTTTTGGACATACGTGCTAACTGTGAGTGGAAGAAATTACACAAAACATCACAAATAAGTCTTAACATATGAAACAATACGTGAACTTTTTGTTAATATACCCAACCGTACACCGAATACAGAGCCCTTGACGTAAACGCGTAAGCGACGCCGTCTTCCGCGCACTTAAGACCTTTTGGTCGCGAACTCCGAGTCACTTACTCGACGTGGGCCTTTATTAGTGTGCACTTCTCGGAGTGGGCATTTATTAGTGTGCGCTTTCAATTAAACTTTAAAGAAAAAGTTTTTTTTTAAAATTAATATGTCCGAATCAGAATCTTCACCTTCAAAAGAAAACTCTGAAAGTACTGTGTCCCCAACCAGACCGGGAAAAAATGTGACTTCGCGTGCCAAAAAAAGGATGGCCCTGTCATCACCACCGATTAGCAGCTCTAGTGCCTTGACTAAGGCTGATGTACAAGACATAGTAGAGACAGTAATAAAAACTGCAATGACTGACATGCTTGCGCAATTAAATACTAATATGAACTCTGAGCTCAAATCAATCAGGGAAGAGTTGAAGGAAGTAAACGAGGCTATGGCTTTCATGAACAATCAATATGAAACTGCTATTTTGGAAGCCAAAAAATCTTCACAAACAATAAAGGAACTTGAAACCAAAAATGAACTAATGTCCAACACCATTATAAAACTCACGAATCGCGTAAACCAGATGGAACAACATGCTAGATCCAGCAATATTGAGATTCAATGCGTTCCAGAGAACAAAACAGAGAATGTCATCAAAATCAAATCAAATCAAATCAAAATCAAATTTATTTATTTGGAACAAGAAACACGTACAGATATAAACAGATTGAAACGATGATAACCGCAGTAGTATAAAACTGTGTCGCGGTTATCAGCGCCCCTCTCCAGGTAAGGAAGTTAAACTGTTCCAGTTACAGTGTTGTTACAGTTATATAGTAACAACAAAAATGCAGACGTGAATTATTAGTTAACAATCAATAAAAATAAAAGTAATCTATGGTAAGTAAAATAAAATAAAATAAGTAAAATAAAATGGATTTGTGTGGATCGAAGAGTGGTTGTGTGTGTAAGTGCTTGTGTAATTTGTGTATGTTTTGTGTGTGTGCGTGTGATAAAATGTGATAGTTATACTTCCGCAAGTTCTTCTGTTTCGTCATAATTTAATTGTTTTAGCCAGATATTTAATTTAATTTTGAGTTTTTTTCTAGTTAACGAGTAGATATTTATTTTCTTATTTATTGTATTGTACATTTTGGAACTAATGTGTTTATAGTGACGGCGTGCCGCTTCAGTTCTGCGAACTACTATACCACATATCCTATCAGACCGGCGTTTTGTGCTGCCGATATTCGGATCATAGGCAAGCTGGCAATGTTTACGGAGTATGGCCTGTAGTATAAATAATTTTCTTACAGTGAGAACCTGACACAGAGAATACAACGCCGTTGTTGGATATCGCATCGGTTTCTTTGCCAAAACCTTAAGTATAGCACGCTGTCCGCGTTCAACTCGTAACATTGTCGTCTTATGAGCTCCTCCCCATACAACAAGGCAATAACCTAATACCGACTGAGTCAGCGAGAAGTATACAGTGATTAAGCTGTCAAAATCAACAACCGATCTAAGTTTCTTAAACACATAAATAAGCTTCCTTAGACGTGTAACTGTGGCATCCGTTTGCTGTTTCCATTTAAGGTGACTATCCACCAAAATACCCAGGTATTTGATAGTCTGAGCACTGACAAGTTTAGGACAGTTACAAGTAGTATTTGGTGAAGAGGTAGCACATGTATGAGCACGAATCACGATAGGAATTGCAGGTTGACTAGACCTATTGGTGGAAAATGCAATGAATTTAGTCTTACTAATATTTAGGGTTAAGAGATTTTTGGTTAACCATTTCATGACACTGGTTAGGGCCAGTTCTGAGTTTATTTGAACCTCACTCCAATCACTACCATGAATTATTAGAGCTGTGTCATCTGCATAAGTAATAATTTTGCAGTTGGGTAGGTGTAACTGACACAGCTCATTCACATATATGAGAAATAGGGTTGGCCCCAGTACACTGCCCTGGGGAACCCCAAAAGTAAGAGATTCTTCTCTGCTTACAAAGTTTTCTATCTTAAGGGACTGTTTACGGCCTGTTAGATAGCTACTGAATAAGTCATATGCAGTACCGCGAATTCCCATGCCATCTAGCTTCGAAAGAAGGGTGGGGACAGAGACAGTGTCAAAAGCCTTTGAGAGGTCTAAAAAGATACCAATAGTTTTATGCTTCTTTTCAAAATTGTCCACAATTGTGTCGGAAAGTTCTAAGACAGCATCATCTGTGGATTTACCACTTCTGAAACCGAACTGATTTGGTGCTAATATGTTAAATTTGTTAGGTATTTAGTAAGTCTAATATTTATAACTTTTTCGAAAATTTTAGATAAGGTGGAAAGTACAGAGATAGGTCTGTAATTTGAGACACTGTCTCTGTCTCCGGATTTGTAGATTGGATGAACAATCGCAGTCAGTTTGACAAAACAGCTGGGGTCGGTCATAGGCTGCGCCATTACAGATAAGGATATTTTAAGCTGCACACGAATTGCCAAAGTAAACCGTGACTCTCCGAGGCCTCGATCAATCGTTACTCAGTTCAGCTCCCCAAGACTCCGAGATCAATTTTTGGCAGCTTCGATCGACTTCAACAAGAAAAACAGTCAGGACAAACTGAACTCTTCTCACGTTGGATTGGTGGGACCTAAAAAACCTATCTACGTACTGGAGCATCTGTCGGCGACCAACAAGGAAATCCACGCTGCAGCAAGAACCAAAGCTAGAGAATTAGGATTTCAATTTGTGTGGATCAGAAGCGGTCGTATTTTAATGCGTAAAGACGTTACATCGGAATATATAGTGATAAAAGATCTAGCAACTTTAAATAATTTAAAATAAGTTTTAACTTTGTAGAAGCTTTTTATGCATGTCAATTTTATTGTATTACATAAACAAAATTCAACTTGTTGAACATTGAGATTTACTATCAAAATGTAAGAGGCCTGCGGACGAAAACGCACGATTTTTTATGTAAAATTGCAACATGTAACTACGATATTCTAATTCTGACAGAAACTTGGCTTAATAATAGTATATGCAATAAAGAACTGTTTGATGATAGGTACTTGGTCTATAGAAGAGACAGGGAAAGCTCGGGCTATCACTGGGATAGGGATGGCGGAGGTGTCTTGATTGCGGTATCTAAAAAACTAGCTTCAAAAAGATTACTGAATAGACAAAGTAACTGTGAGGATCTATGGGTGTCTGTAGAAATACCATGCGAGCGCTCGAGGCAACTCCGCCGTCTTGACCTTTGTGCAGTCTACCTGCCACCACCGGTCTCTAAATCAATGTTGGAACATTTTATTGCTAATTGTAATTCTTACCAGGATAACCATAATGCTTACACATGCATAGTGGGAGATTTTAACTTGAGAACTATTAACTGGAATGACCTAAACAATCCTCTCAAAAATCGGCACATTAGTAGTCTCGATCAACTTCTTATTGATTTTACATTAGTTAATAATCTCCGACAATGCAATAATGTCACTAACAAAAACAGTAGACTACTGGATGTTGTATTGGTGGATGTTCCACGTTGTTGCGTTAGTGAAGCGGATCCTTTAAGTGTGGTAGACCCACACCATCCTCCACTAGATATACAAGTAACATTGACGGAGTCGCCAAAACTAAAATGTAATAGCATTGCAAAAAGAAACTTTCATAGGGCCGACTATGAAGCAATAAACAAGCATTTGAAGGATAAGGACTGGGAAGAGTGTCTGGGATGTTGCAGTAGTGTTGACGAAATGGTGGAAGTTTTTTACAGCGTTATTGGATCAGCTATTAATACTTTTGTACCTACCATCAGAAAGCAAAGTGGTAGTGTTCCAATATGGTTTGATAAGAAACTTCTTAACTTATTAAAAGAAAAAAACAAACTTCGTATTAGGTATAAAAAGTACAAGAATCCCCTCGACAGGCTATCACTCAGATTAATCTCTAAACGATGTGACAATTATGCTAAAAAGTGTTACAATAGTTACATTGAGAGTACAGAAGAATCTATTGCTAGAAGTCCTAAAATTTTCTGGTCATATGTCAAGAATAAACGTGGTGGAGAAAGTTCATACCCAGCATCAATGACTAATGGTCCGATAACATTTTCGAATGGAGAAGAAATATGTGAGTTATTTGCTTTAAATTATAGCAGCGTTTATAAAGAAGAAACAACATCACCTTCAGGTCAAAACTATGTAGCCTCCGAATACCTGCAAGCAATAGCCACACACTCAGATAGTATAGCTTCCGTGGACATCAAATATGAAAATGTTGAGAAAAAACTAAAAAGCCTTGATATTACTAAGGGGGCAGGACCAGATGATATACCGCCACTGTTTATTGGTAGATGTGCACCTAGCCTGGCTGCTCCTTTGGCGAAGATATATAACGCCTCAATCCGATCTGGTCAATTCCCTAAAGAGTGGAAGCAGACGAAAGTAGTACCGGTGTACAAGAGTGGAGACCCTAATGACGTAAAGAACTATAGACCAATATCCATCCTTTCGATTTTCGGTAAAATATTGGAGTCGTTGATTTGCCCACATATTCAAAGATATTTTTCCAAGTTCTTAAGTAACCATCAGCACGGCTTTGTAAAGAACAGATCCACAAGTACAAATCTGGTGTCTTTTGTTGAAGGCTCATGCGAAACCATGGATAAAGGTATACAGGTTGACGCAGTTTATACGGATTTTAGCAAGGCGTTTGATAAGGTTTCACATAAACTGCTTGTTGAAAAACTAGCTACGTACGGCGTCACCGGTAGTCTTCTAAAGTGGTTTGGTTCTTATCTGGCTGGTCGGGAGTTTTATGTGGTTGTCAATGGGTTCCGGTCAGGCAGGTATTTAATTGCTTCGGGTGTCCCTCAAGGTTCTCATCTGGGCCCAGTATTATTTATCTTATATATAAACGACGTGACATCGTGCTTTCACAATAGTAGCATATTCCTTTTTGCAGATGACCTGAAAATTTCAAGACCCATCAGGTCTCAACAAGACGTAAACCTAATGCAAGAAGATATCGACCGATTATCTGCATGGTGTTGTCAAAATAAAATCTCGTTGAATAGTTCGAAATGTAGCCACATAAAATTCACCAGGAAAGTAAATACAGTAAATTCGGCGTACCAAATAAACGGGGTGAACTTATGCGAGGTGGATGTAGTACGAGATCTGGGAGTTATCTTGGACTCTAAACTCACATTTGTACCACATATTGAGAACATAATCAGTCAATCCCAACGTATGCTTGGATTTGTCATTCGTAATGGAAAGGTATTTCAACGCCCACATACTAAATTAGTTCTCTACAATAGCCTTGTTAGAAGCATCCTGGAATACTGCAGTGTGATATGGAGGCCTCACTACGCAACCCACTCGCTGCGGATAGAACGAGTCCAAAAAAGGTTTATCCGATATCTAGGGTACTCAAAGGGAAGGCAATTTAAATATCTCTCCTACGTTGATAAACTAGGCTGCTACAAAATGAGTACCCTGGAAGCTCGAAGGGAGCTCTTGGATTTGAGATTCGCATATAAACTGCTCAATAACACCATTGACTGCCCACAATTGGTACGTAAGTTCAATTTCAGAGTACCCCGTAGACCACCTCGCAAACCTATAACACCCTTAGCTCCACCTCTTCGCCGTACAGTGTTTGGTGCTAATTCGCCTATACCCCGCATGTGCAAACTCATTAACGACCGTAGCGACCTGGTTGATGTCCACGCAGACTCAATATCGACGTTTGTCAGACGTAACTAGTATTACAGTATTTAATATAACTATCTAGAATTTAAGTACTTCTTACTTTAAGTCTTCAAAATTATTATTTTTGAATGAAGTAATCGTAATCTTTCAAATCAGTCTAAAATTAAATGTATAATAACAAAGAGCATTTTGCATGAGGTGTTTGCCTGTAATTGGTTGTGCAGTTAGATTTAAGACACAATTACCTATAAGCTCCTATCTGTGTAATATCTGTAACAACTGTTGGTGAACCTTAATTAAATAAAAAAAAAAAAAAAAAAAAAAGTCTTCAAAGTTAGAATAGACACTCCTAATATTTTGCGTTATTACTGACAAGTTATAGCTATCATGCTGTAAGTGGTTATGCAATTCTTCAATGTTTATAATAGCTGACTTCGAAATTTCGGAGTCATCTATTTCCCGTAAAGTAATAAGATTGCTATCCAGCAACGTTGTTATAATACAAGTGGGGCATCGTACAAGTTACGTTAGTGAAGAAAAATTGAGAGACTACGTGTAAATATTTTAATTTGATACTTAATTTATAAGTGCAAGGCAGTTTAAGTATGTACGAGAGGGTGTGTAACCTGTGTAAGGGTGAGTGCGTGATAAGAGTTTGAGAGATTGTTAGCGTGTGTGTTGTTGAGTGTGAAGTGTAAGTTGTTTGAGCATTGCCTTTTATTACATTATGACGGTACTGAACATGCGTGAATATGTAGATTTTAATTAACCTGAAGTTTGACACATTTAACAAAGTATAAAGACAAAAAATTAGGTTACTAATACATAAGGAAATAAATAATAATGGCAACTTAGTAAAGACCTTTACATAACATAGTCACAGTTCTTGCAATAAATGATGTACCTGAGATTCGCTCTTGATAAGAATAGCCCGAGAATGTTCATCTCGTTTCAAGAAGACACGTCCAAATGCGGTCCAGCAGAATTTATATTGTTTTGATTTAGCTAGATCCCGCGCTAAGAAGTACAGACGGTTTCCCTTAGCAGTAAGATGTTCTGATATAAACACAGGGGTATCCTCATTGTTGGTGAAGCCGAGATGTTTAACCTGGAGCTTTATTTTATTCTTTATATTGTAGGTTTTAGCTTTCTGTAGAAAATCGGTTTTTATTATAGATGAACCAAGCTCGACAATAATGGGGGTGTTTTTAGCCCCGACCTTCTTGCCCTGGATTCTATGGATATCCTTTACATCTTTCACGTCCAAATTTCCGCTAATGCTCTTTGAGAGGGATAACACCATGTTTATGAGGTCTCCTCTAGTTTCTTGAGGTTTCCTGGGAACGTTCTTAAGTTCTATACAGGTTTTCTGTGTGCATCTTTGTAGGTCTTCCATTTTTTCTTCCAATATGGTTATATACTCTCGGTCTTTTTTTGCTTGTGACTCAAGAGATTCAATTTTCTTAAGCACCTCTTCGCAAGAAAGTATAGCTATTGTTCTTTGCAAATTCGCGTGCCATGTAAAAAAGCTTTTTGGAACTAGCTGGTAACTGTTCCGCCACATAGACTGGCTGGCGTTTCCCGGGAATACCAATTTGTTCGGTGTTCAATTTGTTCTCCTTTATAGGTATATTTGATGCATCTATGATGGGGCGTATAGTAGTTGTCGGAGTGTTTTTTCCTGGTTGGCGGTAGATATCTCTAAACTCCGTATCACCAATAGAAACTCAGGCTAGCTTCCCGATGTTACATACTGTTTTTATTAGAGCATCAGTATTTTCGCTATCCGTCGGTGGGATATTACGTATTTCAATACCAGCTGAGCGTGACTTTAATTGCAAATCAATAATCTTCCTTTCAAGAGATTCTATGTAGCAGCGTTGCTCCTGCTTTTCCTTTCTTAAATCCTCCACCTCTCTTTTTAGTTCTTCGAAATTTTGATTGATGTACTGCATAGATCGTTCAATACCGGCGTTAGTTTTATATATTTCCGCATTGGACTCCTGTATCTTGGTGTTTTGCGATTTGATTACTTTTATATCTGCTGACAGCTTCGATATAAGAGGTGACTGGTCCGTTAACATCTTGTAAAGATTAGCATTTTGGTCAGTCTTGCAACTAGCCAATTGATCTTGCAGTTCCTCCCGATTTAGGCTGGCTTCACCCTGTGGCGATTTTTTGGGTTTTGATCGTCTATTCCTGGTGTTGACAAATTCGCCCGCTGTGACAGGCGAGTTTAAATCCGGTTCGGAGCGCGTTTGACCCAGTATATTAGGTTGAGATTTCGGTGGAGTGCGTTGTACGCCTGCCATTTTATAAACTCGACTTTATGTCTAAACCAGTATGGTCGCAGATATACACGCTTCACAATTACTTTCGTAGCCGATGCACATCTCGTAGCTCTTCGTAGCGGTCGTCGCGCTCGTAGCGGCTGGCTCGTAGCAAGTAGGCGGATGACGCCTGACCCAAATACATGTAGTGTACCGATAATTAGCGGCCCACTGCTACTGTCACGGTGGCGTAGCGGTCAGCGCCCGGGTCTCACAACGCACACGATCCGGGTTCGAGTCAGCGAATCACAATCACTTTTGCGAGCACTTTTCAAACGTCAATATTAGAAATAGTTTTATCTCACTCTAGGACCGCCTAGTGGGAGGACACTAATTAAGGTATAAATGCCAAAAGAGTGACAAGGAATCAAAATTCACAGGGAACAACCAATCACGTAATTTACGAGAAAAAAGCGCAATGAGAACCGACACACGTCCACTCGTCAACACGTTCGACGGCCGAAATATCCAAATGTTAGACATAACCCAGTCTGGCAACTTTCAAAACACGTTGACCAATATTGGAACACAATGGCAATTTATTCCTCCATCATCTCCCCACTTCGGTGGGATTTGGGAAGCAGGAGTAAAATCTATGAAACACCATTTGCGTAGAGTGATAGGAGAGCAGACACTCACTTATGAACGCTTCGTGAGCACGTTTCGACAGCAAACGGAAGCACGTTTAAACTCAAGACCTTTATGTGCACTTAGTGAAGATATCAACGACAATATTGTGTTAACACCTAGTCATTTCTTAATAGGAAGAGAAGCAGTAGGGATACCAGACCCGCTATCGGAAACTAATACAGATCATATAAATAGATGGAAACAGATCCAAAAAATGAAAAAGGATTTCTGGAAAAGCTAGACTAAATATTATTTACACCAACTACAACAAAGGTACAAATGGAAAACTAATCAAAAAAACATGTCAGTTGGAAATCTAGTCATTATAAAATATGAAAAAGTGTCTCCCAGCAAATGGCCACTAGCAAAAATAAAGGAAATGCATCAACTAAGTATTATTTTGAGATACGTATCGCCGTCTGATGGTATGCCCGTGGAACGATTTCTGACGTTTTTAAATTTAAAAAGTCATACCGGAGAAGAGATGGCAAATATAGTACTCAGTTATCTAGAGGGTTGCAAAATAGATATTGCAAAGTGCAGAGGACAATCATATGACAATGCTGCTAATATGTCAGGACGATACAAAGGGATGCAGCAAAAAAATTTAGAGCATAATAAATATGCTGTATTTATACCATGCGCTGCACATACTCTAAACTTGATTGGTCGCAGTGCTGTTGATTGTTGTACGATCGCAGTGAATTTTTTTTCAATTGTGCAGTTGTTATACAATTTTTTTTCGGCTTCTACTCATCGTTGGGCAGTTTTAAAAGAATTAATAGGCAACGATAGCGTTCTGAAGTCGCTGTCGGACACTCGTTGGGAAGCTCACGCTGTAGCTACGAGTGCAATATAACAATCCTATCCGAAAATTTTGGATGCTTTAGATGAAATTGCTGAGGACACAAACCAAAAAGGTGAGACCAGGTTAGAATCACAAAATATTTCAAACAAAATGCAAGATTTTGAGTTTATATTTATGCTCACTTTGTGGAATGCTATTCTACAAGTTTTTCATCGCACCAGTAAAGGACTCCAAGAAGAAGGATTAGATCTTAAAACATGTTCCAATTTGTATCATTCTTTATCGGGTCATCTCGTTGAAATGAGGAATCAATTTGAAAAATTTGAAGGCGAGGCAAGAATTTTTTTTCCTAATGGGGAATATAAGGAAACTCAAAGACGAATTAGGAAGAAACAAGTAAATGATGGAAATGCAGAGGAACTTGATTTGAATCCTAGAGACAAATTCCGCATTGAGACTTTCAATGTAATAATTGACACACTTAATGCTCAAATGCAAAGAAGAGGTGATGTATACCATGAAGTTTCACAAAAGTTTTCATTTCTTGCGGATCTAAATAAGTCATGTTCAGAATATGAAAAAGATATCCAATTGCTCTTACAATCTTACCCAGAAGACTTCAATGAAAACATCCTCGGCGAATTTAATCATTTTCACAAATATGTTCGAATAAAATATGAATTTTCAGAAACAAAGGTCACCCATTCCGATCTATATGAAATGATTATTAAAGATAAAGTAAAGTGCGTTTTCCCAAATATAGAAGTGGCGTTTAGAATCTTTCACAGCTTAATGATTACTAACTGCTCTGCTGAACGATCCTTCTCACAACTAAAAAGATTAAAAAACCCGCAAAGAACAAAAATCCGTCCAGACAAGCTTAATTCTTTAGCATTAATGTGTATTGAGGCAGACATACTTCGTCAGATAAATTTCGACGATGTAATCTCGGAGTTTGCTCTGATTAAGGCAAGGAAAAAAATGTTTTAAGTTTTAAATTATACCTACTACACTTTCTATTTTGATGAACTTTCATTTTATACTTTCTACCTTCCATTATATTCCTTCCATTTCCATTTAAGCAATAGAGGGCCTACACAGGCTCTGTGCTTAGGGCCTCGGATACTCTTAATCCGCCACTGCGGCTCGTACATAAACGGAGAACCGAGTCACATTATCCATGAATTTGCACTCAACGTGCCTCCCGGTTATAGGATTATAGAAATCCCGAAAAACGCAATATACTTTCCAATCAACCAAAACAACATTAGCTGCATACATATCAGGCTGTTAGATATAAATAACCGCTTAATAAATTAGCGCGGTGAAGAAGTGCAGCTGTATTTGCATCTCAGAAGAAAAAATGATTGACTACAATAAATATGTGCACCAACAAATCAAAAATATCAGTTCCGCTCAAGCTTCCAACCAAATAAGAGCTCGCCCTAAGAAGAAAATAAAATTAACTAAAGACAACAAGGCATTTCTCAAAGCGATCGGTTTGCTAAAATGAATATTTTAGACGTTTTATCCACTCCGACTTACGACAGCACTGTTGAAGGAATCGAATTTCATTCTTACAAGCCCTACGTAACTAGTTTCAATAGAAACGATGAAATCCGCATACCTATTAACCAACAAGACTTGTATATTCTTCCGTCTGCTAGTACCTTGTATTTGGAAGGAACTGTTATAGTCAGTAAAAAGGATATGAAAGAGAAAGCCACTAGTGTTCATTTTACGAATAATGCTCTGCTCTGCTTGTTCCAAGATATAAGATACGAGCTGAATGGAGTGGAAATTGATAGAATAAAAAATGCTGGTATAACTACCACCATGAAATCATTAATATCAATGAATGAAAGTGAATCAAAGATATCTAATGCGTGGGGCTGGAATATCGATGGTACAAAAAATATTAATGGGGTTTTCCGCTTCTATACCACTCTGTAACATCATCGGTTTCGCAGAAGATTTCAAGAAAGTCGTGATAAATAGTAGGCACGAACTGATATTGCTACGAAGTAACACTAACCTGAATGCTGTCAAACTTAACACCGGTGAATTTGTAGACGACGTTCAGATAAATAAAATCATCTGGCGTGTACCGCATGTTAAAGTGTCCGACAAAGAGAAAATAAGTTTGCTAAAACTGTTAGAAAAAGATCGTCCTCTCCAGATGATATTCAGAAATTGGGACCTGTACGAATATCCAGCTTTACCTAAAACTACAAAACATACGTGGTCTATCAAAACTTCCTCACAAATAGAGAAACCAAGATACATAATTATGGGCCTACAAACAAATAGAAAAAACAATTCAAGTGCTGATATGTCCCAGTTCGACCACTGCCATGGTCGTGATGTTAGAGTATACTTACTTCCCGTATGAAAACTTAAATGTAAGTTTCGCCAATAACAGAATCGCTTTATTATACGAGCAATACATCCGATTTCAACAGTCTTATTACGGCCGTCGCTCGGAACCCTTATTAAGTGAGAAACAATTTAAAGATTTGGCGCCGCTATTTGTCATCGATTGCTCTAGGCAAGCTGATAATGTAAAGACAGGTCCTATTGTGGATGTAAGAGTGGAAATTGAGAGTGATTCGGATATACCAGATCAAACTTCTGCATACTGTCTTATATTGAACGACTGTATAATTGAGTATAAGCCGCTGAGTAATACTGTGAGAAAAATATCATGAATCCGAATACTATCATAATAGATGTTCAAGGGTTTAAAGACCTGTACAATAATTTTATAATAAAAGAATTAGCTTTTGCTAGTCGTGATTATACGCAAACATTTTTAATAAAACCACCATACTTGTTTAAATACTTAACAAGTGACGAAAAGAGACAAGTTAAATGGTTGGAAAAAAATAGAGGTATTTATTGGAATGAAGTTAATTTTAATTTTTTTTTTTTTTTTAATTTATTTATTTCATAAGCCTAATACAATAAAGGAGAGAAAAAACGGGTTAACAATGCATAATGTCCTTACATAACTACTATCCTTAATTAGGCTAAGTGTATGCACGTTGTGTGAAACTCCTCCTGACACCCAAACTAGGACATGTCCTGTATCTTAGGTGTCAGCGATTCCTTCCTGCCCTTCACATTTGTGCAGCCCAACTTTTTATTGCATTACAAAAAGAGAATAAGTATAATCTAAGTTTTAAGATAAATAATAATAATAAAAAAATACAATAAAGAATAACCACCTTAATTCATCTCTGCAATAATATGTGTAGAAGTGAGTGTAGTGTATGGGTGAGAGTAGTGTTAGGGTAAGTGTAGTGTGAGTGTAGTGTGAGAGAGTCTATGTGTGTGTGTTAGTAAGTTGCGGATGTGTGCCTTTGAGTTGCGTATGGTGTGAATGCAATGTCTTAGCCAATGTTGCTATCCAGCAAATCCTCAGTTTCCTTATAAGTTAAAGAAGTAAGCCAATCTTTTACCTTCATTTTGCAATTTATTCTGTTTAGGTGAAATATGTCTAACTGTTTGTTCGCCTTATTATACAACCTTACGCTAAGGATAAAATAATGTTTACCCGCGAAAGAGGTTCTTGTTCGATCGGGTTTAAAGACCCTATGTTTAATTCTACCTCGAGGCTCCAGTAGAGGCCGAGACTTGTGTTTACGGGCTATGGTCAAGTGGACATACAGTTGCCTCACCGTGAGAACTTTACAGTCAGCGTAAAGTTCAGCCGTAGGGTACCTGTAGGGTCTTTTTGTCATGACCTTTAGTACAGCCCTCTGGGCGATCTCAAGCTGTAGCATCGTTGATTTAGGTGCTCCACCCCATACCGTCAAACAGTACGATAGTAGGGACTGGCATAGAGCCAGGTACACCATTTGCAGGGTTTTTGTGTCCGCTGACTGACGAAGTCTTTTAAATATAAATATGAGTCTTCGAACCCGAGTAGTGACAGTTTCAATTTGTTTATGCCAACGGAAACTCTGGTCTATATAAATGCCCAAATATTTAACGCAGGGAGATCTAGTTATACCCAAGCAACAGCAATCAGGAGCAGGCAGCAGACACGAGTGTGCTGTAATTTTGAAAGTCGGCGGGGGCAGCTGGTCAGATCGCATTGCAAAGGGTATAAACAGGGTTTTATCAATATTAAGTGTCAGAAGATTATTAGACAGCCAATCCATAATAATTTTAAGAGCATTTTCAGCATTTTGCTTTGCTTGGGACCAGTCAACTCCGCTTACAATAAGAGCTGTGTCGTCGGCGTAAGTAAATATTTTGCCGTTTTGGAGGGGCATATCGCATAAATCATTTATGAATATAATAAATAGTGTGGGTCCCAGAATGCTTCCTTGCGGAACGCCGCAGTTGATAGCCTCCTCATCACTAACATGTTCCCCTATTTTCACCACTTGTACACGTTCTCTTAGATAGTCGGCAAAGATTTTTAAAGGGATACCCCTTACTCCTACTCGTTCTAACTCATCTAGAAGGATAGTGACAGAGACAGTGTCAAAAGCCTTAGCCAAGTCTAGAAACAGGCCCAAGCATTTTTGCTTTTTATCTAAATTCCGAATAGCATGTTCTGTTAGAGCCAGTACTGCATCCTCCGTGGATATACCAGTTCGGAAACCATACTGGCTCCCAGACAAAATTTTATTTGATTCAAGATACCGCGTTAGACGCTTGTTTAGTATACGCTCCAGTACCTTGGAAAGAGCTGAAAGGACTGATATTGGTCTATAGTTATTGGCACTGCCTGTCACCCGACTTATACACTGGATGCACAACTGCCTTTTTAAAAACCTTTGGGAAAATACCCGACGAGATAGACAGGTTACAAACATGAGTAATAAGAGGGACCAGGGTTTGACGAGATGCTTTTATTATACTGGCAGGGATACCATCCCAACCGACTGCGCAATCAGATTTTAAATTAATGATTATACTCTCCACCTCGTCTGCGTCAGTTTCAAGAATAGCTATGGAGTTTAGGTTACTATGACTATTTGGAGGAGTAGAACTATAGGGAGCGGAATTATTGCTAGAAATTTTATTAGCCATTTCCCTACCAATACCAGCAAAGAAGTTGTTAACTTTATTAGTAGAGGTTTTAGGGTCATAAAGATTTATGAGTTCGGTAGGTGGGGCTGATTTAGGTTTTAAATTCACTACCTTATTGATTACATCCCAAGTTGATTTTGGACTGTTCTTCGCCTTCATAAATTCTTCTCTCTCAGAGTTTTGTTTTAACCGCCGTAGTAGGTCATTGCAATAATTGCGGTACCTTTTATAAGTAATCAGTAATATGCTGTTTTCTGGAGAACCGTTGACTTGATTATGGAGATTATCACGGTGAGTTATACATTTAAGGAGCCCTGGAGTAATCCAGGGTTTTATATTTCTATTTTTACGCGGGATTTTGAGAACCTGGGTGTGATTATTAATAATTGTAGATAGGGTAGTAACTAGTATCAGCAGCCAGATTAGCGTCAGAAGCGTTGAGAACAGTTGTCCAGTCCGTATTATCTATTTCAGTTTGCACTGCCGCGTAGTCCACTTTTTTAACTGTCTTAGGAGGTTTTAATTTCATTGGTTGGTTCTCGATAAAGAGAATGAGGGGCTCATGATCCGTGATGTATGTCTTCAAAACTAGTGTTATGGCAGGGGCATTAGTGCGAAGTAGTACATGGTCAATACAGTTATTAAAACGCGTTGGGAATAAATGAGCGGGGAGAAAGCCATGCATGGCACTTAAAGTAAGGTATTCACCACAGTTTGCGTCAGTACTCCCGGTCTTAATGTCAATATTCATATCGCCTATAACTGCAACCGACGGGAAATCATTCAGAGTTGCAAGAACATTCTGAAGACTATTACTAAAGTTAGTAATGTTTGTGAATGAAGGTGAGCGATAGAGTGCAACTATACAGCACTTTAATCCTATTTTACACACCAGACAATTTCCTCCGATAAATTGCGGTTCTAATACTTCACATATAATATTGGTTTTGACATAAATAGCAACCCCATCATTTTGGTTTTGTATGTTTTTAGTGCAGTATGAAACATAGCCTTCCAGTATGGGGAGGACGGGCGCTTTCCTGAGCCAACACTCAGACAGTACAAGGATATCGCACTGAAAATGAAGACGGGACAATAATGCTAGGACTTTGTCAAAATTTTTGTTAATGCTTCGCACGTTTATGTGAAATATTTTTAACCCGTTCTTGTTTCCTAGTTTATCTGAACACGACTCAGGAGAACATTTAAATGATTTGGACACTGTCAGATTATCGAGATCATTGTTAATTTCCTTTATATTATCCATTTATATTTAGTAAATTATCGTAGGTATTCATGGCATAAGAACATTGCTGACGTAATGCTTGTTGGTGGTGAACAACGGGTTTGAGTAATATTATGTGACAACGAAATAGTGTGAGTATTTCGCGAGAACTAGTCTGGATCAAAAATGCATCATCAAGCGTGGTATGAGTGCGTGGGTGTGATAGTAAAAGCAGAGTGTGAGATAGATTTTTGAGTGTGGTATTTGTGAGTAACATAAATATGTTTGACATATACATAATATTTACGATGATGGTTTGCAATTTGCACAAAATAACAGATATTAATAATAATGAAAGAAAAGAAAAAACAAAAACGTACAGATATATCTTAATCAAAAAAAGGCTTATAGACATTCTAGCAGTGCCAGTTAGTCAGAAGTATACATTGACTATAAAGAATTTCGACGTATAATCGTTCCATATCTAGAAAATAAGGAAATCATTGTAATTGGTTTGGAGAAGGCGAAGTGGATAAAGGAACTTTGTGTGAATTGTAAAGTATCAGACCTTGGTGGAGAACAATGTCTTAATTTCTCTGCTTTGCATAAAAAATACTGTGAAGGAAGATCTAATTTTAATTGTAATAAACATTTAAAGCATTGTGCGCTTAAAAATGTGCTTTGTTTAAGGAAGTATTTAGAATGGGCATTAAATGTATACCTATGTACTTAGGTTATTGGTTTTTAGGTTTTTAAATAAAAATCTTTTATAAAGTAAAGCTTTTATTTTGTTACATACCTCACACTTCTCCAAATAACACAACCTAATACGAAATTAGATAAAAAAATCTTAATAAAAAAATAAAATTCTATAACACTTAAAATACATGTTACAAATAAGTAGATCGTAATATTAAAGCACACAAATGTATTGCCTAGAATCTGATCCTAACCCCAATTACACTGTTCCATAATAAAAATAATTAAATTAAAAGACTATAACAAAAATAACTTTAATTACCTAACCAGATACAGCATTTATTTATAATCATACAATTAATAATAATAATCACTAAACCCAAAAAATAATAATTAGAAATCACTGTCTATCAGAGATTTTGAAATTTTCTTAACTAATGATTCCGTATCGTCCATAACATTATCAATTGCATCTTTAACGATGTATTGTGCATTTATTATCACGTTCTCACTATCACTGTCACTGTCACTTGTATTGTTATTGCAAAGAACTACAACTGATATTTTTATCAGTTTTATCCCGCGTCGATGCAGTTTACTCATCACGAAAGATTTTGTTGGTTGTTTCTTATGAGAAGGCTTTTCTCGACGTTGTCGTCTGGATTTCTTTTCTTTCGTAACTTGACTGCAGTGCGGGGGTTCGTTGTAAATCATCTCAGAAAGTCCTTCGTAAGGATTCTGAGTATACTGGCTGAATACAATATCTGAATCGCCAATCTGAAACAAAATAATAACAAATGATTAGTAACTTATTAAATGAAAAGAATCTACATTATAATTAGAAGTAGATTTAAAATATGTATTTTACTCACCGATGACATGGTTATGACGTACACTGATGGAACAAATATCTCTAATATTGTACAAGTACTCGAGGTGAGTAATATTTTGTAAATAACCTTAATTTAGGTAGGTAGCTAATTTAGGTAAATATATTTATAGTTACAAACATTGCGACATTATAAATTAGGGTGCGTTCACATGGACCTATTTGGTATGTCATTTTTGTTTGTATTTGAAATGAAGTTTTAGTACGATTAGGGAACTTAACCGTTTAACGAATTTATATACTACATAAATGTGTTGAGTCACATCTTTTTCATAAATCTGCTTAAATGAATGACTATTTTAATAGGTATATCGTCAATTAAAGTAAACAGTCATTTTGCTAAACAATCTGTTCAATGATCATACATTGATAACAGATTTTGATGTAATCATTATTATATATTAATTATCAGGGCTATGTGAACGAACCCTAAGTTCACCTCAACTCTAAAAATGTTAACTTAGCATTTGTGCGAGCATTGTACTCTGATGGTTTTAATTAGATTGACAAAGCACATTATGATCGTAATACATATTGAAACTAAATCTTATTTATATAGCAATAAAGGCGGAATACCACTGACTTATCATGAAATAAAAGTCGTTCGAATATTCAGTTGGAGCGTGTATGAACTTGAACCTCAACAAATAGCAAGCTTGCAATTATAGTGTCATTCACATGCAATATATCATATTTCGTTATCGTAAACTAGCATCGCTCTGCGACGCTACCTGCGAATTATTGATATGAACCTAATTCGCTCATAATTTTAATGGTTAGCAATAACTACCTAAACAATGTGTTTACAAATAAAACAATACCTATTCATTATTTTTTACTTAATTTAATAATCATTAATTACACTTATGTACTTATAATCTACAGATACAGAATAGTAACTATATATAATATTCTATACTAGGTCATCATTAAGAAATACAGTTGTTAAGTGCCTAATATTCTTATTGCTATTTTAATTCATAATATTCTAGGTATTAAGCACTTTCCAAGCGGAGATCCAGCGGGCCAGGGGACTGGCCCGCGAGGAGTCGCTGGCGACTCTGGACAGGGACCCGTGGGGACGCCCATACAAGTTGGTGCGGGAGAAAATCCGCCCATGGGCTCCCCCGCTGACTCAGAGTCTCCGGCCCCAGCTTGTGGAGGACGTGGTGAGCGCTCTGTTCCCCTCGAGAGGGGAACACACCGCTCCGCCCATGGCTCCGCCTACTGCGGTGCCCGCTGCGGACCACACCGCCGACGACGATGACGATGCTCCGGAGGTGACCGAGGTAGAGATGAGAGTGGCGGTACGTAGGCTGAATGCCAAGAATACCGCCACAGGACCCGACGGCTTACCTGGGAAAGCATGGGTCCTGGCCTTGGAGGCTCTCGGGCCTCGACTAAGAGGGCTACTGAGCGCATGCTTGGAGAGGGGCCAGTTCCCACTTCGATGGAAGACGGGGAAACTGGTCCTCATTAAGAAGCCGGGGCGCCCTGCGGACTCTCCGTCTGCCTACCGGCCCATCGTGCTGCTCGACGAGGTGGGCAAGCTCTTCGAAAGAGTAATTGCAGACCGCCTTGTCGGGCATCTGGTGCGGGTGGGGCCGGATTTGACGGAGAGCCAGTTTGGCTTCCGCAGAGGGCGCTCCACGGTGGACGCCATCATGCGCGTGCGGGCCCTCACGACGGGGGATGCTGTTGCCCGGGGTGGGGTCGTCTTGGCGGTGTCTTTAGACATCGCCAATGCCTTCAATACCCTGCCCTGGAGTTGCATTGGAGAGGCACTCCGGTATCACGGGGTGCCGATCTACCTCCGACGTGTGGTCGAGGCCTACCTGACGGACAGGGCCGTCATCTACCCCGGTCACCTGGGAGAATGGAACCGGCGAGAGATGTCGTGCGGTGTCCCACAGGGATCGGTCCTGGGGCCGTATCTGTGGGATATCGGATACGACTGGGTGCTGCGCGCCGACCTCCCCGACGGCGTCAGCGTGGTTTGCTACGCTGACGACACGTTGGTCCTGGCGCAGGGGAGGTCGCACCAGGCGGCGGCCGAAATTGCGACACGCGGGGTTGCAACAATCGTCGACAGGATCCGGCAATTGGGACTCGAGGTGGCCCTACACAAGTCCGAGGCCATGTGTTTTCATGGTCCTCGGAACGCGCCACCTTTGGGTTCCCAAATAACGGTAGGAGGGGTTCACATCGGCGTCGAGTCGACGATGAAGTACCTGGGACTTGTCCTCGACAGCCGGTGGAACTTCGTGGAGCATTTCCGACGTTTGGCTCCCAGACTGGAGAAGGCTGGGGCTGCTCTGAAGCGGCTCCTGCCTAATCTGGGGGGTCCAAACGCCTCCTGCCGGAGGCTCTACGCGGGGGTCGTGCGGTCCATGGCCCTTTACGGGGCTCCTGTGTGGGCGCGTTCTTTGAGGCTGCGGCCAGCCCGCCGGTTGAACGCGTCCCAAAGGGTCATGGCCATCCGGCTTGTCCGGGGATACCGCACGGTCTCGGGTGAGGCGGCGAGCCTCCTTGCCGGATTGCCACCGTGGGATCTAGAGGCGAAGGTCCTCGCCCACATCTGGGAGTGGCGCGAGGAGATGAAGCGCCGGGGCGTAACTCCGCTGCCGCGAGAAATCACGGTACAGCGGACAGAGCTCCGGCAGGATCTCATGGTGGCTTGGAGTGTGCGATTGTCGCAACCCAGTGCTGGGCACGCCACAATTGCGGCGATAAGTCCCCTCTTTGAGGAGTGGCTAGAGAGGCGCCACGGCGTCCTCACCTTCCGCCTGACACACGTCCTCACCGGACACGGTTGTTTCGGGAGGTTCCTGTTCCGGATAAGGCGGGAGGAAGCGCCCGGGTGTCACCATTGTGTGGATCGCCCGGAGGACACGGTGGAGCATACGGTGGAGGTCTACCCGGCTTGGGCAGAGCACCGCCGTGTCCTCGTGGAGGCCATCGGCGGTGGAGATCTCTCGCGTCCGGCCCTGGTCCAGGCCATGGTACGGAGCGAGAGGGAATGGGGAGCCGTCACCTCCTTCTGCGAAGCAGTAATGCTCGCAAAGGAGGAGGCGGAGCGCGTGAGGGAGAGGCAAAGTTCGCGCCCTCACGCGCCTAGCCGCCGTAGGAGACGCCCTGGGCGTCGGGACTCCTTGGAGGATTCCCGGCCACCGTAGGCGCGGGCTTGCGGGCGGTGAGCAATGGGTAGCTCGCCCCCGATAAGGACCAGGCCCGGGTAGACGGCGCGTTGTGTTCCACGCGCACCTCAAAGAGACGTCAGCACCAATGGCGGGGCCCACCAGGGCCGATGCCTGCCGGGGTTGCGGGAAAGTCCGAAAGGGATACCGTGGCCCCTGGCAACACAGGCAACTGAAGGAACACGGGTGGGTTTTAGTCAGTAAGAGTCTGACACGCCCTCCCGCTCCGCCCAGAGCGGGAGAAGTTATTAGATGATTTCCCACCCAAAAAAAAAAAAAAAAAAAGGTATTAAGCACTTAAATTCTTGTATCATATAATTAAACTCAACAGTTACATAAAAATTACATAATAAAATTACTTATTTTAACAATGAACAATGACCCCATGCTTGGGTTGCGATCTTACAACTAGATATCGCGCGTTTATCATCGTTGCTAGATAGTGCAATTTTGTTTACACTTTGCGTAAATATTTCATGTTTCAGGGATTTAAACACAACATTTTGTCTACGAATGACTTTACTATTAAATAAAACGTTTTCGTAATCTGTGATGCTTAGATCACGAACTACCGAAGATTTCACTCCTTTTGCTTTTTTAATTATTTTATCCTCTGTTTTTATTGAATAAAGTTTAGATCTCAAACCAACGAAATCTGTTATAACTTTTCCTCCCATTTCATCTTTGAAAAGACCAAGATTTTTTTTATTCATTTGAGGTAACATAAATTCATTTTCTACACTATAATTACTGGTATCAAAGTATTGCAAAAACTGATGTTTAATATCGCGATAAAAATCATTAGTGTATATTTCGTAAACAAAAGAATCCGTATCCGTATAACATAATTTCACTCTTTCCTTATAAAAAGGTTTCAAATATGGCGAGGGGGGTGATGGCTGATCTTCGCGTTATGCTCGTGAACGGGTGCTGCTCGTGGTGACTGGTCGTCTTGCTGTCCATGGTTTTGTTATTGTTATTAGTAATTAACTGTTTATTTATTTTACTTCGATGGTCCTAGTTTAACATTTTTGTGGCTTTGAGTTCCAGTTTTAATAGCTATTATGTAAGTGGGCACGCCCTTTATGCTTGGCTTTTATTCGATTAAGTTCTGTTTACGTTTTTAATTTATTCGCTTGAGTAAGGATTTCGATGTTTTTTGTGGCTGACATAAGGCAAATAATTTAATATAAGTTTGACGTTTTTTGCATTGCATTGCATATTATTTTGGATACTATTGTATAGATTCATTTTCTTTTCTAACTGATCAGACAGCTGTGCTGCTGGGGAGTTTGTTGCGCCACTTCTTCTTCCCAGTTAAAGCACTAGGAAGTGGTGAAGGGCGGGCGTTTTTGGGGGACTGTCTTATGTAATTTTGACGTTCGAAAAGAGCTGATTCTCAGCCTAGTTTGAATAAATGACTTTTGATTTTGTTTGATTATATTATAGTGAAAGTGGTACATATGTGATTTAGACAGTTCTAAAACAGTAAAAACAATATATATAGGCTTGTCTAAAATTAACTGATCTGGTTTCATTTGTATCGCTACTAAGTTCTCGGATAGAACTGATGCGCTATGAAAATAAGGGTTGCTCACGAGTCTCTCAGCGTAGGAGGACTTTTTGGTTTTGTTATTCACATCATTCCACTGATTAACCAAATGAACAGACACCCTGTTTTCAGTGTTTTCCAAGGTTTTTCCAAGGTTTTTCCAAAAACGCTATTATTTAACAACTTGAAGAAATCTTGTTCAAATATACTGTTTGCCTTTTGTCGTAGTTGTGTATTTAATTCAATATATTGCTTTAAATAAGCACTTTGTCTGAATGTGATGACTCTATGAATTTTACGTAGTATCAAACCGTGTTCCAAACATTTTTTTAAATGCACATAATGAATTACATATTTATACTTATTATATAAATTTGAAACCAGTTTTTTAGTTTTACCTCCAGGTGGTATGCATTTTTCAGGACAAAACGGTAAGTCATTATGATCGCTGTGTAAGGAATCAGGGTAAAACAGATCGACTTCTAGTATGAAACACCATTTCGCATTATCATCAATGCAATCTACATGTAATTGGTTTATTTCATCTTATTTAAAAATCTAAAATCTGAATAAGGTAAATATTGACACATACTGTAACCGTAAAGGTTATTGCAGTCCAAATAAACTATAAAACATTGCGGTTTTGATGCTTCGCATTTTGATAGATACTTATTATTAGCTTTCGCATAGCGATGGGAGCACATACACAAACCACCTCTAATACCGTTTTGAATCATTCGTACGATGGCTAAATCAGAAACGAGTTCAAGTTGCACACCCGTTTTCAGTAGCATTGCATCAAATGATAAGCTAGGCGCGGTTATGTAAAATGCAGGGTCTAGTTTATAATGCTGTTTACAAGTTTTTCGAAATTTCTGGAATATATCAGTTAGTAAAAGAACATCTGTTTTCAAATATAAATCAGTATATTCACCTAAATCTTTTATATTAAATTCATTCCAAACCAAACAAGCATGTTTATAATCTTCATCTGAAATAGCTTGGTTAGTTAGAACGCTGAAAAAGGGTTGCCTCGATGGTAACTTTGTTTCTTCGTAACATTTCCAGTTAGTCATGTAATCATAAGGATATACTCCCTTCCTTGTAAGCAAATTAAATTGATCATTTTTAGGAAAATGAGAGCGTAAAGTGATGAAATCATCATTAATAATAATAATAATAATAATCTTTATTACGAAACACACAAGATTCATGATACACAAAAACAGATGTACAAAATAACATGGTATATCTACATAAATCTACACAGATTATGTAACCCTGTCCCCTAAACTAGGTAGTCCTGTATCTTAGGAGACAGTGTTAGGCCATTCGAGGCGATCAGTCATGTAGGTATAGCGGCAGCCAGGGTGTTTAGCGCAAGGGTGGTCAAGTGATGCATTTGTGTAATACATTTGTGTGCCGGTGTGTAAATGTGTTTGAGTGTATTGTGTGAGTGAGTAATCATTAGTATGTGTAAGTGTATGGGAGTGAGTGCGTACCTCTAAGGGTGCGAGTGAGAGGGAGTGTGTGTGTATGCAGGGATAAGGGTTGGTAAATGAGTGAGTGATCGTGTGTTGAGTGTGAGTCGGGTAGAGTAATGATTTTGGGATTATTCTATGAAAGTAAGTAAAGACTCCGTGAAAGAGTAGTCTTTTTGCAGTAGCCATTCCGTCAGTTTGATTTTCAGGTTGTGAAAGTTTAGGTCCATTATTTTTATTTTATTATTGATTTTCCTGTACAGATAGATACCAAGAATGTAAAATTGGTGCCGGGCGAAAGTGGTTCTGTGTTGGGTACTGGGTATGGTTAAAGTGCGTTTGTTCCGGTCCGGAGGTGGGAGGTACTTATGTGTCCTTAGTATTGCCTTGAACACAAAGAGCTGCCGCACTGTTAACACTTTACAGTCAGCATAGAGTTCAGAAGTTGGGTATCTAAAAGGTTTATTTATCATTACTTTTAGTATTGCTCTTTGTGCTCTTTCTATTTTAAGAAGTTTTAGCTGCTCCACCCCATGCTATTATACAGTACCCGAGAATAGATTGGCAGAGGGAGTAATAAATCATCTTCAGCGTTGTACCATCGGCAGAATCTCTGAGGGACTTGAAAATGTGGATTAGACGCATAGTTCTTGAGGCAAGGGTATCAATGTGCCTGTCCCACCTTAGTCCGCAATCGATCTGTACACCCAAGTACTTAACAGTGTCTGAACGGATCATGGTGGTCATTATGCATAGTTTTCGCAAGTTTGTCTAAGCTAGCTCCTAAAAAATTAAATGAATCTAAAAATCGTAATTGAACGTATTCATTATCAGCAATCTGTATGAATTTGGAAAAAGAAATATATTTTTCTTTAGTCTTTGGAATAATTCTCAACTTTCCAGGCATTTCACCTAATTTTTTTATGAATAAATGGCAATCGTATCCTGATAAGTTATGGAAAAATATCGGTATGAATTTAGGTATTTTATACTGTAAATTACAGTGTCTATGAGCAGCGCCACGGTATCGCCCTGTTATATGACAATGATCTCTAACTTTACTAGTCCAAAGCAGATTTTCACATATATAACATTTATAAGCTTGTCGAAAATCTCGCGCGTCGTCTTTTGTAAAGGTCATGACCTGGGTTTCGGTTAATATTTTGTAAATCTTTTTAACATCAGCAGAAAGAAAGTCTATGAATTTTGAAACACAGTCAAAACCGCGATAACTTTTAAATCCCTTATCATTAAAAGCATAATTTAACGAAGAAACAATGTTATAGGCGAATGCTACAGGCACGTGTCGTTGTAGAAATGATGTGTTAGCAGTGTCGGGTTCACTAACGGATGTTGGTTCCAGCAATGTTTCGAAATCAGCGTATATGGCGAATGGAATGTCTTGTTTTCTATCATAATGTTTAAACTGCAAGACAGACCCTTTTTCAGGTAAAATAGTTACGATTCCCCCACACAGATGATCATCGATTTGTCTAGGAGTAGGAAAAAACAATAAGCAACTTTCGCAAAAATATAATTTACTATGATGTTTTGTGATTTGGGTTTTAACAAGACGAGGTAAATCTTTGATGAGGCAATAATGGGAAAAACGATCATTTTCTAAGAACAGTAGATGAATACTCTTAGATTTATCCTTACACGATTCAGGTCTGTACAGAGGACCTGTTATTAGCTTATTGTTTTTTAAACCGTATACGTATATATTTAAAAAAGGATTATTTCTTTCAAAAATAACTATATCTGAAAAAGTCATGGGAAAAGAAATTTCGTTAACATTTAACACATCGAGAAAGTGAGGATAAGATGTTACTCGCTCTGGATGTCGATTTGTTGGATACAAGGCAGCCACAATGCACCACAAAAAACAATAATTATCATTGTTGTGAATATTCAAACACGCTTTTTTGTTTTTTATAAACTTAGGTAAATCTATAAAATAAGATCCACTAAGTGGCTGATACTTATTAACATTGACTTCTAAATGCAAGTTACTTAAGAATGTCCATCCACTGTCTCTCTCCTCAAATTCTTCAATTTTTTTCAACAACAACGCGACAATCGTTTCATAAATAGTATTAAAATCATAATTTTAATGTATGACAAAATTTTTGGTGGCAAAAGATTTGATTTCTTGTAAATCATTTTTGTACAATAGAAACAAACAAAAAAGTTCAAAATTAATTTTTACTGCGGTATGTTTTTTAAGTGAAACATCAACTAAAGATTTAACCTGTTCGCGAATATTACTAAAAAATGTTTCTGGAAAATTATTTGCTTCATCTTTGGATGCAATAACTCGGTAACTAATAATACGTCCTTTAAACGATGAACGTAAGAATTCAATGTTTTCAAGAATAGGCAATGTATTATTATTTTTGTGTTTATTAGTTCGTAAGTGACTGGTCCAGCGACGATTATGTACATAAATATCGCAAACCGAGCAATGAGGCATTTTTGGTGAAATTATAAAATGTATCTATAAAAGTACTATATGAACTAAATTTAGTACCTATGAGAATACTGAAAGGTTGAAAATCTAAAGGATTTATGTACCCAAATTTTAAATGTTTATATTTTTTTTACGAAAATGCAATCAAGTCTAACAATGTACAAATTACAACACAGGATACAAAACACTGTTTTGGATCCTTCAACCTTTCAATTGTTACAGACCAATAAATACCTTTCTCATTAATTTACTACATGCATCTAGTATTTGATTTTCCGGCTTAGCTCCTTGACTTGTAGTACTGTCAGCAAATGCTTGATTTTCTTAATGGAAACAACCCCGCAAGATTTCAAAGGTTTCCAAAATCTGCAAATAACAAACATAATATATGATTTAATTAAGTAGATAATTACAATAAAACATCATATTATTACATTACCTCTGTTTACCACTCGTGATTATTTTCCTCAAATTATTGATGATGATTTTGCTTTAACTTCTAGTGCAGACCAAATTCCAAACAACACTTTTCAATACAATTCCATGTAAATAACGCTACCTGTAAGAAAACATACATATAATTTAATTAATTAGATACTTTAAAATGAATACGCATATCACGCGTGATTAAATGTTAAAATAATTACCTTTATTTTCCCAAATTATTAACGTTTATTTCGCGTTAATGAATCAGTCAACCACTGCACTGTTGCTTTATGATAATGAAAGCCTATGATTCAGAATATTCGGCTTTTAAAACTAAACATAATTTATTCATTAGTTTAATACATATAGTCATATGAGCATGGTATTAACAATAATCATACGACCTTTTTCCAACAAAGTAACTATTTCATATTTCAAAATTTCACAACAATTATTTGTCAGTTTTATTAGACTTTGGTCAACCTAAATATATTTTTTCTAGTCAGCACAGTCCCATTCGCAAAATCAGCTATCTATAAATTTCCGAAGTATCAATTCCTTGTCCCTCAAGCGGTGTTTTTACCTGTGGACTCCACCCAGTGGGAGGATCTAGAGCGGGACAGCTGTTTTTCTGTGAGTTACAACGTTTCTTAACTTTTCTCTGAACGGAAACACAAGATAAATCTCAAAAAGCCGACCGTGACACACCTCGGATTAGAACCATCACCATTGTGCGTCGCAGTCTGGGCGCCTGCTGCACGAACTAACTGCGTGTGCGGCTCGAACGTCAAATTATCGATCAACAGCATCTTGAATTTCTGGTTCGTCTTTTCGATTAAAGGTGGCGCTAGGTGACACATTTTACTTGTGCACATACCGATAGATGGCACTAGCATTTTCAACATTCGAGACCTGTTCATAAATAATTGTTGATCGTAATTATATCGACAAAATGCCGCGAATTCAACGGTCTCCCCCACAGTCTGTCGGCATATCCGAGGCCCATTCAGAACCGAATGTGGCGTCTGTCGTTGCAAGAGAGAACTTAGAGTGCGTCAACATAACCTCTAGAGCAAATAAACGCCTACGATGCGACGACTCTTCTTTAAACTCAACTGAAATTGAAGAGCTAAAAGAAATGCTTCTGTCGTGGAAAGGTGAGCAGGCCGCGGTTTTAAATGAACATTCCAACACCTTAAAAACAATAGTCTCTGAAATTGCTGTATTGAAAACACAATCACTACAAATTCAAAAGACCAACTCAGAGATTGAGAAAGCTGTTGAGTCGTTCAACAGAAGCTTTGAAGAAGTGCAACAGCGTATTGATTCTCTAGAGAAAGAGCGAACTTACTACAAACAAGCTTTCGAAAGTTTGGAAACCAAATTGCAAGATATAGAACTCAGGTCCCGCTCCGCATGTATCGAGATAAGAAACGTACCCTTAAAGGAAAACGAAACTTCCGAGTCACTTACAAAGATTGTGATGCAGATTGCCTCTAAAATGCAAATGGATCTACAGCCGAATGGAATAAGAGACATTTACAGGCTTCCTGGTAAACCGGGTACAGTTAGACCTATAATAGCTGAATTTTCTACAGTCCCGATGAAAACGGAGCTCACTTCCTTAGTACGGTCCTACAATAAAAACCGGCAGAAAGGAGAAAAGCTTAACTCTGCACAACTTGGTCTGAACTGTGAAAACCGACCGATATACGTAAGCGAATACTTGTCTCCATCCGTCAAAAAATTGTACTTCCTCGCAAGAGAATTCGCAAGACAAAACAATTATAAATTCTGCTGGTGTAAGAATAATAAGATATTTATTCGTAAGCTTGAAGGCGATAAGCAGATTGTTATAAAATCCGAGAAATCTTTTGAAGACCTCAAAAATCCGCAATGACTGTATTTTTTGTTACTTTCTTTTGTTTTTTATCAACCAATTTTTTGTTTATTTTTAAGTCAGCTAATTGTTTTCACTAACCATATACAAGAACTTATTTTCTGTTTCTGTAATTACAATGATCATGATGCAAAATGTACGCTTACTCGTACCACAGCTAATACGCTGTCATATCTTTCACTCACCATACACACACTCAACACACACACAAAATATACGCCAAAAATATCCATATTACCCATTTCACCACGTAGAGATAGTCTAAAGCGGCTGCCTCAACAAACTAGGCTCATTATCGGAGACCAATCATATTATGATAAAACTCTTTTTATAATAAATGGCTACTCATATAGATAAAATTGTGTCCGAATTGGATGCTTATCAAGTATGTAAATCATATAAACTTTCGGTAGATAACTGCTCAAGATTTATAAACAACACAACTAGACAAATAACAGTATTGCACCTAAATATTCGCAGCATAAACAAAAACTTCGACAGTCTGGTAGCCTTTTTGCATCAATTAAAAGTCGACTGTGATATCGTAGTTTTGACTGAATGCTGGCTAAGAAAAACTTCCATAATACCTAACTTAAATGGCTACAATGTTCACTCTACAAAAAACACAAAAAATCAAAATGACGGTGTTGTTATGTACACAAAAACTTCTCTTCAGTGTTCGGTTTCAGAACCTGAAATCATTGATGCAAACTGTCTACTTTGCAAAGTCGATAACAATACTGCTATAATAGCTTTATATAGACCCCCCTCATACACACACATTGACAACTTTATAAACAGTCTGGACACTACATTAACACCTCTTTCTAAAATGCACCACATTGCCCTAGTAGGTGACATCAATATCGACATAAAATCCGACACTAAAGATAGACACTCTAATACATACCTCACCTTCGCTGCCTCTCACGGATTACTACCTGCTCACATGTACCCTACCAGACTAAATAATTGTCTCGACCACGTTATATTACGAACAAAACAGCCAGGGACCACTATTGTGATAGAGACCCAAATAACCGACCACCTACCTGTACTGCTGAGCATTAATTTAGACGCACCTAAACCGAAATCTACGTGTATAACTAAAATTGTTGACATTACAAGTATCCAAAATGACATAGAAAGAACTGACTTTTCCCCGGTCCTAATGGCCAATAACGCAAACGAAGCAGCAAACATTTTGGTGTCCATTTTAAGCTTAATAATTAACAACCATACTCGATACATTAAGGTGCCAAAGAAAAAACGAAATATAAAGCCATGGATCACTCCCGGTCTACTACGCTGTATCCGTAACAGAGACAAAATGCATAAAAAACAAAAATCTGACCCAGAAAATACTATTTAAAAAATAACATACTCGCGATATCGTAATTTTTGCAACTCTTTGTTACGCAAATTAAAAATAAACTATGAGAAAACAGAATTTATGAAAAGGAGGAATAACCTTAATTACCTTATAAAAACAATAACACATACCAAATCCACGCCATCTCCACCTAGTGAACTCCTGAAAACAGAAACAGACGAACGAAGAGCAGTTAACTCAGTCAACAAATATTTTGTGAGCTTAGGAAATAACTTAGCCACTAAAATAAAACTCGGTAGCTCTAAATCGTCAATTCCTCAGGGTCCAACGCCAGCGTCTAATTCCATATGTATTCTAGAAACTGACAATGAAGAAGTAGAAAAGATTCTGAATAACCTAAAAACAGATTCAGCCGTGGGAATTGACGGAATATCTACCAAAATTTTGAAATTGTCGCGTGAGGCCCTAGTCCCTTGCATCACTCACATTTGCAATCTAGCAATTTCAAGTGGTATTTTCCCCGACACCTTTAAAATAGCACTCGTTCATCCAATCTATAAGGGAGGGAACAGGGATAGTGTTAACAATTACAGACCAATTTCGGTTTTACCAACTATGTCTAAGATTTTGGAGAAGATCCTAAACAATCGTTTGCTTTGCTATCTGCGTGCAAATAATATTCTTTCAGACAGTCAATATGGTTTTAGAACTGGTATTTCTACTGAAGATGCGGTTGTAGCTTTTTCTGAAAAAGCAACTAGACATATGGATGGTGGCGAGAAGTGTCTAGGAATATTTTTGGATATATCTAAAGCTTTTGACACTGTCCCTGCCCCAATACTCTTATCGAAACTGGAACGCATAGGTGTACGAGGTATTGCACTGGAAATTTTTACGAGTTACCTCAAAAATAGATACCAGCATGTAAAAATTGGCGAGGTGGTGAGTGATAAGGCAAGCATTGATTATGGTGTCCCACAAGGAAGCATTCTGGGTCCAACGCTCTTCCTCATTTATATTAATGACCTGTGTTCTCTAGCCCTCACGAATTGCTCTGTGTTTACCTACGCTGATGACACAGCACTTCTTATACATGGCACGGACTGGAGAGAAACTGAACAGTATGCTCAGGCGGCATTAGACACAGTAATGAACTGGCTCGCGAAACATCTTCTTACATTAAATACAGAAAAAACGAAAATTGTAACCTTTTCTATAAGCAAAAAATCTCAGCCCAACATACCACTTGTTATTAAAGGTCATACCTGCTCAGAGCAATCCAGAATTCACTCATGCACGTGTCCTGCTCTAGCAATAACTCCAAATATAAAGTACTTGGGTGTGCTGATAGACAGAAATTTAAACTGGTACACTCACGTTGACAACTTGGTAGCACGAACGAGGAAACTTATTTACAATTTTAAGAAACTTCGCTTCTCAGCGGACACAAAAACTCTCAGGTTGGTCTACATGTCATTATGTCAGTCACTTCTTGCATACTGCCTGCCTGCATGGGGTGGAGCCTGCAAGACCTACTTCCTTAAATTAGAGAGAGCACAAAGGGCAGTCCTCAAAGTAATGTATTGCAGGCCCTACAGATACCCTACAGAAGAGCTTTACAAGGAGTGCGAAATGCTATCAGTTAGGAAAATGTTTGTGCTTCAGTGTATACTGAGAAAACATCGCGTCCCTATAAAAATAACCAAAAAACGTCGAGCTGATATTGTTTTTCCACCTGTAAGACATAATACCACCTTTGCCGAACACCAGTTCTCATATCTTAGCCAAAAACTGTATAACGCGATTAATAAACTGCTCGCTATACAAAAACTGAATTTACACAAATGTAACATTTCAGTGAAAGCGTGGTTGATGGGAAAAAACTACGACGAAATAGAAAACCTTCTATTCTCTCCTACTTAATAGTCCAACACAAACATCTCATCTCCATACATACACTTGACACTCCTCGGACACACACACACTCCTCTAACACACACACACACACTCCTCAAACACACACACACTCACCAACTCCTCAAACAAACAAACACCCACTCTCACAGTACACCTTCCTGCATCATTTCATGTTTTATTTTTCAGTACATTTTATTTTTTTAATAACCAACGACATACGTAAGTTCTACTTTTATAATGGAGGAACACTGACTCCCAAGTCACAGGTACTAACCTAGTTTGGGAGCCAGGGGACCTATGTTTAAGACACTTCTTCTGTATGTTGTAATGTCTGTAACAATATTGTCACTTTTTTGAAATAAAGAAATTTTTAATTTTTAATTTTTTAAGGTAAGGATGGCACGCATACATATTTAGCTTGAAGATGTAAATATCGTTGGTTGTGCATTAATAACGTAGTTTAGTTTGTCAGCCCTAAGCTTTTTCGCTGCATCAACAATCGGTACTAATTCGTGTCGAAGCTGTTTGTGTTCCAATTCCTGACTCTTCATTTTTGCGTTGATATAATACGTATAAAAAAATAGATAATTTATTCCTTATAACTTAGTGGTTTGCAAGTATTTTTAATATAGTGGATTATCACACGATTTCGACTTATAAACAACATGCATTTGAAGACCTATACACAGTCGGATTCGTTTTCAAGAAGTACATTGCGAACGCTAATTCATAAGTATATGACGGCACAGGATCAGACATATTGTAAAATAAAATAAGTTCTTTCAATTTAGGATTTATTATTTAATCAAACAATTTTTACACGAAACTACCCTCAGTTTCAAGACAATTTTATTAATTTTAACACCTTACAAAATAGCCAAGACACCCAGTAATACAGTAACAGCTTAGTTTACACAAAAGAGCAACAATGTACAGAGAGGCAGAGTAACAATAATTTAGAGCAATACAATGTACAGAGAGGCAGAGTAAGACAATTAGAGCAATACAACCTGTGCACCGGGCGACGCCTGAAGTCAGAATGCCTTTTCGCTCGCTCGAGATGTCGCTACACCCCCGTCAGGGGGTGCGGCCGGCAGGGTCGGAGCATCGCTCCTCGCCCGCGGATGCCATACGGTGGCCTGCTACTACAGGCCCCTCAATATGGTCGCCTATACGGCGGGTGGTAGTTGAGCGCGGATTTTAACCGCGCTCTGTGAGAAGTTGCTATAATTTTTTCGGTAGGCGCGTCGCGACGTCTATGTTGGCGTCGCTTGCTTCACGGCATTTCGGCGGTTCAACCCTACCGGGTGAGACCCCCAGTTCCCCGGGGGAGGCCCAGCAGAGGTCAACCAGCATCGGAAATGCCGACTCGGTGCGCCCACGGAAGGATATGTAGTCTTCCCTCGCCCCGCTTACAGAGCTAGCCGTTTACGGATTGAGGGAGAGACTGTCATGAGTGTGTGAGCGGCTTGTTATGTAGTGTACCGCCGCTCAGTGTCCGTGTGAGCCGCTAGCACGCCCGCGCCGCGGCGTCACACTTGATTATAGATGCTTGTATAGTATGGATTGTCTGTGTTGTGTTACGTAGCATGCCTATATTAACTTAGAACACGCCGCGCAACAGATGTGTGTGTACATCTGTGGAGTCACTTTATACGAGTGAGCCGCGTGTAACCTGAGGGCAGCTCACTCGAGGCGTCATAATTTGGTTAGGAGTCATCATCGCTCGCAATCAGGTCGCGGGGCAGGGGGCGTCTCAAGCTGTCGGGGGGACGCGTGTGCCATGGCGCTATCTGTTTGACATGGGGCCAATCAGATGCGTCGGCACGCGCGAACATTCCCTTTGCGAGGCGCCGCATGAACTCATCCAGGCTCTCGATACCGAGGTCCCGCTGGATAACGTCGTTCCTCACGTAGCGAGGGGCGTTCACAATGGTCCGCAGCGCAGCACTTTGTTGCGCGCGGAGGAGTTTGCGGTTCGATTCGCTAGTGAAGACGAACCAAGCGGGGGCGGCGTATGTTAAGATCGGGCGCACGTACAACTTGTACACGCCTAGCTTAACATGCGCCGGGATTCGGGACCTGAGCACCGGGTAGAGTAGGGTGCGGGCGACCCTGCCCTTCGCGACTACATTGCTCACATGTTTTTTCATGGAGAGTCGGCGGTCGATAGTAACACCTAGGTACTTGACCCCGGGCGACCAGCCGACTTCGACTCCTTGAAGCTTCAAGGGTGGGGGGAGAGGCGCATTTCCAATGAGTATCGCCTGCGTCTTACCCACGTTAACCGAGAGCCGCCAATTCGACAGCCACTCGGGAAGTAAGTCGAGTGCGCGCTGCATCTTGATTGCCGCGTGCTTCGCTGAGAGCGATTTAGTTATGTACGCGGCATCGTCAGCGTACAGCGCGAGAGTCGCATCGGCAGTGGTGGGGATGTCGTTGGTGTAACGTGAGTAACACGCCGGGGACACGCAGCTACCCTGAGGCACGCCAGCGAGTACCGGGCGGGCACTAGAAAGCGCCCCGTCGACCACCACCCTGAAAGTTCTCTGTGTGAGAAAAGTAGTGACCACTTTGACGACGCGGCGGGGCGCGTCGGAGGTGGCCAGTTTATATATAAGGCCTTCATGCCATACGCGGTCGAAGGCGTTCTCCATGTCAAGGAATACTGCCACGGAGTGTTCCTTCCTATTCATAGCCGCGGCGAATAGGTGCAGTACCCTTGACAATTGTAGCGTCGTGCTATGTTCCGCCCGGAAACCGAATTGTTCCTGACGCGGCGCTATGTGAGGTTGCAGGTGTCGCAGCAGGAGTGCTTCGAACACCTTGGACATGGTCGGCAGTAGTGAGATAGGCCGATAGCTCTCCGGCTTCAGTATGTTTTTACCCGGCTTTGGTAGCATAATGACGCGCCCTTCCTTCCACGGGGCGGGAAAAGTCCCTGTGCGCAGTATCGCCGTGTATAAGCGCGCCAGCGCCGCTACCATACGAAAGGGTAGGTGGCGCAGCGCAGCGTTGGTGATACCGTCAGCACCAGGGGCCTTTCTGGGCTTCGTCCTAAGGATGGCGCGTCTTACTGCGCCGGGTGAGAAAAACACCGGGTCCTCCTCGGGAGCGATCGGCGATGCGAAGTACTCACCAAGGTGCTTCTCGACCGCTGCGACGTGGTCAGTGTCGCCGGTCGCGTTGGGGCGGAACTGACGCTCCAGGTGTTCAGCGAAGACCTCCGCCCGGTCCTCCGCTACATATCGTAGCGCCCCGTCGCTGTTAAGCAGCGGGCGCACCGGGGCTGGGGTGTTCGTGAGTTGGCGGCATAGTTTATGAACCGACGGCCAACTGTCAGTAGTGGCGTCGATTCGATTCTCCCAGTCCGCGGCGGCGTGTGCCTGCAACTCGGCCTTTACCTTCTCCGCAAGACGGTTAAGCTGCGTCTTGAGCGTGGGGCATCTTAGTTGTTGCCACTGCTTGCGTAGTCGCCTTTTGGTAGCGATAAGCTTCGTAATACGCGCCGGTAGGGGCGGCAATAGCCCTCTCCCCTCCGGTTGTATCGTAGTCGTCGCCGCCTCTAAGGCGCTTTGTATGCAAACAGTGACGTCGGTCGCCATTTGATCCACGTCTGCGGAGTCGGCCATAGGTCGAGTCGGCGTGGTGGTCTCTACTTTATCCTGGAACACTTTCCAGTCCAGTGATCGGTGTGGCGCTATGGGCTTCAGTCGGGTCGGCACACCCGATAGTACGACGAGTACCGGTTGATGGTCGGATTGTAACTCGTCGTCTATGACTTGTTGCGTAATCTGGTAGTTTAGTCCTCTGTGGACTACAACATCCAGTACGTCCGGCATCAGCCTTGTGGCTTCTGGGTAATGTGTCGGCGTCTCGGGGCCAGAAACTATATATCTATGGGCCTCAGAGTCCGCGAAGAGTCGTCTCCCCTCATCGTTCGTTACGCTTGAATTCCACGCCGGGTGTTTACAATTTAAATCGCCGGCAAGGAGGGTAGCGTGTGTCGATCGCGTTAACAGGCCTAGCAGCTCCGCATAATCTAGGCGGGCCGCGGGCGGCCTGTAACACGCATAGATGTCAATGTCCTCGCCGGCTATGTGTAGCTGTACACCCAGCGCGTAAAACGACTTGAGTGTCGGCGGGGGAATCTCCTGGTGGACGACTCGTCGCTTCACTAATACCACCAGACCACGGTAGATTGAGCGTGCCGACTTTTCATCCTTCCTGTAAGCGTGGTATCCCGGGAACCTAACCCTATCTTCGGGTCCCAGTAATGTCTCGCTTATGAGCGCCACGTTGATATTCTGTTCCCTAAGGAGGTGGCGGAGGGGGGCGACCTTATCCCTAAGGCCGCGGGCGTTCCAATGGATCACCCTTAACGCACTAGCCATGATACAGCGTTAGTAGGGTGGCCAGTCCGTCAAGGATGACCGTCTCAATGTCCTGCCCCTGTCTGATGGCCTTAATTAAGTCCATCAGCAGTTGTATTGCGCAGGTGGTAAACTCCTTATTTTTGCGCGTCGCGACGCCGACGCCACTATTTGCAGCCCCGGCGAACTTAGTTTGTTCTGCCGGTTTACGCTGTGGTTCAGTGGCGCTGAGAGCGACGGTGCTGCCAACTGGTGGTTTTCTAGCGAACCCGCTAGTTTGCGCGCTTTGCCGCTGCGCGACCGTGGCGCTGACCACGGGCTCGCTAGTGTGTGTTGTTGTTGTCGCCGCCTGCGCATTTACAGGGGCAGGTTCGGCCGTAGGGATGGTTTCTTGTGTCGCCGGGGGGGTGGATTTCTTTTTCCTCCCTTTCCCCCCACGTCTCTTCTTCCTCCGCCCTGAGGAGGGGGGGGCTTCACTTCGCTCAGTGGGCTCATTTGCCGGCGCCATCAGAGTCGAGCCGGATGCCTCTACTACCTCTACTAGAGGGGGCTTTTGTGCGGCCGATTGCGACCGGCGAATGGCCGTGGATGCGACCGTGCCCGCTCGCTTGTTCCGGATTTCATCCTGGAACACAGGGCGCTTAATGTTGCACGCGGGGTGCGGGCCCCCGCAGTTGACGCAGGTGGCCGGCTCCTCGCGCGGGCGCAGACAATCTCGTGCCGCGTGTTCCCCGCCGCACCGCACACAAGCGAGCGGTCGGTGGCACTGGTGCGAGCTGTGCCGAAAGCGCTGGCACCGGTGGCACTGAGCGGGCCTCACGCTTTCCCCGCCAGGCCTCAATCTTGACACCCCGCATGTACATGAACACTTGGGTGTCGAATATGGCCCGGACGTCGGGAGTCCTCTGTAGGATCGCGTGGAAAACGCAACCGGGTCGTCCTTGTGCGCCTTTTATGTGGCGCACGTACACCGGCTGGTATCCCAGCGATTTGAGCTCCTCCTCTATATCCTTAGGGTCCGTATCCGCCGGTAACCCCCTAATGGCGATCTTAAAATTCCTCTCCGCCGGCAGCGAGTAGGCGAACCAAGACACGCCGCTGTCCTTTTCTAGGCCAGTCAGATACCTCTGCACTAGCCTGTATTCCTCCTCGCTGTCCGGGGTAAATCTCACCCCGGTTCCGTATGGAGCGTTGGGAGGGTGGCCGAGCTTGGCACTGATGGCCCGGAAATGGGCGGCCCAGTTTGGCAGCCTCTCTACCACTAGCGGAGGATACCTCAACTTCTTGAGTTTCTTCGCGCCCTTTACCTGCTTCGCTTGCGACGGCGCCGTTTTTTCGGCGCTGGAAGCGGCGGCAGGGGGTGAGGTAGCCTTAGTGGGGGGGGGGTATGCTTCTAGAAGCTGCCCCCGGTGATGTCATATCCGAGTTGGGCGTCGGTGTGCGACGCGCCGCGTCGGCAAAAGTGGGCGGCGAGGGGGTGCCCCTACCCCGCGGCGCGCTTTCGCGCTGTGGCCGCGGCGCGGCGCACTGTAAGAAAATCGCAATCTGACGGGATTTTATTCTTATGATACGGAACTAATTAATTTGATTGATATAAGTTATAATTAAATGTTTTTTTAGTTTTATAAAATAATTTTGTATTGTTGCGTGTATTTTTGAAATTTTAAAAACTGAAAAATACAGCAAATAAACATATTACTCATTCGTTGTGGGCAGGGAAAGCAATGACAAAACTTCTGGCTCCAATATACTTCTATTTTTTCGTGGTATGCTCCTTAATCCTGCTAAATAGGGGTCAGATGAGATTAAAAGTCTATTTAGGAGATCTGTATTTGTATCTACACGCGAAGTTTTTCGTGTAAAGAATTCTCTATAGTAACGATTGTCTTTGTTTCGTGCCTCTTGGGCTTCTTCCGATAACTGGCCAATTGGTAGTATACATGATGATATCACGTCTTTACCATGAAAAAGAACTTTGTGAACACTGACAGGCATATTGTACCAAAAATATTCCATAAGATACAGTTCCCTGGTATCTTTAACAAACAAATCAAAGGCATTTACGTCAATCGAAAACCCGCATCCGAGAGATTCTAAAATTATATGAAATCGATGAACCAGTTCTGAATTCACGCCAGTTATCTGAGCTGTTCTTGAGGAATCTCGAAAAAAGCGTCTGGCAGTGTTGCCGTCATTGGTATTTCCCGACTGTTGATTAGGCATGTCCACCAATAAACCCATTTCATTTCTGAATCTTCTTTGAATCTGCTCCTTCTTGTTTTTGACTAGATTTTTATTTTGATCACCTCTAACTTGCCAGACTTTTATATCGAGTCTATATGCAATGTGCAGTATACATTCCATGAATCTTATCCACGAATGTAATGGAGAAAGTCCAAAAGTCATTGCAGCTGTATCGAGTGGTTTCTTTGAAATAACATCAGGTTTATTCATTTCGGATGGCTTTGCTCCACATATATAGCAAGTTTGAGAGGAACCGGACACTGTCGACAAGGCAGTGCAAATTTTGCCATCAATCATAGTAAGCATGAATACCGGTTTTACAAAAATAAGAACGTCATCCATATGAACTTCTACAGGTGATAATGTATCTATTTGATGTTGCATCGCGCTGACCTCTTGTTTTGTTAATTCTGTAGTTTCCCTAGCGAAATGAAGTTTAATAGGTCTACAGAAACGTGTAGACGAGGGAGCAGGGTTTTGCCATACGACCATATTCTCCTTTTCAGTATTCAAAGCCATTTGAATGGGCACCATCGAAATGCTGAAGAGATTTTCGTCAAACTGACTTTCTGATGTGAACTTCTGTTTATACCTTTGTTGTTGAGCTCCATCACAACCCCACTTAATCAGGCAGGTTAGTTCCTTTGATCCAACTTTTAAAATTTCAATAGAATCTAACACATTTCTTTGGGTTAAACATATACGATTGATAGTATGATTCACCAAAGATTGAAGATTGCATTCTGCAGTTGTTTCCGTGACAGTCTTCTCTAACGGATAACACTGTTTTTTTACTTCCAGTATTTGGTCATAAGAAGGTAACAAGTTTTTAGCCAGGTTATTAACCTTTTCTCGAATTATATTGTACTGGTGAGTAGATAATTTAGCATCTATCATCATGCCAAGAGCTTCATCTGCAGATAGAGATACAGGCTCATTAATTAGACGTTTACGGGCCTGTTTGATTACTGTCCCACTATTACCGGACTCAGACGATAATTCTCTTACTATGGCTGCAGAATCTCGTTTGCCAGCATTGCGTAAATTGCATTCATTAGCCACAGCAATTTCTTCTGGAGTGGTCGTCTCTATAAGTGTTTGGATTTTTCGTTTTTGTGTTCTATCACAACAGTCTTGAAAACGTTTTGCTGGTCTTCCTGGAGTAATTGAGGAGGAGGATGATGGAATTTCTTGTAAAACACTTTCAGGCAAAGTAATAGTTGTTTGTAACCAATTCATATTATTTTCTAAAAAACGATCCCGATGACGATGGCATTTAGTCCATTTTATTTCAATTTGTTGGCATAATGCTCTCAGCAAACCCTTGATTTTATTTTTAGAATATTCAGAATAAGTTACACGAGGATATCTATTCATAAAAAATGAAAAAACTTCGTCAAAACGATCACTCCCTCTGTTAGAAGTCCAAATTTCGAAAATTTGCAATTTCGTTATTTCGGTAGCCATGCTGAAAAAAAAAAAAATGTATGGGTGCCGCAAAAAAGCGCAAAATTTATGAGTTGCATCTGTTAGTTAAAACTATCAGCTGTACTGTGATGGTATATACTTTACTATATAATGCTATATAATATGTTTTCGGGACTAATGAATTTAAAATGTAAAAAAATCGAAGTATATTTCGTGTCCTAACAGAAATGGTTGATTTTAGTATATAATTACTATTATAAATCGAACAAAATATGTATGTACTTACATATGAAATACCAACACTACGACAAATAAAGTAAATAACACTATTGACCCAATAATCACTTCGTAATCGTAAGCGTAATTGGCACAAATTAACACTGCAAAACACGTAGTGAGTGTGACTCAGTTTTGTTTCTGATATGAACATTTCTAATATTTATGTTGACATACCCACATAAAAAAAAATATGGTGTCGTTTTTATTAGAGGGTAAGGAATAAAAAGACATCAATAATTGGTAGATAAAACATTGTTCGGATTTTGAATTAAATACCGCTAGATTGCGATTTTCTTACAGTGTGGCGGCGGTCTGGCTTCGAGCTCAAACTCAAATCCAAAGTCCAGCGATGCCGGAGGCGACGTCGGCGAAAAGGCCGCTCCTCCCACGGTGGGCCGCTGACCGGATCGCGGAATCGTGTCCGGGGACATGTCACCGCGACCGGACTCGGCCGATCCCGAGCGGGCGGAGGCGAGCGACATGCTCGAGCCGGCTCGCGACGAACATATCGATCGCGCCGCTGGGGAGTCGTAGGCGGAGACGCGGGGGGGTGCCGGTGACGTTGGCACCCTGTCAGTTATGTTAGCCGACCTGAAAATAGGGCCGGCACTTGCTGGCCGCTCCTGCTCAGCCACGGTCGGCCTCGCCAGCGAGAGGCGGGGGCCGGGGTTGGCGGTGCGCGGAGCTGGCACAGCTTGACTTGTCCTTGGCGACACGGCGGGCGGCGCGCTAGGCGGCGCGGGCGGTGACGCAAACCGCGGTGGTGGTGCGGTAGCAGGGGTGGGGGGGGTACGATGACGTACCGATGGCACGGGGGGGTGCGCGGGTTGCGCGGGGGTGGAAGTCCGCGACGTGGCATGGCGCACGGCCGGCGCCGCTGCGCGCACGGGGCAGCATGGCGCGCATGCGGTGCACGGCCAGTCTTGGGGGCGGGTCCCGGGGCCTGTATGGGCACCGGACGGAAACCCGCCGGGCGGATCGCAACCGCGTGCTGCCGGCTCGCCGACGGCGTTGGCGCAAAGCGCGCAGGCGCCAATGACGTCGGTGGGCCGGCCGCCTCAGCGGCTCTCACTATCACGTCGCTGATTATATGAACCCCACTTACCTGTGGGGTCGAAGTTCTGCTGGTGGTCGAACCGGCCAGCCGCTCACCGGGCATCACGTCGCCGATATTCGGCAGCGATGACGCCCGGTCTAGCGTCGGACGGCTCTCCTCCTGAGCCCCGGCATCGCGGCCCAAAGAGCCGCGCTTGCCGGGCTTCGGCATCCTCTGGGCGTGGCCTCCCGCGACCGCTACGGTGATTGCTCACCGAGCAGCACGGTCGGCTCTCCCCCTGTTTGCACCAGTAACCAAAGTTCACTCACACAAACAAAGGAAAAGCACTAGAATGTTCGGCGGTCCGCGCGGAAAATAACGTCAACAATTACTACTCGCGAAACTAGGTGCTCAGTGGACGGCCACGAGCCAAGCCTTTTCGCTGCCGTGCGGGCTCCTTTTATACGGTAGTATTGAAGGTGGGGCGACGACGTAGTGCGCTACGACGTAGCACACACTAACTCCGCCCAGCAGCGAAGAGGTGGGAGAATGGCGCAGTGCGCTACGATGCCGCAGTGCTACGGCGAAGCCTGATGCACGAGTTGTTTACAATTTGACGCCGACACGGCCATGCTGACGTGCGGACGTCCTCGTACGCTCAGCTTATAATGCTACATCTAGAACATGAAAAACTGATTAAGTACCGTTTGGTCATCCTGCTATTGTTTCTGGTCCGGTCTACTTAGACCCTTCAGATATTTAACTACTTGGTCCAGTCAACTCTGTCTCTACAAGGCTTATTATTTATTGGTCCGATCAACTTTTGATCCTACAAAATCAGCCCCCTGGTCCGGCAATTCTTTTGCCCTTCAGGTGAATCCCTTCAGTTAAACTGGACCGGATCTAGCTAGGCCGAACAAGTATTGTTCCTTTAGCTTAATAAACAAATAGCTCAAAACCTTGGTTGATGTACAAGTGCTTCTGTTACAATTTTAATTGATTCAGGGCCAATAGATTCTACTGAAACAGCACGTAAACCAGGGTTTTTACAATTTACATTATTATGAGAACTGGTAGATATAGCGTCACTTTTAGCAGACATGGTATTACTATTGGCAGACATGGTATCACTATTGGCAGACATGGTATCACTATTGGCAGACATGGTATCACTATTGGCAGACATGGTATCACTATTGGCAGACATGGTATCACTATTGGTAGACATGGTATCACTATTGGCAGACATGGTATCACTATTGACAGACTGAATATCATCATTGTTAATCTGTTGCCTAGTCTCATGAACAAGAACCTCTGTGTTGTTATTATTCGCCGACACATCATCCTCATAATTTTCTGCGATTTCCGAAAAGAATGACTGACCACGGGGTACTTCTCGCAAGTTTTCGTGAGAGTATTTATAGACCCTATTGTTTCCATTAACGTGTTTTAATTCGTACCTATCATTTTCTAAAATAGCGGTTATTTTAAAAGGGCCTTTGTATTTACGGTCTAGTTTCGTTTGGTGTCTTTCTTCGCATTTAACAAAGACAAAGTCACCTACTGAAAAAGGTTTTACTGTAGCTTTACCCTTGTTAAATCGACCTGTGTCATATTGGGCCAGCTTTTTTATACTAGCAGAAGCATCGGATCGAATGGTTTCGAGGTCTAACCTATCTTCATCGGGATGATTAGTAGATACCCTTGATATCCCTAATGAACTACCCTTAATACCAAACATTAATTCCAAGGGCGTGAACCCTGTTACTCTACAACGAGTACTATTGGGAGCTAATTGGATATCACCTACATGATCTTGCCATAAGTTATCCGAATCGGTTTCAGCTATAGTAAACATACTTTTTAAGGTCCTCATGACACGCTCGACCTGGCCATTGGCCCTACTGGAACCAGTGGCTATTAAATGTAAATCGATACAATTATCTTTACAAAAATTCTTAAATTCAGTATTGTCGTATGACCTACCACGATCTGCAACAATTTTTTTAGGAGCGCCAAACAAGTTTACTGCATTTTTAAGTGATTTAATTGCATCGGATGCATTTAGGGTTAAGGTATGATTTAACAAGACGAATTTTGTAGAACCATCAATAATCACGGAACAATACTCCTTACGATCGCTCTTTCCGCTGAGTTTGCCAGTTAAATCTAAATGAATTGTATGCCATGGAACGGCCAATTTAGGGATTGGATGTAGACAGACCTGCTGAACTCCTGACGGACCTTTGGAAGCCTTACAAATGACGCACGAATCTACGATTTTTTTTACAAGTTTTGACATATTTTGGAACCAATAAAGATCATATAATTTATCGAGCGTTTTTTCATAACCAAGATGTTTTATTTCGCTGTGTACATGATTAATCCTTGACCAGGTTAAAGAGTGTGGCAATATTGGTAACCATTTAGTGGTTTTATTACGTTCGATTTTACGATAAAGTATGCCCTGTCTAATATCGTATGTGTGTGATATTTCAGATGGTAAGTAATTTGAACGGAATTTGGAGATAATGTCTGATATTTCAGTATCACGTTGTTGTTCCACAGATAACCAACTCCTCTCTAGTTCAGACAAATTTACAATTTTAGCTGGTTTATGAGTAAAAGATGGGTCAGCATGATTACGTGAAAGGAAGTCTGCATGTGCCATATTTTTTCCCTCTTTGTAGACGATATCAAAGTCATACGACTGCAAAATTGCCCACCACCTATGTACTCTAGGTGTAAGGTCCTTTTTGGAATGAGAGGCCTTTAAGGCGTTACAGTCAGTAAAAACCGTAAATTTACGCCCATAGAGGTAATGTCGAAAATGTTCCACAGATTTAACCACGGCTAATGTTTCTAATTCATACGAATGATAACGACTTTCTGCATTTGTGGTTTTGTGACTAAAATAAGCGACAACATGAGGTAGACTATTTTTTTTTTGTATAAGTACAGCCCCATATCCTTCACTGCTTGCATCAGTGTGGAGTTGAATGGTTAAAGAAGGGTCAAAGATTTTTAAAACTGGCTCAGAAATTAGACAATTTACAATTTTTTTGTGTACGTCATTATGTTCACAGGTCCAATTAATTTTACCCTTTTTGACCGCGGTTAACGGATACAAAGGTTTCATCAATTTTGAGAAATTTGGAATAAATTGGCGAAAATATGTGGCTAGGCCTATAAATTGTCGGACCTGAGTAGCAGTGCCTGGAGGAGGTATATTTTTTAAGGCTTCAATCTTACGGGGATTCGGTCTAATTTCTCCAGAGGATATTACGAAACCCAGATATTCAATTTTTGTTTTCAGAAATGAACATTTTTTAAAGTTAAAAGAAAATCCAGCTTTAGACAATATATCTAGCAATCTATTTAAACGAACCAACCCTTCTTGAACTGTCACTGATGCAGAAAGTACGTCATCCATGTAAACCAGAATTTTATCGTCATTTAGAGGTTTAAGTCATAAGTCATAAGTCATTTATTTCATAACAATATGGAAACATTGTGTTGAAAATAATATAAAAATAACAAATTGCAATTAAATTAAATTAAAAATAACAATTAATACGGATCGCGCAGTATTTATAGCCCTTTGAAAAACCTGTGGAGCATTTCGTAAACCAAACGGCATGGTTAGGTACTCAAACTGACCCGAAGGTGTAACAAAGGCAGTTTTCTCTATAGACTCTTTATGGATACTAATTTGGTGAAATCCAGAGGCCATATCTAAACTAGAGAAGAAACGGGCCCCATGTAACTTATCGATTTGATCACTAATTAGTGGTAAAGGATAGCTGTCTGGTCGAGTATTGCTCATCAACACACATACGATCGCTACCGTCCTTTTTTTTAATTAATAATATAGGACTCGCAAAAGGCGAAGAACTTTCTCGAATTATGTTAGCATGTAGTAATTCTTGAACCTTGTCATTAACGATTCCCAACTCGGTGGGTTTTATTTGGATCTATGAGATCGATTTTTAGCTCACCGGTCTTAATACGCGTAGTGGGAAGATTTTGTATAAAATACGAGGAATATTTAGTTAGTATTTGAATCAAAAGTTCCTTTTCTTTACCGGTAACAACTGTGTCAATCGAATTAATGTCAAGAGGCATTTCTAACTTAGAGCTAAGATTTGAAATTCTATTTTTGGAAAAAGTTAAGGCATCGTTACTAACCACGACGGATATTCCTTGCCCTAAAATGTCGCGACCTAATAATATGTTTTCATTGAGACATTCGTCAGGCAATACATGATACGTAATATCGAGAAGACGGTTTTGTACCATGGTTGTACATTTTATTTGGAGTGAGCAATTAACGTTACTAGAACCGACGCCCTTTAAAAGTACTTGTTCATGAAACCTTTCACCAGTAAGAAGATCACAGTTACTTTCCTTCATAAGGCTACACTCAGACCCAGAATCAAATATGAAAGGAAATTGCATACCACTTATTTCCAGAACACCACGTGCTGCTCTGGAACACAGGTTCACTTGTTTGCTGGCGTTGCTCGGCGTGGGGTCTTCTTTCTTCTTCCAGCGTTTAGGGCAAGTGGTGACCACGTGGCCAGCCTCGCCACATATGAAGCAGGTCACCCCAGGGTTCGCCTGTGGAGTTTTTGCTGAAACAGGTGTACCTTTTGAAGCAATGTGCTGTTTGAGTCGACATTCCTGCCCTCGATGACCGATCTTCCCACAGACATTGCAGTTTCCCCGAAATGGTGTTGACGGACGGGGCCTTTTCATGTCTGATTCAGACGTGCCCGGTTCTTCATTCCTTCTCTTTAACGAGAAGCTGCGCAGCGTGCGGAAGAGTTGATTCTTATCGTTTATAACGACAGAATTGAGTTCACGGCGAATTTTGTCATCGCACTGTGACAGGATAGATATGGCAAAACCGGTCACTACATTTTCCGGTAAATTTGCATCAGGAACCTTTTCAATAAGTTGCCACAATCGCATTCCAGCCTCGGCTGGGGTTTCTTTATTATCAATTTGAAATTTGATAATTAAATCAAAATGATCCTGCATTGTCATGGGTTTGGAAAATTTAGAGACTAGCATTTCCTTAATAGCAACCCATGAAATGTTATCTGGCTTGATTCTTGTAAGACTCATAGCAGCGCGGCCCTTTAGAGAGTGAGTGAGGGCTAGAATAAGGTCTACACCTTCCAGCCTCTTACTCTCAATAACGATCTCACTCAACGCACACCAGTTGATAATGTCGGTTTCAGGCACATCAGGATCGAAAGGAACCAGCATTGACTGCATACTGGGTGTAATATGGCGAGGTGTCATACTATCTGCTATTTTTTTTAAAATTGATTCCATACTAGCCGAAAAAAATGACATTTGTTCCTGTATTAAATTGCCGGCAGTCCCAGATAAAGGTGGGGGTGGGTCTGATCCCACTTCTGATGACGGCACAGGATCAGACATATTGTAAAATAAAATAAGTTCTTTCAATTTAGGATTTATTATTTAATCAAACAATTTTTACACGAAACTATCCTCAGTTTCAAGACAATTTTATTAATTTTAACACCTTACAAAATAGCCAAGACACCCAGTAATACAGTAACAGCTTAGTTTACACAAAAGAGCAACAATGTACAGAGAGGCAGAGTAACAATAATTTAGAGCAATACAATGTACAGAGAGGCAGAGTAAGACAATTAGAGCAATACAACCTGTGCACCGGGCGACGCCTGAAATCAGAATGCCTTTTCGCTTTTTTTTTTTTTTTGGAAATGGCATCTCGCAACCTAGAGAGGTTTTGTCTGCTTAACCGGACTATCCTGTGGCTACTTTTAGGGTTTTTAAATCTAAAAGCCTCCAGCCAGGGCGCAAAAATATGCTAATAAACTAAGATGCGACGCTCGCTAAGGGCACCCCCTGTGGGGTACGGGCCTCGGCTTAGGGCGTCGCAATCGGGAGGACAGCAAGTTCAGGGACAGGCTGGATCAAAATATCATCATTATTATTAATCGGGGAATTTAAAGCTAATTGCTCAGCATCATCGGCGCGGGCTGGCATCCCATCGAGACCGGGGAGCAAGGGTCGGGGGGGGCCTTTTCGCTGCCGTGCGGGCTCCTTTTATACGGTAGTATTGAAGGTGGGGCAACGCGGTGGGGCAACGACGTAGTGCGCTACGACGTAGCACACACTAACTCCGCCCAGCAGCGAAGAGGTGGGAGAATGGCGCAGTGCGCTACGATGCCGCAGTGCTACGGCGTAGCCCGATGCACGAGTTGTTTACAATTTGACGCCGACATATACAACTATCAGTTGTTGTTACTTTGGGTGTTGATTGCTGACCAGCTGCCGCTCGCTGACATCTTCCGCTGCGCCTACCGTCACCAACTCATCAAGCTACCTGCTCGTGATAACAACCGTTGATTGAAAACAAAATGTAAGTATAATAAGTAATGTAAGTGTAATAAGTTTTTAAACTATGTACTATCCTTCTTTTTACTTGTTTATATTATTATGTTTTCCTTCCTAAGGTTGTCTGGAAGAAATTGCATAGATGTGTTGTGCATAATATGTCATGTAGTGTTTCATACAAAACAGTGTATAATATATTTTGTATTGTATTGGATAAAAACATTTTGTGAATGTTTTAACCAAATCCCTTGATCTATTTGCATTAATATTTTTTATTAAGTGATATTACGTCTTTATTTCAGGTCCGAATCTGAGTGCGAGGTCTATCACCCAACTGCGGTCATCGAAAACACGCACACATGCTATATTTAGCATCGGCAATTGATGATTTTGTAACTGACTGGATTTTGTATGTGTGTTCAAGCTTCGTGCAGACTAGCGCAACGCGAAAGCGCGACGCGACACCGGTTATTGTTATATGGAGAAGTTTTCTGAGAAATTGTATTGTTCGTGTCGCGTAGCGCCGTTGCAATAATGTGATTAACCATTTTGTTTTCTATGTTGTTTCAGTAAGAAAACAACGACCGGTCCTATCGATGTATTCGGTATCAGTTGGAATAATGAAACTGACATAGAGCTCAACGATGAGTCATCGAGCAAGCAACCGGTTTTATCATCGTTCTTCGTAAACCGTGTGGCTAATGGCAGCGAGCGACGAAATGCAAACACCGATGGCGAATACTATGTTGACTGTAAAGTTTACAAAACAGGTGATGCGCGTGACACCGATTCCATGGCGTTATGGAAGAAGGCACTTATCCGTATCAAGTTCCAAACCGATACGGATACATCGCAGTGGCGTAAATTGCAAGATTTCGTGCGTTCGGCCGACAAATTGTTTGAAGAAAATCCAAGACTTTTTATTGATAAGTAAAATAAAATAATTTAATGACTTGTTTTGTTTTAATAAAATAAAATGAGGTGACCGTTTAAAATCTGACTTATTCCTAAGTCAGATTTTCAATTAATCCGTAAACGATAACAAAATACACACACACACACACACACGCACACAACAAACTTAACACCTGTCAACAGATAGGTTTTTAGGTATTCGGAAATACCGTCCGTCGAGTCGATCGTTCATTATTCCGCATTCTATCTATCCGTAGCGAAGGTGCACTCGCCTAGCTACTGGAGGACAGTACAGTAATTCACTAGAGAGTCGAGTCGAACGTACACACGCACACAAAAAACTTAACACCTTTCAACAGGTAGGTTTTTCGACGACGAATTTTACTTCGTTGAGCGATAGATGGAATTCAGAATGTCTAATTTATCCGAATCCGTATACTATTGGGCGTTCTGTCCCAACGGAGCGTAGTCGAACTGGTTCGACTGCGCGACAGGTGGGACAGAATGCCCAATAGTATACTACTTAGATTTGAATGGCTTACTGGGTTTTAACCTTGCCTCTGGAAGCAGGCCCATTATAGGAATAGTCTTTTTTGTGGAGTATCTCAAACAAATAGTGCATTTTCTAAAATATGCTAATAAAGCATGCTAATAAAGACTCGTTCATTTCACTCGCTGTGATAAATTTAGGTAGTTTAGGTCTGTTGTCTTTCTTTAATTTATAATTCAAAACTCGTCTACAATAGGATACAATTTTTTATAGTTTATTTAAAGATGAATATTTTGACCAAACAATTCTTCGTCAACATTAGATAAAACGGTTAAAGATTGGATTCGTTCCTCTTCGTGTGTGTCTTCAATCAGTTTACTCTCTGTGTGTACTGTAGTTTCTGACAAACACTGCGGTCCTCTCCACCACAATGTATGCTCACTCAATTCTTTGGGCTGTAGACCACGCGAAGCACAGTCCGCAGGGTTTGTCTCTGATGAGACATGACTCCACTGGTGATAATCCATAATATTTAATATAGTGGACACTCTGTTGCTAACAAATGTTGCCCATCGACTTGAACCTCCCTTGCGCCATGCTAACACTATCGTGGAGTCGGTCCATCCATAGAGATGTTCCTTGGGTATCTCCAGAACTTGTGATACCTCACATATAAGCTTGGCTGCTAAAGTGGCGCCACACAGTTCAAGTCGGGGTATAGAAATCTCTTTTACGATTGGGGCAACTCGAGTCTTTGCGGACAGTAAATGTACACACTGCAAATCAGTTCGGTTTATATCACACACAAGGATAGCGGTGTCGGTATTAATAGTTACGCACACACACGTTACACCGCACACACGCGGTTTATTGTCACATGTAAATAATGAGTTGGTCGGTCGGGTACGAATAGCAAACGCTAAACTGTTTGTGTGCGTATGATATACCCACTTATACCAATAACTAATAACCAATGTATAGTAATCATAATTGAATGAGTTCCAATATTTCAAAATTGTAGATATGGATTCCGTAGCTGGTAAAAGCATAGATAACCACTTAAACCTCGTGTCGTAAGTTCAAACCCCGACAGAGGAATAGTGTTTTATAGGTTTTTAATTTTTGTCTTATTTGTAAGACATAATTTTTTTGTCAAATAAAATAACACAAGCAAACAATTAAAAAAGTAATTAAATAAAATACATTGAAATATTTTATTAAATAAACCAGGCTTTAGAACTTGGAATAAAAAATCCTATTGTTCCTTATCGCTTGGGTCCTTAGTGAATGAGCGAGCTCATTTCGACTATTATTTTTCTTACAAAAGCTGGCTTAATGTTCAATTTGGCATGGGCTAAATGTTAGCAAAAACAAACTACGTGTGGCTAATACAATTATTTAAATAATGCAAACAATTTTAAACATATTCCTAACTTAAAACATTTTTTCAAAGTAAGTATATAAATTACAAAGTGAAATTGGAGGTGAAGTGAATCAACATGTTAGATAGTAAGAAATTATGACAACTTCTAACTGCATAACAATAACATCACTTACACTTCAAATTATAGACTGCAAATGATTGTCAACTACGGACTTTCAATAATATCTACCTTATATATTTCTTCTTATGAGAATCTCGGCAATATGTAAGTAGGTTATTAGTCGTGAATATAATATGTAAGACCCAGCGAACAGAAGTAGGTAGTTTTTGTCGGTGAGCGGTGGTGGACAGCAACATCTTCCGTGCTGGCTTACTACAACGTAAACCAGCTTCATGCAGGTGATTTCACAGTATTTGCAACCACACATTATGTGCTGTTGATGTAATGCGGGTGGATAAAAACGAAATAGCCCTGTGCCTTGCCACGATGTCGTAGTGACGAGCTGAAGAATTCGCCTTCGGTTTTGGGCCACGTTGACGATGGTCAACTTCTCCAGATTCCACATACCGATGGACCCATAACTGCACGGTTCTCCTCTATGGATAACAAGAAAATAGTATTTAAAATAATGAAGATAAACTGGATAATGAAGAAATAACAAAAAGTGGTTAAAGCATAGTTAATTAATTACTTATATTGCCACTGAATGTTATAAAAGTTAACACAACAACAAAAACGCTTCACATTGCACGGTGGTCACGTAGTAGGTCATAGGCCTCCAATGGCAATGATTGAGCTAAGCCATGATATCTGGTTCAGTTACCCACTAGTTGTCATACTACTTGAGGGTATAAACGGTTTTGCAATCTATTGTTCGCAACATTCCTTTTTTGACATCGGAAGTAGACACATTTTATTAGTCATCAACCGTGTTATCACTAAGCGCAAATTAGCCTAAGACGCGACGCGTGTTTTCAAGTTCGAACTTGTTTGTGACCTGTTATTTTGCGATGGACATTCAAGTTACAGGTATGTATTATTAATTTATTTTACTATTTTGCATTTTCAATCCACAATTTTTTTTTTTATGGAGTGCTACGCCGCGGCATTTCTTACGTACTTTATTTCTATATATTTTTTTATGTTGAAGCTTTTACTTATGTTTGTACCTACTTGTGCCATTGACATAGGTATAAAAATATCGCTTAAAATCTCTTCTACTAGATTAAAAAAAATGTATCTGCGGCATGCTGCGTCTGTAAGGTGCAGCCAGGGTCTACGCCGAGAGCCTGGGCGCGTAGCACTTGCTACGAAATATGTATTGTTTTTGATCCGCATTCAACTGATTTTTGTTAAGTTTTAGGTACTAAAATTGAGTGTTCTTTCAAAATAATGCTTGTACTAGATACTTGGCTGTCTATTAATGACAGCAATTCCGAACTACAACGGTGGCGTCGAGTGTTTTCAAGCCCTGATACAGTTGGTGCCTGATGTTGAGAATTTGATTGCTGATGACTTAGAAAAAAGAGTTGCTAATCTTTGTACTACATTTGTAGCTATTTGGAACCAAGTCTTTCACAATAATTCTCGCATGGTCTCTAAGTACGGAGACTGGCTGAACGAAATTGAAGTTTGCGTTTTGTCAACTTGTGCAGCAGCAAGGAGCTACGACACTCAACGGCCAGCAGCAGAGGCTTCGACGAGCACTCAACAGCATCAGCACAGGAAGGACTTCGAGTAGTGTAGCAAGAGATCAAAATGCCGCAGGCTTGCGGAGTTAAGTAAAGTAGACAGTTCCGCGATAAATTCTTTGTTGGATAATTCAAGTCGATCTAACGCCGCTTCTTTACATTTCAGCACTGATGAAGTCTTGACCACGCGTTATTGTCAATAGGTGAGCTTTCGGAAGAGGCCGCCTCGAATCTTCCAATAAGTTAGTTAAATAGTTTAGGCGTGACAACACGAGGAAAATGTCCCGGGTTGTCACAAACACTGACTTGGTACATAGACTTCTTCTTAATTTGGATCCTTATATTTCTGGTTTAAGAAGGTTACCACGGAAGAATTCTATTCTATCTAAAGAGGTGTTGAATTTGTTGTCGGTACAAAATAAACACTAGATTTACATTATTTTAGATACAGCTCCTATTGTGTAGCTATTAACATGTAAATAATATATTTTTTGACCATTTCTGTGTTTCTAGTTAGGTAATAATTAGGTATTTACCATCTTCACACTAAGGCTCGTCCGTTGCAAAAGGTAATCTCACTATAAATCTCCCTTTATTATCTCTCACTGTAGTTAAGTCGAACAAATCCTCACATACCTTCTCACTATTAGCCATCTCTTTCTTTATTAAATTAGGCTCATCTGCCATTTCCCAAAACTTTTTATCAAATCAAATCAAATCATTTATTTCTTTGCAAACATGGATATAGTACATAGGTGTTTGTAAAATAAAGTTCTCCATATTTTACCGTCATGTGGGCATGCAAAGGTTTACATTAATAATGTCAGTAATGGTTACAGCAATAAAAATATTTATTATAATAAGATAGAGTTGAAATGTCAAACGGAACAAAAAGTAAGTGAACCAGGACCACAGTTATTATGTCAAACAGGGTAACAGTAAGTCAATCAGTTAGTGAATCATCATTAAGAAAATCGTGAATGCTGTAATAAGTTTTCATAATTAAAATTTCGTTAAGCGCCCTTTTAAATTTTAATGTAGTCATATTTTTTATAATATTAGGTATTCTATTATATATGAGTGGGCCAATACCAAAAAAGCTTTTTTGCATTAGTGCAGTTTTACATTTTACTTGACATATTTGATTGACGTATTGAGTCCGTATTGGATTTTTCCTGACCTCTGATAATTTTTTAAACAGATGTGGGTTACATTTCACAAATAAAGCCGTTTCCATTATATATAAACAAGGCAAAGTTAATATTTTTAACGATTTAAAATAGGGAATACAGCTATCAGTTGTCTTAAGACCACACATTGACCTGATGCATCGCTTTTGCAGCCTAAATACCAGCTCCCTATCAGTAGACTGCCCCCAGAAAATAATGCCATACCGCAAAACAGAGGCAACCAGTCCATGATACGCTGTTAACAGAGCCTGACTGTTAACCTTCTTTGAGAGTTGAAAAAGAGCATAGGCGGATTTGCTAAGTTTCTTGCATAGTTCTTCAACATGAGGTTTCCATGTAAGTTGGCTATCAATTAAAATTAAATATGGCTAAGAACTTAGCCTTATTAGCTTCTTCAATATCACAGCCCTTGTAGGAAATGCTAAATGTTTGGGTTTTCACGGCGTTGATAAAAATGCATGACTTTTGTTTTGCTCAGGTTTATAAGCAAATTATTATTGCCTAACCAATTTATAATGTCACTTAAGCAAGTATTAACGTCATTCTTATAATTATTTGAATTAGTAGATTGTATTATAGCTGTACTGTCATCTGCAAAAAGAACCATTTTGTTGGTTGTTGCTTTCGGGAGATCATTTATATATATCAGAAAAAGTGGCGGACCCAATACACTACCTTGTGGGACGCCATATTTTACATGTCTTGGTTTTGATATGTATATGGTTTCTAATTTAGTTTTAGGACATATCTTAGAAATTTACGTGCATTGAAGCCTATTGCTCAGGTATGATTTTATTAAATTGAATATCCCTCTTATACCATAACTATTTAATTTGTGCAAGAGAATCTTATGGTCTACATGGTCAAAAGCCTTGGTCATGTCAGTGTAAATTGCACAGACTGGATTTCTTTTGTCAACAGACGACATGATGTTAGCTAGCAAGTCAAATAATGCCATATTAATAGTAGTGTTCTTACGGAAGCCCTTTTGTTCTGTGCAAAATAATTTGTACTTTTCAAAATAGGCATATAAAGAGTTATAGATTACTTTCTCGAAAATTTTAGAAATAATTGGAATTTTTGCAATAGGTCTATAATTCTTAAAATCTGTTTTGTCATCTTTTTTATATAGGCGTTTTATTATTACTTTTTTGAGCTTGCTCGGGAAAATGCCATCAATTATACACAAGTTAATTATATGAACTAATAGAGGTGCTACTAGTCCTTTGCTAAACTTCAATACTTTTGTGGAAACTCCATCATATCCAACAGTATTTGTGTTTTTAAGGCTGAAAATTATTTGTATTATATCGTCAATAGTTACAGGTTGCATGAATAATGAATTTGAAGTTTGACTGTTTATATTTGTATTATTTAATGTGATGTCAGCTTTAATATTATTCTCAATTATGTCAATAAAGTAATCGTTAAATTCGTTTGCAATGTCCATGGGGTCTGTAAATGTCAAATTATCTCTTTTCACGCTTATTACAGGTTCTAATGGCAGACAAAATTTGGATCTATTTATAATTTGCCAGGTAGCTTTTGATTTATTTTGAGCGGTATTTATGTTATTATTATTTTGTGCTTTTTGTGTTAATTTGATAATTTTCCTATAAAGTTTGGTGTAGTTTTTAAGGACTAATTTATTTTTTGAATCTGAGTTTAATCGATATGTCCAAAGTAAGCCTTTGCTTGTTACTACATGTTTTTATTCCGCGCGATATCCATTTCCTTTTCTTGCTAGTTTTAATGGTTATAATTTTCTCCGGAAAACACAATCTATATAGAAATATGAAATCTTCCATAAAATTGTTGAAAACTTCATTCGCGTCCTTAGCTTCATATACTTGCTTAAAAGATAGAGAGCTGAGATGTTTTTTAAAAGTAATTAAATTTTCCATACATAAGTCCTGCTTTTTTGTTTTCCAATATTTTAGATTACAAGTTTTGTGTATTGGTACTTTAAGTATTTGAGCTGTATGATCCGAAAGGATCAGATCTACAACTTCAGCTTTACATTCTTTCCGATAATTATGAGCAAAATTGTCAATACAGGTTTGACTTTTTAACCTAGTGGGAGTACAAAGCGCTAGTTTTAAATTGTACTTCATAAGAAAGTATTCAAGCTCTAGTGTAATTTTGTTTCTTTTCAAAATATCAATATTAAAATCTCCACACAAGACGATTTTCTTATTTGAAGAAAGACAGATTTTATTTAAAATATAATCCAATTTATCATAAAAAATTTCGTAGTTATATTTTGGGATTCTATAAATACAAATAATAACAATTCAAAACGCTATTATTTCTACAGCGCAGCATTCAAAGATACCTGAAACTGTTTTGCTATGTCCGATATTTCTGTAAACTGCAATCCTACTCTTACGAAAATATCTATTCCTCCTCTCTTTGTGTTTCTAGAAAAGAAAGCAGCTGGTCAAAAATTCGGAATGTGCAATAAATACAAATAATAACAATTTTATACGCTATTATTTCTACAGCGCAGCATTCAAAGATACCTGAAACTGTTTTGCTATGTCCGATATTTCTGTAAACTGCAATCCTACTCTTACGAAAATACCTGTTCCTCCTCTCTTTGTGTTTCTAGAAAAGAAAGCAGCTGGGCAAAAATTCGGAATGTGCAATAAATTCTCATAACCTGTTTCTATGCTCTGTAATACAGAGAACATCTATTATAGTTCCCTTGTTAATTAATTCTACTAATTTTACAGGCCGTGTATCAGATTTATTCATTAGACCAGCTATGTTTTGGTGTAAGATGCTAAGGTAGTTAACGAAAAAACTGCGAATTTGACTGTTGTGAATTAGAAGGAGAATCGTGCTGACTATGGTTAATTTGAGGGTGGCAGTTCACTCACGAGTGCGTAACATTCAGGTTGCATAGGCTAAGAATCAGGTCTTATAAATCTGATATAACTATATTTAAACCACTGTTATTTAAGGTTCCATAGCGTTTGCTGTAAGTATCATAGTCATAAGATAGATTCAGATTTGAGTCAAGTAAATATGCATAGTTACATGTGTTAATATCCAAGTAAATTAGGTTATTGAATGTTTCTACACGGCTGTTATACATTGTGTTAGCATCTATCATATATTTAAACGTTGGTAAACAGATTACAAAATTAGTATGACTCAACTCTATTAAATTTTCTCTAACAAACATGACTAATTCCAAATAGTTGTGTATTTTTCGAAAGTCTTCCTCCCCAATGTAAATAACACAATAGTCTGAGTGCGTAAAGTTTTGCACTTTTCCTTCAATTTTGTGAAGAATTTGCCGCAATCCGCACGTGGGTTTTCTATAATGACAGATTTCATAGTTACGTAATTTAGTTCTTTCGGCAATTGTATATAATCTGTTAGATGTTTCGCTGCTTACCAGGCATATTTTGTGTTTTATGGAAGATTGTTCTACCGTTGTTGCGGCTCGTATGTTTTGAGTTGTGTTAGATGAGCTTACGTTGCTGCTTGTACTTTTAGTTTTATTTGTGTTTGTAGGAGACGAGAAGTCTTCTTTAATGGTCTGAATATAGTCTGTGTTTGTTTCGTCTTCATATTTTTTTTAGGCGACATTATTGTCGGCTTCACTTAAATTTTTTTTGGACTGTTAACATTTTTTTTATTATATTCTTCATTTAATTTCTTTAAATTACTATTTTCCAGTGATAATAACTCAATTTCTTTGTGCGCACTAGTTAACTGAGTTGTTAGTCTGGCGATCTCATCTTGCCTTTAATTGTGGAACGTCTTCGTCTTCGGATAAGTCAGGTAAACTACTCGTCGTACAATTTAATGTTTGCGATATAATGTCACTTTCATCATTATTAGGCTCAGATCGTGTGCGGGTCCGCCGGAATGTAATATTTTCCAAGAAATTCATTTTTAATTTCAATTACGAACTTCAAACCCAAATCAAAAATAATTTGTAGTTAGTGAGATTTGAACTTGCGTCCCGGTGTTTCACTCGTACGGGCGGGCAGTTGTGCCTCCGGGTCAGACGGTCCTGTAAGGACGAAGGTATTGTGGAGTCAAATGATAGTCACGACTGCTCAATTAATACTCTCCTTTATTTTAGGATACACATGTTTATATAGAATTGATTACATACACATAGGTACAACATACATTGACATCAACTACACTAATTACACACTACACCTCCCATGGCGAGGTAAAATAAAATAAAATTACAATTTTGTTTTATTTGTAAAATGTAGTTAAGTATACATGAAAAACATAATAATTACTGATTAGGATGGTACAATTTTGTTCTGTTTTTGTGAATGGTGTCTACATTGCCATTCTTTATTATTTTTACATTAGCTGACTCATCAGATATAACTTTATATGGTCCCGAATAAACACTATCTAATTTATTACACATATTATTTTTAACTAAAACTAAGTCATCAGGATGGTAAGTAATTGAATTTACATTTCTGTCATATCGTTCTTTTTGTTCTAATTTACTTTTGAGTAGGTTATCTCGTGCATCTTTTTGTGACTTTTGCAATCTAAATTTTAACTCTAATGGATAATAATCAATGTTATAGAGTGGATCAACAACCCTAGTCAAATTACTTGGCAGAGAGCATTTTTTTCCGAAAACTAACTCGTAAGGGGTATATTTAGTTGCTGAATGAACTGATGTATTGTAGCAAAATGACCAAAATGGGAGCCATGTGCTCCATGTCTCTGGATGGTTGTCTGTTTGAATGCGAAGAAATGAATTCAAATGCTTATGCGTGTTTTCCAAAGCACCTATACTTTGGTGATGATATGCTGTTGAGTTTAATTGTTTAATATTTAATAGATTACATACCTCCTTAAATGTTGATGGCAGGAACTCAGTACCCCGATCCGTCGCTATCACCTTCGGTACTCCATACCTTAGTATAAAATTATGAACTAATGTTTTCGCTACTTCTTCCGTTCTTTTAGTAACTAAGGGATATGCCTCAATGTATTTGGTGAGTTCGCACTGCAACGTGAGAATATAGCTGTAATTATAATTATCCCTATCCAGAGGTCCTACTAAGTCTATATATATTTTTTCAAAGGCCCTATGTGCTGTTGTTGTTATCTCCATTGGTTGTTTGATATTTTGCGGTGAATATTTTTGCTTCTGGCATTTGTCGCACCTCTTTATAAACTCTTTGATATCATTTTCTAATCCTATCCAATAGTAATATTTTTTTATATTGTTGAACATTCGTCTCATACCCGCGTGGCCACTAGTGGGTAAGAGATGAAAATCGTTCAATATCACTAGTTTATCATCTTTATTTTCTATTCGATGTACATCTTTTACTATATGTAGGTGTGGGCCGGTCCACTTCTTTATTTTGTCGATTTCATTTAATAACTTTTCTATGAAAATGTTATTCTTATTACTTTTGATTAAATATATCTCAATAATATTTAAACTTTTACAAAAATCTTGTAGTTCTCTCACAAACTCAGCTCGCGATATTTGCGATGGAGAAGATACATAATATTTAACGTAGATAGTTTTTTCATTAGGAATGTATACAAATGTATTACTTTATTTATCTATAACACCACTCTTCCTTAATGTCTCTAACTTGCATGCATCAATAAAACGTAATTCCACTGATTCGTTTATCATACTAGTACTTTCGAGTGTTTACAGCGTTTGGTTGATCAGACCGAACTGTAGTTGTGCCACTCGTTCCTATCTTTGAAGTATTGTCAATTAGGTTTCTTTTCTGAGCTCTAGTCATAACCGAAACACACAACTCGTGCATATGTTTTAAATCATCACTTGTTATGGAAATTCGAGACAATGCGTCTGCAGCCGCATTTTCCGTTCCCTTAATATGTTCTATCGTAAAATCATATTCTTCTAATAATAACCTAAATTTAAATAATCTACTAATCTTTCATGTTAAATAATGAAATTAATGGTCTGTGATCCGTGAAAATTTTGAACTGTCTTCCGTATAAATATGGGCGAAAATGTTTGATTGCCCACACTATAGCTAGCAATTCCTTGTCAATTGTTGGGTAATTTATTTCTGATTTGTTAAGTATCCTACTAGCGAATGATACTGGCCTACCATTTTTGTTTGACAAAACTGCACCGATTGCATAATTAGAAGCATCTGTCTGAAGATTAAACTCATTTTGTTCTGAAAAATCAGGATATTGCAAAACCGGTGGAGATAAGATTTTTCCTTTTAACTTATCAAATGACGACTGACACTTTTCATCCCATATAAAAGAAGCATTTTTACAACATAATTTGTTAAGTGGATAAGCTAGCTCAGCAAAGTTCGGAATGAATTTTCTATAGAAATTAACAAATGCCACAAATCTCCTCGTCTCGTCTACATTAGTTGGACATGGATAATGTTGTACAACTTTTATTTTATCCGGGTCCGGTAATACGCCGTTACCAGATACCACATGACCTAAGTATAGCAATTCCTTCTTAAGAAAATTACATTTCTGCGGGTTTAATTTTAAATTTACTTTTCACAATCGTTCGAAAACGTCTTGTAGATTCTTATTATGATTACCTAAGTTTCTGCCAAAAACTATCAAATCGTCTAAATAAATTAAACATTTTTCATACGTTAAGCCAGACATTGCCATAGTCATCATTCTGGAAAATGATCCTGGACTCGTTTTTAAACCCATTGGCATACGGGTCATTTGGTACTGTCCTGAACAGAATGCTGTGTACTTTCTGCTGTCCTGTTCTAGTGCAATATTATAATAACCTTGATACATATCTAAATGCGAAAAATAAACCGATCCTGATAGCGAATCAAGTACTTCGGAAATATTTGGAAGTGGAAACCTATCGTCTTCTATGCAATTATTTAATTTACGGTAATCAATTACTAGTCGCCACTTTTTCTGACCTGTACCGTCAGTCTTTTTAGGAACAAGCAGTACTGGACTAGACCATTCGCTACGACAAGGTTCTATGATTCCTTCTCCCAACATATTATCAACTTGTTGCTTAATTTCTCCCTTTTGTGAATGTGGTAACCGATATGGCTTTGTAAATACTGAAGTTACATTTGGTTTTAAACTAATAGAATGTTTATAAATACTCGTTGTAGTTAATCTATCTCCTGGCAAATAAAAAATATCTGAGTATTTCGCGCATAATTTTTCAATAGATATTTGCTCTTCCTTATTAAGATGTTTGAGGTTCAGTACCGAAAATAATTGTTTTACTCTACTTGCATGACGTTCTGATTTATCAAAACTACAAACATTGTAGTTAGATAATTTTTCTATACACGGATTAATGTCCGATAATGTGCACGACTTTTCCGTTGTATTTAATATCTTAATCGGTATTAACCCATTGACTGGTGTTGCTATACAACTGGCCAAAAATATTCCATCACTAATTTCCTTAGAATGTATTACACACTCTTCTGTAAAGTCAGTCCTAAAATAATGAATGGATTCACATCTTGGATAAATTTCCATTGTGTTTTTATAAGTTAGCAAAGGTAAAACTATTTTAAAATTACTTTGGGTCAACAATGTTAAGGTATCATTACTGAAATCTAATATAGACCTATGTTTACTAATAAAGTCTTGACCGATGATGCCATTAGCCCGACATGGCAGGGTATCGAAAACATAAAACTTATTACAATTAAGGTGATGATCACGCGAAGACACTAGTATACAAACATATCCTATCGCATGGACTTTGCCACCAATTCCATTTATGACTATGTCCTCTTTTTGGATTGGAATGTTTTGTTCTAGAACATATTTATATTTCAATGCCGAAATTGTGGCACCGGTATCAACTAACCATGAAAATGTTATGCTGTTATAAGATAAATTAATGTAATAGTTAGTATCAGTTGCGAAAATTACTCTATTATTCACGAAAAAACTCATTTTCATAGTTTTCATTTTCTGGTCCCGTTAGAACATTAACCACATGTTTATGTGTATCTTTGGGGGTTTGGCTTATCCCTTGGTTACTGTGATTCCTATAATATGTCCTACCTCTACACCTCTACCACGCCATGGTGCTCCTCGGCCTCGCTGTGCTGCCCCGCGGCTCTGCTGATGCGCCTGCTGGCCCCCACGAGCGTTGTGGTAGCTTCGACGAGCACTGAAATCATTGTTACGACCCCTATTATAACAATTTGTCTTGTTATAGTTATTATTTTTATAGCCTCCACGGTTATTTTGTTGTCTTCCTCTAGAAGAATACATTCCTAGTATTTCGCCGGAACTTGAACTCGGACCAGCTATGGATGTCTCTTCATCCTTAGCACCTTGTATAGCGTCTTTCAACGCCTCGTAGTTCCTAGCTGCAATGATAGTTGAAAGACGGCGGTTTCGCAAGCCATCGGCAAATCTTTTGATAACTTGTTTTTCATTTAATGGTTTAATCGTTTTATATGTTTCTATATTACCTTGGGCTTGCGACACCGTCAGATTCACGAAAAGTTCCGACAGTTTGCTACCATAGTCCTTTTTTTTTTTTTTTTTTTTTTTGGGTGGGAAATCATCCAATGACTTCTCCCGCTCTGGGCGGAGCGGGAGGGCGTGTCAGACTTTTACTGACTAAAACCCACCCGTGTTCCTTCCCTTGCCATGCCAGGGGCCACGGTTTCCCCTTAGGACTACCCGCAACCCCGGCGGGCAACGGTCCTAGCGGACCCCGTCCGTTTTGCTGACATCTCTTTGAGGCGCGCGTGGAACACGACGCGCCGTCGACCCGGGCCTGGTCCTTATCGGGGGCGAGCTACCCATTGCTCACCGCCCGCAAGCCCGCGCCTACGGTGGCCGGGAATCCTCCAAGGAGTCCCGACGCCCAGGGCGTCTCCTACGGCGGCTAGGCGCGTGAGGGCGCGAACTTTGCCTCTCCCTCACGCGCTCCGCCTCCTCCTTCGCGAGCATTACTGCTTCGCAGAAGGAGGTGACGGCCTGCCATGCCCTCTCGCTCCGCACCATGGCCTGTACCAGGGCCGGACGCGAGAGGTCACTGCCGCCGATCGCCTCCACGAGGACACGGCGGTGCTCTGCCCAAGCCGGGCAGACCTCCACCGTATGCTCCACCGTGTCCTCCGGACGATCCACACAATGGTGACACCCGGGCGTTTCCTCCCGCCTTATGCGAAACAGGTACCTCCCGAAACAACCGTGTCCGGTGAGGACCTGCGTCAGGCGGAAGGTGAGGACGCCGTGGCGCCTCTCTAGCCACTCCTCAAAGAGGGGACTTATCGCCGCGATTGTGGCGTGCCCATATCTGGGTTGCGACAATCGCACACTCCAAGCCGCCATGAGATCCTGCCGGAGCTCTGTCCGCTGAACCGTGATTTCTCGCGGCAGCGGAGTTACACCCCGGCGCTTCATCTCCTCGCGCCACTCCCAGATGTGGGCGAGGACCTTCGCCTCCAGATCCCATGGCGGCGTTCCGGCAAGGAGGCTCGCCGCCTCGCCGGAGACCGTACGGTATCCCCGGACCATCCGGATAGCCATGACCCTTTGGGCTGCATGCAACCGGCGGGCTGGCCGCAACCTTAAGGTTCGCGCCCACACCGGTGCCCCGTAAAGGGCCATGGACCGCACGACCCCCGCGTAGAGCCTCCGGCAGGAGGCGTTTGGACCCCCCAGATTAGGCAGGAGCCGCTTCAAAGCAGCCCCAGCCTTCTCCAGTCTGGGAGCCAAACGTCGGAAATGCTCCACGAAGTTCCACCGGCTGTCGAGGACAAGTCCCAGGTACTTCATCGTCGACTCGACGCCGATGTGAACCCCTCCTACCGTTATTTGGGAATCCAAAGGTGGCGCGTTCCGAGGACCATGAAAACACATGGCCTCGGACTTGTGTAGGGCCACCTCGAGTCCCAATCGCCGGATCCTGTCGACGATTGTCGCAACCCCGCGTGTCGCAATTTCGGCCGCCGCCTGGTGCGACCTCCCCTGCGCCAGGACCAACGTGTCGTCAGCGTAGCAAACCACGCTGACGCCGTCGGGGAGGTCGGCGCGCAGCACCCAGTCGTATCCGATATCCCACAGATACGGCCCCAGGACCGATCCCTGTGGGACACCGCACGACATCCCTCGCCGGTTCCATTCTCCCAGGTGACCGGGGTAGATGACGGCCCTGTCCGTCAGGTAGGCCTCGACCACACGTCGGAGGTAGATCGGCACCCCGTGATACCGGAGTGCCTCTCCAATGCAACTCCAGGGCAGGGTATTGAAGGCATTGGCGATGTCTAAAGACACCGCCAAGACGACCCCACCCCGGGCAACAGCATCCCCCGTCGTGAGGGCCCGCACGCGCATGATGGCGTCCACCGTGGAGCGCCCTCTGCGGAAGCCAAACTGGCTCTCCGTCAAATCCGGCCCCACCCGCACCAGATGCCCGACAAGGCGGTCTGCAATTACTCTTTCAAAGAGCTTGCCCACCTCGTCGAGCAGCACGATGGGCCGGTAGGCAGACGGAGAGTCCGCAGGGCGCCCCGGCTTCTTAATGAGGACCAGTTTCCCCGTCTTCCATCGAAGTGGGAACTGGCCCCTCTCCAAGCATGCGCTTAGTAGCCCTCTTAGTCGAGGCCCGAGAGCCTCCAAGGCCAGGACCCATGCTTTCCCAGGTAAGCCGTCGGGTCCTGGGGCGGTATTCTTGGCATTCAGCCTACGTACCGCCACTCTCATCTCTACCTCGGTCACCTCCGGAGCATCGTCGTCGTCGTCGGCGATGTGGTCCGCAGCGGGCACCGCAGTAGGCGGGGCCATGGGCGGAGCGGTGTGTTCCCCTCTCGAGGGGAACAGAGCGCTCACCACGTCCTCCACAAGCTGAGGCCGGAGACTCTGAGTCAGCGGGGGAGCCCATGGGCGGATTTTCTCCCGCACCAACTTGTATGGGCGTCCCCACGGGTCCCTGTCCAGAGTCGCCAGCGACTCCTCGCGGGCCAGTCCCCTGGCCCGCAGGATCTCCGCTTGGAGGGCGGTCTTCGCCGCTCTGTACCCCTCGTACAACCCCGCCTGAATGGCTTCCGTATCCGGAGGGCGGATACGGAGCCTGCGGTGCCTGGCGTACCGGCGTCGCGCAGCAACGCACGCGGCGCGCAGAGTCGTCAGCTCTTGCGACCACCAGTACACCTGGCGCGAAGCACGGCCGGGCTGGACCCGGGGCATTGCCACGTCACATATGTCGGACATGGCCTCCCGGAACCACTCCGCCTCGTCGTTGATGTCAGCAGGCCTGTCCGGTGATGACACCCAGGCCTGCACGATCGAGGCTTCCAGGATTAGCTCCCGGTCCAGCTGCTTCAGCGCCCATCGCGGACCACTCGGGGCCTGTCGGACCGGCGCGCTCGAGGGCTGGGCGGAGACGTCCAACCGGATGTACCGATGGTCGGAATAGGTCTCCACCCCCTCCATGACGCGCCAGTCGGCAACACGCGGCGACAGAGCGGGGCTGGCGAACGAAAGGTCCACCACTGATTCACCCCGCATCCGCACACACGTGGGGACAGAACCCCGATTAAGGACGACCAGGCCTGTCTCCAGTGCCCAGTCCTCCACCATCCTGCCCCGTGTGTCTGTATACCGGGAACCCCAAGCCACATTCTTGGCATTGAAGTCCCCGAGAACGAGCACCGGGAGGGAACCGAACCCGACGACGACGACTCTCAACTCCGCAAGGGAGTTGTGGAACTCGGCGAGAGTTCGGTTCGGGGAGAAGTACACCCCTACCACGACAATCTCCCCGAACCGTGCTGCCACGCAACCCCGTCCTCTCTTGACAGCCTCGAGGGACGGAGTACCGGCGGCGGCCGACGAAATTAGGGTCACTGAGCCGCTCAGGTCCTCCACCCAGTCATCCCTGGGCGGGACAAAGTACGGCTCAGCGACCACGGCGATGTTAATCGACCACTGCGCCATGCTCTGGAGCAATAGGTCCTGAGCTGCAGCGCAGTGGTTGATGTTCGCCTGGAGGAGGCGTAATGGAGCCGTTATTGGCAGTCCATTTCAGCCCCCTCCCGAGCCCCCTGTGAGGACCCTGCCGCGGCGGCAACGGCAGCGACGCCGACGGTGGAAGCGGCAGCGGCGGCGCTAGTAGTGGCGGCGGCTGCGGCGGTGACGGCGGTGGCGGAGGGCTTGCCCCTGCCTCCGGCTTTGACGGGTTTGGCGCAGGCCTTGCCCCCAATCCGGTGGTCAGCTGGCTTGCCAGCAGCCGCACATACGACGCAGTGCGGCGCGGCAGTGCACGAGCCAGCCTTGTGACCGGGCTGACCACAGCGGTAGCAGTTACCGCTGCGGTCCACCTCCGAGGTGCATTTTACTCCCACGTGGTGACCCACATGGCAGCGGTAGCACCTCAGAGGTCTGGGTTCCAGCAGTTTGACCTGCGCGGAAACCCAGCCCACCAAAAGCCTTCGGCCCTCCTCGGCAACCTTTTTGGCCGCCGACACGGGGCAGCTCACCGTCACGGCTTGCATCCCCGCGAAGTCAGGACGGATGGTGCCCACCTTAACCTGCTCGGCAGAGCACCCCCCCGTCCTAGCGACAGCGGCCACGACCAGTGCCTCCGTCACCGAGTCGTCCAGGCCCGAGATGCGCATGTCAGCGCACCTGGTGGGCCTGGACACCCGGGCCTCGTCCGCGTCTATGGATGCTCTGAGCCTTTCGGCCAGAGCGTCAGCGGCCGGGCCGCTGTCCGCACCAGGGACTTCCAGCATCCGGGCCCCGGTCGCGGTTACCTTCAGCCTGAGGCCATTCTTGGCGCCGAGTGCCTCCAGGTCCACAGCCTGCCCCACCTTGGCGAGCACGCTTTGGTAGGACGCGCCCTTCTTCTCCGCTCCCGGCTGTAGTGTAATCACTACAGCCGCTGACTTCGGGGCGCGGAGCCTAGCCGCGACACTTCGCTCCTTGCGCCGCTGCCGCCTCGCCTTCCTTTTGGCCGCCCTTGCGGCCTTACCCGCCTTCTTCTTTTCTCCGGCTACTTGCCATTCGGCGTCGGCCGGAGAAGAATTAGGAGGCGGGGGCGGCTGTTGGGCTAGGGCCCTCGCCGCCTGTGCCGGTGCCCTAGCAGCCTGGGCCGGTGCCCTCGCCGCCTGGGCCGGTGCACTCGCAGCCTGGGCCGATGCCCTCGCCGCCTCTGTAGCCACCCTGCCCTTGGTCTGCCCCGACGACCCTGGTTTGGTCGGGGCAGCTGCAGTGGTGGCATATGATGCCACCTTCCGCTGGCCCGAGGCCGGCTGGCTCGCCGCTAATGGGGGGCGCAGTACAATGGCCTCTAGGGCGGAAAACCGCGCCCGAAAGGCATCCAGCTCCCGCCGCACCAAAGACAGGACCCGGTCCTCAGCAGGCAGGGGCCGCCCCTGCCCATGCTGCTCTCCCCCCTGCGGAGTCTCTCGAGGGGCGGCTCCGCGGAGCTTAGCCAGTTCAGCTCGGAGCTCCTCATTCTCCTTCCGGAGAAGCTCCATGGCGGCTGTCAGCCTGGCGAGTTCCGCCCGCGTTTCGGACATCCCATCCGACGCTGGCGGAGGCCCAAGGAGGGCCTTCCCTGCCGCCAAGATAGAGGCCGTGGCCTCGGATATGGCCCTGTCCTTAGAGGATTGGAGCCTCTTCAAGGCCACAGCCTTGACAGCGGCTCCCACGACCTCCTTGAACTTAGCCGCTGCGGCGGCGTCCGGCTCACCACTGGAAGACCCCGACAGGACCGCCCAGGTGCTGGTCCCTTCAGGGTGCCCCTCTGTGGCGAGCCTCGTCAGCTCGGCCGAGCTGGTCTGGCTCAGCTCACCGGCCTCCGTGGTGAGCCCCCTACCCGCGCCTTTTTTTCGGGCCCCACCCCGCTGGCTGGAGTGAATTTTGCGCCTCTGCCTCTCATCGGCGGACGACCCCTGGCCATCCGATTTGGAGCGCTTCCGCACAAACTCCTGCCTCCTATGTGTGTTCCCCCCCTTCTCGCGCTCCGAGCTCTGACAAGAGCTCTCCGCGCCCGATGCATGGTCGGAATCCGACCCCGCATCACTCTCCACCATTCGTCGATTTTGTTTTTTAAATTGTGTTTCCATTTTTGTTCCCACGAGTATATAAATTTTCCAACCAACCAACCAAAAAAAAACGTGGTTCGCACTAACGACTAATTTAGCTACCCATTAGTCAAGCTATCAACCTCCCTCACGGTGCGCCGCCGCTTGGAGGTTTGGGGTGATTTTTTATAGAGGTTGTCTTCCTCGCGGCCCGGGCGGTTAAGCCAAGACCCTCGACCCCCGTCAAATGCCAGAGACGTGACCTACACACTCTTCGGGGCTACGAGACCAACGGTGGCAGAAGAAAAGGCTTCCTTCTGCCTGCCCGACGGCAGGGTTAGTGCACGCCGGGCCCGTTCCTACTCGAACGCTGCTTAACGTGTACTCTCTCCGAGTACACGTTAGAGCGTTCCTGTGACAGGATATTAGCATACGGACAACGTGACCCCATTAGGCACAAAGTACCCAGTGGCGAGACATTGCCCGCACCCCAGGGTGCACCGTCCCGGAGACTGGCCTTCCCCCCGGACGTATCCATAAGGGAACTCCAGCCCACGGGCACACGGGGAGGTTTCCTGTCCAAGCACCCCTGCTACCATAGTCCTGAATTGTCAGTTCATTTTGTTTCAATTGATTTGTTTTATTTTGGATTGCAAACGGTGACTCTTGAGGCAGTAACACTCTACGCATATCATTTATCAATCCGTCAACATGAGAATAGTCTGACTGTAACTGCAATTTAGCGTGCTGAGACAACCTGCTCTTCAAAACAAACTGTACCAATTTCTTTTTACACTCATCACTAGTCATTAGCGAGCTATAGTATTCTATATTATCAATTAATTGCTTAAGCGAACATTCATTATCAGTTGTCATCATAGGTAATAAACTAAGAGCTACTTTCAAATCAAAAGACTCCATTTTTATATCCTCACTACTACTACTCGTACTCGACATAGCACATAAATCCAATATTTGTTTATACAACGACTCGAAATCGATACAAAATTTATCTATTAATATCTTTTCGCTTTGTCCTACTTTACCCTTCTTTATATCGTCAGATATTTCCTTTATTATATTAGTATATTTATCATAAATTCCCTTTAATTCACACAACTTTTTCTCTAATGCATTCCCTTGCCTACGTTTTGGGCCAATTTTAATTAAATATGTTTTAATACATTTCAGTTCTTTATATAAAAGTTCCAAAACATCTGCCATTACTTACCATCATTAGTTGTTTAAATATTTCACTGGCTACAGTTACTAGTACAATGTAACATTATTATTTACTAAGATTATTATTACTATGATTATGCACTTAACAAATAAAGTTCTAAGTCCATTTTACGATGCCTGTTGTTTTCTGGGTTTAAGAAACACACACACTTAGCACTTAGCACTTTCACTTAGACCGCTGATGTGTAAGCTGGAAACCGCTATCTTTGATTTTATACTATGTCACCCTTCGGCCGCCCTTTTTCCGGAGAATGTCCAAGTTGCCTCGCTCCACACCTTCTAGACATCGCACTCCTGTATATCTCCTGATTTATCCAGCGTACAGTAACGGTCATAAGTGGAGTAGCAATTTCACAAAGCAATAGATTGACGCTTCGGTTTAACTTATCGTCGTTCATATTGCAATTAGTTCTATGTCAAAAATGACAAGTTTACAGGAGAGTAAAAAAATTGCATAATGGAAAAAAATCTTTTATGTCACCAAAATGTTTTTTAATTAATGTTTCCTAACTATTGTGTTCTACTAAATGTGCATTTTGAAATTTCCATAAATAATTATATTTTGTTAAAAAATTGACATAGAACCTATTGTAACTACAATTAAAGTAAAAGTTGTGACATGTAACATATTGATAGTTTATTTGTATGAAATAATACACGGATAATTTCAAATAACAGGTATAGTATTTATTCAAGTTATTTATAATTAAAGTAGGAACAATCAAAAATATAATATATAATTATAGTTAAGAAAAATACTCAACAAAATTGACCATTTCTTGACAAACTTAAATGTTGTTATCTTATAACAAAATTAAATTGAACTTATTTTAAAATTCACGAATTTTATTTAAATGGCAGGGTAAAATGAAGAAGGTGATGTAATGGGACCATTGCATACTAATTATTTCGTTTATGAGGACAGGCATCAGGATCTGAGCAATTATGTTCCAAGGAGTCATAAAAAGGGTGATAATCTTTAGGAATCAGTGGTTTTAATTCTTGTAAATGTATAAATTTTGTAGTCTCAATAGGGAGAAATGATTGATAAAGGGCAGTATTATTAGTGCGTGTGTAGTTTTTGTTTGAGCGTCGCGGTAATTCTTTGAAGTCGTCATTAAAGTCCAACTTATACCGTATTATCCCATCTGGATTATATTGCAGGCTCACAATGTCGACTACAAGTGGATCGCCCTTTTTGTTTCCTGGTCGAATGCTGGAGTATCTACCACCTTCACACTTGCTGAAATCACTGTAGCTTAGAAAAACTACTTTATACGGTTCAGGCTTGGTTCTTGCGCTCTTTATTATATTGATGTAGTCTCCAGGTATAAAAATATCTCGATGAGGTGGCAACTTTCTTTCGATGCTGCTATGTATCGAGTCGACCTCCATCTGGGTGTGCCCAACTTCGAGGTATTTTTGTTCGATGAGAATGTTCTTTTCGACTGATAATTCAATTAGAGCATTAGACAAATTCAAGGATCGGTTTTGGTAACCACACCCGTCACTCCACAGTATAATTTTTTTGGTATTTGGTGCCTTTTCTAGTTCTGCCTTTAGGTGTTTCATCATAATAGACGTAAAGACATCACTGTCTAACCCACCGCTTCCTTCGTGCCATAGATAGCAAATTACTTCTTTTGTTTTTAAATTGTAATGTGTGTAATTATGAACTTTGAGTTTTGTTTTATAGTAAACTGCTGATGCCTGGATTCTTGGGCATAGAAGTACCGCTTGGACATCCATAGTGTAAACTAATACATTATCTTCAGTATTGGTTTTGTCATTATCCTTACTTTGTCTTGCTGTTTCTTTTTTCTTCAAGTGACTCCTGTACTCATCTTCATTAATATTACCATTCTTGTAAGCTAAGCACTTGTTGCATTGGTCTTTCCTGGGTTTAAAAATAGACAAATTAAGCTCGCGGTACTTCCTCTCGAACGTCGCAACACAATATCGTCTCTTATTGTTATTTGAACAAAACTTTTTATATTCAGCATACAGATCACCATGAACACTATTCCAGATTGGTTCTAAATATAATTTTGAGGAAGATGATCTGCAATAATGGGACTCAACTTTCGGCAGACTGTCGAAAAATTTTCCAATTGAATCGGATGCATTATTTTGAGGCCTTGCATTACACTCATTACCATTTTGAGATATAATAGAACTTTCTGTCGCATCTTTATTAGGAACAACCCAATCCCTCAGTTGTCTTTGGCCAATGCACAAAGTTTTCATAAACATTTGCTTACAAACATGAACTCTCTTAGCATTATCTTTCAAAGATAGGAAATATTTAAATGCTTTGTCTTTCCTAGAATCTACGCTTGAAGAACGTCGATGCTGTGGTGCACATACACTTACTAAACTTCGGACGTATACTTTACGAGCTTCCCAAGAACTCAGTGCCCAATAAGAATCAAAAATCAGTTTTCGGTCTTCTTCGGTTAACATTTCACATTCAAACCTTTGTTTCGGTCCCCCATGTTTCACTTCGGTATGGCCACCACATCTATCCTGTAAGCCTTTAGCTGGTCTTAACAGTGTTTGTTTGTATTTTCCATTCTTATCCTTCTCAAAACCTTCATACTGTTTACCTTGTAACCTAGCCTTAGAGTTTCTTAATCTCTTCCATTTTGATTGATCTGCTTGACCCTTACGACTGCGTTTCCTTTTGTGAGTATCCTTACGAGTAAGTACTCCTGTCTCCTCATCAAGAACCTCTTCGTTGGAGCTCGTACTTTCTTCTAATGCATTAGAAAGAAAGCCAACACTACTTTCTTCTGGCACGTAGTCTGAGTCAGAAGACGACCCTTCTTCGAACAAAACTTCTTCACTAGACGTGTCACACTGCTGCAGAGTTTCATCTTCATACAACTGCCCAGTAGCTTCGTTCAGTCGCTGCTGGCGAGAATGTTCCGAGGAACTTGTAGCTAACTGTATTAACCGCCTTCCTCTTGTGTTATTCATCTGCAACAACTGGCCAGTAGCTTGGTTCAGTCGCTGCTGGCAAGGATGTTGAGAGGAACTTGTAGCTAACTGTACTAACCGCCTTCCTCTTGTGTTATTCATCTGCAACAATCAACCACCAAGCCATGCATACAAAACCGAAGCAAAATTCAATAGGTTCTATGTCGCGTTTGTAACTGCGTATTGCAACATAGGTCTTATTGTTTTATGGGCATTATTTACAAAAAAGGTCAAAATGAACAAATATTTTTGATGAATAAACGTTATCTGTTAATAGATTAGCGTCACTATAAGTCTTAAGCACTTAACAGCAAAAAAAACAGTCAAAAAGCGGACTCACGGCGCTTTTTGTTAAAAGTTAGGTTAAGATTTCTCATAAATGTAATTAAAACCAGGATATTAACGAAAACCAACTAAAACCAGCACACATTGATACGTAATTTATAATAATTATTATCTTACCTCAGAAACAAAGCACAATTTATAACTTAATTAATAATTTTTCACTTGTTTTTTCTCAGAGCAAAAATCCGTTGCCGCTCAAACTTTGACATAGAACAATTTGCTGTATACGATTTACTGCCGAGTCGCAAGTTTCAAACGCTGCTTTCCTATTGGTAGATGACATTGAACAGTTTTCGGTCGCGTTCAAAATTAAAATTAAAGCAAACATTAGAAAAAAAAAAAAAAAACAATTTTTTGACATTGAACAAATTGCAATATGAACGACGTTATGTAAGGTTAATAAGCCAAGATGTGGGTATTTTTATAAAATACTATCTAGAATTATTATTCAGAACGAAGTATATATTGTGATATTTACTAATTTTAATATATTGGTATTAAAATTAGTAAATATAAAAACAGTAGTTATTATTATTAGTCGGTTGAATATTTACTCGATTATTTAATTGTATCGAATCAGACTTAATGATTTTGGTGGCAACACTTCACTTAAACTTTTGACGTTTGAAACGAGGTAAAATGGAGTCATTCCTTGTTTGACGATTGAACCAAACAGCTGTTGTGACAAAATAAATCCGTTTATATCACAATAATCTTCGTTTAATTTTAGAGATAAAGAGTAGATCCTTTATCTCAGAAGTGGGATAAGTCAATTACGCCTACAATTTTGAAGAAATATAACCAAAAATCACCACGTGTTTTTGTTGTTTACGAAAGTTGTTGGTTATTATCCGAGTATTAAATGGATAATAAAACTAGCGGTAAACGCAAGAGCAATGCGCGGAAACGTCGCCGTGACCGGAGCAGAGAAACAAGAACAAGCACTACGCATAAACGGAAGCAGCGAAGGCAGCGATCGAGCGTTCGTGATCAAAATCAAAATCAAAATCAAAATATTTTATTTCACATAAACCTACATGGGCACTTATGAAACGTCAGAATCTAGGTGCACGGTTCCAATTGGTCGTTTCTTATGGAGAAGAGCCGGCAAGAAACTCCACGGTTACTCTTTTAAAAATAAATGGGTTTTACAATGCTTTAAAAAATGTACAGTTTGAATAGGTATGCGAGGACAGCGTAGGCCTGTCAACAAGATACTTAAAAAAATAGAAAATAGTCTGCAAATCGACAGTCTGTTGTGCCTACAACGTTCTCACATTCACAAAATATAAAGGAATCTATATAAAGGTCGAATAAAATAATAAAACCAATTTAACCCAAATGGTTGTCACTACAACTTTAACCAATCCGAATGAGAACCCTACTTTAAAATGAAATTTGAATTGTAGGATGATTCGTTGGAATCTCTTCGAAGTGAAGCGCGCAGTTCCCATGAGCAGCCTTCGAGACGCCGTTAAACACCGAAACGGAGAAGCAGCAGTGACGAGTGTCGCAGTCGGAGCAACAGTTATGAACAGCGACGGCGACATCGTCCCAGCCGGGGCTTGGATGGGAGACGCAACAGGCGAGGCCGCAGCAGCCGTGCAGAATCCAGCTCAAAGCGTCACACACCTCCACTTCCTGGTCACGTGAGTACTAACAATATTGTTAATAGTGACACGCAAGCGTTTTTAACTACTTTAGTGGAAGCTTTAACCAATAGTCGCCCTCAGAGTAACAAATTCCCCATGCTAGGCAATGTGATTCCAGATTTTGACCCTATGGTTAAGAGTCAGACTATAGTTATGTGGATCAATAAAGTTGAGGAATGTGCGAAGCTCAACGGTTGGGGTGACGACCAAATAATACATTACGCTTTGCCTAAACTGTCAGGGATTGCAAAATCCTGGTACCAGGCGCTTCCATCTATGTCGTATTCATGGTCTGAGTGGAAGGGTAAACGGGAGCAATCATTTCCGAGTAGTGAAGACTATGCTGAATTACTTACCGAGATGTTGTCAAAACGCGTAAGATTTAACGATTGCTTAGAACGTTATTATTATGAAAAAATTAATCTGCTTAATCGATGCGAAATACATGGTAAACGTGCGGTAGATTGCTTACTTTATGGGATTGAGGATCGGTCGTTTAGATTAGGCGCGAAAGCAGCAAAATGTCAGGAGCCGGAACAGGTCCTCACATATTTTCAATCAATCAAGCAACAGCATCGTGAACCCGATAGATCAAAGGTCAACTATGATAAGCGTATCAACCCTACCTCCTCATCATCCAGTAATAGTGCTAGGCAGACAGCTAATGGCAGTGAGACTAAGACTTTCAAGTCACACAGTAATGCATCAATTGTATGCTTTAATTGCAATGAACCTGGGCATTACAGTTCCAAATGCACAAAAAAGATATTGAAGTGTAATATGTGCCAAATTAGGTCATTTGTCAATTAACTGTCCCAGATTACCCTCTGACCCAGCCAATAAAATTGATAAACCGAAAGAAAAAGACGTGATGCGTATTGAAACAAATAATTGTGATGACAATAAATATTTAATGTATTTGAAACTCAACGGTGAGGTTATTCAAGGTTACGTGGATTTGGGTAGCCAATGTACGCTAATTCGTTATAGTGAGGCTGTTAAGAGGGGAATCACGTGGACTGATAGCAACTTGCCGACTATGAGGGGTATAGGTGAGGGTATTGTAGTACCATTAGGTGAAGCAAATGTCATTATTGAAATTCAAGGTATTGTGGAGAAGGTTAACGCGTACGTTGTTGATGATAGCGTTATTAAATATTCAGTTTTAATTGGACACAGTTTCACAGAGAAACCAGATATAGTCATTACGAAAAATACGCATTCATTAATATTTACTCGTGACAATTCAATTAAATTACAATTAAGCTTGAAAACTGGTACTGTAATACCCCCTAAGGAAATGTATCCATTACCATGTATTTCTACAAACAAATATTCGGGTGTAGTTCACGTCAGTGGCTCCTTACGCGGCAAGCCACAGAATGAATATTATTTGATGCCGGGTGAATATGAAATAGAAAACGGAGAGGTTAGAATACTGGTTCAAAACCTTAGTGATAGTACGGTTTGTTTAGATAAGGATACGCTCATTACACGAGCTCCTTGTACCAGAGACTACTTGAGTGTAAATTTATTAGACCTTGAGAATGCTGAGACTAATTCTGTTTTCAATTATGGCAAACAACTTAGCGAAGATGAGGTTAACAATTTAAAAAAGCTGCTCAAAAGTTATGAAACGTGTTTTTCGGATAACCGAAATGATCGATGCGGACATAGTATGCGAGTCAAACTCGCCTTACGCTAGTCCAGTGTTACTGGTAAAGAAAAAGACCGGCGAAAGCAGATTATGTGTCGATTATCGTGCATTAAATAATAAAACAAAAAGGGAACACTATCCGCTACCTTTGATTGATGATCAACTTGACAGATTAGCTGGTAATTCTTTATTTGTAAGTTTAGACCTTGCATCTGGCTACTATCAGATTGCAGTAGAGCCCAAATCTCCAGATAAGACAGCCTTTGTAACTCCCGATGGGCAATATCAATTTAAACGCATGCCATTTGGGTTAGCCAACGCTCCTTCTGTTTTTCAACGAGCAATGAATAAAATACTGTCAAAAGTCTGTTATACGATTGTTTATATGGATGACGTATTGATCCCTTCAAGCTCTTTTGATCAGGGAATGAGACGGCTAGAGGAGGTGCTTCAACTTATTAAAGACGCAGGTCTGACACTTAAGGTAAACAAATGTAGTTTTTTCTGTACCGAACTAGAGTTCCTAGGATTTCATGTAAGCGGTGAGGGCATACGCCCAGGAAAGCGCAAAACATTAGCTATAGAAAACTTCCCAATTCCGCAAAACGTCCATGATGTCAGACGATTCATCGGCCTAACTAGCTTTTTCCGGAGGTTTGTAAAGGACTTCGCCCTTATTGCTCGTCCACTAACAGACCTGACCGGACATGTCGTGAGCCACCCTTATTTAAAATCATGCATGCATGTATTATTTTAATTCTGTATGTATACACATGTTCGAGCAAATAAAATTTCTTTCTTTCTTTCTTTCTTTCTTTCTTTCTAAATTCGAATGGAAATGGATGGCGGATGAGGCGGAGTCATTTAGAATGCTAAAGGAAAAATTAGTTGAACGCCCTATATTAGCTTTATACGACCCCCATTTAGAAACCGAAATTCATACGGACGCTTCGAAGCTAGGTATTGCAGGTTCTCCTACAGCGAGGCATAGATGGTTTACTTAGGCCAGTGGCGTATGACAGTCGTAAAACTACAGTAGATGAGCAAAAATTTCACTCTTTTGAGTTGGAAACTTTAGCGGTTGTCGCATCTTTAAATCGTTTCCGAGTCTATTTATTGGGGCTAAGATTTAAAATAGTCACCGACTGTAACGCCCTTCGTACCACTTTGACTAAGAGGGATCTTGTACCACGAATTTCTCGCTGGTGGATCCAGTTTCAGGAGTATGACTGCGAGATTGAGTACAGACCGGATTCGCGTATGGCTCACGTAGATGCTCTCAGTCGTACCCCTGTCAGTGAACCAACTGATGACACGGAGCATGTTTTAGATGTTTTACACGTAGACGTTCGTGACTGGATCGCTACTGTACAGGGTGATGATAGTGAAATAAAACGTATAAGAGACATTTTAGAAGACGACAAGACAAAATTTGTAGCAGACGTCCGTAAGAATTATTTGTTGAAAGGTAGTTATGTATATAAAATTTTAGACGAAGGATTGCGATGGGTAGTTCCGAGGGGTTGTAGGTGGCAAGTGTTACGCATGAACCATGATGAAGTGGGCCATTTTGGTTTCGAAAAAACTTTAAATCGTATCAGAAGCACATTTTGGTTCCCAAAAATGCGTAGGTTCAATAATAAATATGTCTCAGCTTGTTTAGAGTGTGCGCATCATAAGGCACCTGGCGGTCCCAAAGAAGGAGTGCTTCATCCCATACCTAAGTTAGAGAAACCATTCCATACACTTCATGCCGATCATTTGGGCCCGTTCATTCGCTCTAGGAGAGGCAACATGTATTTGCTTGTAATTATAGACGCCTTTACAAAATTTATTAATATACGAGATGTAAAAGATACCAAGACGACTACGGCAATCAAGGCGTTTAAGGAACATTTTAGCTATTTCGGTGTTCCTTCTCGCCTTATAACAGATCGCGGCTCTTGTTTCACAAGTGCAAAATTTAAGAATTTTATAGACCATTTAAAAATAAAGCACATTTTCAACGCTGTAGCTACTCCGAGAGCGAATGGAGAGGTCGAAAGGTTTAACCGAACCATAATTGATGCTTTGAGTACAAAATGTCATGGTGGAAATGACAATTTATGGGACGATTACATAGGTGACGTACAGTTAGGTATTAATACCACTATTAATAAGACAACAAGAAAGAGTCCCTCTGAGTTGTTATTCGGTTGCAGATTGAGGAATGCGTCTGAAAATGTATTGACTGACGTAATTGCCGAAACAACTGAACGAATCGATGGTGATGAGTTAGTAAAACTAAGGTCCAATGCTAGGGAAAGGATCGAAAAACAACAGGATTATGCTAAAAAGCAGTTTGATAAGCATAGGAAGGTTCAGGCAAAATATAATGTAGGTGATTTAGTAAGGGTAGAAAGGACTGTAATAGACAAAGATCATGTAGGAAAATCACATAAACTCGTCCCCAAATTCCAAGGGCCCTATCGAATCCTTAAAATATTACCTAATGACAGATTTCTCGTCGAAGACACCCCTTTAACAAGAAAAGGTAACAAGAGATATGAGAATGTAGTTGCATTAGATAAAATCCACCCCTGGTTAAACTTTAAAGGTTACACTAGTGAAAGCACTGACAGTGATCCGAGTGAGGATACAGAAATAGAGAGAGAGAGAGAATGATCTATTGTTTTACATAGTTGGTGGGAACAATAATTATTTAATTTTGTCGATGATAATAATATGCTTATTTATATTGATTAATCAACTTCCTTAATGATATAATAAGTAGAGATTGGGTGTCATTATTAAGAATATATATATCTATGTATACATGAGCAATCCGTGCAGATATAAATGGCATTGAGGAATCGATGTCGCACATATGATTGCAAGATAGTGAGTAAGATTAGTGAGTAAGATTAGTGATAAGATTAGATGTGAGCACAATTTGTCATAGAGGTCAGTGCAGATTATGAATGGTACCAAGATAACGGTGCCGCACAGTTGACCAAAGATCGTGACAGATTATGCAAGAAACAAAGAATGCGATTACAGACCCAGATTCAGAAGTTTAAATAATTGTGATGAGGATTTGTAACAGATATAGATTGCGATAAGGATATAGTACCTTAGTTTAGTAAATTTGATTTGTGATCTATATAAAACCGATAAGCTAAATTGAGGTAAACTTAGATTATAATAATTATGAATTTAAAGATATTTCCAAACTTTGATTGTGATGAGAATTGTGACAGATTTAGATTGTTATAAGAATTCTGTACCTTAGTTCAACTATAAAGTAAATTAATATTGTATAATGAATTATTGAACAATGAAATTAGATGTAGAAGCATGAATGATCATGTTTTTTATAATCAAGATATTATGTACCATTTTTTTTTTCTTCTGTATTTTTATGTATAATACTAAACAAGTGAGAGGACTCACTTAAACAGGATGGCCGAGTTGTAAGGTTAATAAGCCAAGATGTGGGTATTTTTATAAAATACTATCTAGAATTATTATTCAGAACGAAGTATATATTGTGATATTTACTAATTTTAATATATTGGTATTAAAATTAGTAAATATAAAAACAGTAGTTATTATTATTAGTCGGTTGAATATTTACTCGATTATTTAATTGTATCGAATCAGACTTAATGATTTTGGTGGCAACACTTCACTTAAACTTTTGACGTTTCAAACGAGGTAAAATGGAGTCATTCCTTGTTTGACGATTGAACCAAACAGCTGTTGTGACAAAATAAATCCGTTTATATCACAATAATCTTCGTTTAATTTTAGAGAAAAAGAGTAGATCCTTTACTTACGACCTTCTTATAATAAGTCATAGACACACACACACTCTCATTAGTTTAACAATTATAGTATTTCATAAATTCAACTCGTAACGCATATGTCATGATAGCTTAGTGGTTACCGTATTTGGGTTGACGCGTTCAGGCGTAGAGAGTCGTGGGTTCAAATCTCACGCGCGGTGATAGTTTTTTAATGTTTTAAAAATCACTCGAATAATCACGCTATTGACTATATCCTTGTTATGTTCGTCGTGTTCACTAAACTCACCAAAACTTTATGATTATACCCACGAAAACCTAAATAAAGTTAAATGATAAATCAAGGTAGACAAACGCAGTTAACTTACGACTCATTCACCGCGAATAAATAGAACGATGTTTGTTATTGTGGGTTAGTGACGTGTGTTCAATATATTAGCGGTGTCTAAAGTTCATTTTGAAATGCAAGCAAAGAATATAGAAATGAAAGCGAATATTATTGCGCTGCGTAAAAGCGGACTTAATATTTATCACAAATATCTGATAAAACCGGACTGAGTGTGAGTAATATGATTTAATTATTTTATCAAACATTTATCTAATTAAATTATAACTGCTATTCCTGGTAATTGTTTTGTGAAATGATTTATTTTTACCTTATTAATTAATATTATTTATTTATTGCATAATTTAAGTAAATGAAATTGTTTCTGATCTGATTTGGTTTTGTAGCTATAGCTAACTTTATAATAACTTACTTATTTATTTCAAAACATTTGTTAACTTTAATAATGCTCGTCTAGTTAAAACCACTGATCTTTAAATGTCTCATCTGTGGATAAAGTCTAAATAGAAGAAGAAATATATAATTTCAAAGTAAATTTATTTACTTAGATTTTTGAACGATGAAAATAACATTTTATTTATGTGAAATTTCTATTGACAATAATTACTTATTAAACTTTTTTGTTTTAGAGATAAAAGAGACGCAGCGACAACACATGGTCAGCGAATACGGAACAAGTGGTTTCATACCAACAAGACGTTTGAAGAATTATTCAACACGTCTTTACGAACCGTGCGCCGTGCAGTCCGCGCAGAAGGTTTGCATTACATGTTACCCACTGTGTGCAATGTTTACGTGCGTGAGTGGTTAAACACCCGGAGATAACAGTTATTTGACGGCCAGCACGATCTCCTGACCTCCACCCTATAGAAAACCTATGGGGTTTGATGATACAGCGATGGGAAGCACGGAATGAGCGGTCTGATGAGCAGTTGAAGTTGCATTGTATGGAAATATGGGAAAATTTAAGGGGAACAGATACAGATAAATGCTTCAATATATGAATTAAAATCTAAAATAATTGTAATTATATTATAAAATTTATATTATAATAATTATAATAAAATAATAATTATATTGTGTCAGATCCGTAATAAGGATTATTTTGAGGTTTAGTTTCAATCTTCTTTTCGTTATGAAAATGAACACTTAAGCTATAACCTCAATAAGTCCTATTAAATACGATTTGTTAACTATTCGTTACACGAACGTGAGGTCTCAAACTTACTCGTAGTAAAATAAAAGTAGTAATACTGAGTAATTTATTTGTATTGTGACAACGATTCCGCATTTGTTATATTTACGTGGGTAGATTTGCGTAGATTTGCGAGTTCGTTTGTTACATTACCCACACACAAAACTAATTAAAGGACATTATTATTTATTATTAAGATACTTGATATTAAGCCTGATTGTCAAGGTTCATGGTACTTTATCTCAATAAATTGTTATTTATGGAAAAATAAACTGTTTTAATTCTAGAAGTTTAAACTTCATAAAATGATAAGGAATACACATTTTGTAATCACTTATTAAACATTTTTATTCTTAACCCCTTATTTCAATAACAATATAAGTAATAATAAAATTAGTTATTAATTAATAATCTTGTTTATTAATTTATTTTATAATAAAAGAACAGATGAAGATGATTGTTTAAAAGAAAAATAAAAGTTTCGTTTCGTGATTTGAACCCAGACCTATGTGTTTCACCATACACTTCGATACGCTACCAGCTATCGGAACTTGATACCAATATGTGAATTTTTAGCACTAGTATGAACCGACGAAGGTCACGAGTAATTACGTACTCTGCGAAAAAGTGACGGTATGCTTTTTGTTTCATTCGACGCCAGTGTGAGAGTTCTGAGGTGTATGCTGTGTTGATACATCACTTACACACACAGATATAGGTTCGGCCTGTCGCTCGTTCACAGCAATACAATCTTAAGCGTGATAATGCACTTATGACCGCTTACTGTACATGACAACGCCGGTACATTCGCAGCATAAAATAGAGCACGCCGAGTCCCAGAACTAGCATCAATATGATCATGAGTATGGTGATGGTGGAAATATGTAACTTCACCTGCTCCAGATACGTATTATTAGATCCTCCGGCTGCGTTTTGCACCACTACGGTCTCTTCTTTAGTCTGCGTACTTCCCATTTTTAACAAACTCGAAATTCCCGTGTTCACCGAACCGAATTCGACTTGTCACAGCCGCTAACAAAGATAAATTATAATTCATCTTAGCTCAACTTTACTTAGCTCAATTGTTTAAAAATCACAACCCATATAAGGCACGGCGGTGTCGGTAACGCGAACGCGCGGCGATGTCCGCTGGCAGGGTCGCCATGTAAGGACGAAGGTATTGTGGAGTCAAATGATAGTCACGACTGCTCAATTAATACTCTCCTTTATTTTAGGATACACATGTTTATAATTATAGAATTGATTACATACAAATTACATAGCGCTACTATATGAAGGTCGCTGATGTTGCGAATTACATAGCCCTACTATATGAAGGTCGCTGATGTTGCATCCGCGCCGACCTTGCTGATGTTGCTTCCGCGCCGACCTTATTAATTTCTATAATCGCTGATGCACCTATGACATCAGTCGATTTCGCAAGTTGTTGTTTGCTCAATAAATTGTAAGAATGATCATTCTAATTTCCTACTTCGAACTAGAATCATCATTCATAGGTTTAATTTTGTAATATTAAATCAGTAATTAAATTTATTTAAAATCATTTCGGTTTTTTTTCGATCCTCTGATCGCAGCAAACGTAATTGGCGCAGTCGGTAGGATATCCGCGAGAGATATCGGGACTCTATCTCACATCGATAATCACGTCGCGAGTCACTCGGGTGGCTATCAAGCACCATTTCGGGTATCCTGAACCTACGGACCTGCTGCAGACCAGAAGGAGAATCCAGCCATCTATTCACAGAGAGGAATCAGAAATGAGATACCTGTAAGTACACTTGAATCATTCTCGTGTTGCACCCCTTTGAATCTTAACCCTCAAGATTTACCATCCAAGGGCCTCCAGTGCGCGGGAGCCTGAATCACGACAGGCTCGCCAACGTATAGTAGATATAAATAGAGATATAACTTTAGATAAATTAGAATTAATCAATATGACTCAAAATGACCCAGATACCATTTTCAAGGCCCTTCGCCTTGTTCCAGAGTTTGACGGCAACCCAAATATCCTTACGCGTTTCATTAGAATTTGTGATTCGTTAGCTGCGCAGTATTTGAGTAATACACCCGGCAGCGAATTTTCCAACTTATGTTTACTGAACGGTATACTTAATAAGATAACTGGGACCGCGGCATGTACTATTAACGCAAATGGAATACCAGAGAGCTGGCTAGGCATTCGAACTGCCTTGATTAATAACTTTTCGGATCAACGTGATGAAACCGCACTGTACAACGACCTCTCTCTAACTACTCAGGGTAATAAAACGCCACAAGAATTCTATGATCATTGCCAAACGTTGTTTAGTACGATCATGACATACGTGACTTTACATGAGACTGTACCAACGACTATAACAGCGAAACGCGACTTGTATAAAAAGGTTACCATGCAGGCATATGTTCGAGGGTTAAAAGAACCCTTAGGATCCCGTATACGTTGCATGCGCCCATCAACGATAGAAAAGGCGCTTGAGTTCGTTCAAGAAGAACTCAATGTAATGTACTTGCAACAACGTGAGACCGCAAAAACCCAAGCTCCTTCTAAAGTCACTCATTCCACTCTAACACCTGTAGCGTTTACCCCACGACCTCATAACTTCCCAACATCAGTACCCAATTGGCCATTACCCGTGGGACAACGTCCAGCGGGACCTGCACCTCAGCCTTTTAAATTCCCTGCACCAGCTCAATACCAATATCGTATGCCAACGAACACACAAAGAGTGTGCAGTGCGGCACCTCCTAACTACAACCACCGTAGTAACACATTTAGATTACCACCCCGAAATAATGTACCTCAAGGCCCTCAGCCGATGAGTGGTGTTCAACGTTTTACTCCCAGACCTCTACCCCCAATAAACGCACCAGCAGTCCATGATTGGAACAAGTCTGGCAATCCACCACCCTCAAATTATTTCAAATCCCGAGAAATGAATATGAACGAGTGCATGACATATGATGACTCATATTACAACTATTATAACCAACCGGAGTACAATTACTATACTGATTACAACAACAGTGACATTGACCCGAGTCTAGCCGCTGACTCGACTTATTATAATGTGTCAACGGACGCCCAGGTATTTGATGAATCGCAAGCGGGTACAATTAACCATGCTCAGCAGGATTTTCTGGAGGCTTCGATGTCACAAAAACCAAAATAGAACTAAACCTTCAGACACAGAGGCAACTTCCCTATATACAAATTAGAGACCCACCATTAAAACTTTTAATAGACACAGGTGCCAACCAATCTTTCATTAGCCCCGAAGCTGTCGAAAAATATTTCTCCGAGTATCCTTTGAATTTCGATCCTTTTGAGATAACCAACATACACGCAACAAGCAGGAACGACTATTCCATAACTTTGCCATGTTTTGCGGAGTTTAACGACACTAACAGCATGAAGTTGTTCATTTATCGGTTTCATAATTATTTCGACGGCCTCATTGGTTTAGATCTATTAAATAAGTGGGAAGCTCGCATAGATTTAAAAGAAAATACACTAGTAACTCGATCTGCGATAAACCCTATTGTAATGTACAACTCGTGCAACATAAACTTATACGAAGATATTATACCAGCTGGGAGCACTAAGATTATTCGTATCCCTATTGATGTGCCGGAAGGCGACGCTTTTATTCGGGAACAAACTCTTTGCAATTGCATAATTCATGAATGTATTACCACCGTAAATAATAATCGTGGCTACTTAGAAATCGAAAACCCGACACCAAATGACGTAATATTTTCACTCGATCGCCCAGCGCACGCGGAATTATTTAATATTGAGTGCAGTAGTACTCAACAAATATCGACCCGCGCACAGGAAGTAGTATCGCGTTTGAGAACTGATCACCTAAACCCGGAAGAGAAAGCTAATCTAATAGCTCTTTGTTCTCGTTACTCGGATGTTTTTTACATTGAAGGTGAGGGACTAACTTTTACAAATAAAATAAAGCATCGAATAAGAACTACCGATGATGTTCCAGTGCACGCTAAAAGCTACCGGTATCCATTCGTACACCGCCAAGAAGTTAGGGACCAAATAACTAAAATGCTCGATCAAGGTATCATTCGACCATCAGAATCTACATGGAGCTCGCCTATTTGGGTAGTTCCAAAAAAAATAGATGCCTCAGGAAAGCAAAAATGGCGTCTCGTAGTAGATTTTCGTAAGTTAAACGAAAAGACACTAGACGATAAGTACCCTATACCTAATATCAATGACGTTCTCGACAAATTAGGTAAATGCCACTATTTTACGACCTTGGATTTGGCCCTGCACCCACAGGATGTAGAAAAGACCGCATTCAATGTAGAACACGGTCATTTTGAATTTCTAAGAATGCCGATGGGACTAAAAATTTCTCCGTCCACGTTTCAACGTGTGATGGACAATGTCCTTAGAGGACTCCAAAATGAGATATGTCTCGTATATTTAGATGACATCATCGTTTTCAGTACATCCCTTCAGGAACATATCATTAACCTCGAAAAAGTATTCCAGAAACTTCGAGAATCCAACTTCAAAATCCAAATGGACAAGTCGGAATTCCTTAAACTTGAAACTGCTTATTTAGGCCATGTCATCAGTAATGATGGCATCAAGCCATATCCCGATAAAATATCTGCAATTAAGAAGTATCCTATTCCAAAAACACCGAAAGAAATCAAACAATTTCTGGGCCTCCTCGGTTATTATCGAAAATTTATTCCTGACTTTGCCCGAACTACAAAACCACTTACGCAATGCTTGAAAAAAGGACGCAAAATCACCCTTGACTCCGAATATGTGAATTGTTTCGAAAGATGCAAGACTCTCCTGACTAATGACCCCATCCTACAGTATCCTGACTTCAATAAAGAATTTAACTTGACGACAGACGCTTCTAATGTAGCCATCGGCGCTGCTCTATCCCAAGGACCCATAAATTCAGACAAGCCCATCTGTTACGCATCCCGAACTTTAAATGAAAGCGAGATGAACTACAGCACTATAGAGAAGGAATTGCTTGCTATAGTTTGGGCTACGAAATATTTCAGACCCTACCTATTTGGACGTAAATTCAAAATTTTCACTGACCACAAACCATTGCAATGGATGATGAACATGAAGGAACCAAATTCTCGACTGACAAGGTGGAGACTTAGACTTAGTGAATACGACTTCTCAGTTATTTATAAAAAAGGGAAATCTAATACAAATGCTGACGCCCTTTCTCGCATTGAAATTCACACCAAAGAAGCCATGTCCTTAATAGAGGAAACCGATGAACTCAACTCCTTAATGGGTAACCCATCAGAAACCATCCCAGGCAAACCAAACTCCTCGACTGAAACAGTACATACAAGCGCTGAGAACCCCATCCTAGAAATTCCCATAACTGACGAGCCATTAAATAAGTTTAACAGACAGATATGTTTAACTATTGCAAATGACGTAAAGAAACGACCTGTAGTTACCAGGCCATTTGACACCCATACGCGTATAAGTATCCAGCTATCCCAATCTAACTTAGAGGAAGATGTGATCTGTGCCGTAAAAGAATACGTTAACCCCAAGGTTAAGACAGCTATTTTGGTTAATCCACCTCTAGCCATGTACTCAATTATACCAATCATACAGGAAAAATTCAAAAGTTCATCCTTAAATCTCGTTTTAGCTAAATGTGAATTAGAAAATGTCAAAGATTACCTTCGACAACAGGAGATAATACGACACCATCATGACGGTAAAACTAACCATCGTGGAATTACCGAGTGTCATTTAGCCTTATCTCGTAAATACTACTGGCCAAAAATGAAAGACCAGATAACCAAATTTATAAACGAATGTACGATTTGCGGTCAAGCCAAGTACGATAGAAACCCGATTAGACCTCAGTTTAACATCGTACCACCAGCTACCAAGCCGTTTGAGACAATCCACATGGATCTATTTACTGTACAGGGTGAAAAATATGTAACATTTATCGATGTATTTACAAAGTACGGTCAAGCTTATCACTTACGTGACGGAACCGCTATTAGCATACTACAAGCCCTTTTGCAGTACTGCACCCACCATGGCGTCCCTATAACTATTATTACAGACAATGGGACTGAGTTTACAAACCAATTGTTCATGGAATTTACGAGGCTTCATGGGATCAACCATCATAGAATACTAGCTCACTCTCCTAACGATAACGGAAACATCGAACGATTCCACTCAACTCTTTTAGAACATCTTAGACTTCTTAAGCTACAGTATAAAGACGAACCAATAATTAATCTTGTGCCCTATGCTTTAATAGCTTATAATAGCTCAATACATAGTTTCACGAGATGTCGCCCCTTTGACCTACTGACTGGTCATTTTGACCCCCGAGACTGTAAAGACATTGACCTTACACAGCATTTATTACAACAGTACACGCAAGTCCATAGAGATAAAATGAAACATGTTTATGACATCATCAACTCGTCATCACTTGCTAATCGTACCGCGATAGTTGAGAAACGAAATGAAACACGTGAACCCGAGATAGAATACGTACCCCAACAGCAAATATTTATAACAAACCCCCTTGCTAGTCGACAAAAGACTGCCCCACGATATACGCAGGACACAGTTTTGGCAGACCTGCCGATTCATATTTATACTTCAAAAAAACGTGGCCCCATAGCGAAATCAAGACTCAAGCGTGTACCTAAATCAGCAAAATTGTTACAGGATCCTACTGATAGCACTTCTCCCAATGACGCGACCTCAGGAGATAAGACTCGAAAGCCTCGATGACGGACCTGGGCTTCTACCCTTTAAACTTGGACAAATGAAAATTACGACCCACCATCATACTTTCATCCAGTACGTACAACTAAGCAATATAGAAAACAATGTTCAATCCCTACAAACTCAACTAACGATCTGTCAAAATCAAATGACTAATGACACCTACGCGTTATACGAAATTCAATTGGAGTATCTTGCTAGCAAACTTGGCAATGTCCTAAAACAATTACGATCTTTAGAACACAACAGAGCCAAAAGAGGTCTTGTAGACGGACTAGGTTCAATAATAAAAAGCCTAACCGGGAACCTAGATCACGAGGATGCGGTAAGGTATAATCAGGCAATTCAAATCTTAGAACGTAACCAAAACAAATTAGTGACCGAATTCAATGATCATATAAGTATAAGTAAAGAGTGGATGTCTAAATATAATAGCGTAATTACACAAATAGTAAAAAACCAGAATAAAATCAACACTACTTTAGAGACTATATTACAAAGTAATGCACTAAGAGAAAATAATTTAATAAAATATGCCCATTTTAAGATAAGATAAGATAAGATAAGATAACCAACTACTAGAAATTATAAGCGATAATGTAGAAGATTTAACTCAGGAACTAATTAGGATAGAAAATAGTTTAGCTTTTGTTCGTGCGAGTAGCACACACCACTCTATGATAGACGTAGAAATACTACAGTCAATGGTACAAAAACTTAAGACTATTTACGCCGAAGAGCAAATTTTAGATCTAGAACTTAGAGATTATTATGACATTATAAAACCGGGATCATATTATGTAGACAACCAGATAGTATTCGTATTTAAATTTCCAATCTTTTCTAAAAATAGTTATGATTTTTATAAACTCTCCGTGGTCCCTAATAAACACGCACAAGCCCTTATTCCACCCTTTCCTTTCCTTGCAACCAACGAGATGTTACATGCGTACATAAAGGCTGAATGCCCGAAGTTGAAAGACTGGTACCTCTGTGAGAACGATATTACTCACCAGACTCGCAACAAAGCTGACTGCGTCCAAGAGTTAATCACCAACCAAGCCCTACAAGACTCCTGCAAGTTTACCACAGTCACCTTGATGAGAGAAGCCATGGAGAAACTCGACGACCAACATTACGTCCTCTCCTTTCCTCAAGAAACGAAGGTACAATTAACCTGCGACCAGAAAGACTACACATCGCTTCAGGGTAGTTACCTTGCTACGATTCCTATTGGATGTTATCTGAAATCCGAAGAGTTCACCATTGCAAACGTTTACGATGAAATTAATGGCCAACCCTTGAAGTTAATGAAAATACCCTACGACGCTGAGAAACAGGCCACCACAGCCACCCACGTCAATCTGAACTCTATTAATCTACAAGGACTACACAGCATCCAGGACCAAATTATGATCCAGAATCCTGTTTAACTCGAGAACGTGCAGACCAACGCACTTTATCACACTACAATCCCATTCTGTGGAATACTATTGAGTGCAAGCGTACTCTTTATCATCGCAATGACCCGGCGCTACCTATGCAAATGTAACACTATGAAAAAGAAGCGGCAACCACCAGCTGCAGCCCTGGAAAATAAGGAAACTCCTGACGAACTTCCGGCAACATTTTCACTCAACGTGCTAAAATAGTCGCCGTTCTAAGAGGGGAGGAATTACATAGCGCTACTATATGAAGGTCGCTGATGTTGCGAATTACATAGCGCTACTATATGAAGGTCGCTGATGTTGCATCCGCGCCGACCTTGCTGATGTTGCTTCCGCGCCGACCTTATTAATTTCTATAATCGCTGATGCACCTATGACATCAGTCGATTTCGCAAGTTGTTGTTTGCTCAATAAATTGTAAGAATGATCATTCTAATTTCCTACTTCGAACTAGAATCATCATTCATAGGTTTAATTTTGTAATATTAAATCAGTAATTAAATTTATTTAAAATCATTTCGGTTTTTTTTCGATCCTCTGATCGCAGCAAACGTAATTTACACATAGGTACAACATACATTGACATCAACTACACTAATTACACACTACAGTCCGTATTATAACTTTTGAAATTGATGACCCTATTGTGACAGGGGCACGCATTTATTGATTCATGTGAGTATTTTTTCTTTTCGGTCAATAGATGTCTCTAAGCACAATTTTAATTTAGGTATTTCTATAAAGGACATTGACCAAGTGACTATGGAACCTAGTATCGGTATGAAATATGCAGTGACTCAAAGATTTATGGTTTAATTTAAAGTATGATTTTAGGGCTTTCAAACGTAATTAACTATTTTATCATAATTCTCCGGATTACACAGTAATTAAGTCTCAAAATCTAGGTATAGAATCGAATCTCTTAGTGACTTTTTGTCACAATGTATACTGGTAAATTCAAAATACGAATAAGTCAAAATGACGTTTGACCATTTTGAATGCTTGCTAATTCCGACAGTAAAAGGTTGATGAAGAGGCTTTAGAGGTAAGTAAAAACTCGAGAATGCACAACATGTAACAGAATAGCAATTTGTACATCTTGAACGGAACATTGAAAATATAAAAGCATGGTTTCCACGAAAATGTAGTCTGTTATGAAATAAGTCGCGTTTCACGAAGCTTACCGTTGTGTTCAGCTTAATTTTTAATCTATTGAATATTACATATATATTCATATAGGAACGCTCACGTAAAATTGTACCTATTAATACGTTACAACAATAAGATCAAAATGCTGAACATTTTTGGACTAAGAAATATTCAGAAAAACAAAAGGAAAATTAAATCATCTCGCGACACAAGCATTTCATTAAAACTGCTTTACCATTAAAACCCTTTTCTTAAGTAGGTAGATGGTTGATGATGGTTTTCATCTACTTTTCCATCTATAAGGAGGCTTCTTTTGAGTTATTCTAGGATAGCGTAATGCAGATTATAATCTATTCGATATATTATCATTTATGTTGAAATTATACATGTGAGAACTGTGCAGAAGCGTCAGAAATAAAAAGATAAAAAAACAATAAATAAAATATGCCGTGACAGCAAAGAGATGACACAGTCCCCAGTACTGACAGCGGCGGCGCCCGTTCACGAACACGACGCATGGATCAGCATCATTCAGCCGAACCATTTTGAAGGTAACTTAATGATCCAACACACGCCACCATCAGCGAGACATTAGAGTGAGCATGACATACTCTTAGCCGCCAGGGCACATTTCAAGACAATGAAACACGTAACATAAAAAAAATAACATTAAGTAATTCGTTTAAATAGTTCCACCCTAATAATGAGGTGTGTAACTACCTATAATATCGAACATGTAGGTTCCTCGAAGAAATCCATATTATTAATGATTGCATTAATTTCCATGAAGTTTTCATAGAAATTGTACCACCAGAGTCCGTTTAGTTTTTCCGTTCCACCTACTGCAGTGGCCCGCTACTTTTAATGACTTACCGGTGTTGGAGAAATCCAAGAAGCCAGAGTATTGTACACTTTTCACTAACTTCTCTCTACGACTACCAACGTAAATACGGCAATGGAATCGAACAGTTAATACACTGACGAACTCAGTCTTGCTTGTAATGAACAACTTACTAATGTAACGCAATTAAAATGTTATTATTACTCAGGAAAACGATATTACTAAAAAATTAAAATATTCTCAGAAAACAACACGAACACAATCGGTGGAAAGAATAGAAGAAACTACAGAGTCACAGTTGCAAACCGCGCATTAAAATATTCCCGCCAAAAATTGGCGCATATACAGTCGCGTTAAGAACGCAATGGATGTTTTTTCTACCACATATTGGTTTCTGCCCACGGATTCACCCGCACCTAATTTTTAATTATAAATCTACTTGTTTACGGTTATGTAAATATATAGGTACCAATACAGACCAGACTTTGCTGGGGTGTTTGTTGCGCCACTTCTTCCTAGCTAAAGCATTAGGAAGTGGTGAAGGGTGGGCGTTTTGGGGGACTGTCTTATGTAATTTTGGCGTTCGAAAAGTGTTGATTCTCAGCATAGTTTGATTATATGACTTTTGTTTTGATTTGATTTGTTTTACCTTATCTTTATACAAAATTACGTCACGTTAGTTATTTCTTCAAGTGGTTATAACCAGACGGTTTTACAATATTTACTTGTCTATAGAAACAAGCAAACAGTTTAACTGTTTCAGAATATAGGTACCTACATTTTTATTTGCCGTAAGCGTCGGCACAATTTCAGTCTTCACTTATAATAATCTATGTAACATAAAAACATAGTTAATGAAATTAAATCCAATTTGCAAAATAATACTGGCCTAGTAGTATCTATATATATAAAATGGTAAACTGACTGACTGACTGGGTGATATATCAACACACAGCCCAAACCGCTGGTCCTAGAGACATGAAACTTGGAGAGTGTGTTCTTTGTGAAGAGTAAGTATCCACTAAGAAAGGATTTTTGGGAATTACACCCCTAAAGGGGTAATATAGGGGATGGAAGTTTATATTAAAGTCCATCATTTTTGAAGTTAGGATCTTCAAATTTTGTATTTTGGCGACATGGAGAGTGCGATTGTCGCAATCCAGTGCTGGGCACGCCACAATTGCGGCGATAAGTCCCCTCTTTGAGGAGTGGCTAGAGAGGTGCCAAGGCGTCCTCACCTTCCGCCTGACGCAGGTCCTCACCGGACACGGTTGCTTCGGGAGGTTCCTGTTCCGGATAAGGCGGGAGGAAACGCCCGGGTGTCACCGCTGTGTGGATCGCCCGGAGGACACGGTGGAGCATACGGTGGAGGTCTGCCCGGCTTGGGCAGAGCACCGCCGTGTCCTCGTGGAGGCGATTGGCGGTGGAGATCTCTCGCGTCCGGCCCTGGTCCAGGCCATGGTACGGAGCGAGAGGGCATGGAAAGCCGTCACCTCCTTCTGCGAAGCAGTAATGCTCGCAAAGGAGGAGGCGGAGCGCGTGAGGGAGAGGCAAATTTCGCGCCCTCACGCCTCCAGCCGCCGTAGGAGACGCCCGCCCCGGGCGTCGGGAATCGATCGCTGATTCCCGGCCACCGTAGGCGCGAGCTTGCGGGTGGTGAGCAATGGGTAGCTCGCCCCCGATAAGGACCAAGCCCGGGTCGATGGCACGTTGTATTCCACGTGCGCCTCAAGGAGATGTAAGCACCAATAGCGGGGCCCGCTAGGGCCGATGCCTGCTGGGGTTGCGGGAAAGTTCGAAAGGGATACCGTGGCCCCTAGCAACATAGGCAACTGAAGGAACACGGGTGGGTTTTAGTCAGTAAGAGTCTGACACGCCCTCCCGCTCCGTCCAGAGCGGGAGAAGTTATTTGATGATTTCCCACCAAAAAAAAAAAAGGCTGACAATTGAAAATTAATATATACGTGTCTCAGCGTTTTTGATAATTCCACGCCCGAAGGGTTAAAAAGGGAGATGAAGTTGAAAAGACCTTAATTTTCGAAGAAAAATCACTAAATGTATTATCTAGACTTATGGTTGCAAGCTAACGCACCGGTGTTGTTAGAATTTCAACCCTTAAGGGGGTGAAAAGGGGGATGAAATTTTATTTTTAATTAAAGTTCTTTATTTTTAAAGTTAAAATCTATATACATATATGTCGGCGCACGAGACGATGGTGTCAACTCACACCTCGTCTAGTTCTTATCAGCGTGAGACGAAGATGTCAGTCACACCTCGGCTGACTCTCAAGATTTCGATGGTCTTTGTTAGCGCGCTGAGCATATTGATATTAAATAATGAATAATTGTTTCCGATAAGAAAGGCGACGACGTAAATCTTATTGCGTCGAACGTGGCCAGGAGTCGGCTTGGTTTTCTCGTGGGAACGTTTTAAGACGATAAGAGTTTAGCATCAGTGATTCGCTGGAGCCTGGATCAGGCAGTCACATTCAGACCACGAGATCGACTGAGCGCGACTCGTGGACTCGTTACGCCCTTCTAACTCATTTAGGAAAAGCGTAGATTTATAAGTTTTAAGTAGACTTCTAATTAGTGGGCAATATCTATATCTTCTATACTTATAATAAATCTGTAGAAGTGAAAATTCTGTACATTGAAAATATCAAAAAAATAAATGGCAGGGGGTGTTAATAGACCGACACGCAAAAACTACCGGTTCGATTATGATGAAACTTGGTATAATTATTCTTTAATATCCTGGGCACCACACTGGATACTTTTTATCCCGGAAAAGTATCCTATCCTACTATCTATATTTATACCTATTAATAAAAAGACAAGTCCTGACTGACTGACTCATCAACGCCCAGCCCAAACCCTTGGACCTAGAAAGCTGAAATTTTGCACAGAGGTTCCCTTTATAATGTAGGCAAGGAATAAGGAAGCATTTTTTGAAATTCAACCCCTATAGGGGATGAAAGTTTGTAGGAAAAATCTTATTCCTTGAGGTAATAAACATGAAACTTCGCACGAATAGTTATCAAAATAAATTATAAAGTTTGTAGTTTTTTTTCTTCTAAATTACCCCCTAAAGGGGGGTTGGGGGGTGTCAGTGTTTGTATGGAAGAATTTTAACGCGCTGTCCGATTAACTCGAAACTCAATATTTATACTTAAAACCCATGGGGATGTATGGGGTAATTTCCGACACTCACGCGGGCGAAGCCGCGGGCAGCAGCTAGTACCTATTAATAAAAAGACAAGTCCTGACTGACTGACTCATCAACGCCCAGCCCAAACCCTTGGACCTAGAAAGCTGAAATTTTGCACAGAGGTTCCCTTTATAATGTAGGCAAGGAATAAGGAAGCATTTTTTGAAATTCAACCCCTATAGGGGATGAAAGTTTGTAGGAAAAATCTTATTCCTTGAGGTAATAAACATGAAACTTCGCACGAATAGTTATCAAAATAAATTATAAAGTTTGTAGTTTTTTTTCTTCTAAATTACCCCCTAAAGGGGGGTTGGGGGGTGTCAGTGTTTGTATGGAAGAATTTTAACGCGCTGTCCGATTAACTCGAAACTCAATATTTATACTTAAAACCCATGGGGATGTATGGGGTAATTTCCGACACTCACGCGGGCGAAGCCGCGGGCAGCAGCTAGTAATAATATATTCAAACAAAACATATAAATGAAATCATTCCATTAATATACAATAATAACAAACTAATAATAAAAGTTCAAGACTGTACTTAAAACAAAACGAATAGGACGTGCATATATGCTAGAAAGAGAACGCTCGCCGTTCGGTCGCCAGCATATTCTGCTCGGGATGCGCGCGCATAGAATCCTATGGCGTGCGTTTGCTCTGTTTTCAAAGAGTTTTTAATGATGAATGAAACAGGCAAGGGTCTCGAACATTCTGCCTTTCGTATAATCAAAAGTTTTGCCGTACTTTTTAACACCATAACAGATTGTTATTACAATTTACTAATAATAATTAGTTGTAACTAATATTATTCAATTATAATTTTCATAATTGGATACGTAATTTTATTATTTTGCGTAAGTCAAGAGAGGTTATACCTATTGTTTACATACTCTTTGAATGCCATGCCAATGACATGTGACATTACTTACGTGAAACTAATGAGTAAAATAGGAAGTCGAAATAAAAACTAATACTTTTATGATCTTTTTTATCCGGAGATTCAATTCTCCGGATAAAAAAGATTCGCATTACTAGGTAAAATCATTATATTTAAAAACAAGATTTATCAACATTATTAACTTAAGTCACACCAGAACAAATAGCGATACCACTTATGGTCAATCTCTTTTATTACGTATTCAAAATTATCATTCTTCCTATTCCAACTCAAACCTAACACCTTAATTAGATCATTAATTTTAAGAGGTTGCCTTTCACTCAACTCAGTTTTCCCAATCTGCTCTAAAAACTTCTCATGATTACTATTCCATTTCTGCAATTCAAACCCGCCATTCCTCATTAGCTCATTCATCACCTCATAAATCTTTATTGCTTCATTAACCGTGTCAGATCCGGTCATTAAGTCATCCATATAATAGCATTGTTTTGTTATTCTCGCCGCTACTGGATACTTCCTCTCTTCTAACTCAGCAAGTCTGTGCAATACCTTGACAGCTAGATATTATTAACTTAAGTCACACCAGAACAAATAGCGATACCACTTATGGTCAATCTCTTTTGCTCTGACAACATTGTTTAGAGACAATTATCTTGGTTCTTGAAAGTGACTTAAGATGGCGTTGCGTTGTCGTCATGCAGTTTCAAATAAAAAACTATTTCTTTTTCGCCAAATTTAAGAAACCAGTTATATCTGAGTATTGTGCAAAATGTTAAGGTCAGGTCTCTGTCTAATTATGAGTCAAAATGTCATAATCTGTCAAAGTATTGGTAGTACATAAACAAAACTTACGAACGTCCAGTTTCGTAAATGTGAAAGTCACTGGGGTAAACTATTTTCACTATTAAATTAGTTGTTAGCACACTTTAAACCATGATAACACTATCACAGTTAGTTTATATGTCCAGTTTCACTCTGATGTGCATTACACAGGCCGTACTTAAATTTCTTTAAATTATATTATCAGGAGCACAAATCAATGTTATGTTTACTTGCCAGCGCCACCTAGCGTCCCCTGTTTTAAGTAACTCATCCTCCTTCACCTGTACGTGCATGCTAATGAGATTATCCTTTGCTAACGTTCGAGGTCCCTTAGACATTCTTCCTGACAAAATCCATCCAAACACTGTATTTTGTGCTATTAAATTACAATCAGGATGTTTCATAACGCCTTCAAGTAGTATTTCACTATAAACCTCTGCACCTAGCAAAATATCAATCGTACCTGGCGTCGTATATGTAGGATCAGCTAAAGGAAAATTGTCAATTTCTACCCATTTGGAAGCGCTCACGTTGGTTGAAGGAAGTAGTGACGTTAAGGAATGCAACACATAAGCGTTAACTAGGATATGATTAGCTGGATTATGCCGTGATTCCAGGCGAAGTGAAACCATGTTTTTTATCCTCTTACGGCCATCTCCCAGCCCTGACACCCAGCCACTTACCGGTTTGCGTACAAGACCCAATAATTGCACAGTTGACTCAGATACAAAAGACGCATGTAACCCTTGGTCAAGTAAAGCACGAATTATTAATTTAAAACCGTTTGGTCGGAATACCTTAACCTTAGTCGTCGCAAGTAGCACGCTGTTGGGTTGGAGCTCTCCTCTAGAAAATGTAGCAGTTATATTTGTGTCACCTCGTGTTGTACTCGCTCTCTCCTGTTGTGGTTCACTCGGTGACACTGCGGCTGCCTGCTCCCGGTTACTGGCCGGCTCCTGGTTCTCTCTCTCAAAGTGTAACATCGTATGATGTCTTCTCCCACATTTCTTACAGCTGAATGACTGACGACATTTAATTACCGCATGAGTTGGTGCCAAGCAATTAAAACATAATTTACTCGTTTGAACGAAGTCCTGTCTTTCCTTAGGTGTCATAAGGCTAAAACGCTTGCACTGGTTGAGATAATGATTTTCGTGACACATTGGACACTCTTGTAGCCTTAGATTTGTTCTCTTTCTCCTTGTCTATTGATGCGTGAAAAGATGTCGACTTAGCAGCAGGCTTAGCTTGTTGCGTGGCGCGGTTCCCGTTCGTATCAATCATTTGTAACGTCCTGAATCGGTACTCTAAAAATTCTCTCAATTGTATCCAAGTGGGCAACTCATCACACTTCGTATTTAATTGTTGTTCCCATTGTTTGACAGATTCTGTGTCCAATTTTGAAACGACTAAGTAAACGACAGACGCGTCAGCGTAACTGGATTCAATAGTCATGCCCAAGTTTTCCAAAGATTTAATGCAGGTAGACGTCGTATCCAACAAATTCCTAATTGCACTAGCTGACTCGGTTTGAATTTTCTTTGTGCCAAATAAAGACCTAATAATAGCATTGCAGTTATAGCGCTTATTATTGTATCGCCGAACTAACTGCTTCCATGCTTTCTCATAATTTGCATCAGTCGTCGAAAAATTACTTAATAGATTGTATGCTTCTCCATTCAAATTGGACTTGAGGTAATGTAATTTCTGTACCGATGAAATATTAGAAAAAGCGACGCGACGCGCCGAGTCATGAGTTCGATTCTTGCGAAGCTCCGTACAAAAAATATTTAAAAATAGTTATATCAATCTTTTTGAAGTAAACTAAGTGTTTAAGTGCAAAAAACAAAAAAGTGAAGACATATAACTTAATAACAGTGACAAAAAATAATAATGAACAAATACAACAAAAGTGAATATCTACAATAAAGAATTAATAGTCATAAATAAGTGTTATATAATTAAAATATGTGGTTGTAAAACTATGAATCACCATCTAAATCTTAAAGTGCAAACAATAAGTCGCAATAAACCCGTAATTATAAACAAAAACCTATTATTCTACATCAAAAATTATGCGAACAAACTACAAAAACAAAAGTGAACGAAGTGTTTTTAGGCAAAAACCAACTGTTACATGTCAATTAATTATCAACAATCACAAAAAGGTAACAAACCATCTTAAAATACATTAAAAACAAATTATGTGGTATAACAAAGTGAACAAAGAAACAGTGCAAAAAATTCCTAACACATGAGTCATAATAACCACCAGTCAACTTTTAAAACAACGAAATATACATTAAGAACCATATATTCGACACTGAAAACATTCCAAGTAGTCCAGTGGTAACGCCTCCTACTCTGAATCACTGTACGTGGCAAGCCCCGAGTTCGATCCCAGCGACCAGTATTTCTTTTTGAATCTTTATTTGGGACCAATAATAACTATGGATGACAACATTACTTTCCGAAACCAAAAATTATTTAAATCGAGCTCTGTCAATGACATCAGTCAAGAAAATTCACTTCTTTTCGACACAACTATGATGAGTCTGCCAAATACATCATTAAACTCGAGTCAAACAGTTATTGATCTTCAAGAAAAAGTTAAACTATTATCAAACGATTTACAGAGCGCCCACAAAGAAATTGAAAATTTTCGGAGTTTAATTTTTCAATTTCTTTGTGGGCGCTCTGTAAATCGTTTGATAATAGTTTAACTTTTTCTGCCTGCAACAAATAAAAAGCAATTACACATATCACAAGAAATAATTGAAACGCCTGTTATAGAAAAAAGGCAATCAGACGCATTGACGATACAAGAAAGAAATTACAATGGACAGGTAAACAACACGAAATCTACTGTAATTAACTTAGAATGTACTGATATTATAACATCGGAAATGAATCACAATTTGAACAAGAACGTCTTGGAGGATAGTGTATTACTGCAAAATCAACAGAAAAACGCCCAAGAAAAGTCCTATGTCAAAAAACAGAACACTGTAGAAAATAAATCATCAATGCCCATCAACGGAAATCAATCTACAAACGCGGTACGCTACAATGTTAAAAATACGGTCATTATTATTGCTGATCAGCAGGGACGCTTTGTCCAAAGAATCCTTCAAAAACTATTAGGAGAAAAAAATTTAGTTACATGTTTTTGGAAGCGAGGGGCAACATTGAAACAAGTCTTAAACACCGAAAAATCAGAAATAAGTTTATTGGACAAAAATGACTTTGTAATTGGAGATTAAACGAACTTACCTTTTTTTTTTTTTTTTTTTTTTTTGGGTGGGAAATCATCCAATGACTTCTCCCGCTCTGGGCGGAGCGGGAGGGCGTGTCAGACTTTTACTGACTAAAACCCACCCGTGTTCCTTCCCTTGCCATGCCAGGGGCCACGGTTTCCCCTTAGGACTACCCGCAACCCCGGCGGGCAACGGTCCTAGCGGACCCCGTCCGTTTTGCTGACATCTCTTTGAGGCGCGCGTGGAACACGACGCGCCGTCGACCCGGGCCTGGTCCTTATCGGGGGCGAGCTACCCATTGCTCACCGCCCGCAAGCCCGCGCCTACGGTGGCCGGGAATCCTCCAAGGAGTCCCGACGCCCAGGGCGTCTCCTACGGCGGCTAGGCGCGTGAGGGCGCGAACTTTGCCTCTCCATCACGCGCTCCGCCTCCTCCTTCGTCTAAATTACCCCCTAAAGGGGGATTGGGGGGTGTCAGTGTTTGTATGGAAGAATTTTAACGCGCTGTCCGATTAACTCGAAACTCAATATTTATACTTAAAACCCATGGGGATGTATGGGGTAATTTCCGACACTCACGCGGGCGAAGCCGCGGGCAGCAGCTAGTCTTATTATAAAAATCACTTATAAATATCATGATGCTCTTAAACTTTGTCCTAAACGTAATTTTAAAAGAGCTGACTGGTCTATGTATAAAAAAGAAGTTTTAATGCATGTGTTTAGTGAAGTTCTATCCAAATTAAACGAGTTGCTTCGTCCAAAGAGATTAGATAACATTGTAGTAATACGTCTAAGATATCGCCTTTCACCCATTAAGTTTTTTTTTTGGCAATTCTTCTTCCTTCTCGTTATGCCTGTCACTGTCATTCATTTCATTTAGTTGAAAGCCTGTAACCTTTTAATATTTCATTTAAGATATTGGGAGTTATAGGGTTGGGAGGGAACTAATCTCTTCGGACGAAGCAACTCGTATAATTTGGATAGAATTTCACTTCAGGTAAGTTCGTTTAATCTCCAATTATACTTCGTTGCTTCGTCCTTCGAGATTAGATAACATTGTAGATTTTGAAAGATGGTGAAATATTAAAACACTCATATTTAACTATTAAACGTATAATCAACAAACAATATTTATTATTATTGTTTTTTAAAAATAAAATGTAGTTTCTCATTAATTAGGGATAACTTATACTTAAGTAATTTAGTTTTAATAATATTTTAACATATTGCTTCAATTCGACGTTAGGACTGATAAAGCGAATTGATCAGATTGTTCATATTGAACATCTCTATGGTAGTACCTAGCGAATACGTTGGAGGTGCCACTCCACCCAGCGGTCTTTCGTATCGTGTCAATATTGACACCAGCTCTATGAGCAGCTGAGGTGGCTGCGTGTCTGGTGGAGTGAGCAGAAAATATTGAGGTGTCAATTCCGCTAATTGATAGCATATCTTTTATTCACCGGCTGATAGTATTTGTGGATACCGGTTTATGTGGTTTTTTAATACTTAGGAAAAGGCTATTGGCATTGTTTCTCAAAGACTTTGTCCTTTCTAAATAAGCTACCAACGCTTCAGCCGGACAGACTTCCGGACGGTCTTTATAAAATGGGATATTAAGACAAGGTTGAGCTGAACCTGGGCGAGATGTTTTTATGAAATCGTTTATCTTGATTAATATAACCTGACCATGCACAGTTATATTTTTTGTTATTTTGCTAATTGTCTGCACTCTGTGTGCAGTTATTAGCATGAGCAAGGTTACTGTCTTTTTGGTCAATTGTTCTAAACTTAAATAACGGTTTGGGTACCATTTCGACAATGAATCTAAAACTATTGAGGGATCCCAAGTGATATTATATTTGGGGGCTGGGGGACGAAGTCTGTGAAAACCTTTAAATAGCCTAGCAACACGGTCGTCGGACCCTACTCTCGATCCTATGATCAAAGACAGAGCAGAACGATGACTGTTTAAAGATCCGTATTGCAAACCCGAATTAAATAATTCAGTTAGAAAATAAATTACCATCGGAATTGACGCCTCATGTATTTCAATATTCTGACTTTTACAAAAACTTACCCAACGTCGAATTGCAACGTCATACTGTTTGATTGAATTTTCAGACAAGGAAGCTATCATAATCTCTAAAGATGACGGTGGCACTCTTCTGTTCCGTAGTGCCGTCCTGATAACTTCCCTGCAATCAACGTGAGCTTCGGGAGACTGTTGGAAATAGACAATAAAACATTATCAGAGGGCGTAAACTGAATCAATTCGGAACAGAGAAGTTTTTGAAACAGTGGAAACCAGGGTTGCGTGGGCCAAAACGGGACCACAACAATACCCTCGGCCTGATCGGTTATTATTTTTCTTAAAACTTTTAGTATAACCGCAAAGGGAGGGAATGCGTAGAAAAAAAGATTTTTCCAGCTTAAAGTAAAAGCGTTCACTTTCAGGTTTTCCAAAGGCCTGTAGAATCTTTTCAAAAGCATGATCTTTGATCTCCCATTCAGTATCGGGATGTGATCTTCTAGACTCCGCATCCGCTATTTCGTTATCTTCTGAACTTATGTATGAAGCGAACACAAATATACCTCGAGCTTCACACCACTCCCACAAAGATCTTGTGATTTCGGTTAGATGTGGAAATCTTACTCCACCCATACGGTTGATGTACGAAATAGCAGTTGTGTTGTCAATTCGTAGTAAAACTTGACAATTTTTCAATCCCTTAGCGAATACTTGTAAACCCAAGAATGCTGCTAGGAGTTCTAAATAATTTATATGTTTGACACATTCTGAATGACTCCACTGGCCACTGGCGGTCTGCTCACCGCATGCTGCCCCCCACCCTTTTTTGCTAGCATCTGAAAATATTTCTAGCGAGTAACTGTCTTGTCTAATGGGATTGACTGCATCATCAATTGATTTTAACCACCAGGAGAAATCGTCCTGCAGGTACTGTGGTAACGACATGTAACTATCGTAACTACTCGTTTGACACAATGCAAGGTATTTGCATCTTTCCATTTGCTTAGTATAAAGCCAACCGTACTGAATTGCGGGGCAAGATGAAGCGAGGAGGCCTACCAAACGTGCAAAATGTCTTATTTTACAACGAGATTTGAACTGGAACGATTGTAATTCTTGTTTAATTAAAGTTCGTTTATCCTAAGGTAGGCTAACATGAATTTTTTTCGTATCTATCACGAAACCCAGGTATTTGCAAACGTTACTCGGAATCATACAGCTCTTTTCTGTATTAATAATAAATCCTAAGGACTCTAAAATCATTCTTGTTTGTAATATATTGTCTAGGCAATCTTGGTAATTGTTAGAAATCATACAAATATCATCTAAATAAATAGATGACAAATACCCTAATGATCTCAGTAAACAAATTACCGGTTTTAATAATTTTGTAAAAACAAATGGGGCCGTGTTTAGGCCAAACGGTAAAACATTAAACTGGTAAATTTTACCCTCGTACTTAAATCGTAAGTACTTTCTGCAGCTCGGATGTATAGATACGAGAAAATACGCATCCTTCAAATCAAGGGTGGCCATGAAACTGTTCTTTGATACTAGTTTTAAAGTTGTTCTCAAATCTTCGATTTTAAAATGTTCTGTTATGATATGTTTGTTTAGAGATTTTAAATTTAATATAAATCTGTTTTTACCATTAGGTTTTTTAATCGGGAAATAACTAGAAAGAAACTGACCCTCACATGGTTCGCAATGTGAAATAGCTCCACTGTTTGTAAGATCAGTGATGGCCACCCTGTATTGGAGGGATTCTGATGAAGATAATGTAGGTAAACTAGGTTCGTATGACTGATATACCGGTTTCGTAAACGGTATCTCGTAACCTCTTATCCACGATAGTATAACAGGATCATTGGTTAACAATTGCCATTGATCCTCAAAATATAATAATCTTCCTGCGGAACGTACCAGGTCTAGCGCCGGGGGGCTGGGCGCTGCTGCAAGCGCGGCGGCTGTCGCGGTTGCTGCTGCGGTCGCGGGCGCGGCGGCAGCTCGGCCCTCCTCGGTGCTCCCGCTTGCCGCGCCGGCGGGAACGGAGGCCTCTGGTTTAAAGTCTGAGTAGGGGCCTGTCTCGGTCTCTGCACTGGTGGAGGTCTTCTGACCGGTGTGTTTATTTTAATTTCAGCGCCTGATTTGGATATGGCGTTTGCAGCTCTGATAGTATCGGTCAGCTGTTCACCAAATAAGAAATGATCAATTTCTGTGTTAAACAAATGATCTTTAATATCTTTCTTTATTGTAGAACATATGAAACTACGCCTTGTCATGGACTCGTTGTGTTGTGAATCACACATCAGTCTACCCGCTTCGATCAGCAATTTTATCACAGTCTGGTCTTTGTGATCCGAAGAAAACAATGTATTGAGAGCTTCACTTATACAAGATATACTTGCTGCGACCTGCACCTGTTTATTCTCCAGTGCTCTATCTTTTTTGATTAGCACATCTGATAAAGCGGCCTTTATTTCAGGATTTAATTTCGGCGCATCAATCTTTCTGCAGTTCTTTGGAACAAGATGCTTTTCCAGCAGCTCCTTTCTGGCATCCTTTGTCAAGCCTGTTGTTGCGATGTGTTCCCAACGAACAGATAATTCAACTCTAATATCCGGTCCATATTGTTTGTCCTTTGAAGGAGTTTCGCCCAAGAGATTCAGAATTTCATCATCCAGGTCAGGGGGATCGAGCACTGCTTCAACAGGCAGGTTCGACTGCACTGTCTGTACCTCATCTATTGCAGGGACATGTGTTGCTGAGGTGGATGTATCCAGTTGGGGCTCTTCTGCATCCAAAATCGGACCTGACTCGACTTCGGGTTGAACTGCTATTCCATCTGGAATATAATATACTACCAGATGTAGGCATTGGAGAAAATAGCGCGGTGATAGTCCTTGAAAACTATCCACAACACCGAGTTCATCAATACCAATATTCATCAATATAAAATCAAATTAATGAAAATGATTAAAATTGTAGTAGGTGTAGGTACCTAATTTTAGAGCGGCGATAGTCCTTAAAAACTATGCACAACACTATTAAATATTTTGTCTTCTACGTACCTACATAAGATATAGGTCAACTAATGTGAAGGTAACATTCCTTTCAAATGTACACAATCACTGATATGTAGGTAGGTATATAATTTACCCATTGAATTGGGCATCCAAAATTATGTGAAGGTAACATCCCCATAAGATGTACACAACACTATTTGGAATAACACGTCGTGTCAAATTATGATACGGATATAGTCCAAAAAACTATTCACAATATCTTTCTTTTGTTATAACAATTTGAATTTGAAATGAATGACAGTGACAGGCATAACGAGAAGGAAGAACTCCTGTTGAGCTCCTTGAGTTCTGAGTTGAGCTACACGAGTACTGACAAATGCGTGCACTGACTGGACAGGTCCACTCAAATCTGTATGGTTCTTTCCTCAAAAGACCATTTCAGACACCAATCTACATGGTCCTCAAATGATCTGACCAAGATTATTCCTGGTTTTTTTTTATTACACTTTAACGTTGATAAACTCAATGCCTGTCATTAATATAAAACATTTCAGTACGTAAAGATTTTGTGGCTGCGTGTAGTCTTTTAACTAACAGAACTTTTTGAAATAAATGCTTTTAATTGATGATCAAACCATCCAGTAAATCTTGTGTTGAATTCTTTGTTTCAATCATTAGATGATATTATTGTGATATAAGAATAATAATGTAAGGTACAGCAAAATGTGAACTTGTAATGAAATAAACTACTTACCACTTGAGGTGCAACCCATTGCTGTATAACTGAAAGAATGCCTTGGTCTATTTGATGTAATCCTATAGAAGGATTACGGCGCCATGTAGCTATGCCGCAGTTGATACAATGTTGATGTTGATTACTCATTGTATTAAACTTCGAAATCCGGTAGATGAGACTGAGGTAAGTCGAGTAGGCAAGTTATCTAAATCCGTTATAAGAAATGCGTGGGTCGTTCGTCAAAGTAATAATCGTCAGAATCCTTTATACGTAGCCAAAGTCGCTAAAGAATATCGAATAATAATTACAGCACACGAAAACACAACCGAAAATATCCACAACCGCAAGCTCAGAGCCAAACGAAGCGAATGATTGGTTTGTTTGACGTTTGATCTGACATTGACATAAGTTCCACTTTGTTGCCTGTTTAATAAAGTATGATGATCGACTGATCGAATCGATTGGAATCAATTTATTTTTATGACTTGTTTAGAAACGTTGTTATGTGTCACTGAATAAACATTATTTAAAGATATGTTTTTTTTAAACTTATCTATAGAAGAATTAATATGTTATTGGCATAATAATGTAAAGAAATGTATTATTGTAAATTCGATAAATCGATTAATTTGTTTCATCTGGCAACATTGTTTAAAAGAGACGATAAGGGAAGTCAGTGTTTTTTCTATTAAAATTATTTAATTTGTTATCCCATGATAAAACTGCATAATATTTTGTGATTAATTACAAAAAAAACTAAAAGAAATATTGATAAATATTTCATTTGTGTAACGTTAGGCCCAGATTCGCCCGTCTCCTTTAAATGTGTATAATAACGTTAATATTTACATCGTAAAGTATTATATTACTTTAATAATTGTGAATATGAAGACTTTGTGGGTTATCTTTTCTTTTTTCTTTTACTTTTAATCATGGTCTGGCAGTTTGAGTGTTTTTTTTTGCGGCCTACCCAAATGTCCTTTCTTTGGTATTGTTCGTCACATCGTTGAGCTCCTTAAGTTTTGAGTTGAGCTGCATGATTACTGACAAATGCGTGCACTGACTGGACAGGTCCACTCAATCTGTGTGGTTCTTTCCTCAAAAGATCATTTCAGACACGAATCTACATCGTCTTCATATGATCTAACCAATAAAATGTCTGGACTTTAAAAGAGACTGTGACCTCTGAGTTTGTTTCGGCCTTTCTTCTCAGAGTAGTCAGATAGGAAACGCCGACCTCATCTAGTACGGTACCTACTTAAAACATATTTTTGACATGTAAAAGTGTTTTGTACAAACCCATTTACAGAAAATATAATCATCATTTCATTTCATTTCATTTCATTTCAGAAGAATTGCCAACAAAAAAAAAAAAAAACTTTTAACTTAGTGGGTGAAAGGCGATATCTTAGACGTATTTGGACGTATTACTACAATGTTATCTAATCTCGAAGGACGAAGCAACGAAGTATAATTGTACTAGGGGGAGTTAACGATAGAAACCCAGTTGAAATTCAAATTAATTTGATACATTTCTTAAACAATACACAAAATACTAATGTAATCGTTTCTGAAGTTTTGTATAATATTCATTTGAATGTAAAAAAGTTAAATTGTGAATTTAAACTTATGTGTTCTCAATACATTCACGCAACATACATTAGCATGAATTATTCAATGTTTATTCCAGATTATAGTTCTTTGGCATTACATATATCTCAGTTGACACTAAGGGAAATATTACGGATTGCTTATAAACAAAATTTTAATAAGTATTCGATGGAAAGGCTCAGCGTTGATACTGCTCCAATGTATATTGACAAATGTCCACAAACAGAAAATAATGAAAATTTAAATCATCAAAATGAGAGTTCTCCTACTAATAAAGATTTTTTTCGAGTATAAAAATATAAACATTCTGCATCAAAATATTAATGGCCTCATTACTAAATTAGATGAGCTAAATGTACACTTATACTCATTAAGTAAAAACAATAATGAAAATCCTATTGCCATTTTATGCATTACCGAGCACAATATGACCCCGGAAGATACCAAAATACTTAAACTACAAAATTTTATTTTAGGAGATTTCTTTTCACGTAAAACCCGGAATGGGGGATCATGTATAATGATAAGAACAAACCACAAATTTAAAATTATTACAGAAGCTAGAGACTGTATAACTAATGTTTTCGAATGTAGTGGTATTGAATTGACTGACCACAAAATTATAATATTATGCATTTACAGACCACCTAAAAATAAACGAGACATAATGGATCAATTTTTTTCTAGGCTAGCAGAATTATTAAGTAAAATATCGTACAGAAATAAAAAAGTTATATTATGTGGTGACTTTAATATTATTTATTTATTTTATTTATTTATTTATTTATTTATGAAACATTTTGTAGACTAACAGGTAAACCCAAGGCGTCTACAAACAAGTTACATTTGCGTAACATACGCTACCAGTTACATTTTACACTTAACTTATTATTATTATTAGGTACTAATGCTTAACTACTAACATAGGTAATTATAATGAGTACAACTCCGATAATATTATTACATTGTATGACAGTGTGAGGTGGACATTTGCCGCAGATATAATTTTTCCTAACTTGTCGGTGAATAGGTCCACATCCTGAGTAAGTATGACCGAGTTGAGGAGCGTAAGAGTGCGCCGTGTAGTTGCATTTCGTGTGGAACGGGTGCGGGAACCAGCCACAGCCAGCAGGGGCCGCCGCCGACGCAAACCGCGCTCCCCTGCACCCCGCAAGGCTCCCATAGGGACGTTTAGGCTTATATCTATCAGTGCCGAGGGATTGTCGATTTTGTTGGTGAGTAGATGGTAAAAGTGTCAGTCAAGTCAAGTCCAAGCATACCCGTTACAAAAAGCGAGGGATAAAGAAAAGGGTAGTACCCGAACTTCTTCTTGTATATGTATCGGCAGAATTTTTTATGTATTTTCTCTATCATAACTTTGTACTTGGCCTCATACGGGTCCCAAATGACAGCATTATACTCTAACCGACTGCGAACGTATGCATTGTATAGCATGATTGCCGGTCTACAATCCTGGAACTTGTAAGTTTGCCGCATGATAAAACCGAGTGTTCTGTTAGCAGCTTTCGTCATGGACACGATATGTCCCCTAAAGTTAAGGCGAGGGTCAAAAGTCACGCCGAGATCACGCATCTCATGAACTCTTGTCAGAGCAGTGTCTAGTATTCGATAGCTGTGTTGAATGGGGTTCCTAGTTCTAGTATAGGTCATAACTCGGCATTTTTTTTCGTTAAATTGTAGATGATTTCTGGTGCTCCACTCAATAACGTTGGATATGTCGTTCTGGAGAGCTTCACAATCAGAAACCGACCCCACGCTCATGTATAATTTAAGGTCGTCGGCGAACATCAGACATTTTGCACTTTTGATGACCTGGGGTAGATCATTAACCATGATTATGAAAAGAAGAGGCCCCACAGTACTTCCTTGGCTCACTCCAGATCTAGTGTAATAGGACTGAGATTTGTACCCAGCCAGTTGAACGTATTGCTTGCGGTCACCTAAATAACTAGCAAAGAGTTGGAGTAATTTCGGTGTAAAACCTATTGCTGAAAGTTTGCTTAGAAGCACGTCGTTATCGACCCTATCGAACGCTTTCTGTATGTCAAAATAGGCCGTATCTACCTGCCGCCCTGTGTCGAGTTTGGAATGTGTATAATTTACAAAGTTAATTTGATTGGTGGCAGTAGATCGACCCACTCTGAATCCATGCTGAGCGTCATCCAGACGCATTTTAATTTGTGAGCTTATGTGGCTGGCCAATATGGTTTCGAAGATTTTTCCAAACACGGAAGGGACAGCGATAGGTCTATATTCATTTAATTTGTGTTTAACTGAGCTCTTTGGCACAGGAGTGACCTTAGAAGACTTCCAGCGGGTCGGGTAGGTGCTGGTTGTTATAGATAAATTGTATATATGGAGCAGTGGTGCTTCTAACACTGAAGCGCAATCTTTTACAATGAATGGTGGGATGTCGTCAGGACCTGATGAGGAAAAAGGTTTTATTCGCTTTAGAGTGCGCCTAAAATCCCGGGGGTTTATGAGATCGACAGTAACACGGAATGAATGTGGGGCTGGGCCCGTATCTATATTAATACTTTCCGGGTCTAAGCTAGGAATATCTTCAAGGAAGACTGACGCGAAGTACTCTGCAAAAGCGTCTGCAGCAGTTTGTCCCGATACTGTCTTACCGTTATATAAGTATTCATAGTTCGGCTGTTTATCGTTGCGTTGGTTCTTAATAAATGTCCAAAACTGTGACGGTTCTTTACGAATTTTATTCTGTATAGACTTAATATTTTTTATTATCATATGATTCTTCGATTTGCGTTTTTACTAATTCGCGATAGTACTTGAATAACTCGTTGTTGAGTGGTTTGCTTGTTTGTTTAAACTTTTTATGGTTATAATGCTTATTTTTTATATTACGTATGATTTCCGCTGTGAACCAGGTAGGATATATGTAACGACCCGAGCTTCTTTTGCGTGTTTTGATAGGGACGGAACTATTGATAACAGTGAACAGTCTGGTATAAAGGATTTCTACTGCGCTGTCGACGTCGCGAGCGCTAGTGACGTCACTCCAGTCAATGCTAGCTATGTTGGCGTACAGTGTACACAGGTCTGCCTTCCGATAGTTCCATTCGGGGTGGATGTCGAAGGTGAACGTTGCGGGGTCCGGGGTGCGAGGCAGTGGCGGCGGCGCCGGCGTTAGTATCGCGGTGACCGGGCGCACAGGTGGCCATGCCAAGCACACATCAAGCGGTGGGTGGTACCGGTCAGGAGGGACCAGTGCCTCTATGTTATCCATCACACTCACACGCTCCCCACTCATTCCACTTATAACAAGGTCTAATTGGCCTCCAGAGTGATTGATAACACTGCTATGCTGCTTCAGCCTACCTAAATCTAGAAAGTTCTCAAATTGATCTTGGACAGTTTTACTCATAGAATGGAGGTTAAAATCACCTAACAATAGAAAATCAAGGTCAGAAAACTTACAAGTTGCATTTTCAATAATCTGTAACACTTCCAAATATTGTTTATCGTTGTAACTAGGTGGTAAGTAAACTAAACATAAGTAAACAAGCACAACAATTTTATTGCCTTACGTTTAATAACGGCGAACAATATTTCGGCAGTAGGTTGAAGTTCGTCTATCTCGGTGATACGACGGACATCGTAGTGGTCGCGCACAGCCAGAAGAACACCCCCCCAGCCGACATCGCCTGCTCGATCTTGACGTAGCACGGTGTAACCCGGTGGAAACAGCTCAGAGTTATAGACTGAACTCGTAAGAAATGTTTCAGTTAGGGCGATTACGTCAGTCGTAATTCCTAATACTGAGTTTTTGGATGTTGTTGTTTTAGTTCGCAGACCTCTGACGTTTTGATATAAAATATGTAGGTACTTGGTTTTTCTTTTGCTGATATTTGAAGTAGTAGTTAGGTTATTTTTGTGTTGTTTTCGGCTTTGTTGTTCATGTTTTTTGACACGATTTTTGGGGTCCCTTTAATGTATCTTATTGTAAGGTCCTGCTCACTATTGTCAATTCGCAATTTAAGCTCATCTCGTAGTTCCTTCAAAAACTTTTGTTGGCAAGGAGTTTGGTCTGGAAAGATTTTCAGTTTGCCGCTACCAGATTTATTTTTATTGCGGAGGATGATTCTTGAGGTTTCCTGAGAAGCGAAGCTAACCTTAATCGGTCGTGTTTTGGAGGGAGTATACTTCCCAAGACGCATAACATTAATAGGTGCTGGACAATTCTCGTATATAGCATTTATTACTGTTGTTATCTGGCTCATGTCGTGTATGACCCTTTCCTCACGTATATCGCTGTTTGGTTCTGGTATACCCACCACTATGATATTCTTATCCCTGTGAGACCTGTCGTAAAGTTCTGTGACTATATCATTATATGACGGTGCTGCTAGTTTATGTTGGGGCTGGTTGTGGGTACTTGCAATAATTTTGATGGAGTAAATATCAGACTCTAAACATTTGATTTTTTCATCCGTTAAGGTTTTGGATTGTTTGAGCTCTGATAAATCACTGTGTATGGCGACTTGTTCGGTGGATAGTTTTTCAACCGTGTGTGCGATGTTGTTTACCTCTTGTCTAATGGCTGACACATCTTGCGATATTTGTTCACAGATTCGCACTGGGTTTTGGTAAATTCACGGATCACCGACATCATTTCACTGCGGAATTCCGAAAGCTCACTTCGAAGTGTTCCATCTTCATCCGGTTGTTTATTAACAGACTTGAGAAAAACAACATATCCAGAAAATTTGAACAATTACTATCAAGCTTTAACCTAACATTGACAATAAATCAACCTACCAGACTAAATAGCATGACGTGTATTGATAATATAGCACATAATATTATTAGAGGCTCAAAAACAAAAGTAGTGGAACTTTCACTCTCTGACCATACAGCACAATTATTGGCTTGCCCAGCAGTGGCGAGGATAGCCTATAAGCCGATTCCTGCCGGCTTCCCTTATGAAATTTGGAACAAAACCATTCTATCGTCATTGAAAAATAACACAATCAGTAGTGTTTAACATCCCTATTCAATAATCACACTATAGGTTACACCATAAAATTAAAACTATACAAAACGCCTACCTACAGTACCTACATTCCATTGAACACGTCATGCAAAACATTTTTCCCTAGGAAGCCGGTCGCCTGCCGGCTTACTAAATTATTATTAAATGCATTCAAAACTCAGTGGTCATTACGTCACAGACGGTCACGTGACACCCGAGCTCATACGGGCGCGTATAACCCGATCTGCAGCGAGTTATGATAGACACAGTACTCGAAATCACCATTCGGTAGTTTTCGTTGATCGTCGGAATGCACTCGGCTAGGAGTTCGGAGGACATTTAGTGCGTAATTGATTGTTGACGTAATAGCATTTCATTTGTTTACACTTGCAAAAAAATTACATTTTGTTCTAGTATTGTTTAATATAAATGTTGTTAGGTATAAAACACTGAATTGGTGTAGTGTAGTGTACGTGGAGTGTATTAGTGAAAGTGTACGTTGTAATTAGGTATTTGGGGTAAGTAAGTAGATAGTTAATAAGTTGAAATTACTTATTTAGAGTAGATTTGAAAAGTAATTAGTACGATCAGTAGGACTAGGATGGCGGCATTAATAGCCTTTGAATGCTGCTTAACAGATTATCTGCTTTGTGGGAAACATGTTTTTCAAGGTTAAGTTTTGAAAATAAGAAACACATAATTAGGTTAGGCCGTGCTCGCCCAGATATGACTATAAATTACAAACGACGTGATGGTTTTTTCAAACATTTTAATGTTTCCCTTTACGATAAATACCTATCAATGGCTGACTGGCAGTTGTAAATTAAATTAAATGTATTGTTTCCCGTGTTTACTTTTCTCCGATTCTAGTAGTTTATGGAATAAAGAATAGATATTAATAATCTGACGAATTCGTCTAAAAAGCATGTTCAGACTGAAAAACATATTCGTAGCTGCTGTTTAGAATAACATGAGTTCGGGGCTAGTAGGATAGAAGAATTTTTCGCTAATTCGCATGAACCTCACAAATCACAATAGAAAAGTAGATCGAAATAGGAATTCCGCCCGTTAGCAAACAAGAAGTAGCTTTTCGCGGCCACGACGAAAGTCCGAATTCCGATAACCGCGGTAAGCCACAGATTTCAAGTAACTGGCCTTAGGACTACGTGCGCCACGGCTGGCCTAGGTAAGCATTTTTTGTTCCGGCTTACCTCTCCCAAAAAATGACCCTTCGCCACTGTTGCCCAGTAAAGAAAAGTTACTACATCACACACTGGTATTAAACTAAACGTGACTATTCCGAAGAAAATATATTAAAAATGATAAATTGTCTTAAAAATCTCAGCTTTTCCGAATGCTACACTAATGATGACCCTGAAAAAAACTTTGACACTTTTTATAGTTTATTTTGTCTTTTCTATGACTTATGTTTCCCAGATACACGTGTGAAAATACCAATTTCCAAGAAGCCTGCATGGTTAAGTAAGGGTATAAAAATATGCTCGAAACGAAAACGCCAATTATTGTGGAAGTATAGGTTGACGTCAAATCCTAACGATAAAACAAAATTTAAAAACTATTCAAAAAGATTTAGAATTATAATTAAAAAAACGCAAAAGGCTCAAAACAGTTATTATATTAATTCAGTTACAAACAAGGGAAAGGCAATGTGGAAGATCATAAATAATAATAAAACAGTAACTCCAAAAGAAAATATTGCACAAATAAAAGTAAAAGATCAACTAGTTACAAATCCTAAGGAAATAGCACAATTATTCAACAACTACTTCATTGATGAAATACAGTCTACTTCTACCTAACTGAGCCGCTAGACGGCTCAGTTACAAAAACGTACAATACAAATTCAAATTCTATTTTTTTAAAGCCAACCAATCCACATGAAATAGATCAAATTATAAAAGGATTAAACAACACGAATAGTACAGGGTACGACAACATAAGTACGAACATTATAAAACGAGTGTCTAGTCACATAGCTCCAGTAATATAGTAACATTATCAATCAGTGTCTAGAACGAGGTGTTTTTCCTTCAAAATTGAAAATTACGATCGTAAATCCATTATTTAAAAAAGAAGATAGAGAGGATATGCGTTTTTACAGACCGATTGCGTTAATACCAGTCATGGCAAAAAAATTCGAAAATGTTATATATAATAATTTATGTAATTTCTTTGAACTCAATAACTTAATTACTAATGAACAATTTGGCTTTCGTAAAGGAAGATCCACCAGTGATGCTCTTTTTAATTTTCTTAAGAAAGTAATGACTGGATTGGATAGCAAGCAACAAATAACCGCTATTTTTATGGATAGTCATATCCATAAAAATAGCGGTTTTAAATTTGTTAAGTAGGATATTATGGTCAACATGGTGAAAAGCCTTAGTCATAAGGCTTTTCACCATGTTGACCATAATATCCTACTTAACAAATTAGAGAAATATGGGATAAGAGGGAATGCCTTGGAACTTATTAAGTCGAAGTTAATTGATCGTTTTCAAATAACACGAATAACGAAAATAGAAATAGAAATAGACACAAAATTCGAACGCATATCCTCTCTGGATATGCGTTTTTACAGACCGATTGCGTTAATACCAGTCATGGCAAAAAAATTCGAAAATGTTATATATAATAATTTATGTAATTTCTTTGAACTCAATAACTTAATTACTAATGAACAATTTGGCTTTCGTAAAGGAAGATCCACCAGTGATGCTCTTTTTAATTTTCTTAAGAAAGTAATGACTGGATTGGATAGCAAGCAACAAATAACCGCTATTTTTATGGATAGTCATATCCATAAAAATAGCGGTTTTAAATTTGTTAAGTAGGATATTATGGTCAACATGGTGAAAAGCCTTATGACTAAGGCTTTTCACCATGTTGACCATAATATCCTACTTAACAAATTAGAGAAATATGGGATAAGAGGGAATGCCTTGGAACTTATTAAGTCGAAGTTAATTGATCGTTTTCAAATAACACGAATAACGAAAATAGAAATAGAAATAGACACAAAATTCGAACGCATCTATATGTCGGACCCTAAACTTGCAAAATTTGGCGTTCCCCAAGGAAGTATCCTTGGGCCTCTTTTATTCGTTATATTATATATTAATGACCTACCAAGGTCTATAGACCAGGACATTATATTGTTTGCGGATGATAGCACGGCCATTTTTGCAGATACCGGTCAAGAAAATTTTGAAGCTCAGGTTAATAAATCTCTCGAAGATATTATAAACTGGTTAATAATTAATAATTTAAAAATAAATATTGATAAAACAAACTATATGACCTTCACAAATAAAAATTCAAAATCAAATAAAATCAATGTTAATTATAAAGGTAATTCAATAAATCAGGTTAGTAACACTAAATTTCTAGGAGTCCATATCGACTCAAAACTTGACTGGAAAATGCATGTGGTTGGTGTCTGCAAAAAACTTAATCAGTATTCATATGCTCTCTATTTACTTCGAAAAATTGTAAATGAAAACGTATTACTCAATGTTTATCATGCATATGTGGGTTCTACTCTAAAATATGGTATACTGTGTTGGGGTAACTCTACTAACAGAGAATTTGCATTCAAAGCCCAAAAAAAATGTATCCGAAGTATATGTGTATAAACAGACCGATTCATGCAGAGCAGAATTCAGAAGACTAAAAATCTTAACCCTAGCGTCAATGTATATATTGGAAGCAGCCTCAATGACAAAGCGAGATATCAGTAATTATGAGACAATGAGAAGTACAAGATATAAAAATGACCTTAAGGCAGCTAAGAGTAGAACAGTTAAGTTTAAATCAAGCATATTTAGTATGGGTGTGAAAATTTATTATAAATTGCCAGACTTTATTAAAACCACTGAAACATTAGCTACTTTTAAATATAAACTTAAAAAACTACTGATACAGAAAGTATATTATACAATTTATGAATTCTTTAATGACAAATGTCTTAACTGAAATTTATTTAATGGTATTATGATAATGCATAATTATGAAAAGTGTTAGTTATTGTTTAATTTATTTATCTGTAATGTAGTGGTAATGAATATTATATTGCCTTGACTATTTTGTATACTTGTTACGACGGTTTTTTTTTTTTTTTTTTTCTTTCTTTGGACATCAATTAATTCAGTGACAAATGTTTTTGACTAAAATTTATTTAATATGACGTTAATGATGCAATAATTATGACAAATACCAATTGATATTTATACTTAATTTATTTTCTCTAATGGTTATTATGTTACTTGAATGATTTTATTTTGTTTTTCTTTTGACATGTAATTGTAAATTTTAAAGATTGTACACCCATTGTATAATACTAATTTTAAGAGCTGAATTTCCACCTGTGACAAACAATAAATAAATCTTGAATCTTGAATCTTGAAAAAAAATTAACACTAACTTAAATTAAATAAAATATCTGCATGAGTGGGTGTGAGTATGTGTGTGAGCATATGTTGAAACTGTGTGTACTCCCTGTCACTTGGCCATAAGGTTCATTAGAAAACCAGCGTCAGACTGCATTTGTCTGGCATTTAATGCTGATATGAACCTTTTTGGTGCAGCCGTGAGGCACACACTATTGTTAAACATTAGTCACTTTTTTTATTTTGTTTTTTGTATTTGTGTTTCACGAACTGTGTCCAAATAAACGTTATTCTTTCTTTCTTTTTTCTTTATAACTGAGTGAGAGTGTAGCCTGTAGGTGTGACTGAGAGTACATGAGTGTGAGGGATTGTATGTGTCAGGGTTTCAGAAGTGTTTCAGTATCATTGTAGGTGCGCGTTTGTATCCATTCCGTTATATTTTTTTTACTATCATAGTCCTTTTTGGGATAAATGTAGATGTATTTATTTATTTTATTGTATAGCACAGCAGATCGTTTACTAAATTGCATACTGGCAAGCAAGGTCCTTGTCCTAGGGATATTATTTTAATATCATATCTTTCCTCCTTTTAATTAGTATGCCAGCATCATAGGAAAGAGACTTATGTTTTTTAAATATAATTTGTGTAATGTAGAGTTTCCTGACTTCAGTCGGATATCTCCTTTTTTTAAAGTACATGCACGGGATGGCGGGGTCTGAAAGACCCCGCCATCCCCTTCTAACCTAACCTGTCCGAGTCGGGGTGCCCCAAGTCCCGAGCTCGCTTCGCTCGCTCTTGCAGCCTAAGTTCTCATTGCCTAATTATTAATTCGAGATGTGTCGAGACTTGGGGCACCCCGGCTTGGACAGCAGTAGTATACTATTGGGCATTCTGTCCCACCTATCGCACAGTCGAACCAGTTCGACTACGCTCCGTTGGGACAGAATGCCCAATAGTATACGGATTCGGATAAATTAGACATTCTGAATTCCATCTATCGCTCAACGAAGTAAAATTCGTCGTCGCTCTGGACGGTATTTCCGAATACCTAAAAACCTAGGTACCTGTTGAAAGGCGACTCGACTCTCTAGTGAATTACTGTACTGTCCTCCAGTAGCTAGGCAAGTTCGCCTTCGCTATGGACAATGGTATAGAATGTCTGATTATGAACGATCGGCTCGACTCGCTAGTGTATTACTGTACTCGACCAATGATCAGACGAGTTCGCTATCGCTCTGAAGGGTGGTACAGAATGCTCAATAATGATCAATCGACGCGAAAGAGGTTGCGGTAAGTTTATAAATGTTAACGTACTTTATACATTCACTCATTTTCAATCGGTTCATTTCCGACAGTAATCATGAAATTCGTAAAACAACCGCAATCACTGCATGTTAATACAGTCTGCGATGATTTTAGTAAGACTAGTTTACGTCATGGAGAATTATTACCTAACTCAGTACGATGTATCATTTGCGGTCCGTCCAATTGTGGAAAAACCAATTTATTAATTTGTCTTCTTATACACGAAAATGGATTAAGATTTGAAAATGTTTATGTTTATTCAAAAACTCTGCACCAACCCAAGTGCATTTTTTTAGAAAGAGTTTTGCAATGGGTACCCGGTATTTCCTTCCAGAATATGAATATCATGGAAATGAGGAAGTACTAAGCGTTCAGGACGCAAAACCCAACTCCGTGATTATTTTTGATGATGTTGCTTGTGAAAATCAAAGTAACATGCGTGATTATTTTGCAATGGGAAGACACAAATGCATTGATTGTTTGTATCTAAACCAAACATATAGTAAAATCCCTAAGCAGTTAGTAAAAGACAATGCGAACTTAATCATACTTTTTAAACAAGATGAAATTAAATTACGACATATTTATGAAGAGCATGTCAACAAATAAATAAATAAATAAAATAAAATAAATTTCGTGAAATGTGCTCAAAAATATGGACTGAACCCTTCAATTACGTAGTAATTAATAAGGATTGCTCCAAAAATAAAGGATGTTACAGAAATAAATTTGACTACTAATAAATACTAATAACGATACCTTTAGGCTCAAAGGGCGTAACCGCCATTTTGGCCAAAATTACATTTTAATGCAGTCATACTTAGTTTTTCGTCCTCTTTCGATTGGTATATTTGAAATTTCGATATTCGTATAAATGTGGTGGATACAGCCATAATTTTTGGATCGCTAAACATTGATTTTCTTCAAATATGGGCCGTAAATGGAAAATATTTTATATTTCACTACCGCAAACGTCGTAACAGGTTAACAAAATTATGGACTTGGAAGTATATCCTATGATCTGTCTCTTTTGGTGTTTACGCCCCTAGCTATTTTAGAATTTTGTTCATACTTGTCATATACAACCCGAAATTTTTATCAAGTTTGGTAGTTACGTCCCAAAATATACAAAAATATTTACAATTTAGCTTATACGCCGTATTAAAATATTTTTGACGAAGCAATCATGCCAAAGTTTTATAGAGATCGATGGTTACACTTCCAGTTGCTTTTTAACTATTAACAATATTTGACCTGTACGTCCGATTATTGTATTTTTTACGAAAGCGTCTTGTACTTTACACTCAAAGTTTAAGTTTTAATACTTGAACCATGGTGATAATCACATTATTTATACATTTTTTATATAAAGACTTTTAATAAATGAATTCATTTATTTCAGACATCGTCCATACAGAATATAAAAATTAAAAAAACATTTACAAATAATCAATTAAAAATAAAATTACAATTACTCGTACACATTTGAATTATGTTCATACAACTGAATTAAATTGAATATAAAATAAAATAATACAACATTATAATTCACATAAAGTATGCGAATAATAATATTACTATTATCTCTGACATAATCGTCAAACCAGCTTACCAGCAACAAGATATCGGCAAACAAGTCACAAAATTAACTCCCTGCGCCAGAGTTGACATTGAGAATACTTCTCCTGAACTTTCCAAAAACAGCCTGAACTCCACGCCTCAACTTACCTGCCGAGCTCGTGCAGTATCGTCTCAGTGTGCTAACACAAGATGAACTTCTCTCCTTGAACTTGCCAAGACATGATGGACTCTGTACATGTACTTACCTGTCAAACTCCTGTGCCGTCACCGTCCATCATCACCGATGCTGAAATAAATATTTTTCCTGAAAGCGACCATGACGTGCCGGACTCCGTTCCTCAACTCACCTGCCTCAAACCTGTGTTGTTACCGTCCGTCATCACCGATGTTGAGATAAACACTTTTCCTAAAACTGAAAAAGACTTTGTTCCTGAACTTACCTGCCTAACTCCTGTGCTGTTACTGTCGGTCATCACTGATGTTGAGACGAATGTCTATCTTGGAACTTCCAAAGACTTGATGGACTCGAGATGCACAAGATGAACTTCTCTCCTTTAAATTCCCAAGACATGATGGACTCTGTACCTGTACTTACCGGTCAAACTCCTGTGGTGTCACCGTCCATCATCACCGATGCTGAAATAAATATGTTTCTTGAAACCGACCATGACGTGCCGGAGTCCGTTCCTCAACTTACCTGCCTCAAACCTGTGTTGTTACCGTCCGTCATCACCGATGTTGAGATAAACACTTTTCCTAAAACTGAAAAAGACTTTGTTCCTGAACTTACTTGCCTACCTCCTGTGTTTTCACCGTCCATCATAACCAATGATGAGATAAACGTCTTTCCCGGAACTTCTGAACCGCGCCAGACGACGTTTTTCAACATACTTACCGAGCACCTTCTGCGTTGTCACCGTCTGTCATCACCTATATAGAGATGAATGTCTCTTCTAGAACTTCCAGAGACACGCTACACACCGTTGAACCAAATAATGGTCATACTTTAAGCAGCCCTAGGCAACGAAGTAAAACACGCTTCCGTATAACAGCAAATAAGGCATATTATGTCGACTTAGTAATTAAGTCGACTATTATTATTGCACAATGATTGTTTTCACGATGACTGATTCTATTACAATTATTCTTATTATTTAAAAAAATTGAGACAATATTCAATCTTTTACTTTATGCTATGTTTTTGACTGCACTGTTGTGATGAGTTGGTGTAAGCATTAAACTATCAAACAAATGACCTGATCGGCAAAATTTAACTTATTTACCTGAGCTTATAATCAGAAATCATTGATAAGAAATGTCACATACACCACATATTGGACAAAAGGTGTGTAGCTTACATCATTTTTTAGATAGTAGAATACAAAAAGATTGTAACTTACATCATAAATTGTTAGTTGATTTCGTATGAATTGCTATTACACCCTTATCTGTTTGTGCAGGAGTTTATTTTGTTGGCGTAACCGCCAGTTTTTTTATTTTTTTTAGGGTGTATACGAAGTCTATTTTTTTATTCGTTAGATTTACTTCAACTATTATTCTACGATGTTCTTTATCTCAAAATTCTAACAACTTTTGTCTTTTGCTTTTTTTAAATAGCTTTAAGCACAAAAAAGTTATGTCGGAAAACTGTTTTGATTTTTTGTTTTTTGGCTCTCCTGAAAAGTCGTGTTTTGGTGGATACGCCCTTTGAGCCTAAAGGTATATTATATGAAATACTAATATTTAAGACTGTTACCCTCGCGATATTATTATTCTTCATACAACGCTTAATCAATCACGAACTGTTTTTTGTTTTTTGGTTTGTTATTATGGAAAAATCACTGAAAAGACAAATACATAGTTGATGCTGCAGAAGCTGTTAAGAAAGTGCGAAAGATGAGAGATGTTGAGATTAACAATCAGCAAGTACTGGAATCAGTTTTCAAACCGGTAACAGATCCACTCAACCTAATTGCTAATGTCAGTAAGCAGACTTCTCTCCTGCGTAATACAGAAAATGATGAAACCGAAGTTCCTTTTATCGATAAAACTTTGCAAAAAGAAGTCCCTATTAGGATAGGAAGCAATGATAACATCGACAATGCAGACGAATATGAATCTGATATCGAAAGTGACTCTTCATATAAATCGTTAGTTGAAAACAACCAAGGTTGTGATACGTCATCCTGGTCAGTATCCTCAGAAGCACTGACCGATATTCCGTTTGGTGTCAGAGTAGAGAGCGGAAAATTGATGTTAGGTTCTGCTCGTATAACGATCAGCGATGAGTATATCATCGTAGCTGGACGCAAATATCGAAATACGCCTGGTTTAAAACAGTTGCTGTTGAAAAAGAACTGTAATAAAGGACAAAAATATTTGCAAATTATTAAGCCTCTATTCAAACTACAAAGTACAATTCAGGACCCTCAATCGAAGGGAAAAGGATTACCCGTAACAAAAATGTGGAAGAAAAACGTAGATTTTGTATATTGGGACGATCCAAATGAACTGGTGGATAGGTTAAAATTATTAATTGCATCTCGAAATGCTGGTAACACAGGTTTAGATAATGAAATTATATCTATCATTGAAGAATTGCGCGAAAGTAAAGTTATAAATAAATAAATAAATATTTTTTAAATGTGTTTATTTTATTATAAGCCTCTCGATACAATACACCTTAAACATGAACGTAGACAAATTCGGACACTACATTCACAAAAGAATGCGTTTATCAGAGTTATTTGAGTTTAATGAGAATGCATTGTTAAAAACAGAAAACGGAGATTTTGATTTAAAAACATCAAGACTGAGAGGAATTAGATCTCCAGTAGAAGCAGACGATGCTGTGCACAAGGAATATGTAGATCGATTGAATGCTAACACGTTAAAAGAATTAAATAATTTGGCTGCCAACAAGGATTATGTAGATCGATTGAATGCTAATATGCTTAAAGATTTTAATAATCTGATTGGTACATTGCGTACTCAAATAATAAAAGACGCAAAGGGTACAGTTCAGGCTTCTTTAAAAGCAAGGATACCTGAGGTTTCAACTCATTTGCAAGATAAGTTTTATACTAAAACAGAGGTAGATAAATTGCTACAAAAAACTCCATAATGGCAAAACAGCAAATTGTTAATGAAATACACAAAGCAGCACGAAGAAATTTCCTTAGATGTCCAGTCATTCTAAAGAGGATCGATGACTTGTGGCAAGCTGATCTGATGGATATGCAAAACCTGAGAAAATATAATAAAGGTCACAATTACATTTTAGTGGTGATTGACTGCTTCTCAAAGTACGCTTGGACAGAGCCTTTAAAATAAAAAAATAAACTTGATGTTACTCATGCATTTAAACGAATATTGATTAACAGCAATCGCAAACCTGTTAATTTACAAACTGATAGAGGAACAGAATTTTATAACAACTCATTTCAAATGCTTATGAAGACGTACAATATTAACCATTACTCCTCCTTTTCTAAAAAAAAAGCTTCGATCGTAGATCGACTGATTAAAACTCTTAAAAATAAGTTATATAAATATTTTAGTCCGAATGGAAACTATAAGTGGTTAGGTATGCCGTTAGAAGTTACGTTAAAGATATATAACAATACAAAACATCGTACTATTAAATTTAAACCAATCGAAGTAAATAAATCTAGTGAGTTAGTTATAAAAGAAAATATTAAAAAAGCCTTAAACCATGTAACCGTTCGTAGAAAACCTAAGTACAAAGTAGGTGACTTTGTTAGTATCAGTAAATACAAACACAATTTTGAGAAAGGCCATGTATATCGTCCGTACGTGACCGCGTACAGACCTGCTGTCAGTTCTCCTTACAATTTTAATTTGATAAAGTGGTTTAAAATAACTTATCTGCTAAAAATAATTCACAAACATAAAGTGCAATATATAAGTGACAATCTGTGAAAATATTATAGTGATGCAAGTAGTGGAACTATCTCAAAACAACGTTTTAGTAAAATAACGAACTCGTAATCAGTTTAAAAAGTGACCGTAAAAGTGAACTTCGGACTGTGGTACATAACGGTACTCCCACAACTACATCGGCAACCCGTTCCAAGCAATCTATTAATTTCGTGCTCATAAGCAGCGTATGTCTGGTCTCGTGGTCTCGTGGCTACAGCGTGTACCGTGAAGCCGGGTTCGAATCTCACTAATTGATATTATTTTTGTATTTTCAAAAGTCCTGTTTGTGCCATACGAGAAGCCCCGAGTTCAAAACGGAAGCATTTTTCATCAATATTCTCTGTTATATATTTTTCTTCCAATAAATACGCTACCAAGTTACAATGCCATTAAATCGAACTCCGCCTATCTCGCCTGCTGTATCTGGTTCTTCAAGCCAACAGCGACAGTCACCGCTTATTCACCATCAATCGGAGCCAAACATTAGCTTATCTACTGAACCAAATTATGAGTCAGCTACGATGAACGTCACATATCGCAACAAAAGCAGCAAAACGACACGAGATATTTTTGATGAGGGTGAGGATTCGAAATCTATACTGCGCTCTGAAATCATAGACATTATAAGAACAGAAACACGCGCCGCAATCAAGGAAATTCTGAACGACGAATTTTCGTCCATGAGAGAGGAAATCCTTAGTTATGAAAAATCAATCAAATTTATGAACGCCGATTTCGAAGACATGACGGCCCAATTTAAAGCTTGCAATGAAGAGGTAAAATGTCTGCGCAGTGAAAATAGCTGTTTGATTAAAAAGGTGACAGAAATGGAAGTAAGAATTGCGCAATTAGAGCAAGATGCTAGGCAAAACAATATAGAAATACACTGTTTACCCGAACATAAGCAAGAGAACCTGGTCAAAACTTTAGTACAACTGAGCAACGTTGTGTCCTATCCTCTAGCAGAAAGTGAGATATTGTCTTGCGCTAGAGTACAAAAGCTGAATGCGTCGTCAAATCAACCGAGAGCAGTTATCTACAAGCTACCAAGCAAAATTAAGCGCGATAATCTCCTTGGGGCAATTTCCTTGTACAACAGATCGAACCCCAACAATAAATTGAACACCAAGTTACTAGGTTACAGAGACAAGCAATCCCCAGTTTATGTAAGCGAACACCTCACTTTAGCTAACAAATCATTGCATGCAGCTACCAGGATCGCAGCCAAGGAGAAGAAATACAAGTATGTCTGGGTTAGAAATGGATAAATTCTTATAAGGAAAGAGGAAGGTTCATTAACACGTGTTATAACAAGTTTAGAAAGTCTTAAAAAATTTGATTAATCACGTTCATTTCAATCACAATCTGTCATTGTCAAAATAATTCAACTTTAAAATTCGATCAATTAATTTTCTATTACCAAAATTCCAGAAGTATCCGCGGAAAATTAGATACAGTTTTTTTAAATGTGTTAACTATGAATTTTCATGTAATTGTGCTCACTGAGACCTGGCTGAATGAAAATGTGTTAGATTCAGAAATTCTTGATGGCCGTTATCAGATTTTTAGAAGAGATAGGCAGTCGGGAACTTTTTCTGGGGGCAAGGAGGGAGGTGGTGTGCTTATTGCAATTCATAAATCTATAAATGCTTATAGAAATTCATCATTCGAGTCTAGTTGTGAGGACTTATGGGTGACACTAGACTTATCAACTAATCGTGCTCTTAAAACATCTAAGAAAATTCACTTGTGCGCCACTTATTTGGCTCCTCCGGTAAACATTAATCTTATAACGTACTTTACGAATAGAGTTAGTAGTGTAATTAATGATGAACCCGTAATTATAATAGGTGACTTCAACTTGAGTAACGTAGAATGGACAAAAACATCACTACATCAACATGCGGTACCAAATATCGGCACCAATAATATAAGTAAATTTTTTATAGAATTCTTATCCTCTAACGACCTATACCAGTATAACTCAATCCAAAATAAACAGAATAGGATTCTAGATTTAGTTATATCTAACTTAACTTATCCGATTGAGGTAACTCGGTCTTGTGATTCCATATCAAGAGTCGATGATTTTCACCCACCTTTACAGATCACCATTAATCTCAACCTTCCTAAGACACTTACGAATAAAATGACCAAGATTTATAAATTCCATAAAGCCGACTATCGTGAAATTAGAAATCGACTTGAGAAAACAGATTGGGACACTGTTTTAAAATCGGATACCGTTGATCTATCAGTTGCTGCTTTTTATTCTGTATTACGGGAGATTATTGCTGAATTGGTCCCGCGGCAGAATGCGGGTAAAAAGTCATACCCAGTCTGGTATAATAACAATTTAATAAAAATGTTAAAAGAAAAAGAAAAATGTCGGCAGAGGATGAAAAAATATAAAAATAAACGAGATGAATTTGAATACGTATTACTTAAGGACCGATCTAACCGAAAAATAAAAGAGTTGTATCAGAAGTATTTACAAAATGTACAAAGTAATGTGATTAAGAATCCTAAATACTTCTGGTCATACATAAAAAACAAACGCGATAACAAAAGCGTCATACCAAGGTACATGAGGCTCAACGATAGCACTGCGACCGACGGCATAAGCATAGCTAATTTATTTGCGGAGAACTTTGCATCGGTATATAACCCTATTTCTGGCAGTGGTCCAGACCCTGCACATATTTATGAATCCAGCAACAGTAACAGCTTACATCAAGTAACACTATCTGAACTTAGCATACAGAGAAAACTAAAGAACTTGGATGTTCCTAAAGGGCCCGGCTCTGACGGTATACCTCCACTGTTTATTAGGGAGTGTGCTAATGTTTTATCTAAGCCATTGTGTATAATTTACAACCGATCATTATCTGATGGAGTTTTTCCGGAGATATGGAAGGAAGCCATAATAATACCAATTCCAAAATCGGGGGATAAGACTGATGTCTGCAATTACCGGCCTATTAGTATATTACCCACCTTGGCAAAGGTTCTTGAATCACTTTTGTGTCCCATCATGAATTGGCATATCAAAGGCTCTATTACGGAACATCAACATGGCTTCTTTAGAAATAGATCAACTGCCACAAACTTGGCTAACTTTGTCGAACGAACTCTGGCTTACATGAGTAACGGTAACGAAGTTGACGCCATCTATAGCGATTTCAGCAAAGCTTTTGACAAAGTTGACCATAGCATTTTGCTACAAAAGCTCGAAATCACATTCGGTGTTCATGGGTCACTTCTGAAATGGTTCCAGTCTTACTTAATTGGCCGAACAGCAAGAGTAGTAGTAAATGGACACTCATCCAACAACTTTACGCCCACATCTGGTGTACCACAGGGGACACACTTAGGCCCAGTATTGTTCACAATGTTTGTTGATGATATTAAATATTCCATACAAAACTCTCATTTTGAAATGTATGCCGACGACTTAAAATTTTATAGGGTTGTAATGACAAAGAACGATGAAGATCTTTTGCAAAAGGATATTGATAGGCTCTGTGTGTGGTGTGAGAAAAACAGCATGCAAGTTAATGTTGGCAAATGTTATCATATGAAATTTTCTCGTAAAAAACATAAATTTAATTCTACGTACATAATGAGGAACCAAATACTAAGTAAAGTGTCTGAAGTTAGAGATCTGGGCATCATTATCGACTCTGAAATGAAATTTCAAACACACACCGAAACCGTAATAAATAAAAGCAATAGAATGTTAGCATTTTTAAACCGTAACACAAGACAATTCAGTAATTTGACAGCACTGAAAGTTCTGTTTTCTGCATTAGTTCGTAGTCATATAGAATATTGCTCTATCGTCTGGTACCCAGTACATAATATCCATATTCAACGCATCGAAAGAGTTCAAATAAAATTTATAAAAAGACTCTCTTATAAGGCAGGTATAAGGAATACAGTTAAAAACTACGATGATAGACTGAATCACTTTAAAATGAAATCTTTGCACTGGCGTCGAGATTTTGCAGGTCAAATTTTCTTATTTAAGATATTAAATCAAGGCGTGGATTGCTCACAGCTTCTATCATCAATTAATATTAATACGCCCCGGTCGTCAGCTAGACTTCATAATTATAAGCCTTTTGCTCCTGGTGGCCGTAAAACCAAGTACGGGAGAAATGCCCCCCTTTCCTATATCCTCAGAAGGTGTAACGACATTTTTCATGATTGTGACCTTGACATATTTTCAGGCAGCATCTCAAAGTTTAAAAGAGCTTTGCTCGACAATATGTAATTCTTGCTCAATAATATGTAATTCTTGCTCAATAATGTTTCTCTTTTTATTTTTATTTTTTACTTTATTTTTTACATTTTTACATTTTTTATTTTATTTTATTTTGTGTCTGTTTATGTTGTTTTGTGTGTGCTTTGATTATAATTTTGGTTCAATTCTTTTTTCTTCAATTTCTTAATTCAATTTTTTTTTTTAATTTAATTTAATTCAATTCAATTTCATTTCATTCAATTTAATATTCAATTTTATAAAACAGTAAATGATATTCTGGCTCTAATTAAATTGTTATCCATCTATATATTAATTACTAGCTGCTGCCCGCGGCTTCGCCCGCGTGAGTGTCGGAAATTACCCCATACATCCCCATGGGTTTTAAGTATAAATATTGAGTTTCGAGTTAATCGGACAGCGCGTTAAAATTCTTCCATACAAACACTGACACCCCCCAACCCCCCTTTAGGAGGTAATTTAGAAAAACAAAAAACTACAAACTTTATAATTTATTTAGATAACTATTCGTGCGAAGTTTCATGTTTATTACCTCAAGGAATAAGATTTTTCATACAAACTTTCATCCCTTATTTTACCGCCTTAGGGGTTGAATTTCGAAAAATCCTGCTACACGTTATTCTTAATTTTTGGGTTTAAGTATAAATATTTAGTTTCGAGTTAATCGGACAGCGCGTTAAAATTCTTCCATACAAACTTTGACACCCCTCAACCCCCCTTTAGGGCGTAATTTAGAAAAACAACATATTACAAACTTTTTCATTTATTTTGATAAATATTCGTGCGGAGTTTCATGTTTATTACCTCAAGGAATAAGATTTTTCGTACAAACTTTCATCCCCTATTTGACCCCCTTAGGGGTTGAATTTCAAAAAATGCTTCCTTATTCCTTGCCTACATTATAAAGGGAACCTCTGTGCAAAATTTCAGCTTTCTAGGTCCAAGGGTTTGGGCTGGGCGTTGATGAGTCAGTCAGTCAGGACTTGTCTTTTTATTAATAGGTATAGATATAGATAGTAGGATAGGATACTTTTCCGGGATAAAAAGTACCCAGTGTGGTGCCCAGGATATTAAAGAATAATTATACCAAGTTTCATCGTAATCGAACCGGTAGTTTTTGCGTGATGCCTGAACAAACAGACAGACAGACAGACAGACAGACAGACCGACAGACAGACAGACAAAAAAATTTTAAATCAAATTTTTGGGTTCTGTGTCGGTCTAGTAACACCCCCTGCCATTTATTTTTTTGATATTTTCAATGTACAGAATTTTCACTTCTACAGATTTATTATAAGTATAGATAGATTATTGTATAGTGAGATCTAATTAAAATGCTGTGCTTACCTATAATTTAGATGCATGCAATTCTATTGTATTTGTTAATGATATGTACTTTGAATGTCCTTGTGTGTATTTAGTTGGTTCGCCTAAATAAATAAATAAATAAATAAATAAATACACCAAATTGGTAAACTGAAATATTTACTATAAAAAAGATTAATCATACCATACCAGTGACATATCATATAGAAGATCAGCGAAAGCAAGCCATATTGGGTACCTTTTACGAGCAAGAACTTCAAAAATCTTACTATCCTGGTATTTATTTGATAGAACGGATTTTAAAAAGAAAAGGAACAAAAATGTTTGTGAAATGGCTGGGTCTAAACAACGAAGAAAATAGTTGGATTGACAAAACTGCAATAGTGGATTAAAATAATTATATAACAATTACTTTTGCATTATTTCTTTCATTACACTTTGGACAATGCAAGGGGGTGAACTTGTTAATACGTTAATTAATAATCTACCGTTCGAGCTACATTAAACAGGTTACAATTATTGTGGTCCGGGAACAAAACTCCAGAAACGTTTACTACGAGGTGACCGAGGTGTAAATAAGCTAGACGAAGCTTGTATGCATCACGACATTGCATACGCAAACCTACAGACTTACCCAATCGTCACAAAGCTGATTTACAACTACTAAATATGGCTAAACAAAGGCTTAAATCTAACGATGCTGGAAAAGGTGAAAAACTTAGTTCATGGTTAGTGAGCAAAGTTATGAAAGCCAAACTGAAATCTGGTTCCGGCGTTAAAACGTTTAAAAGTTTCGTGTCAAAAATAAGAGCAAAAATAAAGAAACTGAAACCAAAAGACAGTAAAACTTTAATTAACGCTGCTTACTCAGCAGCAAAAAAAATATTTCCACACATTCAGAAAATTCGAGTACCTCGAGTGCTACCCTTACCAAAAACTGGAGGTAAGTAAGTAAGTAAGTAATTATTTATTTCTCAGTATATGGTACATTTAGATCTTACATTAAACACTGTTTCACACATACTACCATTGCTGGTGTAGAAATATTAAATAGTAAGCTAGATACATGCAAATCATAACTAGGTACATTATAAGAATATTTAATTTGTAATGTCAAAATATTATAAGTTCAATAAAAAAAAAATATTTATCAGTTTGCTAAAAATAAATCATAATGTGAAAAATAAAAATCATAATATGGTCAAAAATCAAAAAAAAAAATACAAAAATAATACAATGTCCAAGAATTCATAATAATGTCAAAGTACTAAATGTCACTATTAAGATTTTAATTACAATCAAAACGTATGATTTAAAAATTCATTGACGGAATAAAAACACATGTCTAAGAGCCAATTAAACATTTTTTACTTTTTTAAACTTATTAATTGGTAACATTCTCAGGGCAGGTGGTAATTTATTATAAATTTTAACGGTCATACAACTGGCATTTCTACTGTACAATTGCAATCTCTGAGCAGGTACCAGTAATTTCCCGGCATTTTTTTTGTTCAGTCTTTCGGAGGTATTTTACCTTTAATCCCAATTTTTGCGGGCTTATCAGCTTTAGGAACTTTAGCTGGTGGTGCGGCTGGTATTTATTTATTTATTTATTTTTATTTATCTATTTATTTGGGAATAACAAACAATTGTACAATATGTGTTACAATAATAATATGGTATGATATGTGGGTTAATGTACATTACAGTACAGTAGTACAATCCATAACGTTTCCACTGATTACTTGACTTGTGTACATTAAAATTGCTTTGAGACAGAAAGAAGATATCCACATGGTAAAAGTGGTTATTATACGTTTTTACTAGTCGACGAAGTGGAGCTCGCTCACCAGCATTTATTTTGTTCGGCTAGTAGTCGTAGCAAAACGCGGATAAGCACGCACCTCTCGTCTTATCACAGTTCTAGGCACAAGAAATATTATTAATCAGTTCAATACAATTAAACTTATTATGAACCAATCCGTGAAGCATCATGGTTTGAAGTAGTAGGCGTCTAGATTGCAATGTGAGCAATTTAAAGTTTTTTAGTGACTCCACGTAGGACATGCATATAAGATGACATTTATACTGCATAACCCTTATATATTTACGTTGAACGTTTTCGATCGCTTTAACATATTTATCGTAGTAGGGGTCCCATATAATACAACCGTATTCCAATTGTGGGCGTACCAAGGACTTTAGAAAAAGAGAGAGGGCGCTACTGTGCGTACGTAAACATCAGCTCCGTGTATAATAAAAAGTAAAAAATAGTTAAAGTGATATTCCTGTGATAAAAAGACGAAAAAGTTTAAGTGAACAAAGACTGTGAATGACTCGAAGTGTAGTACAAAGTTTTACTTCAAAAACACTGAAGAAAACCAAACTTCTGCCAAATAACGACCATATTTCAAATCTGTGCAAAAAGTAGTTGAATTTTGAAGTTTAAACAATCAGAGGATCAAATACTAAGAAAAACTTGAGTCAATCACCTGCCACCATAAAAAGGTACGAAAAACTTTCAAATGTAGTTTTTTTTGTGGAATATTTACAAAAGGAGAATTTAAAAGTGCAAACCAAAATAGAATCACAATTGCATAAAGCGCCATCTGCTGGCGAGTAACAAGTCACAAACTTCGATTCAAATTAATTTATGAAAGTCCCACTAGAGGGCGTTATTTGTAAGAATGGCTCCAATATGTGCTGGTTGTAAACAGAACTTACCCAACACTAATTACTTAACGTGTTCATTGTGTAAAAGCGTATATGATTTCGAGTGCGCCAATATTAATAGTGAACTATTCAAAGTCATGAAAGAAACAGAGAGCACTAAAACCCGGAAGTGCCCAGCTTGTTACTGTAAAATCCCTAAACGAGGAAACACTAACACACCTATACGCCCACGAGAACATGACTTACACCTCATAACGTCTCCACCGGAAATTAATAATGTCACATTTAGGAGAACAACAAAAACTATAAATGACACAACAAGCTCCTTGGATCTTAGTCTGTTAGGTGACACAATATACGCGCAAGATGAAGAGAAAACACCCCAATCCATTATGCAAACAGAACTAACACTGCAGAACTTAAGTGAACTGATAACGCTTCGCTTGAAAGAAAATAATAGATCAATCATCACCGAATTACAAAATACTATCCAAATAGAACTAAACAAAGCCATCTCAAAGCTTAGAGACGACTTCGAACGCGAAACAAGTTCCCTCGTAAAGCAAAATGAACAGAGAATAATAGACATCCAACTCGTAAACTCGGAAATTGAAAGCCTAAAAATCGAAAACGAAAAATTTAAATCTGAAATAGAAAACCTTTTTTTTTTTTTTTTGGGTGGGATATCATCAAATAACTTCTCCCGCTCTAGGCGGAGCGGGAGGGCGTGTCAGACTCTTACTGACTAAAACCCACCCGTGTTCCTTCAGTTGCCTGTGTTGCCAGGGGCCACGGTATCCCTTTCGGACTTTCCCGCAACCCCGGCAGGTATCGGCCCCGGTGGGCCCCGCCATTGGTGCTGACATCTCTTTGAGGCGCGCGTAGAACACAACGCGCCGTCGACCCGGGCCTGGTCCTTATCGGGGGCGAGCTATCCATTGCTCACCGCCCGCAAGCCCGCGCCTACGGTGGCCGGGAATCCTCCAGGGAGTCCCGACGCCCAGGGCGTCTCCTACGGCGGCTAAGCGCGTGAGGGCGCGAACTTTGCCTCTCCCTCACGCGCTCCGCCTCCTCCTTTGCGAGCATTACTGCTTCGCAGAAGGAGGTGACGGCCTGCCATGCCCTCTCGCTCCGCACCATGGCCTGGACCAGGGCCGGACGCGAGAGGTCACTGCCGCCGATCGTCTCCACGAGGACACGGCGGTGGTCCACCCAAGCCGGGCAAACCTCCACCGTATGCTCCACCGTGTCCTCCGGACGATCCACACAATGGTGACACCCGGGCGTTTCCTCCCGCCTTATGCGAAACAGGTACCTCCCGAAACAACCGTGTCCGGTGAGGACCTGCGTCAGGCGGAAGGTGAGGATGCCGTGGCGCCTCTCTATCCACTCCTCAAAGAGGGGACTTATCGCCGCGATTGCGGCGTGCCCATATCTGGGTTGCGACAATCGCACACTCCAAGCCGCCATGAGATCCTGCCGGAGCTCTGTCCGCTGTACCGTGATTTCTCGCGGCAGCGGAGTTACGCCCCGGCGCTTCATCTCCTCGCGCCACTCCCAGATGTGGGCGAGGACCTTCGCCTCTAGATCCCACGGCGGCAATCCGGCAAGGAGGCTCGCCGCCTCACCCGAGACCGTGCGGTATCCCCGGACAAGCCGGATGGCCATGACCCTTTGGGACGCGTTCAACCGGCGGGCTGGCCGCAGCCTCAAAGAACTAAATAAATAAAATAAATAAATAGAAATAAAATAAATAGAAATAGAAAACCTAAAGATGCGAACAAACGCTTGTCAAACTTATTGCACTGAAGGGTATTCGAAGAAAATTGTATTATATGGTTTCGAAGAATACTACAAGGAGCCCGTGAACAACCTACACACGAGATTGATGAATCTATTTCAAGAACTTATGGATGTTAACCTGATGGGCTATATCGAAGGAACTTACAGAATTGGCAAAAGAAGCTCGAATAATCGCGAGCTATTAAGCAAAAGGATGGCAGCGTATCTCAAAGAAAACAGACACGTATTTCAGGGAACTAGACTATTTTTATCGGAATATTTAGACGATAATGCACGAAGATAAAGGAATTTACTTCGCGAAGAAATGCTGAAAGCAAGAAGACAAGGAAAGCACGAAGTAATTCGCAACAACCAACTATTTATTGATGGAAAAATAGCAACTAAAGCGAGCGATGCACCTGACAACCAAATTGACACCAAAAAATGTAATTTACAGGAAGAGCAATTAACCGGTCAAGCAATACTCAAGCTTCGCTATTTTTGACAATTTTCCCCTCAAGCTAGGGCGCTCCCCGCGCGGCGGGCGGCCGTCGCCGCGCGCTGATAAGAAACACTCCACTACAGTTTTTATTGCCTCTAGACCCTTGTTGTAAATTTTTATGGACTCTTGAATAAACAGACCATACTATAAAATGTAAACAATACTCGTGTGACGAGAGCTATATTTATAAACAAATATGTTATCAGAACTAGGTATGGTCTAGTGTTATATCGATTTCTCATAAAACTACTGTATCAATTTACACGAAATTTTGCAGGGTACATTATGAATAGATGTGTTATCTAATAACAGCGTTTCCAACAGAAAATAAAAATCAGAAAAAATTACGATTGTGACGTAATGTACTAACGGTTTTTTACGTAACTTTTTTTGGTCCAAAAATAACTTTGTAACATGTTTTATATCACAAAGTTTGTGTTCCATATTAGTTTATGTAATTATAATTGATTAAAAACCACTTACCGGTGATTACACACGGAAAAACTCAAAATATAACCACTTTCACTATCTTTACTAACGCGTTGTTTACAAAATCTTTGTTGGTCCAAAAATAAGTTAATTATGACGATATTTAGTGAAAAAATCATCTTCAACGGTGTAAAAACTAAACTATCACTAAACACGCACTTCCCGTCGAAAAACACTTTTTTTTGTATTTATTATGCAGATAGACACTCGTAAACCGTCACTTTTCAATGAACTTTTGACGTCTCTCTATGCGTCACTTTCAACTTTTTTTTTACGGTCGCGTTCCGATATTTTTGAATTTTGAATGTTTTGTCGACGAGAATATCCGTCAGACTATAGAGCAAAAATACCCACAGACGATATTAGTCCGTAAGAAAGTTACAATAGGAAGCAAATCCGCATGAGTCAGGTGGCAACCCCTGGTTGCCAGCGTTCCTTACGGGTATTACTATGTGGCAACAGCGTATGGTTTGCGTTGCTTGAGAGGTATCCCAAAATAATAACAATGACTTTCGAAACTACACCTACTCAGAAAACAGAACATTTCGAAAACAAAGACCAACAATTTAAAATATTATTTCAAAAGATCCAAAGTCTTTCCAACAAACAACACATTCTGGAAGCTTTCCTTCAAGAGACACCGAAATATAACGCTTTATGTGTGTCGGAAACCTGGCTATCACAAGAAAGACTAGATTTAAAACATTTTGGTGACTACAAGGTTGCAGCCTCATTCTGTCGGAAAACCCGTACAGGTGGCGGCGTCTGTATTCTTCTACAAGACCATATAGAATGTTTACAGAGAAATGATATAACAGACATGTCAATTGAGTATGTTACAGAAGTGAGTGCAATAGAGTTAAAAATAGAGAATTTACTGTTAATTATTATTTACTGGAATAGGAGAGAGGAAGCTATATTTTATAAACAATTAAAAGAAATATTAGATTACATTAATAAAAAAGACTACAAACTAGACATTATTATAGGAGGAGACTTTAACATAAATATATTAGACAATAGTTTAAAAACGAACCAATTTTTAGATTTCATGTTACAATATAAGTTTAAGCAGCACATACAAGCACCAACGCGAATAACCCAAACCACCTCAACGTGCCTCGATTTAATATTCACAAATTTCAATACTAAATCGCACGCATCAGTAGAAGAATTAGGGTTCTCTGATCATTGTAGTACAACTATAAACTTTACCGTACCCCAACGTACTAAACAAATCGTCTGGTATGTTGATAAAAGGCTGTTTAATAACAAAAACACACAACAGTTCAAATCCAAATTGAGAGAACTAAACTGGAACGACATAATCAAACCCGATAAAGACATAAATGAAAACTACGAATTATTTAATAATACACTTACTGACTTGTTAAACAAATGTATACCAAAAACAAAACTAAAGATAAAAACAAATTACACAAAATATTGGCTTACTAAAGGAATTAAAACTTCATGCAAAAATAAAAGGCTTGAAAAAATACTTGCAACTAAAACTAATAACCCATTAATTAAACAAAATTATAAAATTTATGAAGACTTTAAAAAATATCGTAAACAAAGCAAAAAAACTGCAGTATATAAATAAATTAATAAAATCTAGTAATAAAGTGAAGACTATGTGGAAAATAATAAATGAAAGAACGAACAAAAATGTTAAAAAAGTCAAAAACAACCTATCACTACAAATTAATAACAAAGTTATCACAGAACCTAAGCAAATTGCAAACATATTTAACAACTTCTTTGCATCTATCGGAGCGGTGCCCCGCTCCAATACCCAACCCCCTGATAAAGAGCCGCGCGGCACCCCGGTACTCCACCCCACAGAAAACACTATATTCCTAAGCCCAGCAGATCCTGGTGAAATAAATGTATTGTTAAAAAGCCTTAAAAATAAAAACAGCTACGGAATAGACGAACTACCACCAACCTTAGTAAAACAGTGTGCTAATGAATTTACCCTGCCATTTTACTTGCTTGTCAATCAGTCTTTTGAAGAAGGAAGGTTTCCGAACTACCTAAAGAAAGCTATAATAAAACCAGTTCACAAAAAGGATTCTAAAATCGATCCCACTAACTACCGTCCTATAGCTCTGTTACCTACCGCATCGAAGATATTTGAGAAAGCGATGTGTAATCGTGTTTATTCTTTTTGCGAAAAATACGACATCTTTAATGAATCTCAAAACGGTTTCCGGAAAAACCGTTCTACAGTTCTAGCAGTATATAAATTCATCCAGGAAGCTATTAATATAATTAATAAGAAAAAATATGCTGTGGGTGTACTGCTAGATATGACAAAGGCCTACGATAAAGTGCAATATAATATCTTACTTAATAAGTTGCAAGGAATAGGGATCCGCGGAAAAACTTATGAATGGTTTAAATCATACTTGGAAAATAGGGAACACCAAGTTGAAGTCGAATACTATAATGAACATACTAACCAAATACAACACATTCGATCGGACAGCAATAAAATTAATGCCTCAATCCCCCAAGGGAGTGTAATTGGATGCCTTTTATTTATAATTTATATAAACGACCTCCCAAAAATCATAAATGAGTCATGTATCCTGTTTGCTGACGATATCTCATTACTAACTTCATGTCAAAATAATAGCAACCTAATTGAAACACTTACAAATACACTCAACAAAATAATAATATGGATGACAGAACACAACCTCGAGATTAATTTTAATAAAACTAAAATCATGTCCTTCCACCCACGCCAAAAAGCACCTCTAGATATAAATTTTATTTACAATGACATAAAAATAGAGACAGTACAAGAATTCTCCCTACTCGGTCTATCCATCAGACAGCTCTGGTAACGTATTATGCCTATGCATACGCATGGTTAAGCTATGGCGTAATATTATGGGGAAACAGTACACATGCACCTACACTTTTCACACTACAAAAACGACTAGTCAGAATCCTAGTTAACATAAAAGACACAGACAGCTGCAAACCACATTTCCAAGAACACAAACTCTTAACACTTCCCTGTTTATATATATTAGAAATATGCAAATTTGTTAGAAATAATCAACAATTATTCACTACACGAGAAAACATACAAACTAGATATACACTACGACACAAAAATAGACTAAACCTACCTGGTGGCTCTAAGCTGAAAATGCACTCAACAAGCACTTTAGTAATATCAGTTAAAATATATAATAAATTACCAGAAGTAATTAAAAATGAACAAAAATTTAATACAAATAAACTAAAAAAATACCTAATCCATAAATGCTATTATAATATTAATGAATATCTTAATGAAAAATTTAATAAATAATTAAAAATAAATACCATAGAATAAAAATTTAATTAAAAGTGGAAGTGAGTAGTAGAAAAACATAATTATATTTTACTTCTTTCAAATAATATTATAATATTAGCCCTCTTCCTCTATTCTATCTTGCTGTGCCCGACAGGGTCCACAATGATCTAAAATTATGTATATTTTATAATGTACCTACCACCTATGTTAACATTGTGGAACGCAAATAAATATTTTGAGTATTGAGTATTTAACAGTTGCAAGTACGTGGCCGGGCGTTTAAAATCAGTACAAGCTCTCATGACAAGGCTGTACATTTGGTATGCTTTTGAGATAATCTTATCTATGTGTAGGTTTAAATGTAGTCTACAATCCAGAAGTATTCCTAAGTCACGTATTTGAGCTTCATTTGTAAGATTTTCTGAACATAGACTATAATTAAATCGAATTACTTTTTTATTTTTCGTAAAGTTTAAGTATTTACATTTAGGTATATTAAATGCAAGTTTGTTACTATTACAATATTCAGTTAATCTATTCAAATCCTCTTGGAGCAAAGCACAATCGTCCAAAGTCTTAATAGATTTAAAAAATTTTAGGTCATCGGCATATAATAAGAAGTTACAATTATAGAAACAGCGGCCGAAAAAGGTCCAAGAATTGAGCCCTGAGGTACGCCAGAGGTGGCGATATATGTATCTGATTGATATCAATGGGTTACTATTGTTTGAATACGGTTGTTTATATATGAATGGAACCAGCGCAATAAATTACCTTTAATCCCGTTGAAAGCTATTTTATTCAATAATATTTCATGGTCCACCCTATCAAACGCCTTTTTAAAGTCCGTGTAGATTGCATCCGTTTGTGTCTGTTTATCCATGTTATTAAACAAAAAGTTAGTAAAAATCATTAAATTCGTAATGGTTGACTTTCGTTTAACAAAACCATGTTGTTCTGATATTAAATTTTGTTCAAAGAAAGGGTAAAGCTTGAGGTGAATAAGTTTTTCAAAGAGTTTAGCAATTGCACATAGTAATGAGATTGGCCGATAATTCTCAACTTTCTACCTTGAGCCGTTTTTGTAAACTGGTATTATGTTAGCCTTCTTCCAGATTGTGGGAAATATACCGGCGCTAATACTCTGGTTAAAGATTAATTGCAGTGGCACGCATATTGTCTCCGCTGTGTTCTTAAGAAAGCTGGGAGGTATACCATCTGGACCCGGTCCTTTAGTACTATCCAGTAACTTTAATTGATGGAGGACTAATGAGAGGCTGAAGTTTATACTATCTAGGGCTACATTATTATCATGAATTTGATCAAGTGCAGGACACCAATTATTAGTGAGTGACGAGGTTTCATACACTGATTGAAAGAAATATTAGGTATTGCAGTATTGGTAAGCTATGGAGTCTTTAAAGTTAGGCCAGGGTTTATTTTACATTAAGTCACATAAAAATGGTCAAGGTTTATTCATAAAATCTTCAAAAAACTGAAAAATAAGCTACCTAATCGTGCTCTAACTAATGTAGACATCCAAAAACATGCACGCGCCATCCCTCACTTTCGAGGAGTCTACATGAAGGATCAGTTACCAAGGAAGCCAAAACGGATTGAATGTGGTATTGTTAACTTGGACGATTATAAAAACGAAGGGACGCATTGGGTAGCTTATGTAACAGTATGCAATTATTGTGAATATTTTGATAGCTTTGGAGATTTGAAACCTCCAATAGAATTAATGCGATATTTTAAGAATTGTAATGTTTTTTATAATTATACGAGATATCAGAAATTCAACACAGTAAATTGTGGACACGGGAAATTGTGTTTAGAATATCTGTGGACTTTTTGGAATAAAAACGTATAAAATTTATGCTTTTCTTTTATTTCAATCATTTGCAAGATGTCACTCACATTATCGATAACTGGAAACTCGTCAACTTTATCTACTTACTATCCTAATACGTTGCCACTCTATGGACAGTATGAGTGTGCCTTATTGCATTTCTCAACATTTAATTCTATTCCAAACATTGACAAAACGAATAATAAGTTCTATTATGGTTCCAAGGAAGTAATTGAAATACCAGACGGTACCTATGAATTGCAAGATATTAATGATTATTTAAAATCTGAAATGAAAGATGCATCAATCAAAGTACAGTGCAATAACAACACTTTAAAAACTACTGTATATTGTACAAAAGACATAAATTTTAATAAAGAAAACACTATCAGGAATCTGTTAGGGTTTAATAAGCAGATCTTGAAAGCAAATAAATGGCATGTGTCACAGTTTCCAGGCAACATTTTACCTACAACAGTGATCAGGATCGAATGTGATATTGTAAGCGGCTCGTACATAAACGGAGAACCGAGTCACATTATCCACGAATATGCACTCAACGTGCCTCCCGGATATAGGATTATAGAAATCCCGAAAAACGCAATATACTTTCCAATCAACCAAAACAACATTAGCTGCATACATATCAGGCTGTTAGATATAAATAACCGCTTAATAAATTTGCGCGGTGAAGAAGTGCAGCTGTATTTGCATCTCAGAAGAAAAAATGATTGACTACAATAAATATGTGCACCACCAAATCAAAAAGATCAGTTCCACTCAAGCTTCCAACAAAATAAGAGCTCGCCCTAAGAAGAAAATAAAATTAACTAAAGACAACAAGGCATTCCTCAAAGCGATCGGTTTGCTAAAATGAATATCTTAGACGTTTTATCCGCTCCGACTTACGACAGCACTGTTGAAGGAATCGAATATCATTCTTACAAGCCCTACGTAACTAGTTTCAATAGAAACGATGAAATCCGCATACCTATTAACCAACAAGACTTGTATATACTTCCGTCTGCTAGTACCTTGTATTTGGAAGGAACTGTTATCGTCATAAAAAGGATATGAAAGAGAAAGCCACTAGTGTTCATTTTACGAATAATGCTCTGCTCTTCTTGTTCCAAGATATAAGATACGAGTTGAATGGAGTGGAAATTGATAGAATAAAAAATGCTGGTATAACTACCACCATGAAATCATTAATATCAATGAATGAAAGTGAATCAAAGATATCTAATGCGGGGCTGGAATATCGATGGTACAAAAAATATTAATGGGGGCAAAAACTTAACACCGGTGAATTTGTAGACGACGTTCAGATAAATAAAATCATCTGACGTGTACCGCATGTTAAAGTGTCCTACAAAGAGAAAATAAGTTTGCTAAAACTGTTAGAAAAAGATCGTCCCCTCCAGATGATATTCAGAAATAGGGACCTGTACGAATATCCAGCTTTACCTAAAACTACAAAACATACGTGGTCTATCAAAACTTCCTCACAAATAGAGAAACCAAGATACATAATTATGGGCCTACAAACAAATAGAAAAAACAATTCAAGTGCTGATATGTCCCAGTTCGATCACTGCCATGTTCGTGATGTTAGAGTATACCTAAATTCAACTTACTTCCCGTATGAAAACCTAAATGTAAGTTTCGCGAATAAAAGAATCGCTTTATTATACGAGCAATACATCCGATTTCAACAGTCTTATTATGGACGTCGCTCCGAGCCCTTATTAAGTGAGAAACAATTTAAAGATTTGGCGCCGCTATTTGTCATCGATTGCTCTAGACAAGCTGATAATATAAAGACAGGTCCTATTGTGGATGTAAGAGTGGAAATTCAGAGTGATTCGGATATACCAGATCAAACTTCTGCATACTGTCTTATATTGAACGACTGTATAATTGAGTATAAGCCGCTGAGTAATACTGTGAGAAAAATATCATGAATACGAATACTATCATATTCGATGTTCAAGGGTTTAAAGACCTGTACAATAATTTTATAATAAAAGAATTAGCTTTTGCTAGTCGTGATTATACGCAAACATTTTAAATAAAACCACCATACTTGTTTAAATACTTTACAAGTGACGAAAAGAGACAGGTTAAATGGTTGGAAAGGAATAGAGGTATTTGTTGGAATGAAGGATACATTGACTATAGAGAATTTCGACGTATAATCGTTCCATATCTCGAAAATAAGGAAATTTCGTAATGGAAATGAACACTTAAGCTATAACCTCAATAAGTCCTATTAAATACGATTTGTTAACTATTCGTTACACGAACGTGAGGTCTCAAACTTACTCGTAGTAAAATAAAAGTAGTAATACTGAGTAATTTATTTGTATTGTGACAACGATTCCGCATTTGTTATATTTACGTGGGTAGATTTGCGTAGATTTGCGAGTTGGTTTGTTACATTACCCACACACAAAAGTAATTAAAGGACATTATTATTTATTATTAAGATACTTGATATTAAGCCTGATTGTCAAGGTTCATGGTACTTTATCTCAATAAATTGTTATTTATGGGAAAATACACTGTTTTAATTCTAGAAGTTTATTTATTTAAACTTCATAAAATGATAACGAATAAACATTTTGTAATCACTTATTAAACATTTTTATTCTTAACCCCTTATTTCAATAACAATATAAGTAATAATAAAATTAGCTATTAATTAATAATCTTGTTTATTAATGTATTAAATAATAAAAAAACAGATGAAGATGATTGTTTAAAAGAAAAATAAAAGTTTCGTTTCGTGATTTGAACCCAAACCTATGTGTTTCACCATACACTTCGATACGCTACCAGCTATCGGAACTTGATACCAATAATTATGTGAATTTTTAGCACTAGTATGAACCGACGAAGGTCACGAGTAATTACGTACTCTGCGAAAAAGTGACGGTATGCTTTTTGTTTCATTCGACGCCAGTGTGAGAGTTCTGAGGTGTATTCTGTGTTGATACATCACTTACACACACAGATATAGGTTCGGCCTGTCGCTCGTTCACAGCAATATAATCCTAAGCGTGATAATGCACTTATGACCGCTTACTGTACCTACATAATTCACTTACTTCGGATAGTATAAGACAATTTTTATTTTTGGTGTTTACTACCTACTTAATATAAATAATCTATTAATATTCATATTTTTTATTATTTTTATGTATACAACCCACAGTAATTTTCTAATAAAACGAAACAACTGTCGGTATATCTGTCCGCCGCGGTCGGCGGCCTGCAGCGCATTGCGAGTGCACCGTGCACGGATCAATCTAGCAGTCGCTAATCGCTAAGGACAGGTTTTTGTTAGGACGGTTCTTGTTGTTTACTTAGTTTTTTGTAATTATAATGTGATACATAGTTTTGATTATATATTTATTTTTATAGAAGTATATTAATTATATATTAGGTATGTTGAAACTGTTTGTACTTCCGTCACTTGTCCCTTAAGGTTATTAGAAAACCAGCGTCAGACTGCATTTGTCTGGCATTAATGCTGAAATGAACCTTTTTGGCGCAGCCGTGAGGCACTCACTATTGTTGCATTATTTTCACTTTTTTTTATGATTGTTTTTTGTATATGTGTCTCACAAACTGTGTCCAAATAAACATTATTCTTTCTTTCTTTTCTTTCACAGCAAACAAAAGTACGATAGACGCTATCGACTGTTTACCTATGATGAGTGACAACTTAGTGTCAAACGTTATCGTTACCTTCACTTACGTTCCGTTACCCATTATCTTATAAGAGTACAAATAAAACTTTTATATTTTTTAATTTTAATTTATAATATTATTTACTTCATCACATCTTTTGTGAGTTCATTGCAGTAGAAATGAATAAAAGTTAAAAACTTACAAGATTTATACCAAAAAACCATTAAAATCCGCTGTCACTTTGTCTGAACGTAAAATGGAACAATCTAGGTGTAGAATGCGTACATTATCTGTGGTATAATGACCTCCGATCGACCGTCCATACAATGTTTGCAGTGATTTTACGCTAGAAATAGACACTCGTTTAAAACGGGTCTACCCTTTAGAGCAGAACTTTTTATGTCATAATATTATTTTGCATAACAGCGCATAGCATAAACTTCATTTCGCAGAAAATCGTTTGGCATACACTCATTTATAATACATTAAAAACGCATAATTTTGTAAGTCAGAATCATATTTAGGCATAAATTTCATATCCATAATAATTAAAAAGTAGAACCATCATATTGCTGAAAGTTCACTGTCAGAATCGTCTTTTGGCATTAATTTCATATCCATAATAATTAAAAAATAGAACCATCATATTGCAGAAAGTTCACTGTCAGAATCGTCTTTTGGCATACATACATTTCAAATCGATAATCATTAAAAGGTAGAACTATCATATCTTAGAAAGTTTACAGTTAGAATCATCTTTTGGCATACTTTTCATATCCATAATAATTGAAAGACTCATCTATCACATTAAGGAAAATTCATAGTTAGAATAATTTTGTATTTCTTACCATTGATTGAACACTATTTTTTTTTCGCCACGGACTTACGACGATAATGGTTATTTATTTATTTTATTTATTTATCGGACATCAGAAGTCCATGGGTTAGTTACAGAACACTTATAAACTATGTTAGTAAAACACACATGAATAGAATAAAAAAATAAAAAATCTTAACATTATTCTTGCCTCACCAGTATTTTCGTGAAGTGTTGCAGAAAAGGTGAGTCAAGTTTATTAGATAATATCTTCAGAATGCCATTTGAGCCCGACCGCGCCCTTTGCAAAAGTGAGGCTGTCTTGAGTCGCATCATGGCATAAAAGTCATGAGTGTGAGCCTGTGCGAACAAGCCCGAGGCACTACAGAAACGTGGCAAGCCCAAAAGCATTCTGAAGCTGTTATTGTACTGGATTCGCAGCTTATCCAATACTCCACGCGTATAACTGACCCACAGGCTTCTCGTGTAGAAAGTTTGGCAATACGCTTTAAACAAGGTTAGTTTTACCTCTCTACTACAACGAGCAAACGTGCGGGCCAACATATTCGCTCTCACAGCAAGAGCTCTGCGTTCCCGCTCAATATCTGCATGATCCCTAAGGTCGTCTGTTACGAAGTGTCCTAAGTATTTAAATTCTGTCACTCTATGCATTATCTGTCCATTGAGTGTAATTACTGGCTCAAGAGATAATTTTTTGCCAACGGCCTTAAAGATCATGTAGACACTCTTTTTACTATTGTACAGCAGACCATGGCTTGCAGCGTATTTGGGCCCAGCAGCACCATATCGTCTGCGTAGCTAAGGTTATTGACACAAGTGTCATCAATCCAACATCCGATACGCTTGCTGCTGAGCCCAGCTATAAGCTCATTTATATACAGATTGAAAAGCTTCGGTGAGGTAACGCCCCCCTGCCTCACCCCGCATTCCAGTCTGTATGCGTCAGAAAGCGAGTTTTGCCATCTCACGTTATTCACTTGGTTGGAGTACCAGTACTGAAACACACGAACTACTTCAGCAGGTACGCGTGCCTCCCTGAGCTTTTTCCACAAAATGTCATAAGACACAAGGTCAAACGCCCTGGACAGGTCAAGGAAGCACGCGTACACTGGTGTGCGTCTATCAGTATAATATTTGACTGTTTGTTTGTCGATGTCAGTGAATACACCTGTGACGGGGTCGATGACCGCGAGACAGAGCACGAGCGACTGCTGGTCTCGGTCACACTCGAGTACTGCGAATGCGCCCGCGCCGTTGGAAGTGGAATCAGTGAGTCATTATGATAGCGAGCCAGCGGCGTACAATAGCGAGTCGACACTTGTCAATAAAGACAGTGTGGAGCGTAAACAAAGCGAAGAAATGAATGTTTTAGAGCAGAAGCGAACATTTGCGGGGGTGGCGAGAATTGAAAGGATCAATCAAATATCTGTCAATGAAAAGTGGACTGCAGTGCAGAAGGGAAAGTCTAAGAACAAATTCACAACATCTAAAGGGAAAGCGTTCATTGATGAAAATAGTAAGTTTAAGCGAGCAGATACTAAGATACCCCTGTTTATCACCAATGTTCACAAGGATGTATCTCAGGAGGATGTGGCGGAGTATATTTTCTCAAAAACGCAAGAACAAGTGGTTCCTGTGAAAATTAAAATGGCAAGAGAACGTAATTACAGCGCCTTTAAAATATATGTGAGCAAAATTAACATCACTCGCGCGCGGTACGACACAGCGTACGCACGTATTGTACTCGAGCGAAGAGTAGTGTTTTCGGTCTACCCTACATTATAATATTATAGTATCATGAGCGTAAATAACTCGATTACCAAAAGTATTGAAGATGAAGGAGGAGGAGTTGTGATTGACCAACTATTAAGTGATAAAGAGGTGAATAATAGTGATGTTCTGAAGTTGAATATTCACCAAAATTTTGAAGGATGTGAGAATGCGGAGCAAGAACAAGTTGAACAAGTATCCCGTGCTGATAAACGCAGATTAAATAGTCTTACTGAGACAATCGAAATAACGGATAGTGATGGATTTACCCTTGTTCAAGGTAGAAAGGCAAAGAAATTGGCGCGCAGCTTGTCACAGACACAAAATTCTCAACAAGAGGAAATTATAAATGAACCTGTGGAAATTTTTGAAATTAGGTTGACGTCAAAAACAGTTTTACCCAAACCAGTAAGTATGGCTAAATTATTGAGATCACAAAATATCACTAACATACAAAAAATCAAATATAAAAATCCATACAAAGTTTTGTTGAGTTTTGGTTCAAGAATGGAGGAAATGATGAATTGTGAAAAACTTAAAGAACTCAAACTCAAACTCAAACTCAAAGCATTTATTTCAATTAAACCAATTACAGGCACTTTTGAATTGTCAAGGAGTCAGTCAGTCAGAAAATATGAAGCTAGATGCCCATTCCAAAGCGTAGTAGGTACCTATGGAGAAGAACGGGCAAGAAACTCCACGGACACTCTTTTAAATCAAATAAATTGTTACAAAAATTGGTTACATCATTCATGTTGAAATTACTTATACATGTGAGAACAATGTAGAAAGACGTGCATAAAAAAAGCGTCCGTACATAAAAATAAAAACAATTCAAAAATTACAAATAAGCCATGGCAGCTAAGAGATGACCAGCCCCAACTGACGGCGCCCGTTCACGAACATGACGCATGGATTAGCACCATTCAGCTCAACCATTTTGAAGGGAGCTAAATGATCCAACACACACGCCACCATCAGCGAGACATCTGAGTGAGCATGACATACTCACAGCCGCCAGCGCACATTCAAGTCAATGAAAGATATAATATTACCCGGTAAATGGTAGCTCTATAGTACATAGTACTCACATATGTGCTATGCAATTATATAATGCAAAAGAAATTGAGTCTATACAATGCAAAGATGTTCTTACAATCTTCAGCAGCTCCAACAGACTTTTCGAATGTTAATCAATTAGTTGTGGTTGTGGAGCAGGACCAGCATTGGCCCAAGCTTTTTTATCAGTGATATAATCCCCTAACTTATAATATGCCTGCCTGCATAGTGTGCGTTTTATACATGTTTTGAATCTCGTCTCATTCAGTTGAAGTATGTGGGGAGGAATTTTATTATAACATTTTAAGTACCCCATGAAAGATGAGTCTACTTTAGCCAGTCTGAAACCTGGTTGAACTAATAGGTCCCTATTTCTTGTACTATAATTATGTCTATCACCTCTTTTACTAAAAAGATGTAAATTTTTTCTGGGATATCAGTGCCAGTTTACTTTCGATACAAACTTATGCTATGGAATAGTAAAACAAATTGAACAGGAAATTACCAAGGAAGAAATAATAGAAACTTTTACATGTGAACAGGAGATATTATATCGCACATCGGCAACAAGAGAGTCACAACACAGAAAAATACGAAATTGAGATAAGTATGCCATGAGGAAGGCAATCATAAACTTTATCTGCTAAAAAAAACGTCATAATTATAGTGCGATTCCTCGCCGAGAGATGGCATTTAATACCCTTTTTCACCGAGCCACTTTCCTACCTTTTGTAGCGTAAACAGTGTCACATCACAGTTGATACAGAACGAACGTGCATCCAGCGTGTGTAGTACTGTCATAACCTGTGTAACGACCCTATCACGGTAAGTAATTTTCATATATTTTCTTTTATTTCGGCATAAAGACAGTCACACAATGAAATGACCATATTTTTGAGTTATTCTCACTAATTATTTTCAAATTAGAGAATACAACTGTCACATCATGTGAAATGACACTGTTCTTGATTTAGTGTTGGTTGATACCGAGCTATTATAATTATGGGTAGAAGTGTTATAACATGTGATATAACTGTACTACCGGATAAGACGAGTATTTAATTGGGTATTATTTAATATTGTGTCTTTAATTCTGCTTTATATAGTGTGTATAATTTATCTTAGGACGCATTACAACTGTTACTGCTATGCTTAATTTTACTTTATTAGAACAAAATGAAGCGAAATTTAAGACGAGCTTCGAAATTTAAGAGGAGTTCGTGAATGATTTAGTTTTACGCGATGGCAAGAAAGGCCAGAAATAAGTTTCAGATTCATCCAAGCCAATTGGATGAATCTGAAACTTATAAAGAAAATATCACCAATACCAACACACTTTCTGATATTGACAATGGTATAATCATCGGCACGATTCTTGAGCGCTGACCTTCATCTGCGCAGAAGTGAGTTATTGGGTCCCTTTACGTATTTTGTCATAAGTGTACGATGCGCAAAGCCATCCCCACTTTCCCGCTCAAGAACCGTGCCGGTATCTGTAAGTGACAGTTTATTTTTTTCAAATACCGACGTTCTTACAATCTTTTAGTTAGGAACATTATTGTTCTCTTCAAATCAATTTTCAGGACCTGCATCTACAAGTATTAAACAATTTAGTTTGTCTAAAACTAAAACTTATCATTTAGATGACACAGTACTTGAATATTCAATTATTGAGGATGGTGTGTAAAACTATTAACAATTCTAATGAAACTAATACTTACATGTTTTAATTTCAGACCTTACCAGTAGAAGCTACAACCAGTTATTTCTTCATCCTGACTATTTTAAAAAAAGCTTCTTCTAGCATACCACGACCAATAACAACATCGGGATCTTTGACGCTGTCGTCACTGTCCTCGATGAAATGGAATGAATGAATGGATTTTTTTTTGTAATAGTCAGGATGCAAAAATAATTAGCAAGTAACTTACTTCTGAATCTAGAAGCATACTACAGCAGGAAGTACATCAAAATAATCCCGATTTCAATTACGATACCTATGGCTTCACCTGTTTTGACCAGTTTTGATACCTTATTTGTTTGTAATGTACCGACTAATTAAAAAAAAACAATAAATATTATTAACTAATAAAAGTGTTTCATTGCATGAAATCTTTGATAATTTTGTCGAAAAAAGTAACACATTAGAGGAATTGAAAAGTAAAAAAAATATATAAAATGGAAAAAATATCTTTAGATTTTAATTTCCTCAAAAATATAATAGAGCATTAAATAGTCTTTTTAAATATATCTTAAGTTCTCCGATATGCAGTCTCAGATTTTTTTTAATGGAAATATAAGTTCAAAAAAACTACATTTATTGTGTTGTGACACTCTCGTTGCTGATGTGCGATATGTTAAAAGATTAAAAAATGACAAATGAAGGGTGGAAAGATAGTGAATCAGTACGTTTTTGCTTTAAAACGGCCGCTTTACCTTCATATGTTTACGCATATGGTTGTAGATTTAAGGTGGAGCCATATATCTTTCCAGTCACTCAATGCTCGGGTATTATTAAATGCTGGAAATATGGTCACATGCAGCGGTCATGCCCTATAAATCACGTGATTTGTCCAAAATGTGGCGAGAGACATGAGAATTGCGAAACTACACGTTATAAATGTATAAACTGTAAAGGACCCCATATGTCTCTTGATAAAAATTGCCCGTCGTTCCATAAAGAGAAATAAATAAGACTAATTATGAGTCAAGACAGTTGTACATACCAAAAAGCACTTCAGCAATATTTACAAAAAAAAAGGACTTCATCAACAAAGACATGGTTACAGTTTCAGAAAAAAACCTACTGTATCTTAACAGTAACACCCCCTTTAAAGATGCCCTTACAACAGATAAGGGCCCGCAACAAGGAAAAACGACAGAAATAATTATAGAAAAAATACCATATTCTGAAGAGCGAACAGAAGTACCTACATCACCTATTATCAGTAGAACAAATAGAAACCGAGTAAAACCCAAGTACACGCAAAGACAGCAGCAGGAAAAAATATTTGAACAGATAGATGTTGATACAGAAGCCGAAGAAATGGAGATTGAGATTGAAAATACAGGTGAACAGACACAGATAAAAGATAGCAGTTTGTTTTGGAAGAGGATATTACAGAAAGCGAACGAAATCGTATTTTCAGATTCATCTTGGAGTGATATTATGAACTCTTTTAAAGTTAGCCGTTAAAGAATGCAGATTATATTTTAAGAAGACAATGCGCGAAGGAGAATTATTTGAAAGATTTATTAGCTGTTTTATAAATGGCTAATACGTCTAAAAACTTTTTATTGCACGTCATCCAATGGAATGCGCAGAGTATAAGACCGAAACGAAATGAGTTTGAAGCTATTTTAAACCAAGAAAAAATTCACATAGCGATTTTATGTGAGACTTGGTTGGAGCCAGATTGTACATTAAATTTAAGTGGGTATAACATATACAGGAAGGATCGGGATGATGGATATGGTGGTTTAGCAATAATTGTTCACAAATCAATTCAGTCGTACGTTTGTCCAATCAGTCTTACCAATACGGGAATTGAAGTAATGTGCGTTAAAATCTTAAACTGTAAGTACTTAACAAATATTATTGCTATACAGGGTGTTTGGCAGAACGTTGAACATACGAAAATGGTGGATAGGTGGGGTCATTTGCTACTTACTCAGCCCAAATTTTTTTGGCCCTGGCCCACGGGATATTTTTTAAATTTTTTTTTTCTTTCTTCTTCTTACACCACTTTCTTAACTTTAAAGTGTAATTTTTATTAAAAATGGGTAAAACAGGCAATATTTAGTATTTTTTTTAAATCTTTTATGTTGACAGATTCTTATAAAATTATTGCTTTATTCAGATGTTAGCTAGAAAAAAAGTTATGAGTCCTCAAACTTACAGAAAGGTGTAAAACCATACCCATTACCCATTTTTAATAAAAATTACACTTTAAAGTTAAGAAAGTGGTGTAAGAAGAAGAAAGACAAAAAAAAAATTTAAAAAATATCCCGTGGGCCAGGGCCAAAAAAATTTGGGCTGAGTAAGTAGCAGATGACCCCACCTATCCACCATTTTCGTATGTTCAACGTTCTGCCAAACACCCTGTATATTGTACGTCTCCTGTTCGTACTTCACAAGCAGACTGGGATTGTTTATTTTCTCAATTTATGCACAGTACAATGATAGTTGGGGACTTTAATGCCCACCACACGAACTGGTCCTGCAAAAATGATACACGGGGGAACCAGTTGTTTGATAGTTCAATAGAAAATGGTTTTGTTTCTCTAAACGATGGTAGTACAACAAGAAGTAAATATGTGAATGGTGTACTCTAAGAAACATCACCAGATGTCACTTTTGTTTCCACGGACTTAGTTATGCACTTTAACTGGCGGGTTTTGAATGAGAATATGAGAAGTGATCATCTATCTATTCTATATATACTTATAATAAATCTGTAGAAGTGAAAATTCTGTACATTGAAAATATCAAAAAAATAAATGGCAGGGGGTGTTACTAGACCGACACCGAACCCAAAAGTGTGATTAAATTTTTTTTTGTCTGTCTGTCTGTCTGTCTGTCTGTTTGTTCAAGTATCACGCAAAAACTACCGGTTCGATTACGATGAAACTTGGTATAATTATTCTTTAATATCCTGGGCACCACACTGGGTACTTTTTATCCCGGAAAAGTATCCTATCCTACGGTTGGGGGGTGTCAAAGTTTGTATGGAAGAATTTTAACGCGCTGTCCGATTAACTCGAAACTCAATATTTACACTTAAACCCAAAAATTAAGAATAACGTGTATCAGGATTTTTCGAAATTCAACCCCTAAGGGGGTAAAATAAGGGATGAAAGTTTGTATGAAAAATCTTATTCCTTGAGGTAATAAACACGAAACTTCGCACGAATAGTTATCTAAATAAATTATAAAGTTTGTAGTTTTTTGTTTTTCTAAATTACCCCTTTTTTTTTTTTTTTTTTTTCTTTTTTTTTTTTTTTGGGTGGGAAATCATCCAATGACTTCTCCCGCTCTGGGCGGAGCGGGAGGGCGTGTCAGACTTTTACTGACTAAAACCCACCCGTGTTCCTTCCCTTGCCATGCCAGGGGCCACGGTTTCCCCTTAGGACTACCCGCAACCCCGGCGGGCAACGGTCCTAGCGGACCCCGTCAGTTTTGCTGACATCTCTTTGAGGCGCGCGTGGAACACGACGCGCCGTCGACCCGGGCCTGGTCCTTATCGGGGGCGAGCTACCCATTGCTCACCGCCCGCAAGCCCGCGCCTACGGTGGCCGGGAATCCTCCAAGGAGTCCCGACGCCCAGGGCGTCTCCTACGGCGGCTAGGCGCGTGAGGGCGCGAACTTTGCCTCTCCATCACGCGCTCCGCCTCCTCCTTCGTCTAAATTACCCCCTAAAGGGGGATTGGGGGGTGTCAGTGTTTGTATGGAAGAATTTTAACGCGCTGTCCGATTAACTCGAAACTCAATATTTATACTTAAAACCCATGGGGATGTATGGGGTAATTTCCGACACTCACGCGGGCGAAGCCGCGGGCAGCAGCTAGTCTTATTATAAAAATCACTTATAAATATCATGATGCTCTTAAACTTTGTCCTAAACGTAATTTTAAAAGAGCTGACTGGTCTATGTATAAAAAAGAAGTTTTAATGCATGTTGATTCACTACCAAGCTCTGAGGAGGTTCAGAACATGTATAATGCTATTGTTAAGATAATCAATGGGGCTGCTGACAAGAGTATTCCCAAAATTAAAGTCTGTACAAACCCATCGCAAAACTTCACACCCAAACCGTACTGGACACCGGATTTATCTAAAATTGTGGCACAAAGACGGTTAAGTTTAAAGGGATTTAGGGGAAATCCCACACCTCAGAATTTAAACAGACTACAAAATAGATATGCTGAATCAAAATCAAAAATTAGCAAAGCTCGATCAGAAAATTGGCAGAAGTTTTGCGATGGATTGGATGATGCTTCTTCTAGCCCTGAGGTTTGGAGGAAAATGAGATGGGTAAAAGGACGGCAATATAATAGATTCACATCATCTACTGAAGATAGGCAGTCGCTCCATGTAAAATACTGATATTCAGCTGCATCCGGTTAGACTGGAAGCCGACCCCAACATGATTGGGAAAAGGCTAGGCAGAATGACATCATCTACTGAAGATAAATTGGATTTGCTTTGTAACTTAACTCCTGATTCTGTAATTACGCGACAACCGCTATTTACATCGACAAACCAACTGTTGGAAGGTGAATTTCATATGCAGGAGCTTGAGTGTTGTCTTAAAAAGAAAGATACAGCTCCCGGTGTGGATGAAATAACTTACTCTATGGTGTATAATTTACCTTGGTCAGCGAAAGAATACCTTCTTAGAATCTACAATGCAATTTTTAAGCAATCAATTGTACCCGTGCAATGGCGTGATATCTTAGTTATCCCAATTCCTAAACCTACAGCTGGTAGTCATAATTCAACACAAAAATTAAGACCAATATCGTTAATATCATGCCTGGTTGTACGTTGTTTTATAGACAACAGTTTAATAGAATTTCGTTTCACATAAAATGTTTCTGATATTATCATTTCATAGAATAATCAATACGCAGAATACTTACTTTGAAAAATTTTAAATCATAGATTTTTGTTACAAATAAAATTTCATGTTTCGATATTCATAACATAGAATAACAAATCAATTATTCTTTATCCTCATATTTTTTAGTTAATATAATTTTTTTACTTAGAAACGCCTATTTCTGAATGGCAAGAATAACAAGGCGTAGTCGACGGAGCCCCGCTTAGCGGGGCTCCTACTTCTGGGTGGTTTGTAAAAAAAAAACCTCTAACCTAACCTGTCAGAGTCGGGGTGCCCCAAGTCCCGAGCTCGCTTCGCTCGCTCTCGCATCCTAAATTCTCCTAGTACAGTTCATTTTGTACCATCCCTTCAACATAATTTTTAGGACAAACGACTGGTCCGAGAAAAAAAAACAACAACTGCCTTAAAACAACAGCCTTATATTTATGTGATATACGATAGAATCGAGAAAACAAACGATTTGCGAAAATAAGTATTTTTTCCTCAGTGCCCCGTTGCGTACACTCCAACCGGGCTTTTAACCACATGGAAAAATACTCTGAACAAACAATATTCTTTAAAAAATAATTCTACTGTTTGATAAATTTGTTAAATAAAAATATGTGATTATAAAATTCATTGAATTGTGTTTCTGTGAAATATGTTTCATTCAAGTAAATATTCGTCAAATCAATAATATTCGAAATAAAACTACAAGAACAAAATATTATATGAAACATTTTCTGCGAAACGAAATTCTATGAAATTTCTGTCTGCGAAACAAGGAAACACCATCATGCCTTTGTAAGGTTTTTAACTTAATGATCACTAAACGTCTTGAATGGTTTGTTGAAAAAAACAACATTTTAGCTCCAGTAACAGTAGGTTTCAGGCGAAGTCACTCCTCGTTAGATGCTCTCACTAGATTAGTTTCATATATACAGATTGGTTTTTCCAAAAATTGTGACACACTGTCCTGTTATGGGAATTTCTCAGTGAAAGGAGACTAAAAATTAAATGTGAAAATGATAATAATTTTATTGTAAGGTATACAAACAGAGGCCTAGCACAGGGTGATCCTATGCCGCCACTACTGTTTAATATTATAACCCATAACATCTGTAAAGCCATTAGAAATGTAACTGTGTCTCAAAATGCCGACGATTTTGTATTGTACACTAGAAATCAACAATTACACAACAGTGTTATCGAACTTTAGGAGTCAGTTAATCTGATTGTTGATTTGTTAGAAAAATTGGGCTTGAATATTTCGGTAAACAAAACTAAAATTTGTTTATTCACTAGAGGTAGGAAAAGATAATAAAGGTACCTCCTTAGAGTTAGTTAATAATTACAAACATCTGGGTATGTGGTTGGACACTAAATTGCTTTTCGGTAAACATATAAATGAACTACATGCAAAAACACTAAATTTTTTAAATTTATTGAGGATACTGGCTGGACCTACTTGGGGAGTACACCCAAAACATTTACGAAGATTATACATAGCCTTGATTCGGAGCAGGATAGATTACGCATCTTTTTTATATGACAATAGTGCCGAAAGTCATATTTCAAAGTTAAACTTGCTCCAAAATCATGCCCTTAGAATTATTGGCGGATTTATAAAAACTACTCCTATACACGTTATGGAGTGTGAGATCTGCATACCGCCATTGTTTTTGAGAAGGCAATATATTGCCTATAAATATTGTCTTAAAGCTCGATCTTTTTCGAATAATCCCACCATAGTTTTATTAGAAGAACTCCAGACTCTTTGTGATTATAGATACTGGCAAAAGAAAAAGAAACCACTATTACCTTTTGTATACACAGAGATTAAACACGAAAAAGTATTTGCCCCTTCCCTCTAGTGATGTATAATTTGGATATATGGACTTTTAAAATAAAAATTGCTGAAGTAATTTTAACCAATTTGGATTGCGTTAAAGCTTCGAAGGATTCGTATAATTATAGTTTACTGTTAAATAATGTACTAGAGGAATTAAATATTAAATATGCAGGATGGCAAAAAGTGTTTACGGATGGTTCGAAGACTAAGGATGGTGTTGGTGCCGCCTATGTTACTAATAGTTTAGAAATAAGTGAGGGTTTTAAAATTTCTCCAGAAGTTAACATTATGTGCGCCGAGCTATTTGCGATCTCAGAGGCCAGGAGGTGTTTAAAATCCAAAAATGTTGTAATTTTTTCGGATGGCAAAAGCGCTTTACAACACATAGCTCGCTCCGCCTCTGGTTGCAGAGGGACAGCGTTAGCTTATGTTATTCTTGATAAAATTTAAACTATGCCTAATGATGTAACTCTGAGATTGCAGTGGATCCCTTCACATGTTGGCTTGAGAGGTAATGAGGAGGCTGACATTTTGGCTAAAAGATCTTGTACAGACGGAAGCGAGGTATTCATAATTCCTGATTACTCAGAAAAATTTTCACGGTACAAGACAATATGGCAACAAAAGTGGAAAGAACATTTTGACATCAGATCTCGAGAAAAAGGAATATGGTACAAAACTATGCAATGTGAGCCTCCTCGGATACCGTGGTTTACCGATGTTAAACTAGGTAGGCAATTACTTAAAATAGCTTTTAGAATACGATCTGGACATATATGTACCACGAATTTTTTTTTCCTTTTTAATGAAGAAATCCCTTTCACCTAATTGTATTTTGTGTGATAAACCAGAAGATGTCCAACACCTCCTTATAGATTGTACTCGCAATAATTGAGAAAGGCAACATTTATGTAAAAAATTAAAATTAAATACATTCGATTTAGGTAAATTCCAATGTATTTTGGCCTACCCTGCAAGCAATAAAGCTAAACTTGTTTATAAATTTATATTTAATAGTCTTAAGAAAATCTTGTAAGTAATTTACTTATGGAAATGATGGGGCTGACATGAATGGTACAAGTCACAAATAAATAAAGAGAAAAAAAAAAAAAATAACATGCACACGTTTCTTGACGACAGTATGTGGCCTATGGGTATTTCTTTCAGGCGCTTTGTTCATATGACAGGCAAAAATGAAAGCCATCCACAACGTATGGCTGAGAGGCATCTTACAGGAGACATCGTTAATGTATAGGCAAGGAAATGTAAGATTAATTCCATTTAACTGCAAGTCTGAAAAGATCGTTAGATGGAGTAAGAGATTTATGTATTAAAGCGGACATCATTGCGCTACAAGAGACTTGGTTACTGCCTCATGAGCTGTCGGAGTTAGAGGCGGTCAGTAAAGAGTTTGGGAGCACTGGAACATCAGCAATAGACGTTTCAGCAGGCCTCTTGAAGGGCCGGCCTTATGAAGGGGTTGCCATACTGTGGAGTAAAAGTGTGTTTCGTTCGGTCACGGTTATCGATTGTAATGATGTTCGTTTATCAGCGGTGAAAATGCAAGTGACTGGTGCAGCTATTATGGTATTTAGTGTGTATATGCCAACGGACTGTGTTGATAATCTGCCTATGTTCACACAGTGTTTGAGTTCAATCAGTGCAATTGTAGAAGAAAATAAAGACTGTTCGGCGGTTTACATACTGGGTGACTTCAATGCACATCCAAGTGAGCTCTTTTATAAACAATTATTAGACTTTTGTGATGACGAGCACTGGACATGTATAGACCTTAATATTATGAATACGGATGATACGTACACGTTCATTAGTGAGGCCCATGGTTGCGTGAGATGGTTAGATCATTGTGTAGTCACAAATGCAGCGCTATCGACAGTGGTTAACATACAAGTCGAGTATGAAGTGCAATGGTCTGATCATTTCCCACTGGTAATTGATTGTAACCCAGATCTAGTGTCGGATGAACAAATACCAATCTGTGCACCGGTGTTCAATAAGGTTGTTTGGGGTGAACGTACGGCTGAGCAAGTGCAGAGGTACGGTAAATTATGTTATACTCACCTACGAGAAATCGTTTTTCCGATGGAAATGAGTAGTTGTTGCGATGGAATATGCTCCAATGCTGAGCACAAGCTATTATTAAAAAATATGTATTTAAAAACTGGTCATTACATTGTCTGATGCAGCTACAGCTACGTGCAAAAGGGTGAAGGTGCGAAGGAGGGGTGGTTATGTTGCGGGATGGAACAAATATGTTGTAAGTTACCACAGGGAGGCCAGGTTGAGGTTTTTGGCCTGGGTTGAAGATGGCAAACCTAATAATGGTCAGACATAATTATGTTGACATGACAGAAAGTAGGAAATTGTTTAAGCAAAAGTTAAAATGGTGCCAGGATAGGCAGGAACAAATCAAAATGGATGCACTTGCTTCCCATCATTATGCTAACAATTTCCGACAGTTCTGGAAAGAGACGGGAAATATGAGCCAAAAGCCTGGTCTTCCTGTGAGTATAAATGGTATTGGTGGTCATCACATGATTGCTAATATGTTTAGTGAGCAAGGTGATTCCGCGGCATGACACAGGTGTGTCTCAGTCGCCCGTTGCTGGGACCATCAGCCAGAATAGAGATGTTAGATTTACAGCGAAAGATGTTAGAAAAGTTATTAACAGTATGAGCACTGGCAAATCCCCTGGATATGATGGTTTTAGCATCGAGCATCTTAGGCATGCTGGAGTCCACCTGCCGCGCGTCCTGGCCATGTTTTATAATCTCTGCCTTTGTCACGGTTACTTGCCAGAGGAACTTACTAAAACCATAGTAGTTCCAATTATTAAGAATAGAACTGGGGAGAATCTCTCTTGCAACCATAATGGCGAAGGTGCTGGACAGCCTGCTTAATAACATTCTTATCAATCACATAAAACTGCACGACGCCCAGTTCGGTTTCAGAAGTGGGCTTTCCACTGAAAGTGCCATATTATGTCTTAAGCAGGCTGTACAGTACTATACGACCCGGAAAACACCGGTTTACGCGTGTTTCCTGGACTTGTCAAAAGCTTTTGACACAGTCCTATATGATAAACTTTGGGACAAACTGGGCAGGCCCCGCCCTGCCCAGTTTGTCCGGTTGTACCGGTGGAAGTCATATCACTGTTGCAAGATTGGTATCGTGTCCAGCGGAACCAGGTGAGATGGGCGGGTGCCTTGTCCAAGCCATATGGCTTCCTTTGTTATTTAACCTGTACATAAATGACCTTATTGGTGAGCTCGGCAGCACTCATACCGGTTGTCATATCGATAGTGTATGCGTCAATAATATTAGCTACGCGGACGATATGGTGCTGCTGGGGCCATCGGTGGGTGCTATTCGTAAGATGTTGGCAATATGTGAGACTTATGCTGTGTAACATGGACTGACGTATAATAAGGCAAAAAGCAAAGTTCTGCTTTTCAAGGATAGATTTAGTGTTTGCGTGCCAGTTTGTGTTCCTCCAATTAAATTGTGTGGGGAGGAACTGCAGAGAGTGACCAGTTTTAGGTATTTAGGGCACATTGTGACGGATGATTTGTCTGATGACGCGGATCTGGAGCGTGATTGCAGGGCATTGGTGGTCCGAGGGAACATGATTGCCCGTAGATTCTCTCGCTGCTCCATTCCAGTTAAAATCACTTTGTTTAAGGCGTATTGTCAATCATTTTACGCGAGCAGTCTATGGGTAAATCATACCCGTCGGGCTGCCAGTGTCCTGCGCGTTCAATATAACAACATCTTTAGGATGCTGATGCGACTGCCTCCCTATTGCAGTGCGCCGCTAATGTTTGCTGAAGCTCGAACGGATGGCTATCAAGCTTTAATCCGGAAAAAGGTTGCTTCTTTATTAAGGCGAGTGAGAGACAGTAACAATAGCATCCTCAGGATGATTGCTTTCCGCACAGACTGTCCGATCCAACATAAATGGATGTGTATATCGACGGGACAATATTGACATAATTATCATGATCCATTTTTGCAAACAAGAACCAACCCACAGTTTGAGTGAAATTGAGTTTAGTACATAGATGGCGCTCAAATCACGTATTCTATCTTCTCAAAAAAAATGGTTCCTTTTTACCGACTAACAACAGAGATACAACACTGTCACATGCGGAACCAACCCACTTTGGCCACCTTTTAAAAAACTGTAAAGAACTATACGGCATGGTCCCCTAAACACTTAGTAAAACTAATTGTTAAACGACCCATGATCCTTGGTACCTTTACAACTTAAGGATTTTAATTATGCAAACCAGAACCAATGTTCGTTGGTTCCATCTAGCATAAAAAGTTACAATATTTTTATAACTAAATGGAACCAAGAAGTTTGGTTCTTGTTTGCATAATGCAAATTAGGTTAGTCTTGAAGGAACCATGTAGCATAGTTCTTAATAGTGTTAAAATTCAGCAGTATTTAAACGAAAATAAAAGATCCATGTACCATAGTTCTTAATAGTGTTAAAATTCAGCATTATTTGAACAAAAATAAAAGATCCATTCTTATCGCTGGTACCTTTAATATAATAATATAATGTAATTTTGTGTTTTCTGTGACAGATAAAAATAATAACAAAATGTGATTATCCTTTTATAAAATGGTACCTATAGTTACTAGCTACTGAATAATATTTTTGCGTTTGTTTTTTTGTGTATCGGACACACTAAAAGTACACTGGCAACACTAACACTATACAGTATTTCTGTTTGCGACTTGCGTCTGGGGCTTCGTTTTGTTAATGTTCGGTTTGTTCGATATTTAAAATGTTTAGAAAAAATATTAGTGCTTGAACAAAAGCGCTTCTTAGTGCCTGCTTGTTACAAAGTCCAGATGATGAAGATAGTGACAGTAATGGTAAGTAATAATAAAATTAACCTGTTCCTAAACTTTTATTTTGTTTTATAACCTCAAAAAGTAGTAGATTTTTACTTCAAACTAACATGATTATGGTAAAATAAGATGGAGAATGGTATGATCAACTTCTACCCATGTCATTTTTAAAGTTCTCCGTATTTAGGACGTTTCTTTTCTATGGTTTAATTTTGTCAAACCTAATTTCTATCTTGGGTTGATTTTGGTAGGTACCTACATATTTTTGATCGTATGCTTCGCGGCCTGTCGACCAGGGCAAGTCAACACAATACACACTAATGACTTCAGTAGATACGTACTCCATATTGTTTGGGTTCGTCCCTATGTAAATAAATGTAAACAAGCACAAAACCTACCTACCTAAATATACAGATTGCATTACACAATATCATTAATTTGATTATATTGCAGATGTTATAGAAGCAACTCCAGAAAGCAGTCCCACGAAGGTGAATAAAGGTAAGTACTTATTCTAACACATTGCTAAACGATTAACGGTTAGACAGATTGGATCAGTCTATGAAACTAAATTAACTCTACCTATTGAAAGCTTATATAATTTCCATTGCATTTTTTATACAGAGTTACCTTTAATGAAAATGTATATGTCGCAGGGATATGAGGAAAACAGGGAATTGATCAAATCTCTAAGCGATTTGATCAAATCACGGAGGATGTTAAAATAATAACACGTTTTTATCATTTCCCTAAGCAAATCTGGTGATTTGACAAATCCCAATAAAGAAATCTAGTGATTTGAACAAATCTCAAAATTGGTTCAGTGAAATGACAAAAATAACTTTTCTGTGGTAATTTAAAGGTTTATTTTGTACTAGCAACCCACCCCGGCTTCGCACACAAAATGTAATATAGATCTCAAAAATCACAACTAGAACATAATTATTTGAAAAAGAGAAACAAAAATGTATTAAAAAATATAAAAACGTAACGTATGATATGCCTATTTGTAATATTCACTTATTAATGTAATAGCCATTTATAATTCCTGTCGGGGGTTGACTGTAGGTCAATCAAATCAACCTGGCCGCGATGGTTAAAATCATTAGACACAATCGGGCAAACAACAATACCTTTTCTTGGGAATTTCTTTTTAGATTGACATACCGTACAGAGTTTCAAAAATTCTAATACAACAGAAGTGGGAATTAAATATCTGGATTTCAAATAGTACAGCATTTTATCTCTGCCACCGTGGCCCGTCGCTTGATGGGTTTCACAAAGTATGGCATAAAATTCATTTGGAGTCACTATCTTAACCACTGAGTCAGAAGCAAACTTTCTTTTTAATATCAAAAACTTGGTTGTACCTATCTCCATTACATCATATTTGTTACCGTAATAATATTGCTTGTTTGTTCTCTTAAGATTCAGTACTGGAGCTGATTTAAATTGTTCAATCGCTGTAATCGCTTCTTCTACCCTCTCTTGAGTCCATAACGGTTTTTCCTTATCATGCCGCCCCTCTACAATCGTCTTAATAGCTTCATTAAACTGTTCCTCACACACAAACTCAGTACGAGGCTGATTTTGTTCCGTATTCAAAGCCATTCTCTATAATTTTCGTAAAATTATACTCAAAAGTGCGTGCGTCCGTCTCCCATAGTGTTTAGAACCAACTAAGACCACGTGCGGGCGGCCGCGGGTGAGTGCGGGGTGGAGCAGGGGGCGCGGTAACTGACAAGCAAGTGCGAGCGCGACGTAAACAAGAACTGGACATGTTTTATTATCTTTTCACTGAACCAATTTTGAGATTTGTTCAAATCACTAGATTTCTTTATTGGGATTTGTCAAATCACCAGATTTGCTTAGTGAAATGATAAAAACGTGTTATTATTTTAACATCCTCCGTGATTTGTGAATCGCTTAGAGATTTGATCAATTCCCTGTTTTCCTCATATCCCTGCGACATATACACGGTTATAGTAAAACCCTGTAATATGACATCTAGTTCAATAAATTGACGAATTTTTTTAAAATTTGCTTCTTCTGAGACGGACTCTGGATCGGACAGTCTGTGCGGGAAGCAATCATCCTGAGGATGCTATTGTTACTGTCTCTCACTCGCCTTAATAAAAAAGCAACCTTTTTCCGGATTAAAGCTTGATAGCCATCCGTTCGAGCTTCAGCAAACATTAGCGGCGCACTGCAATAGGGAGGCAGTCGCATCAGCATCCTAAAGATGTTGTTATATTGAACGCGCAGGACACTGGCAGCCCGACGGGTATGATTTACCCATAGTCTACACTATCAATCTTAATACCTAAAAATTTAGCCTCGTTTGTATCTTCTATTTTATAATTATTATATGCAACGTGAAGTAGTGGTTTTTCACACCTTTGATGAAAGTACATTACTTTTGTTTTGTTTAAATTAATGACTAGGTTATTGCTATTAAGCCAGTTAATAATTTCACTTAGACAATCATTAATATCACTCTCGTAACAGACAGGGTTAGTACACTTTACAATAGCTGTACTATCATCGGCAAACAGTACCATATTTTGAGATATGAATTTTGGGATATCATTGATATATATTAAAAATTGCAGCGGCCCTAGCACGCTACCTTGAGGAACCCCGTATTTTATCATTCTTGGTTCAGATGTGTAAATGGTTAACAGATTGCTTTTTGGACAGAGGTGTGATATTTCTGTGCACTGGGTTCTATTATCCAGGTATGATTCCAAAAGTTTCAAAATATTTCCTCGTATTCCATAGCCATACAGTTTTTTTAGTAAAATTTTATGACTCACATAGTCAAATGCTTTCGTCATGTCGGTGTATAGAGCACATACCGGAGCTCTTTCATCGACAGACGTCATAATATGAGAAAGGAGATCGAACAGTGCCATATTGATGTTAATATTTTTGCGAAATCCTTTTTGCTCGTTGCAGAATAACTTATATTTTTCAAAATAATTATAAATAGAGTTGTAAATAACTTTTTCGATAATTTTAGAAAAAATAGGGATTTTTGCAATGGGTCTATAATTTTTAACGTCTGATTGATCATCTCTTTTAAATAAGGGCTTAATAATTACTTTTTTAAGACTATTAGGAAAAACACCATTTGTTATGCATAAATTAATAATGTGCGTTAGTGGTGGTGCTATAACTTCTTTGGTATATTTTACGACTTGTGTGCATATTCCATCATAGCCTACAGTTTTTGTATTTTTAAGATTATGAATGATTTTGATTATGTCAATGGGTAAAACTGGTTGCATATATAATGATTGTGAAGTTAAATTGTTAAAAATATTTTTACTAGCCGGAGTAACGCTACTATGAATATTATTTTCAATCACATCTACAAAAAAGTTATTAAATTCATTTGCAATCTGCTCGCGCAAGCTTTAGTAATAAGTTTTCATCACAAGATTTCCGACCGCAGTTTTGAGCTATGTTTCCTTCCCTCCCAATTCCCATATAACAGAACGAGAGGGACACACATCGCACGCGTCGAATCACAGGCTTCCGCCGCAGCGAAAGCCAATCGCAACACATCCACTGAGATTTGAGAGAAATTCTCAAATCTCGAAAACAGTTGAAAAAAGTACTCGCCCGCATCGCGCCGCTCCGCAAAAATAATCCGCTAATATATCAAAAAACTCTTAAACGCTATAATTGTAAATGTTGGCCGACATAAATGTGACATTTAAAAACTAAAGTGAAGATCATAGTGTGAGAAAAAGAAAAATCAGTGAACACGTGGGATGTCTGAAAAGGCTGTCCTTGTATCATCGTGTTTCGTTCGTCCAGAAGATTCCAAGTAAGTCCATCCACACCTCATAAACCTCATATCCTTTTTTTTGCTCAATTCTGCGTGTCGTCCAATATTCCACCCACGTAAATTATATTCCCGCATATGGTCCTTCGAACGCCGCTTCAACTTATACACCATAAGTTTTTTGGTCCAATCGAGCTGGATTCAAAGAATCAACGATAATATATATAGGTCTCGTACCTACCTAGGATTTAGGTCAAAATTAATACCTAAAATACAAAGTCATAAAACCGCCATATTGAACGCGTACCTACTCACGTTCGTACATTCCCGCTAGATACATTGTTCATTGAGAATTACTGTATCAACTTAATATTACGCCTATTGCATTGAAATAGCATAGGTAAATATTCTAACCGCTAATTATCGTGAGTTAGTTCGACTAACTTACCTACAACTTATATTCAACCGCATTCCTTTGTTATACCCGCTTAGAATAAAATTATTATTCTAAGTCTACCCGCTATACCTAATATTTTGTAAGCTATAATTATTTTCTAGAACTATTCCAAAATGGAAGAACTTATAATGAAAGTTAAATTACTTCAAGCTAAAAATCAAGCAAACTTTGAACGTTTATCGTCATTATATGAAACTTCTAAGAAAATAAATACGACTAGTATTGAGCTTCGCTCTGTGGAAACATTCATGGCGGACACGGAGATACTCTCGGTCACTCGTCAAGAATTTAGTACCAATTTAGATAAAATAAATACATATTCTTTACAATTAAATCCAGATCATAAAATCGATTATAATAGTCAAACGTCTTACGACGGAGTGTATACTCGCGTAGAACGAGTGCGATCACTTATCGCCGCGAACTATTCAAGGTCATTGGATGCCTCAGCGTCTCAGGATAACGCAAAACAATATAAAGGTGCGGTCAAACTGCCACCGATTCAAATTCCGTCCTTTGATGGCAGGATTGACAACTGGCCTGTCTTCTATGAATCATTTAAGTCAAATATCCATAGTAATTTAAACCTTACAGATTCACAACGTGTGCAGTATTTGATAGGTAATTTAAAAGGAAACGCATTGCAAATTACCGCCGGAATTATTCCCTCGGGTGATAATTATACCGCTATCTGGAACAGTTTAGTTCAAAAGTATCAAGATAAACGAGCACTAGGCTCACATTACATGTCTAACATATTAAATATTAAACCCGCAATTAATAATTCCGCATCTTTAAATAGCTTCATTGAAAGTTTTCACGCGTCCGTTTCTGCTTTAGAACAATTAAAAATTAACGATTTAAAGGATTTCATTTTGCTAAATTTAGCTTTGAAAAAGTTAGACCCCGCAACCGTACATTTATTCGAAATGCATAAGAGAGATGAGGAAATTCCTACTTATACGGATTTCGTTGAATTTATAAAATCGCAAGTTAAAATATTGGATCGCACTATTTCATCTCGAACCGCGTTAGTTAGTAACAGCCCTAATAAAAATAATTCCTCTCGTAATCAGTCACGTGATAGTACAGTACATACTTTTGTTGCTTTTGATAACAATCAAACTTGTTTGTATTGCAATAAAATTGATCATTGTAAACTTTACACTTGTCCAACCTTTCAATCACTCACAGCCAATTCGCGTTTGGATTTTATTAAAAACAAACGTGGATGTGTAAACTGTCTTAGTGTAACGCGTACTGCTTCACAGTGTAAATCTATACATACTTGTAGGACGTGTAGCAAAAGACATCATTCTCTTTTACATCTAGAACACAGTTCACAGCCGCCGAGATCTGTTTCGACTGACACTGTCACTAGCTCAGCAAATTCACAACAGGTGGCGCTGTGTGCATGCTCTCGCGTCGGTACAAACACACCGCGTACTACTGTACTTCTGTCAACTGCGCAAGTCTATGTTGATAACAAATATAACAAATACGTTTCTGTGAGATGTTTAATAGATAACGCTTCGCAAAATAACATAATTACTTCCGCTTGTTGTAGAAAACTACAATTAAACATTATACCGCTTTCAAACTCAGTTATAAAGGGTGTCGGAACCTCTTCGCGGCCTATCATAGGTTACGTTGAGATAACAATTACTACTAAAAATAAAACTAATTCTTTTAAAATTACCGCTCTTGTTGTCGATTGTATCACGGATAACTTACCATCTCACTTTGTTGACACTTCTGCAGTGCAACATTTGTTTGATTTACCGCTCGCAGACCCACTGTGGTACGTACCTGGTGAGGTTGAATTGCTTCTAGGGGCAAAACTGTTCCCGTATTTATTACTTCACGATAAAATTATCTCACCTACCGCTCCGTCCGCTATTGAAACCGTGTTTGGTTACATTCTTATGGGTGAGGTACCCGCTAGTTTATTTAATAAAAATTATAGTCCCGCTGAAGTAAATACCGCTTCATATTTTTCTACCGCGCTAAATATAGATAATTCTCATTGTTTTCTGTCCTTAGACGAATCTTTACATAGATTTTGGAACATCGAAGAAATACCTTCAAAACCTTATATGAGCCCTGCTGAACTGGAGTGTGAACAGCTGTACACTTCTACTGTGTCACGTGACTCCAGTGGTAGGTATTGTATCGCGTTACCATTCTGTAAAAATCCAGATTCACTTGGAAATTCTTATGCTGTCGCTTATCGACGTCTAATTAATTTGGATTTTTACAGAATGGTAACGCGATACAATACCTACCACTGGAGTCACGTGACACAGTAGAAGTGTACAGCTGTTCACACTCCAGTTCAGCAGGGCTCATATAAGGTTTTGAAGGTATTTCTTCGATGTTCCAAAATCTATGTAAAGATTCGTCTAAGGACAGAAAACAATGAGAATTATCTATATTTAGCGCGGTAGAAAAATATGAAGCGGTATTTACTTCAGCGGGACTATAATTTTTATTAAATAAACTAGCGGGTACCTCACCCATAAGAATGTAACCAAACACGGTTTCAATAGCGGACGGAGCGGTAGGTGAGATAATTTTATCGTGAAGTAATAAATACGGGAACAGTTTTGCCCCTAGAAGCAATTCAACCTCACCAGGTACGTACCACAGTGGGTCTGCGAGCGGTAAATCAAACAAATGTTGCACTGCAGAAGTGTCAACAAAGTGAGATGGTAAGTTATCCGTGATACAATCGACAACAAGAGCGGTAATTTTAAAAGAATTAGTTTTATTTTTAGTAGTAATTGTTATCTCAACGTAACCTATGATAGGCCGCGAAGAGGTTCCGACACCCTTTATAACTGAGTTTGAAAGCGGTATAATGTTTAATTGTAGTTTTCTACAACAAGCGGAAGTAATTATGTTATTTTGCGAAGCGTTATCTATTAAACATCTCACAGAAACGTATTTGTTATATTTGTTATCAACATAGACTTGCGCAGTTGACAGAAGTACAGTAGTACGCGGTGTGTTTGTACCGACGCGAGAGCATGCACACAGCGCCACCTGTTGTGAATTTGCTGAGCTAGTGACAGTGTCAGTCGAAACAGATCTCGTACTACTGTACTTCTGTCAACTGCGCAAGTCTATGTTGATAACAAATATAACAAATACGTTTCTGTGAGATGTTTAATAGATAACGCTTCGCAAAATAACATAATTACTTCCGCTTGTTGTAGAAAACTACAATTAAACATTATACCGCTTTCAAACTCAGTTATAAAGGGTGTCGGAACCTCTTCGCGGCCTATCATAGGTTACGTTGAGATAACAATTACTACTAAAAATAAAACTAATTCTTTTAAAATTACCGCTCTTGTTGTCGATTGTATCACGGATAACTTACCATCTCACTTTGTTGACACTTCTGCAGTGCAACATTTGTTTGATTTACCGCTCGCAGACCCACTGTGGTACGTACCTGGTGAGGTTGAATTGCTTCTAGGGGCAAAACTGTTCCCGTATTTATTACTTCACGATAAAATTATCTCACCTACCGCTCCGTCCGCTATTGAAACCGTGTTTGGTTACATTCTTATGGGTGAGGTACCCGCTAGTTTATTTAATAAAAATTATAGTCCCGCTGAAGTAAATACCGCTTCATATTTTTCTACCGCGCTAAATATAGATAATTCTCATTGTTTTCTGTCCTTAGACGAATCTTTACATAGATTTTGGAACATCGAAGAAATACCTTCAAAACCTTATATGAGCCCTGCTGAACTGGAGTGTGAACAGCTGTACACTTCTACTGTGTCACGTGACTCCAGTGGTAGGTATTGTATCGCGTTACCATTCTGTAAAAATCCAGATTCACTTGGAAATTCTTATGCTGTCGCTTATCGACGTCTAATTAATTTGGAAAAAACTAAGCTTCGCGACCCTGTTTTGCGCGCTAGTTATAATGAAATTATCCAAGAGTATATCGATCAAAATTATTTAACTGAAACTACACCTAGTTCTGTTGATCAGACTATAGGTTATTACATACCGCATCACCCTGTCATTAGGAATGATAAACAAACCACTAAAGTTCGCATCGTTCTTGACGCAAGCGCTAAGTCTCATAATGGCGTGTCATTGAATGACTTGTTACATACGGGGCGGAATTTACAGGCTGATATATTTTTATTACTTTTAAATTTCCGCTTGTTCCCTATTGCAGTTACAGCTGATATAAAACAGATGTATCTTCGAATTGCTGTTGTTGATGAGCATCGAAAATACCAAAAAATATTGTTTCGTTTTAATACCGCTGAACCTATTCGCGAATTTCAATTTAATCGAGTTGCGTTTGGTCTCAAGCCCAGTCCCTTTCTAGCCATGCGCACTGTGCGCCAGCTATCAGCGGATGAAAAACACCGCTTCCCGCGCGCATCCATTGTTGCTTCTCATGAGCTATATATGGATGACTTGGCTAATTCGACCCCGTCTCTGGAGGAAGCCAAGATTCTTTCCGCTGAACTTATCGCCTTATTTAAGGCTGGGGGCTTTGACCTTACTAAGTGGGCAAGTAATTCCTTGGAACTACTAGAGGCCATCCCACATTCCAACCGCTCTTCTATTAATTTTTCTGATGGGGATAATTTAAAGATTCTTGGACTCAAATGGATTCCTTCTGAGGACTGTTTCACCTTTACTACATCTAATTTGGATAATAGTTGTACTAAACGCTCTATACTTTCCACTATAGCCCGTCTATGGGATGTTCTCGGTCTTGTGGCTCCTGTAGTTTTATTCGCAAAATTACTCATAAAGGAATTATGGAAATTAAATACAGATTGGGATGAAACTCCACCAGATTCTATTGTACTTCTCTTTAAAAAATTTAAAGAGCAATTACCTTTACTTTCTTCTTTAAAATTACCTCGCCATGTAGCCGTTACTATGGGTTGCGAGACAAATATAGTGGGGTTTGCTGATGCTAGCTTGAATGCATATGGCTGCGTCATATACTTACATGTCACTGATGCAAATGGTAACACACACGTAAATTTGGTGTGTGCTAAATCCAAAGTTGCACCTGTTAAGGTCATATCTCTAGCTCGTTTAGAGCTCTGTGCCGCTGTTCTTTTGTCTAAATTAATTAAATTAGTTTATGACACTTACCGCTCTCGTACCGCTATTAATAATATATTTGCCTTTTCCGATTCTACAATTACGCTTTCATGGATTCATTCTTCACCGCATAAATGGAATATTTTTGTTAGTAACCGCGTCGCTAAATGTCAAGAAAATCTTGATCCTAAGCATTTTTATCATATTAACGGAAAAGAGAATCCTAGTGACTGTCTATCTCGAGGTCTTCTACCTGAACAGTTACTAACCCACGATTTATGGTGGCATGGCCCTGAGTGGCTCCTACGCCCAACTGCTGAGTGGCCTATCACTCCTTTTATTTCTTCATACAACGAACAATTGCCTGAATTTAATAATAAAACTCTAACATTGGTATCTACCGTATCAGAACTCAATTTAATATATAATCTGTCACAAAAATTTACATCATTAAATAAAATATTGCGCATAATTGTATACATTCTAAGATTTCTACGTATTATTCCTTATGATGAGTCACACAAAACAATTACTGTCCGTGAATTAACTACTGCTGAAATTTATTTAATTCATTGTATTCAACAATTTCATTTTAAAGATGTTTATGACGAAATTAAAAGTAAAAAACTTCGCTCACAATTTAAAAAACTCGATCTCTTCATAGACGAGCATAATATAATTAGAATCGGTGGCAGATTGTCAAATGCGAACCTTCCGTTTGAAGCTCGGCATCCCGCTCTTTTACCTAAACATGATAATTTTACACATGTTCTAATTAACTATTATCACCGCATTTATTGCCATGCCGGTGTAAGCCTTCTTAGTTCTCTGTTACGCCAAAAATATTGGATCCTCTCTTCTAGAGGTGTTATAAGACAAAGATTACATGCTTGTAACTTTTGTTTTAAAGTTTCTCCTTCTCACCCCAGCCCAAAGATGGCTGATTTACCCGCTTGTCGCGTACAGGAGACTAAAGCTTTCGTTCATACAGGTGTGGACTATGCTGGTCCCATCAAGATAACGTTATGTAGACGCCGAGGTCAGAGAAGTCAGAAGGCTTACATATGCTTATTCATTTGTTTCGTTACCAAGGCAGTTCATATTGAATTGGTTACCGACGTGTCATCGGACACTTTTATTTCCGCTTTTAAAAGATTCATTTCCCGCAGAGGACCCGTCTCTTATTTATATTCCGATAACGGAACAAATTTCATTGGAGCCAAGGCTCAACTACAAGAACTACTTGTTAACCGCTACCGCATAGAGTGGAAAATGATTCCACCCCGCGCTCCCCACTTTGGAGGGTTGTGGGAATCAAATATTAAATCTACTAAAACGCATTTATACCGTGTCATCGGCTCACAACTTCTTACCTATGAGGAGCTTTCGACTGTTCTCACTGAAATTGAGGCAGTTCTAAATTCTAGACCGCTCTGTGTCCTGAATGAGGATCCGTACCCAGAACCGCTTACTCCCGCTCATTTTATAATGGCTTCTCCTTTGACTACGTTGCCTGTCGTGAATGTTCCCGAAACGACGAAGTCTCTGACTTGCCGCAAAAAATTGCTTGACCAGATGGTTTGTAGTTTCTGGAGGAGGTGGCGTATAGAATATTTACATAATCTTCAAGTTAGACAAAAATGGTTGAATGCCGCAGACAATATTAAGATTGGTACAGTGGTTCTCATACATCAGGATGATGTCCCGCCTTTGCGTTGGCCATTGGGCGTAATCACCGAAGTTTTTCCCGGCAAGGATGGGACAATCCGCGTTGCTATGGTGAAGACATGCAGTGGCTCTTTCAAGAGACCCGTTGTCAAATTATGTCCTTTACCTTCTCAATAACATCACCGCGTAATCAAACCCAAATTTATCTATAGTTATGCTTAAATTAATTTATTTTATTTAGTCCGCTTTATACAATTTCTTTCCTTTGAGAATATTACATATCCTCAAAGCCGGGCAGGATGCTCGCGCAAGCTTTAGTAATAAGTTTTCATCACAAGATTTCCGACCGCAGTTTTGAGCTATGTTTCCTTCCCTCCCAATTCCCATATAACAGAACGAGAGGGACACACATCGCACGCGTCGAATCACAGGCTTCCGCCGCAGCGAAAGCCAATCGCAACACATCCACTGAGATTTGAGAGAAATTCTCAAATCTCGAAAACAGTTGAAAAAAGTACTCGCCCGCATCGCGCCGCTCCGCAAAAATAATCCGCTAATATATCAAAAAACTCTTAAACGCTATAATTGTAAATGTTGGCCGACATAAATGTGACATTTAAAAACTAAAGTGAAGATCATAGTGTGAGAAAAAGAAAAATCAGTGAACACGTGGGATGTCTGAAAAGGCTGTCCTTGTATCATCGTGTTTCGTTCGTCCAGAAGATTCCAAGTAAGTCCATCCACACCTCATAAACCTCATATCCTTTTTTTTGCTCAATTCTGCGTGTCGTCCAATATTCCACCCACGTAAATTATATTCCCGCATATGGTCCTTCGAACGCCGCTTCAACTTATACACCACAATCTCTTTGGGATGTGTGATTGTGAAATTATCTTTTTTTAGGGATGGTATTAGTTGTTGTGGTAGGCGATATTTAGACTTATTAATTACTTGCCATGCAGCTTTTGATTTATTTTGAGAAGTGTTTATGAAATGATTATTTTGAGTTTTCTGTGTTAATTGTATAATTTTTCTGTAAATCTTTGTATAATTCTTAAAATCAAGTTTATTTTTGGAGTCAGGTTTAAATCTATACGACCAAAGTAATTTTCTTTGCTTCCTACTACAGATTTTTATACCACGAGATATCCATTTGGTTCTAGTATTCGTTTTTATCGTTACAGTTTTTATTGGAAAGCATAATTTATTTAGCATCAAAAAATCTTCTACAAATAATTCATACGATTCATTCACATAGTTTGTGCTATACACTTGCGTAAAAGACAAACTGCTCAAATATTTTTTAAACTTCTTTAGATTTTCGGGAGTTATGTCTTGCTTTTGAGTTTTCCAATATTTCAGTTTACATGATTTATTAATGGGTACACTTAGTATTTGAGATGTATGATCTGACAGAATTAGGTCAATTATTTGTGCTTTACAGTCTTTTCTGTAGGTGTGTGCAAAGTTATCTAAACAGGAGTTGCTGCTTAATCTAGTAGGCTTGTAAAGGGCTAAATTAAGATTAAATTGGGTTAGAAATTGTTCAAATTCTAATGTAATTTTATTTCTTTTTAAGATGTCAATGTTAAAGTCACCAGTTAAGATTATATTTTTATTAGAAAGTGAACAAAATTTTCTTCTTTATTTTCTAATTTTTCATAAAATATATTGTAATTGTGTTTAGGTATGCGATATATGCAAATAATAATAATCTTTTGATGTATTAGTTCTATGGCACAGGATTCGAAAACACCCGACACCGACTGTTTTGCTACGTCAGGTATTTCTCTAAATTGAAGTCCTGCTCTAACGAGAATGCAGGTACCCCCGCGCTTGGCTTTTCTAGAAAAAAAAGCTGCTGGTACAAAATTCGGTATATGCAACAAATGCTCATAACCTGTCTCGATAAAATGTTCTGTTATACAAATTACATCAATATTATTTCCTGCGTTATGAAGCTCTTCTATTTTGACTGTTAGTGTATCTGATTTGTTCATCAGTCCCGCTATATTTTGATGAATTATATTTAAATACTTATAGAAAAAACTGAGAATTATTTTGTGACTCTATACCTGTTGTTTCTTTTTGTGTATTTTGGGAACAATCAACATCTGAGCTGTTAGAAGTAGTGGCTATCATAGTGCTACAGTATAAGACCATGTTTATTAAATCTAATATTATAATTCGTAAACCTTTGTTATTAAGTGTCCCGTAGTTTGGGCTGTATGTATCATAAGTGTATGGTAAATTTTGGTTGGAATCTAATACGTAAGCATAATGACATGTTTCTACATCCATATATAGTAGATTATTGAAAGTCTCAACTCGGCTGTTGAACATAATATTAACATTATTCATATATTTAAAAAGTGGTAGACATATTATAAAATTAGTATGATTCAGGGGTAATATTTTTTTACGGATGAGTACAACAAGTTCTATGTAATTTTGTGTTCTCTTGAAATCTTCTTCACCTATATAGATTATACAGAAATCCGATTTAGTAAAGTTTTGGACTTTTCTATCTATGTTGTCTAGTATTTGTTCTAAATTACAATTCGGCTTACGATAGTGACAGATTTCATGACTATTTAGTAAACTAGTGCTATTCATTATTTTACATAATCTACTGCTATTTTCACTACTAATGATGCATATTTTATGCTTAAAAGGCGCTTGTTGTAGATCAAGTTTAGTAACTTTGCTCAATTCTTCATTATTAGAAGGAGAAGTACGAGTGACATCTCTGCTTTGGGTTTTGCTATCTTGAGGAATCGAAGTACTGTCAATATTCACATCAGTTTGTGTTTGTTTGGTTTGTCTTGACTGAGTTTTTTTGGGTGTCGTTGGCTTTTGCTTAACTGGAGAAATAGGAATTCTTTTATAGAAAGTGTTTTTCTCGGATAATTCTTCATTACTTTGTTTCAAACTGCTATTTTCCAAAGTCAATATCTCAATTTCCTTATGTGCACTATTTAGTTGAGACGTCAACTTATCAATCTTATCTTGCAACTTTTTTATTTGATTGTTATCTTCATCTTCTGACATTTCTGGCATACTATTCGTAGTACAATTCAAAGTTTGAGACGAATTATTGCTGTCATCGTGGTTAGATTCTGATCTTCTGCTGCGGTTTCGACGGAATGTTATATTATCCAAGAAGTTCATATTGGTAGATTCTTCTTCCAGTGTTTACGAGAATTTAAAATTTTATTTCTTCATTAATATAATAAAAACTACTACTCTTTCAATCTTATTTTGGGGTGGCAACACTAAAATGAGTTTGGTAACACTGTATGAGTATTGAAATTGTTACTACTGGGTAATAGATGTCGCTGTCCTCAATATTTAATTGTAAAATATAATATTGATGTTTTGCAACACTGTGATGAGTCTTGTAACACTGATTGTTTTTATTTTGCTACTCACTACTAGATGGTGCGGTTTCCAATACATTTAGATAGTTTGAATAAAAAACGGAATTCTTAAGAGTTTTTCTTGAATTTTTTATATATATGTCTCCTGTCTTGTTCTTCACTATCGGCACCACTATTGTTCTCATCAGGTCACCCGGTAAATATGAATGAGTAATGCACATATGAATTTTTTTTATATATTATGTCTCCTGTCTTGTTCTTCACTATCGGCACCACTATTGTTCTCATCAGGTCACCCGGTAAATATGAATGAGTAATGCACATATTAAAGAACATGGACAGGACTCTTGGCACATGTATGCCAGCATATTTTAAGTGCTCAATACTGAGCCCATCGTCGCCAGGAGATTTACCTCTACGCATACTGTTCATCATTTTTTAAGTTGATTTGACGTAAACTTAAGTAAAGGTAAAGTAAAGTAGTAAAGTAAACCAAAATTTTGTGAAATCTTTTTCGGCCCTTTGTTTAGCTATTTTGTCCATTTTAATTTGGTCCTGGTGTTTATGACACCATTTTAGCCGCCCTTTAAAAATTTTCCGTGACACGCACATCTGGTCGTAAGCGGGACCAGTACTTGGTCTACCCAGAACCATCCAGTTTTGGTATTTTAGCCTCGCCTCCCGGTGCGCTTCCCTCACATGGTCATTCCAGCCGCACACCCGCTTATAATGCCGTTTAGGGCTCACATTATTTTTAGATTGTACAGCCGCATCACATAATACATCAACAAATGTCTTATACATTTTATCTAAGACTAACTTATGATCAGATAAAGTACAAGACCCAAAACTACATGTTTCAAATTCTGTGGGGAAGTCAATGTCTCGCAAGCCTTTAGTACACAAATCACGATATTTACCAATTTGAGCCTCATTTCTTTCCCCCCAGATTACAGCACTTCGCGACGTATTTTGAATCTCGGCGGTAGGACTAATAGAACCTAAATTGCACTCGATAAATACCGGCAGATGATCAGAAGCAAAAATATCCTGAATTATTCCGACGTTAACTGTAGATTGCTAGACCGCTTGTGAGACAATACAATGATCCAACCAACTGCCCTTACGATGAAACGTGTCAAAATAGGTAAACATGTTTGTATCAATCCCCAAAAATTCTACGTCTGCGCACACCCAAGATCTGTCCATGCAAAAGCTATTTAGCTCGGTAAAGAATAATTGGCCAGGTTGTGCATTTAAGTCTCCCAAAATAATAACAGATTGAGCGTCACTACCTTCCTCAATTGAGCTGATCTCACTAAGAATATCTGTGAAAATAGGTAAGTTTTCTCTTGCTTTAACTGGCATGTACACACAAAAAACTAGAATGGCGCGACCACCTATAGTAGCATTGATAGCTAATCTTTCGAAAATGCCCTTTCGCCATAGTATGGCCACACCGCCGCCGCGCCGTAAGGTCTACCTACCAGCAATTCGCCGCTATCTACAGAACTCCTACCTATGTACTCGAAATCAGGAGATACAGTACCCAACAGCGGAAGGTCGTGATGGAGTAACCACGTCTCTTGGAGACAGACTACATCCGCCGAATTACATAAATTTCTCACATCCTCTATGGAGGTTTTAAATATTTTGTACAATTAAAACTAATAAATTTACAAATATTATATGTGCTTTCGTGATTACAATCCATAGTGTACCAAAATTAAACTTTAACATTACTATTTCCTTGTTTCGGCCCGTACATAAAATGCACAAAACGCCGAAACGTAATGCCACTAGGCCAAAAATCGTCATTTAAAAACAAATACAAGTTACACTTTAAAACAAATAACTTATAAGCGTTATATCTCCGATTCGCCTTCATTTTGATCATTTTCAATGAGACAACCTCGCCGGTCTTATCTTTTATGTAGCTAACAATGTCCTGCTCACAAGTATCCATAGAGACGTTAGATATAAACAACGGTACTTTTAAGTCAGCAGCTTTAAACTTTCCGTCCGGCGCTGTAGAAGCCCGGCCTTTTTGACCAATAAGTTTATATCTCCTGGCCGATTTAGATTGAACAACTTGCCATTCAGAATCCTCTTTTGTTACCTGTGAGCAGCCGTTTGCAACCTGACTGACATTTTCATCTAACAATAACGAAGGCAACACATAAGTAACAGCTGTCGATCTCGAAATTTCACTAGTCACAATAGCCGACTTGTTGACCGAAGCGCGCGCGCACACGAGTTCACTATCCGGTGCATTCGAAACCGCGGTTCTGTGTGGCTGGGCCTCACCGCCCATTGCTGTCCTGCTCTCTCCGCCGCCGCCGCGCCGAGAACTGGACACATTGCACCTCTCGCTCCCACCGCTCGCGCTGTTTGAAACCTCCGTCCGGGCCTCCACGTGTCTGCTATCGTATGTTTCCCTTTCATTCGATTGCTCGCGTTGAAAAGAGATAGGTTTCACGCTTGCGGACGATGATACGTTCTTTGTAGGCATTGAGTGATGTTGGCGTTTCGTTTCGGACGACGACGATGACGAAGAGTTATTCGCCTTAATAGGAACATACTGCAAGCCAACAGGGCCGCTGCACAGTTCATAGTAGCTCTTCTGCAGACACGCTCCTCTGCTTTTATTAACAAAATGCTCCTGGGACGGATAGTTGTCAACAACAATAGACGCGTGTCTCGAGTCCTTTTTAAACGCATCGAGCACCTCTTTTGTTACGACGTTTTCTTGTAACAAACTGACTTCATTCCGAAGATTCGCTATGTCCTTTAGCAAACGAGTGCAATCAATGTGATCGAAACTCACACTAGGCACTTTATGTAAGTCCTTTGCCACGAACACAGGGAAGACTTCGGCATCCATTCCTTTCATGAGACAAATTATGTCATCCAAGTCTCGAGACATTCTCTTCTTCCCATCTTTACGCCTTACTGACATTTTTCTTGCATTAGGAACGGATTCAAAAAGCAAACATTTTGCCTGTGAAATGCTTTCTACGTTGAAAGACGATGTTACCAGCTGGTGAATGCTGTCTTCATCCATATAATCAAGCACGTTCGAAAGAAACGCCAAAAGTTCACTTATCACTACGTTACAGTTCGAACACTTCACCGTAGCCGAGGCCATTGCCCCTAACGCATAAGTCACCGGCAGCTACAACATGCGACCGTGCTCCGCAGTGTACGGTGCGAGACGTTATGGATTTCATTTTGCAATAAAAATACCATAACTGTGACTCGATTGTCGTGATGGGTGAACTTTTACTTATATACCTACAGGTTTGTACTAAACCCTCGGTGCGCGAGTCCGACTCGCACTTGGCCGGTTTTTTTTAGAATTCTATATTTATTTGCTGCATGCAGTTATGTCCTACGGTGTTCTGCTGTGGGGCAAAGCCGCTGATATTCAAAATATATTTTTTCTACCAAAACGAGCTGTTCCAGCAATTTACCAGCTAGGTGCCAGAGTTTCTCTGAGAGATTTCTTTAAAGATATTGGTATTCTTCTTCATAAATATTACAATCAATAATATACAAAAAAAAAAAACAACCGACTTCCAAAAAAAACACTACAAAGTGAAAAATAACTTTAATGTCGGAAGTCGGTGTCTTTGGTTTTGAATTTCCTTTTTTTGCCACTTCTTTTTTTTTTAGTTGTGGTACCTACCCCTTTCAAGTTCGAATATCACGAATTGCTATGTAAATAACAGTGACAGGAATGTGTTAAAACATCGTCCATACAGGCTAAGTGGGAAAAATACGTATTAATGAAGCTAACTCAAAAAGTACTCAAGCAAAGTTAATAAAATTTATATTTATAGGGACCATTTCGAGAGCATACCCTTTCAAGCAAAAAAGGAATTTTCAAAATCCATCCACAATTGACGAAAATATCGACGGACATACACTAAAAAAAAAAAACATCCTCCTCCTTTTTGGACGTCTACCTAATACAGGAATCCTTCCTAAAACCCAGTAGTCGCAATCCGGGTATTGCAAACTTTTGCATAGTTCGTAACGATAGGACCCGCTCTCAAGGTGGCACTCTCATTTTCTATCTATCTATATATATAAAATGGTAAACTGACTGACTGACTGGGTGATATATCAACACACAGCCCAAACCGCTGGTCCTAGAGACATGAAACTTGGAGAGTGTGTTCTTTGTGAAGAGTAAGTATCCACTAAGAAAGGATTTTTGGGAATTACACCCCTAAAGGGGTAATATAGGGGATGGAAGTTTATATTAAAGTCCATCATTTTTGAAGTTAGGATCTTCAAATTTTGTATTTTGGCGACATGGAGAGTGCGATTGTCGCAATCCAGTGCTGGGCACGCCACAATTGCGGCGATAAGTCCCCTCTTTGAGGAGTGGCTAGAGAGGTGCCAAGGCGTCCTCACCTTCCGCCTGACGCAGGTCCTCACCGGACACGGTTGCTTCGGGAGGTTCCTGTTCTGGATAAGGCGGGAGGAAACGCCCGGGTGTCACCGCTGTGTGGATCGCCCGGAGGACACGGTGGAGCATACGGTGGAGGTCTGCCCGGCTTGGGCAGAGCATCGCCGTGTCCTCGTGGAGGCGATTGGCGGTGGAGATCTCTCGCGTCCGGCCCTGGTCCAGGCCATGGTACGGAGCGAGAGGGCATGGAAAGCCGTCACCTCCTTCTGCGAAGCAGTAATGCTCGCAAAGGAGGAGGCGGAGCGCGTGAGGGAGAGGCAAATTTCGCGCCCTCACGCCTCCAGCCGCCGTAGGAGACGCCCGCCCCGGGCGTCGGGAATCGATCGCTGATTCCCGGCCACCGTAGGCGCGAGCTTGCGGGTGGTGAGCAATGGGTAGCTCGCCCCCGATAAGGACCAAGCCCGGGTCGATGGCACGTTGTATTCCACGTGCGCCTCGAGGAGATGTAAGCACCAATAGCGGGGCCCGCTAGGGCCGATGCCTGCTGGGGTTGCGGGAAAGTTCGAAAGGGATACCGTGGCCCCTAGCAACATAGGCAACTGAAGGAACACGGGTGGGTTTTAGTCAGTAAGAGTCTGACACGCCCTCCCGCTCCGTCCAGAGCGGGAGAAGTTATTTGATGATTTCCCACCAAAAAAAAAAAAGGCTGACAATTGAAAATTAATATATACGTGTCTCAGCGTTTTTGATAATTCCACGCCCGAAGGGTTAAAAAAGGGGATGAAGTTGAAAAGACCTTAATTTTCGAAGAAAAATCACTAAATGTATTATCTAGACTTATGGTTGCAAGCTAACGCACCGGTGTTGTTAGAATTTCAACCCTTAAGGGGGTGAAAAGGGGGATGAAATTTTATTTTTAATTAAAGTTCTTTATTTTTAAAGTTAAAATCTATATACATATATGTCGGCGCACGAGACGATGGTGTCAACTCACACCTCGTCTAGTTCTTATCAGCGTGAGACGAAGATGTCAGTCACACCTCGGCTGACTCTCAAGATTTCGATGGTCTTTGTTAGCGCGCTGAGCTTATTGATATTAAATAATGAATAATTGTTTCCGATAAGAAAGGCGACGACGTAAATCTTATTGCGTCGAACGTGGCCAGGAGTCGGCTTGGTTTTCTCGTGGGAACGTTTTAAGACGATAAGAGTTTAGCATCAGTGATTCGCTGGAGCCTGGATCAGGCAGTCACATTCAGACCACGAGATCGACTGAGCGCGACTCGTGGACTCGTTACGCCCTTCTAACTCATTTAGGAAAAGCGTAGATTTATAAGTTTTAAGTAGACTTCTAATTAGTGGGCAATATCTATATCTTCTATACTTATAATAAATCTGTAGAAGTGAAAATTCTGTACATTGAAAATATCAAAAAAATAAATGGCAGGGGATGTTAATAGACCGACACGCAAAAACTACCGGTTCGATTATGATGAAACTTGGTATAATTATTCTTTAATATCCTGGGCACCACACTGGATACTTTTTATCCCGGAAAAGTATCCTATCCTACTATCTATATTTATACCTATTAATAAAAAGACAAGTCCTGACTGACTGACTCATCAACGCCCAGCCCAAACCCTTGGACCTAGAAAGCTGAAATTTTGCACAGAGGTTCCCTTTATAATGTAGGCAAGGAATAAGGAAGCATTTTTTGAAATTCAACCCCTATAGGGGATGAAAGTTTGTAGGAAAAATCTTATTCCTTGAGGTAATAAACATGAAACTTCGCACGAATAGTTATCAAAATAAATTATAAAGTTTGTAGTTTTTTTTTTCTAAATTACCCCCTAAAGGGGGGTTGGGGGGTGTCAGTGTTTGTATGGAAGAATTTTAACGCGCTGTCCGATTAACTCGAAACTCAATATTTATACTTAAAACCCATGGGGATGTATGGGGTAATTTCCGACACTCACGCGGGCGAAGCCGCGGGCAGCAGCTAGTCTTCTATCTATATATATAAAATGGTAAACTGACTGACTGACTGGGTGATATATCAACACACAGCCCAAACCGCTGGTCCTAGAGACATGAAACTTGGAGAGTGTGTTCTTTGTGAAGAGTAAGTATCCACTAAGAAAGGATTTTTGGGAATTACACCCCTAAAGGGGTAATATAGGGGATGGAAGTTTATATTAAAGTCCATCATTTTTGAAGTTAGGATCTTCAAATTTTGTATTTTGGCGACATGGAGAGTGCGATTGTCGCAATCCAGTGCTGGGCACGCCACAATTGCGGCGATAAGTCCCCTCTTTGAGGAGTGGCTAGAGAGGTGCCAAGGCGTCCACACCTTCCGTCTGACGCAGGTCCTCACCGGACACGGTTGCTTCGGGAGGTTCCTGTTCCGGATAAGGCGGGAGGAAACGCCCGGGTGTCACCGCTGTGTGGATCGCCCGGAGGACACGGTGGAGCATACGGTGGAGGTCTGCCCGGCTTGGGCAGAGCACCGCCGTGTCCTCGTGGAGGCGATTGGCGGTGGAGATCTCTCGCGTCCGGCCCTGGTCCAGGCCATGGTACGGAGCGAGAGGGCATGGAAAGCCGTCACCTCCTTCTGCGAAGCAGTAATGCTCGCAAAGGAGGAGGCGGAGCGCGTGAGGGAGAGGCAAATTTCGCGCCCTCACGCCTCCAGCCGCCGTAGGAGACGCCCGCCCCGGGCGTCGGGAATCGATCGCTGATTCCCGGCCACCGTAGGCGCGAGCTTGCGGGTGGTGAGCAATGGGTAGCTCGCCCCCGATAAGGACCAAGCCCGGGTCGATGGCACGTTGTATTCCACGTGCGCCTCAAGGAGATGTAAGCACCAATAGCGGGGCCCGCTAGGGCCGATGCCTGCTGGGGTTGCGGGAAAGTTCGAAAGGGATACCGTGGCCCCTAGCAACATAGGCAACTGAAGGAACACGGGTGGGTTTTAGTCAGTAAGAGTCTGACACGCCCTCCCGCTCCGTCCAGAGCGGGAGAAGTTATTTGATGATTTCCCACCAAAAAAAAAAAAGGCTGACAATTGAAAATTAATATATACGTGTCTCAGCGTTTTTGATAATTCCACGCCCGAAGGGTTAAAAAGGGGGATGAAGTTGAAAAGACCTTAATTTTCGAAGAAAAATCACTAAATGTATTATCTAGACTTATGGTTGCAAGCTAACGCACCGGTGTTGTTAGAATTTCAACCCTTAAGGGGGTGAAAAGGGGGATGAAATTTTATTTTTAATTAAAGTTCTTTATTTTTAAAGTTAAAATCTATATACATATATGTCGGCGCACGAGACGATGGTGTCAACTCACACCTCGTCTAGTTCTTATCAGCGTGAGACGAAGATGTCAGTCACACCTCGGCTGACTCTCAAGATTTCGATGGTCTTTGTTAGCGCGCTGAGCTTATTGATATTAAATAATGAATAATTGTTTCCGATAAGAAAGGCGACGACGTAAATCTTATTGCGTCGAACGTGGCCAGGAGTCGGCTTGGTTTTCTCGTGGGAACGTTTTAAGACGATAAGAGTTTAGCATCAGTGATTCGCTGGAGCCTGGATCAGGCAGTCACATTCAGACCACGAGATCGACTGAGCGCGACTCGTGGACTCGTTACGCCCTTCTAACTCATTTAGGAAAAGCGTAGATTTATAAGTTTTAAGTAGACTTCTAATTAGTGGGCAATATCTATATCTTCTATACTTATAATAAATCTGTAGAAGTGAAAATTCTGTACATTGAAAATATCAAAAAAATAAATGGCAGGGGGTGTTAATAGACCGACACGCAAAAACTACCGGTTCGATTATGATGAAACTTGGTATAATTATTCTTTAATATCCTGGGCACCACACTGGATACTTTTTATCCCGGAAAAGTATCCTATCCTACTATCTATATTTATACCTATTAATAAAAAGACAAGTCCTGACTGACTGACTCATCAACGCCCAGCCCAAACCCTTGGACCTAGAAAGCTGAAATTTTGCACAGAGGTTCCCTTTATAATGTAGGCAAGGAATAAGGAAGCATTTTTTGAAATTCAACCCCTATAGGGGATGAAAGTTTGTAGGAAAAATCTTATTCCTTGAGGTAATAAACATGAAACTTCGCACGAATAGTTATCAAAATAAATTATAAAGTTTGTAGTTTTTTTTTTCTAAATTACCCCCTAAAGGGGGGTTGGGGGGTGTCAGTGTTTGTATGGAAGAATTTTAACGCGCTGTCCGATTAACTCGAAACTCAATATTTATACTTAAAACCCATGGGGATGTATGGGGTAATTTCCGACACTCACGCGGGCGAAGCCGCGGGCAGCAGCTAGTTTATTATAAAAAAATAAACAATAAAAGACCTCTATTGTATCCCCATACACCCCCCTCCACTCTCGCGTCTAGAGGTCTCAATCTGTCGACTAGGCATGACCGGTCATCAACCAATCACTATAGTGTCGGTATATCTCCCTCCCCAGACGACCGCCGTTATTCCGACCTCGCCGCAGAGGTCCTCCGCGCTCGCGACCCCGATGTAATACCCCCCCTTCCCCCCGACCCTTGCTCCCCGGTCTCGATGGGATGCCAGCACGCACCCATGATGCTGAGCAATTAGCTTTAAATTCCCCGATTAATAATAATGAAATTATGATCCAGTCTGTCCCTGAACTTGCTGTCCTCCCGATGGCGACGCCCTAAGCCGAGGTTCGTACCCCACAGGGGGTGCCCTTAGCGAGCGTTGCATACTTAGCTTAGTAGTACGTATTTTTATGCCCTGGCAGGAGGCTTTTTGATTCAAAAACCCTAAAAGTAGCCACAGGATAGTTCGGTTAAGCAGATATAACCTCCTAGGTTGATCTGCGAGATGCCATTTATAAAAATAAAATAAAATGAGCTCTGTTTATCCAACCACACGACGCGAGTTGCCCATCTAGCGCCACGGCGACGAACGGACTGGGAAGCCTAAAAGGAAAGGATGGAGACCACCACACCGACTCGGCCTGTCACCAACGTCACAGAAGTGAACGAGCTGGCTGAGGGGCTCACTGCTTGTATTCAAGATGCCTTGAAAACGGCGACATGCACCTCAACCGCGCCTTAGGGCCGCTACAACAAGCTTCCCGCACACATCGCAATCATGATCGCCGACAAAAGGCGTTTGCGCAAGCAGTGGCAAACAAACAAGATGCCTAATGATGAAAAACCAGCTTAACCGGCTCACGGACAAGGTGAAGGCCGAGCTACAGGCACACACCAACGCGGGCTGGGAGGACTACATCTACTCAGCTGACAGTTACTGGACATCGGTACACAGGATTTGCCGACGTCTTAAGAATACTCCAGCCCAGCTCCAGCGTCCGCTGCTCAACAGCGACGGGGCGCTCCGATACATGGCGGCCGAAATATTCGCGACACATCTGGAGCATCAATTCTCGCCGAACCCGACAGAGGCTCACGACCATGTCGCAACAGTTGAGCAACACCTTGGATACTACTACTACTACTACTACTACTTCAAGACACCGGTAGCTCCTGATGAAGACCCAATCTTCGTCTCCCCGGGCCAAGTTCTCAGGGCAAAAAGACGTACCAAGCCAAAGAAGGCACCAGGTGCGGACGGTATAACAAACGCCGTACTTCGTCACCTGCCACCGAAAACGGTGGCGGCACTAGCTCGCCTCTATAACGGCATACTCCGCACCGGTGCCTTCCCCTCCTGCTGGAAGCTGCGGAAGGTCATCATGTTGCCCAAGCCCGGGAAGAACATATTGAAGCCGGAAAGCTACCGGCCGATCACGCTCCTGCCCACCACCTCCAAGGTGTTTGGGTCGCTCCTGTTGCGCCACCTAATACCGCACATAACGCCTCTCCCGGAACAGTTTGGGTTCCGGGCAGTTCCGGCAGAACGCAGCACGACGCTCCAACTGTCGAGGGTACTGCACATCCTCACGGCGGCCGTGAACAAGAGGGAGTACGCCGCAGCAGTATTTCTCGACATGGAAAAGGCATTCGACCAGGTCTGACACGCCGGAATAGTATACAAGCTCACCCTCACCACAGCGCCCCGTCGGTCGCTTGAAACAGGTGGTGTTTAGTAATGTTTAGTTCCGCATCGCTCGATAGATGGCGTGCTCGATAGATGGTAGCCGTGCATTTAAACGGAGCAACGCCATCTTTTAGCTCGTTCGATTAGCTTCACGCCAAGCCGATTAGTGTTTTTTGAATGATTTTTTAATACAGTTGAGGATTCGCTCGTGGCCGATCCACTGCCTATATTCTACGCGAGTTAGTGCCTATCCGTGCGGACCGCTATTTTTAACTGTTCTCTCGCTGTGTGTGTACAGGAGGCCTATCAGATTCCTGTACGGACACTAGGGGAGCCGCCCCGTGCTGCCCGGAAAATACATTTATTAAGCACAGACTAAAAGGCACTGCGGTGCCAATCCAGGCCCCGGGGCCTGCCGCGAACACAGGCCGTGCACCACATGTACGCGCCTCTGGACCAGAGATTTGTCCCCGGATAAGTCACTTCGATCCGGGCCTCGGCCCACCGCGGGACGAGCGGCTGCCGCTAAATTTATGTCGCCACCGGCATCACCTAAACCTTCACTCGGCTTCGACTTCGAGTTTGAGCTCGGAGTCAGGCCACAGCGACGAAGGAGAAGCTCTGGCGAGACTGCGTCAGAAGAGGCAAAACGGTACTGCTTAGACCCGCCGCGGCCACCGCGCGATAGCGTGGAAGGAGGGACGCATCATAATGCTGCCCAAGGCGGGAAAGAGCATCCTGCAGCCGGCGAGCTATCGGCCTATTACTCTGCTGTCGACAATATCCAAGGTGTTCGAGGTACTCCTGCTGCGACACCTACAGCCGCACATAGAACCGAGACCGGAACACTTCGGGTTTCGGGCGGACCATAGTACGACGCTCCAGTTGTCGAGGGTACTGCATCACCTCGCAACAGCGCGTAACAAGAAGGAATCCTCGGTGGCAGTATTCCTCGACATGGAGAAGGCCTTCGACCGTGTATGGCACGAGGGCATGATCTATAAACTATCGACATCAGACGCGCCCCGTCGCTGTTCCTCTAGTTCCCAGAATCTGCTGAGCAACTGGTCAGTCTCTAATTTAGTATGTGAGACAACAACATGATTTGAACTTTGTGAGGCATCATTACATGTTTGTCCTGAAATCAACCATCCAAGATGTGAATTAAGTGCAATCATTGCGTTGTGCCTAAGTAAACCATCCAGCATTCAGCGTGAGTGTACTTCTGCCCCCAACAAGATATCTATACATCCTGGCCTTTGTGGATCAGCAAGTTTCATGGTACTCAGAAGAGTACAGGAATCCATAGATACTTCACGTGCGGGCAATAATGACGTCAATCGTTTGAGTACAAAAGCTTGTGTAGTAATTATGTGTGAAGAATCATAAATAGAGTGAAATTCAAGGTTGACCATCGACTTCGTTGTTATTGTTTTCTCGTTAGATATCCCAGTAATTCTACCATTAACAGCAATGCGATCAAGATGCAGCAGTTGCGCAGTTGTTTCAGTCACAAGTGATGCCTGGGATCCTGGATCAATCAAGGCTCTAAGTTGGTAAGTAGATCCATTTTTAGCAATAACAACAACACGAGCTGTCGCTAAAATAACTTGTTGTAACGTGCTCTGTAGCTGTGCTTGTCTTGGCACGGCCGAGTTCGTAAAATGCAAGAGTGTGTGATGACGTCTACCACATTTCCTACAGGTTGTGCTTTGCTTGCATTGACTCACTGAATGACCCTTAACAAGACAGTTAAAGCAGATATTATTCTTTTTGACAAAATCATAACGTTGTGAGATTTCCAAATTAGAAAATTCTTTGCAGTGGCAATTGTAATGGTGTTGTGAACAAAAAGTGCAGGTGCTTTCAATTTCAGTGGCGAACGATTTCATTGGAACAGATTTTGCTTGGGTTGAGGTGGGTTTCACTGACTCCTTTTTTGTTGTATCCTTTCTAGCACTGTTGATAACTTCCATGGCTCTGAATCGGCTTTTTAGTAGTGAGGCTAAAGTCTCAAAGGTTGGTATGTCTCGTGATGAACCAAGGGACTGTTCCCAAAGTTTGTGAGTTTCAATGTCAGTTTTAGAGACAACAATGTGAATTACTACAGCATCCCACTTATCTATTTCAATACCACGATTATTTAGCGAATTCAAGCATTCGCGTGTGGTGTCTAGAGTGCTTTTCAGGCTTTGAGCATATTCGTTAGTCATTTTACGCTGATAAAGAAGACGATTCAGGATGTTACCGACAATTATCCGCTTATTTTCGTAACGGTTTTCAAGTGTCTCCCAAGCCTTATCATGGTTAGCTGCGGTAAGTGTGAAGTGTTTTAATAGCTGCTCAGCCTCTCCCGTAATACTGGACTTCAAATAATGGTGTTTCTGAATTTTTGATAGGTTATATCATTGTGAACAAGGGATGTGAAGATGTCTCTAAAGCTGAACCATTCAGTGGAGTTACTTAGGTAAACTTAGGTATGTTAATCGGCGGTAACTTCGTTTTGTTTTTTATCCCTTCAGTTGTTTCATCGGGACATATGACCGAAGTTGCAGCCTGCTGTGACTCCTTTTGTGTCAACTCGATCAAGCATTCTTTAATCGCAGTTTTAAAATCAAGATAAATTTCTTCGGTCGCATCAAAATTTGCAATAGGATCAAACTTAAATTGTTCTAGAACCTCCGTGGAAACACTCTTCAAAATATCGTCGTGTTGTTTATTATACGTATCCCAATATTCAGTCAATGTGTGTAATCTCGTTTCTAAATAACGTTGTTTATAACGCAACTTTGAAGTTTTCTTTGTGTTGCTATACAACTAAGCAATCCGCTCACTCAATTGTTTTTGTGCCGTACACAATTGCGACATGTTTATAGTTAAAGTAAATCAATGTGAATTTTCTAAGTTCGTAAACCAGGAAGAATTAACTATGTCACTGAAGCTAAAATTTCCAAGTGTCCAAAACGCAAAATCACACAAAGTCAGAGAGTTCAGAGAGAATTATTTTCAAAGTCAAATTCACTGACGCAATTTTTTTTAAGTATTTTAATTAACATATGCCTATGTTAGTTAAAATACTTACAAAAATTTGCGCAAATCACTAAGTTATAACTAAATTCCCTAAGTCCACACAACTTAGATATCCTATTTAAACAGTGGAAAAGTGATCCCAAAAATAATAATAAACGATTGCAGTACACTAAATGCAGAAATAAAACTCAGAAGCTTATAAATATGGCCAAAAATAAAAGTAGGCGCGAAACGATAACAAGTTGTAAGGGAGACATGAGAAAAATATGGAATAATATAAATAATTGGCTTGGCAGGTCTAAAATGGGAGTAGATTCTGTAATAGAAAAACACTTTTGTAAAAATGAATCATTTCAAACTATTTGTAACAAATTCTGTGAAACCTTTACGAATGAAGTCGATATGATCAAACATAAATGTCAACATAATTTTTTGGACAGAACGAGCTATGTTAATGTTTGTAATGTAAGTTTCAGATTTAAAAAAGTGCTACCTAAAGACGTAAAAACTGTTATAGAGAAATTAGACTGCAACAAGTCGCCGGGGTAAGATGGTATTAGAGTTAAAGATCTAAAACAAATAAAAGAACAAATCAGTCCAGTAATAGCTTATTTTATTAATATTAGTGTTAAACAATCTCAGTATCGGGATGAACTTAAAGAGTCAATTGTCAGGCCAATATTTAAACAGGGATCCCATCAAGATTATGGCAATTATAGCAATACCTATAGCAATTTCAAATACGGTAAACAAAATAGTGGAAAAAATTATAGTTAAACAACTCGCTAGTTTTTTGGAAAACAATTGTATTTTAAACGATGTCCAACACGGTTTTAGACTCAATAGAAGTACTGCAACTGCGCTAGAGAAATTCAAAGACGAAGTCAATAATCGTCTTGATGAAAAAAAGATAGTTATGGTTATATTTACAGACTTCAAAAAAGCATTTGATAAATTGGACCACGACGGCTGGTTGCAGGCTATGAATGCATGTGGTATAAGGGGCCTCATGAACGCATGGTTTAGCAAGCACCTAGAGAACAGATCACTCAGAGTATGTGTCAGTGGAACAGAAAGTGTACGGGGCGACATTAAATTCGGTGTTCCGACCGGTTCAGTATACGGACCATTAGAATACATAATGCACGTCAATAGCATGTTTAATGTGTTAAGAAAATGTAAGGCATATATGTACGCTGATGATACTTGCCTAGTTTATAGCCATAATAATATTAATCTCATACAGCAAGCTATGCAAAACGATTTTGACAATGTGGTTCAGTGGGCACATGATAATGGCAATATAATAAATGTAAGTAAAACTAAGTGGATGCTTATTCACTCGCCGTATCACAAAAATAAAAATAGTTTGTTAGTGCAAGTAAAAGGTCACTCGTATGAATGTCTGCATAGCAATGAGCAATTTTGCCAGTGTTTATGTTTAGAAACAGTTACCTCTTATAAGTACCTAGGACTAGTAATAGATAGCACATTCACATGGAATCTGCATGTTAATAGTGTTTGCAACAAGCTACGTTTCATTTTGGGTAAAATGAAAAATCTCAAATATGTTGTCAGCAGAAAAGTACTGTATACCTTGTATTACGCACTGGCTGACTCAATTATTAGCTATGGCTTGGGTGGATATGGTCTCACATTCCCTACACACTTAAATAAAATTAACATCTTGCAGATAAGGTTACTAAAACTACTTAGGTACAGATGAAAAAACTAAGAAAGCATTAAATAAAAACTATGAAGAACTGTTCACAATTTGTAAAGTACTACCGATCCATCTTAAAACTAAATTAAATATCTTAACTGAATAATTTAATAATCATCACCACAAAGTGCCCTCCTTGGACCTCCGCCAGCGTCGGACGGAATGTCCGAAACGCGGGCGGAACTCGCCCGGTTGACAGCCGCTATGGAGCTTCTCCGGAAGGAGAATGAGGAGCTCCGAGCAGAACTGGCCAAGCTCCGCGGAGCCGCCCCTCAGGAGACTCCGCAGGGGGGAGAGCAGCATGGGCAGGGGCGGCCCCTGCCTGCTGAGGACCGGGTCCTGTCCTTGGTGCGGCGGGAGCTGGATGCCTTTCGGGCGCGGTTTTCCGCCCTAGAGGCCGTCGTACTGCGCCCCCCATTAGCGGCGAGCCAGCCGGCCTCGGGCCAGCGGAAGGTGGCATCATATGCCACCACTGCAGCTGCCCCGACCAAACCAGGGTCGTCGGGGCAGACCAAGGGCAGGGCGGCCACAGAGGCGGCGAGGGCACCGGCCCAGGCTGCGAGTGCACCGACCCAGGCGGCGAGGGCACCGGCCCAGGCTGCTAGGGCACCGGCACAGGCGGCGAGGGCCCTAGCCCAACAGCCGCCCCCGCCTCCTAATTCTTTTCCGGCCGACGCCGAATGGCAAGTAGCCGGCGAAAAGAAGAAGGCGGGTAAGGCCGCAAGGGCGGCCAAAAGGAAGGCGAGGCGGCAGCGGCGCAAGGAGCGAAGTGTCGCGGCTAGGCTCCGCGCCCCGAAGTCCGCAGCTGTAGTGATCACACTACAGCCGGAAGCGGAAAAAAAGGGCGTGTCCCACCGTGACGTTCTCGCCAAGGTGGGGCAGGCTGTGGACCTGGAGGCGCTCGGCGCCAAGAATGGCCTCAGGCTGAAAGTAACCGCGACCGGGGCCCGGATGCTGGAAGTCCCTGGTGCGGACAGCGGCCCGGCCGCTGACGCTCTGGCCGAAAGGCTCAGAGCATCCATAGACGCGGACGAGGCGCGGGTGTCCAGGCCCACCAGGTGCGCTGACATGCGCATCTCGGGCCTGGACGACTCGGTGACGAAGGCACTGGTCGTGGCCGCTGTCGCTAGGACGGGGGGGTGCTCTGCCGAGCAGGTTAAGGTGGGCACCATCCGTCCTGACTTCGCGGGGATGCAGGCCGTGACGGTGAGCTGCCCCGTGTCGGCGGCCAAAAAGGTTGCCGAGGAGGGCCGAAGGCTTTTGGTGGGCTGGGTTTCCGCGCAGGTCAAACTGCTGGAACCCAGACCTCTGAGGTGCTACCGCTGCCATGTGGGTCACCACGTGGGAGTAAAATGCACCTCGGAGGTGGACCGCAGCGGTAACTGCTACCGCTGTGGTCAGCCCGGTCACGAGGCTGGCTCGTGCACTGCCGCGCCGCACTGCGTCGTATGTGCGGCTGCTGGCAAGCCAGCTGACCACCGGATTGGGGGCAAGGCCTGCGCCAAACCCGCCAAAGCCGGAGGCAGGGGCAAGCCCTCCGCCACCGCCGTCACCGCCGCAGCCGCCGCCACTACTGGCGCCGCCGCTGCCGTTGCCGCCGCGACAGGGTCCTCAGGGCCGAAACTGCGTTAAGCGGACGCCCGCGCGGTTCTATACAAAAGTGCTCCGCGCGGGTCACCCGCAGCAGCAGTTTTGTATAGAACCGCGCGGGCGTCCGCTTAACGCAGTATCGGCCCTCACAGGGGGCTCGGGAGGGGGCTGAAATGGACTGCCAATAACGGATCCATTACGCCTCCTCCAGGCGAACATCAACCACTGCGCTGCAGCTCAGGACTTATTGCTCCAGAGCATGGCGCAGTGGTCGATTAACATCGCCGTGGTCGCTGAGCCGTACTTTGTCCCGCCCAGGGATGACTGGGTGGAGGACCTGAGCGGCTCAGTGACCCTAATTTCGTCGGCCGCCGCCGGTACTCCGTCCCTCGAGGCTGTCAAGAGAGGACGGGGTTGCGTGGCAGCACCGTTCGGGGAGATTGTCGTGGTAGGGGTGTACTTCTCCCCGAACCGAACTCTCGCCGAGTTCCACAACTCCCTTGCGGAGTTGAGAGTCGTCGTCGTCGGGTTCGGTTCCCTCCCGGTGCTTGTTCTCGGGGACTTCAATGCCAAGAATGTGGCTTGGGGTTCCCGGTATACAGACACACGGGGCAGGATGACTGGGCACTGGAGACAGGCCTGGTCGTCCTTAATCGGGGTTCTGTCCCCACGTGTGTGCGGATGCGGGGTGAATCAGTCGTGGACCTTTCGTTCGCCAGCCCCGCTCTGTCGCCGCGTGTCGCCGACTGGCGCGTCATGGAGGGGGTGGAGACCTATTCCGACCACCGGTACATCCGGTTTGACGTCTCCGCCCGTCATGCTCCGGAGGTGACCGAGGTAGAGATGAGAGTGGCGGTACGTAGGCTGAATGCCAAGAATACCGCCCCAGGACCCGACGGCTTACCTGGGAAAGCATGGGTCCTGGCCTTGGAGGCTCTCGGGCCTCGACTAAGAGGGCTACTAAGCGCATGCTTGGAGAGGGGCCAGTTCCCACTTCGATGGAAGACGGGGAAACTGGTCCTCATTAAGAAGCCGGGGCGCCCTGCGGACTCTCCGTCTGCCTACCGGCCCATCGTGCTCCTCGACGAGGTGGGCAAGCTCTTTGAAAGAGTAATTGCAGACCGCCTTGTCGGGCATCTGGTGCGGGTGGGGCCGGATTTGACGGAGAGCCAGTTTGGCTTCCGCAGAGGGCGCTCTACGGTGGACGCCATCATGCGCGTGCGGGCCCTCACGACGGGGGATGCTGTGGCCCAGGGTGGGGTCGTCTTGGCGGTGTCTTTAGACATCGCCAATGCCTTCAATACCCTGCCCTGGAGTTGCATTAGAGAGGCACTCCGGTATCACGGGGTGCCGATCTACCGACGTGTGGTCGAGGCCTACCTGACGGACAGGGCCGTCATCTACCCCGGTCACCTGGGAGAATGGAACCGGCGAGAGATGTCGTGCGGTGTCCCACAGGGATCGGTCCTGGGGCCGTATCTGTGGGATATCGGATACGACTGCTGAGGACCGGGTCCTGTCCTTGGTGCGGCGGGAGCTGGATGCCTTTCGGGCGCGGTTTTCCGCCCTAGAGGCCGTCGTACTGCGCCCCCCATTAGCGGCGAGCCAGCCGGCCTCGGGCCAGCGGCGACCTCCCCGACGCACAGTGGATCGTCCCCATACAAGAGGTCGGACATAGAATCAAAAATTGAAAAAGTATTTAATTTAAAAAAAAAAAAAAATACAGTTGCATTCCTCTAATAAAGAACAACAAAAATTGTTAGCACACTTTTTTTATTTGACCAGCACTTTAGGAGCGATTCGATGAAAACTGTTATTTTTGTATGGAAACGAACACAAAAATGTCTGTATCTCATGATTCCCTCCCTGTTTCGATTTGCGGTTTTCACTATTGTTATTAACCCATTTTATGCCACATTTTCTTCAAGGACACATGGTGCCCCTAAAGCGCCCCTTCCGAGATATTTTGCCTATAGTAACTATCTTTGTTATTGTATTATTGATGGAATGGAGGTACATTAAGTATACTTATTACTGAGAATTAGTCATCACTAAGTAGCTCTTTAAATATCAGGTGCATTTGTGAGTACTTTAATGACTTATGAACGCTTTTGTTGTAATATAACAAAAGCGTTAATGAGTCATTACGTAACGACTACCAGTACTTGCTTAATCTAATTCGTTATTGTAATTACTGAGAATTACACATAATTAAGAAGTTATATGAAGAAAAGGCGCATTAGTGAGTTTTATATAGTGAAAAAAATATCGGTAATAACTTGTGACATCGCATTAACAATAACACGTCGAAGTGAAAAGAAAAGTTATTTTTTACTTATATAACACTGTAAAATATCATTAAACCTTAAAGTAAATTACAATTAAACCTATAATAATTTATAAATAAAAAATAAAACAACTACTTATAACTAAATCATAAACTAAATTATAATAAAAAATAAATAAATTAATACTAACATTTAGTCATTTAGTTACTAACAATTATATTAGGTAGGTAATATAGTAAGACTTAAAATATATTTTGTTCATCTTCATCAATAACGACATCATGATCATTATTGTCGTCATCTTCTTCAATGTCACTACATTCTGAAACTGCTCCAACTATTGTATCAGTTGAAATGTCAATGAGCTCCAATTCACTCCGATCATGTATGAGCAAATCGTCCAGTTCTCTAAATGAAGATTTTTTCACTTTATTGGTCATCTTCGGTCGTAGGCTCGTTAGAAGAGGATCGGAAGATAACAGAAGATTATGAAGAATGTCTTCATTAGTGGCGATGCTGCTGTGCTTTCGTGTATGATTTTCTCTAAATTTACGAAAATCCTTGTTTCTTGCTTCAGATGCTTCTTCAGACAAAAAACCTATAGGCACTACTGATAGGTGCTCCACTATCTGCGGTCCATGAATCAGCAATTTATGTAAACTTGATGGCATGTTATACCATGGATATAACTGTACGAATAAGTTTGCTGTTTCATCACAATATAATTTGAATTTAAGGATTTCAATTTTTTCGCCTGAGGAAATGCATTGCAATATTACGGCGAGTCTTCTAATTAAATTGATGTCTAATTTTGTAATTTCCGCAGTCGTTTCAGGATTTGCAAAAAACCTTCTAGCAGCATTTCCAGTGTTTGTATTGCCACTACCCTGCTTTACAACATCCAGAAGTAAGCCTGTGTTTCTTCGGAAAGCTTCTTGAATAGCTTCTTTCTTATCTTTAACAATTTTTTTATTGTCGTCACCTTTTGCTTGCCATGATTTTATGTCCAATCTGTAGGCAATGTGTAATAAACACTCCATAGAACGAATCCAAGCATGCAACGAACTAAATCCATGCTTGTATAAATCTTCATTCACAGGTTTAGCTCTCACTTCTTCCAAGTTATTCATCTCGCTTGGGCGAGCTTTGCACAAATCACACACTGCTGCCGATGTTCCAGATATGATTGAATGCACCTTACCATCAATCATGGTTAACCACAGATCGTGCGTAACAGTAGCATTGCCGCAATCAGTTGGGTTCAGTCCACGAATCTCGGTCGTAAATATATTCATTTCAGCCTTTACATTTTCTTCCGTTTCTTTCATAAATGTAAATGAAATCGGGCGACAATATGTGGTTGACGATGGCCGATCATTCTGCCACACTGTACTTCCACTAGAAGTCACTAACTTAAGAGGTACAAGACTTGCCATAAATACACTGGATAAATCTTGTTCACTTGTTGTTGTCCTTTGATGATAAATGCTTTGATTCGAAGCTCCATCAAAACCCCATTTACTGTGAAGCACAAGTTGTTCACCAGGATCAAAATTCGATTCAAGTGAATCGATCAGCCTCCTAACTGTAAGATCAAGGAGGGCTTGGAGTCGTATTTTTGCGGAAGTATCAGTAACAGTTACGTCTTCTTTTGCCGGGTAACACTTAAGTTTTTCTTTCACTAACATGTAATAGCTTGGGTATTTCGCATGACCTTCTTTAAAACTAAAGTCCCTAAGTGTGATGTAACGCCACTTGGATAACTGCATGTACACGTAAAGAGCAAGTGCTTTGTGAGTAGGAACTTCACGCAGCAAAGTATTCTGTTTAGTTTGCAGGACATTCAAAACTGTTGAGACGTGTTCAGGATTTTCCAGTAAATGTTTCATTATTCTGGCCACATCATTTTTTCCGGCAGACTTAAGTACACTTTCAACAGTATGTAAAAGCTCATCTGGACGACTGCAACTAGCAATACTTTCATCAACACGTCTTCTTTTCTGTCTACTCGATAAATCTTCAAAGCGTTTGCGAGTAGATTTATATGTTGAGGTTGATGCATCCGATTTTGATGGACTGATTACCTCTTCTGCCTCATTTTCAGCTTCTTCAGTGTGAACAATATTTTCCTTAAAGCAATTTGGCCAAATTATATCGGAACTTAACCACTCTCTGTTCTTGTCCATGAACTTGTCGCCTGTCCTTCTTGATTGCACCCATTTGGAGTAAATCCGATAGCAAAATCGTCGACACCAGTTCTTTAGATCCGACACATCATTTTCACTTAACTGGACGTTACTATTTGACTTCAATGTGTTAAATAAATTTTCATAATCACGAAGATCTTTATGATTACGAAGAGCAACATAAAGATCTAGATAAGTAGAAAACCCACTGAAAGCCATAATGACAACACTTGGTAGAGGTGGTAATTACAACTGAACTATATTTGCCAAACACACTAAAATATATAGGGCAGCAAATTTGCAACTAGCAATGAATTTGATAAGCTAATGATGACATGAGCTAATCACAATGCAGAACTTAAGGGCTGTTAATTGTTTAAACGTGTTTTACCGCGTCCGTGTGACTGGTTGCTATGTGTTTTTCTGTAGGCGCATCACGACGCTAAATCCTATAGCGCCGCTTTCTTCACTACATCTAAGCGGTCTGTCCCCGCCAGGTGAGACCCCCAGTTACCTGGAGGAGGCCCAGCGAGGACGACCAGCGACTTAGATGTCGGCTCGACGCACCTACAGGACGGAATGTAGCCACCCCTCGCCCTGCTTACAGATCTAGCCGTTTACAGATTGAGGGATGAACTGTCGTGTATGTGTGAGCGGTTTGAAATGTAGAATTACACCGCTCAGTGTCAACGCGCATCGCGGCCCGCACCGCGCCTGCGCGTGTTGTGTAAGCGTCTGTATAGTTAAGGTTGTCTGTATATTAGTTACGTGACATGCTTATATTAACCTAGAACACGCCACGCAACAGATGTGTGTGTACATCTGTAGAGTCTTATTATATCGAGTAAGCTGCGTGTAACCTGGATGCAGCTTACCCGAGGCGTCAGTCCGGAGTGGGATCGCAGTCCGCTACCAGGTCGCGGGGCAGGGGTCGCGCGTCAGGGGGGCGCGCATGCAATGGCGCTATCTGCCTGACATGGGGCCAGGCAGAGGCGTCGGCACGCGCGAAAATCCCCTTCGCGAGGCGCCGCACAAACTTATCCAAGCTCTCAATCTCGAGATCCCGGTGAGGGACATGGTTTCTCACAAAACGTGGAGCCTCAACTATTGTCCGCAGCGCAAGATTCTGTTGCGCGCGGAGCGTCTTGCGGCTCGACTCATTTGTGAGAGCGAACCACGCCAGGGCGGCGTACGTCAAGATTGGGCGTACGTACAGCTTGTACACGCCCAGCTTGACGCGCGTCGGGATGCGGGATGAGAGCACAGGTTTAAGAAGGGCGCGGGCTACCCTACCCTGCGCGGCGACCTTGCGGACATGCGGTCCCATAGTAAGCCGACGATCGACGGTCACACCTAGGTATTTAGCCCGGGGCGCCCACGCGATGTCGGCTCCGTGAAGTTTCAAGGGTGGCGGGAGCGGGGCCGACCCGGTGAACAGCGCCTGCATCTTACCCACGTTAACCGAAAACCGCCACTTCGACAGCCACTCGGGGAGTGTATCGAGAACGCGCTGCATTTTGACTGCCGCAGACTTCGCATTAAGCGAAGCGTGAAGCTGAACGCGCTGTACGCGGACGATGCCGCGTACAGCGCGTTCAGCTTCATCTCTTAGAAACGAGATTAGACACATTGACTGAATATTGGGATACGTATAATAAACAACACGACGATATTTTGAAGAGTGTTTCCACGGAGGTTCTAGAACAATTTAAGTTTGATCCTATTGCAAATTTTGATGCGACCGAAGAAATTTATCTTGATTTTAAAACTGCGATTAAATAATGCTTGATCGAGTTGACACAAAAGGAGTCACAGCAGGCTGCAACTTCGGTCATATGTCCCGATGAAACAACTGAAGGGATAAAAAACAAAACGAAGTTACCGCCGATTAACATACCTAAGTTTACCTAAGTAACTCCACTGAATGGTTCAGCTTTAGAGACATCTTCACATCCCTTGTTCACAATGATTTATAACCTATCAAAAATTCAGAAACACCATTATTTGAAGTCCAGTACTTCACACTTACCGCAGCTAACCATGATAAGGCTTGGGAGACACTTGAAAACCGTTACGAAAATAAGCGGATAATTGTCGGTAACATCCTGAATCGTCGTCTTTATCAGCGTAAAATGACTAACGAATGTGCTCAAAGCCTGAAAAGCACTCTAGACACCACACGCGAATGCTTGAATTCGCTAAATAATCTTGGTATTGAAATAGATAAGTGGGATGCTGTAGTAATTCACATTCTTGTCTCTAAAATTGACATTGAAACTCACAAACTTTGGGAACAGTCCCTTGGTTCATCACGAGACATACCAACCTTTGAGACTTTAGCCTCACTACTAAAAAGCCGATTCAGAGCCATGGAAGTTATCAACAGTGCTAGAAAGGATACAACAAAAAAGGAGTCAGTGAAACCCACCTCAACCCAAGCAAAATCTGTTCCAATGAAATCGTTCGGCACTGAAATTGAAAGCACCTGCACTTTTTGTTCACAACACCATTACATTTGCCACTGCAAAGAATTTTCTTATTTGGAAATCTTACAACGTTATGATTTTGTCAAAAAGAATAACATCTGCTTTAACTGTCTTGTTAAGGGTCATTCAGTGAGTCATTGCAAGCAAAGCACAACCTGTAGGAAATGTGGTAGACGTCATCACACACTCTTGCATTTTACGAACTCGGCCAGTGCCAAGACAAGCACAGCTACAGAACAGAGTGAGCCAGAAACACGCGAGACTGTCACCATGAAAGCTGAAACAAATAATGTACAACAAGTTATTTTAGCGACAGCTCGTGTTGTTGTTATTGCTAAAAATGGATCTACTCACCAACTTAGAGCCTTGATTAATCCAGGATCTCAGGCATCACTTGTGACTGAAACAACTGCGCAACTGCTGCATCTTGATCGCATTGCTGTTAATGGTAGAATTACTGGGATATCTAACGAGAAAACAATAACAACGAAGTCGATGGTCAACCTTGAATTTCACTTTATTTAAATAGAGTGAAATGACCATCGACTTCGTTGTTATTGTTTTCTCTTTAGATATCCCAGTAATTAATTACTACACAAGCTTTTGTACTCAAACGATTGACGTCATTATTGCCCGCACGTGAAGTATCTATGGATTCCTGGACTCTTCTGAGTACCATGAAACTTGCTGATCCACAATTCCACAAGCCAGGATGTATAGATATCTTGTTGGGGGCAGAAGTACACTCACGATGAATTCTGGATGGTTTACATAGACACAACGCAATGGTTGCACTTAATTCACATCTTGGATGGTTGATTTCAGGACAAACATGTAATGATGCCTCACAAAGTTCAAATCATGTTGTTGTCTCACATACTAAATTAGAGACTGACCAGTTGCTCAGGAGATTCTGGGAACTGGAGGAACACACACAGATTAAAAGACCGCTTACACAATTGGAAAGTCAGTGCGAAGAGCATTATAAAGAAACTCACACTCGGAACGCTGAGGGTCGTTACATACTTCGTTTGCCTTTCAAGAACGCGAACCAACTAGGTGACACAAAGGGTTTAGCACGCTGTCTTAAAGGAGTCCAGCACTAGCACGAAGCTGCGCGTAGTCTTCGATGGAAGCGCCAAACCTGGAACAGGAACGCCCTTGAATGATGAACTGATGATTGGTCCCTTGCAACAAAATATAAAGGATTTAGTAACGAGGTGGAGAACACATAAAATTTGTTTGGTAGCGGTCATTCAACAAATGTACAGGCAGATATTAATTAATCCTAGTGATGCTGAGTATCAACGAATCGTGTGGCGAGAGAATCCAGATGAAGCAATTAAAGAATACAGGTTACTTACCGTCACTTATGGAACACCTGTGCACCTTACTTTGCAATTAGAACTTTTCACCAGCTGTCCAATGATGAGAAGGAAGAGTTTCCTATTGTAGCGCCGCTACTGCGTACAGATTTTTATTTGGATGACTTGATGTCAGGGACATCCAATGAAGACGACACAATTACTCTGCAAAAACAAATAACTGAACTATTACAAAAAGGTGGATTTTTTTTATACAAACGGTCGTCAAACAGTGCAAAGGTATTGTCACAAATTCCAAACGCCGATAAATCTAATCAAACTGTTGTTAACATACATGTTGTAGGTAATAGGGTTGAATTTTGTTAGCACTGTGTCAATGTATTTTAAAATGAAATGCGTCTATCCTTTACAAGGTTTATTGGCAACTAAACTACATAGGTTCATGCGTTTCTTTAAGTATCCTAAATTGGCTTTAACATAAGCCGCCCACCAAAAGACTATGATAGTCCTTTAAAAACAATATATATTAAGTTAAGTTACATGCAAAATGAAGCTAGATAAGTTGAACAATCATCTCATCTGGTACTGTATCGATTGGTAAAGCACACAACTTTGTCACACACCGCTTGGTTACACTATCACCGCTCTTTATGCTATACACTCTGGTTAGACCGTAAGGGCCCCCCGGCCCTTACGGTCCAACCAGATGCTTGTCAGTAATGCGTCCCATGGACCATTTTCCCGGCGGGAGGTTGTCTTGCTTGATCTCTTCTTCGCGTTTTACCCATTTTGGTCTCTGCTGGAGTCTCGTAAGGTACTTGTTCTGCCATCTTGACCAGAAGTCACTCAACAATTTCTAAGTAAATTGCCAGCTTGTCAAATTGCTTGTTTTTGCGTCCTTTATGTTTGGGTTTGGCACGGTGACTGGTGCTTCTGTTATTAAAAAATGACCAGGTGTCAGTGCTTGCATGGTATCGTCGTCCATTAGACATAACGGACGCGAGTTCAGACATGCTTCTATTTTGCAGAGAACCGTCGTCATCTCTTCGAATATCAAGTTTGTAGTGAGACCTCTCTTCATGTGATATTTTATGGATTTTACTCCGGCCTCCCATAGTCCTCCGAAGTAAGGTGAATATGGTATAAAATGCCACTGAGTCCCGTCGTTAGCAAGTAATTCAGCGATTTTTCCATCAAATTGCAAACCAGCTTCTTTTCAGGCTTCATATAGTTGTTTGTTAGCGCCAACAAAATTTCGCCCTTGGTCGCTCCACAGATTTATGCATTTTCCTCTGCGGGCACAAAATCTTTTGAAGGCGCCTATGAATACTGCTGTACTTAAGTCCCCAACCAATTCCAAATGTAGTGCCGGTTGGTAGAAATGCAAATAAATATGGCTATATAGGCCTTGCTAGTTCTGGCTCCTCTGCCCTTACTCATCAATATTTGGAATGCTCCCGCAAAGTCGACACCTGAATTGAGGAATGCTCGTGCTGGTTTCACTCTCTTGGTAAGTCACCCATTACTTGTGTTCTCACTTTTGCATTAAGTTTAGCGCATACCAAACAACGATGGATGTATTGTTTGACCAGCGGTTTTGCTCGCAGTATCCAATACTTGGATCTGAGGTAAGTAAACATCAACTGTATACCTCCATGCAACGTCTTCGAGTGGGCTTCTGCTATTATAAGATAGTAAGTTTACTGTTACAACCCAGAATGATTGGATGCTTGCATTAGTCACTCAAATGATGTTTCAATGTTTTCATTTAATTTCTTTTGTTTCAGGAATCTTCGGCAATAGCCTACCTATTCTGCCGTCCTTACCAAAAGTGCAATAACTCAAGTTTTGCACCAAATTGAGATAAGTACATATTCGGAACTAGCTGCTGCCCGCGGCTTCGCACGCGTGAGTGTCGGAAATTACCCCATACATCCCCATGGGTTTTAAGTATAAATATTGAGTTTCGAGTTAATCGGACAGCGCGTTAAAATTCTTCCATACAAACACTGACACCCACCAATCCCCCTTTAGGGGGTAATTTAGAAAAACAAAAAACTACAAACTTAATAATTTATTTAGATAACTATTCGTGCGAAGTTTCTTGTTTATTACCTCAAGGAATAAGATTTTTCATACAAACTTTCATCCCTTATTTTACCCCCTTAGGGGTTGAATTTCGAAAAATCCTGATACACGTTATTCTTAATTTTTGAGTTTAAGTATAAATATTGAGTTTCGAGTTAATCGGACAGCGCGTTAAAATTCTTCCATACAAACTTTGACACCCCCCAACCGTAGGATAGGATACTTTTCTGGGATAAAAAGTACCCAGTGTGGTGCCCAGGATATTAAAGAATAATTATACCAAGTTTCATCGTAATCGAACCGGTAGTTTTTGCGTGATACCTGAACAAACAGACAGACAGACAGACAGACAAAAAAAATTTTAATCACACTTTTGGGTTCGGTGTCGGTCTAGTAACACCCCCTGCCATTTATTTTTTTGATATTTTCAATGTACAGAATTTTCACTTCTACAGATTTATTATAAGTATAGATATAGATTAGCAGAACGAGATCTATATATTCTTTTTAGACACTTTTTACGTATCTATGACGTAGCCGGTTTTAATACTAAGTCTAACTACAATATCTAGGTCGATGCTTTATGATTTACATATCAAGACCGAAATAACTATAGATAGGAATAACTTACTTACGCTATTTAGTAATTTTACTAACTATATCTGCAATAAGTATAGTTACTATATTTATAATTAGCATAGCTCGTCATTTGGAATATTCATTGACTAGTTATAAGTGCAATATGTTTGAGTTATTGCAGATATGATACGGATCCTTATTTTCGGTAAATAATGTGCTAATTATTTGTGCAATAAGTACAGTTATTGCATTTATAACTACCATATTTCGTTTCTTGTGATTCTCATTTACTAGTTATAAGTACAATAAGCTTGAGTTATTGCAGTTATCTTAAGGGACCTTATTAATAATTATGGGATGAATACTAAAATTGATTTAGTAAGTAGATATCTTGCATTTATTTGTAGGAAGATTAAACGAATACAGTATACCTACGCGAAATAAATTGCAATAAATTCACTATTTATTGCGTTCATAACTAGCACCAGGAGGTGAGGGGGGTACGAGGGGAGTAAAATATTTCGTGCAAACGTCAGTCGCGGCGCTCGCTTACATCGAGTCGGACGAACACACGCACGTGCGACCAGTTTGGGCGGTAAGTACCTAACGTATTTTAATATTACAATAATATTATGTTTACATATTACGGATATTAATACGCTATGATGTTATTAGCCAGTGTTACTTTATTTAGTTATTAATAGACACACACACATTGTTTTAATTACCTAATTATTCGCTGACTAACAAAATATATAATATTATTTTGCTTCAAAATAGAAGAATGATATAGGCACATATAGGTAACTAAAAACTTGCTATTAGAAGTAATCTCTGTAATGTACTTAAATGTTGATATAACTTTGAAGAGAGATGCCACACGGCCGTTGACCACGCTCCATCGTTTTATACACCATTTGATTGGCAATGCAAAATGCGCGCCGCGCGCCGGGCGCGGCGGAGTGTAGGTAGTTAGGTACGCACCGACGACGACACGACGTTCGCGTAGGTAACTAGCTCGTGGCGCTTCTACCGGTTAATTGCATTTTGCGATTATTACGTTATCACTTCCTTTTTTTTTTAAGAGATACAATACTGTGCAAGCTTTTGATGAATAGTATTTTGTAAGATAAATCACCGGTCCAACGGATTAAAACGATTAATATGTAAGCGTTTATATATAATAGAACTTCGTAGCGTCACCTCTCAGGCGTCACAGCGCACCAGCAACACTCGTGTGGCATCTCTCTTTAGACTTCAAGTCACTCGGATTCAATCTCAGGTAGGTACTCATCACTAACTTTTCCAAAGTTATATTTTTGTTTTCATTGACACGATCTCTGACCGTGAAGGGAAAAGTAAGAAAACCTATAATAAGCCTGCAAGTTCTTGAATATAAGTATAGTTTACTACTCCACACTAGGGTAGCGTAGTGGATGTATTATCACGATGGTTAAGAGCCATTTATAATAGGTAGTTGGCAATGTTAAGAATTTCTCGATAGAAAAATCCAATAACACTTGCCCGGCACGAGAATTAGGCGCTTGTGACCGCTTGACCATTGAGGCATTTAAGTACCCAGTATTATTATGTTTGTTTATATTTATCAGTGTGTGTTTTATGTGTTTTATGCTTTCTTTACGCCTGTTGATTTTTTGTCCCTAAGCATAATATTTCTTTTTTTCAGGCAACACCATGTCCAGAAGAGACAAAATTCTTTCTTTGGCTATTTCGCGAAATCAAAACTTAAAACCACATGTTTCTTCAGCTGAACCTACCAGCCATCAGTTGATTCCAAGGCCATCAATAATTAAACCGTCTACTGTTCAAAAAGTCAAATCTTTTGAAACAACCGTTACCAGACATTCTCTAAAGTGCTATGAAACCCTACCAAACTCCGAAGAAGAATGTGAAAACATGAACAGACCTGTAAATTATTTTGAAGATTCCGACGATAGTGTCATTGATAAAGACTATATCCCTGATTTTATAATTTCAGATTCTGATTCACCCATTTGTATTAAAAGAAATTTACTTGAACATAAAGAAACTAGAGGCAAAAAGACAGAACGTGAACAGACTGAACATGATGAGACTGAACATAATGAGACTGAACATAATGAGACTGAACGTGAAAAAGCAGAACGTGAAGAGGCTGAATATGATGAGACTGAACGTGAGGAGACTGAACATGAAGAGACTGAACGTAAGGAGGCTGAACGTGAGGAGACTGGATATGAAGAGACTGAACATGAGGAGATTGAACGTGAAGAGACTGAACATGAAGATACTGAACGTGAGGAGATTGAACGTGAGGAGATTGAACGTGAGGAGACTGAACGTGAGGAGACTGAACGTGAAAATAGTGAAGTAGAAGAATGCGTAATACCTGAGAATGAGAAAGGACTGACTAAAGCGGGCTTGCCAAGGAAAAGACGTAGATTTGCGCCCTTGCGGATCGACAAAGACAGAAAAAAGAAAATCCTGATGAAAAGCTGTCACTGAAACCACCGTGTGATGGTAAATGTCGTAAAAAATGCACGACTAAGATTTCTGAAGAAATTAGAAGAGATATACATGATCGGTACATAAGATTATATTGGGAGTCTAGAGGTTTATTCATTAAAGGAATGGTCGAATCGAAGGAAATAAAAACAAGAACTACTAAGGAAGGTCGAAATAAGAGAAGAGATGTTTCGTATTACTATCATTTTCAAGTCAAACATGAAAAAATTGATGTTTGCAAAACTTTTTTTTTAACGACATGACACTTGGTTACAACCCACAAAATAACAGACATATTCACTCGGCACTCAGTAAGGAAGTTGATAATCAAAAAGATAAACGAGGATCATACAAACGCCAAAATGTCATAGACAGGGACGTAATCAAGGATCATATACAAAGTTTTAATCCAACAATTTCACATTACCGTCGCGAACATGCCCCTAATAAACTTTATCTGCCGAGTGACATCAATGTAACAATGATGCATCAATGCTTCATTGAAAAATATCCCAATATGTTGGTCTCTTTTGAAACATATCGAAAGGTTGTAAAAGAAATGAATATTTCCTTTGCTCATCTCGGTCATGAAGAATGTGAGCAATGTGCTCTCTTTAAATCGCATACTGGGTGTTCTCAGGAAAACTGTGACCTGTGTATCCAAAACAGTAAACATAAGTCACGATACACGGAATCCAGAGAGGAATATCAACGAGACAAAGAACAAGGTCTTACTGACAAAGACTCCATATACTTTTCTGTAGATCTACAGAAAGTAATCATGTTGCCACGAATGGATCAATATAAAACAGCGATATTTTGTCCTCGTGTTATTTCATTCAACGAAAGTTTCGTTCCACTTGGAGGTAGTAATGGTACAAATGTTCCTTATGCAGTGCTTTGGAATGAAACTGTCTCTGGTAGAAGCCAAGAAGATATCATTTCAGCATTCAGATCGTTTTTTATACATGAACGCGACATGAAACATATCGTTGTATGGGCCGACAATTGCGCGGCCCAAAACAAAAACTGGGCGTTTATGTGTTTTCTGGTGAACATAGTAAATAGTCAGCTGATTGCTGCCGAATCAATTACCGTCAAATATTTTGAACCAGGCCATACGTTCATGTCGGCTGATAGCTTTCACCATCAGGTTGAAATGGCATTAAAAAAGAAAAAGAAAGTTTATGATTTTGATGACTTTGTAGATTCGGTAAAAATGGCCAATTCAAAAAGAAGCATAGTAAAAGTGATGACAGTATCCGATTTTTACAGTTATGAGGATGTGTCGCCTCAGCATAAAATTCGAAACATGGAACCCAGAGTCTATCTAAAAGACATCATGGCAGTCAGAGCCGAAAGAGGAGCATTTACCATAAAGCAAAGAGCTACCCACGTGTCTGATTGGAAAGAACTAGACTTTCTACAAGTCAAAATAATTAAAAACAAATGCTTTCCTAATTTTGCAAACAAAAATTCATCGAGAGGAATAACAAAAGAACGAAAAGATAGAATAATAGCAGACTTAGTACCTTTGATGCCTGAAACCAGGAGAGGCTTTTGGTTAAACTTACCTGAAACGTCCCGAGCTTCGAACCTAGACTAAAAATATTTAATTAGTTATAATTATAAGTTACACTGATAAAAACATTGATCTCAAATTGTGCCTTAAAATAAAAAAACTAGATTACATTTTTTTAAGTTTGTTTTTAATATTAACGATTGTGTACTTTAACTACTATTAAGATTCATTTTGACAAATGAATAAATTTTTGAAATGTTTGTTATTTAATTGTAGTAACCGTTGAATTTTAAATGGTGGCTAATAGACCAGAATTAATAAGTAAAATAGCGAAGTGATTCCCATTGTGATTGTACTGTTTTAGTTAGAAATAAAAAAGATTTAATATGATAAATTATTTTTTTATTCATTAAATTATAACCGATTTCACATTATTTTAAAAACACAACTGAACGCAGATATTATGAGTATACTTGACTTTACCGAAAACAGTTTCATGCTAAATCGGTAAGACTGTAAGAGGTAAAATATCTCTGTTTTTGTAATAGTAACAAGTTAAGACTTTGGCGTTTTAAACTTGTCTCTTACTAATGAAAACCGCAATAAGTAAGAAACTTAATGCACATTTGGTTAGGAAGCAGTTAAAAAAATAATTAATTGCTAGTCAAAAATGCATCATGTTGGTTTCCTAACCATTAGTGCAATAAATAGGTTACTTGTTGCGGTTATGACTAGTAAACATTATTTCTACATAGTAATAATACTTACCATTATTGTATTTATTGGTTTTTATATAGGGAATACATGCGGGAACAAACATTAAGTACCACATAATATTCTCTACATTGTTATATATCATGTAGTGAACGTTTCAATCCGATACCATGTATAGTGATGGAGATACAATCAAAACTAAAATAAAATCTTTTCCCGCGTTTTTCTCGAAATCAGGTTTGACCTAGTTATTGCACTTTTCGTAGGGACGGCAGTATTGTTGGAGGTAGTGAATTTACTTAACTTTGTAAATGCGTACTTATTTTTTATTATATGTATGTAGTTTTTTTGTATTAGAGGTTTTTGTTAAAGTTTAGTAAAGGATCATTTTATACACACCTATGTAGAAAATGATCCCTGGGGTAGGGGTAAAATAATCCCAGGGATCATTTTATACCATAAGTTAATAAATATCAGTGAAATAAAACACTCAGCTGTTTATTTTAATCATATGTATTGTTCATAACAATTTAAGTATGTAAGCAAGTTAAACAAAACTTTTGCAGTCTTCTAGTTTCATTAGAGATCTTTTTTTTGTAATTATCTACTACTCAATCAACAAAACTAAACATTAAACATTGCAACTAACTTTTAAAAGGTTTGCAAAATTAACAACATACCTAGTCAAGCAATAGGTTAACAAATAAACTCTTCTTCTAAATAAAAAAAACACAAATAACACTCATCCCTATCAAAGGTTTTTTATCGATGTCAAAATGCAATAGAAAAAATCAACTCTTCATTTAAAAAATAATAATTTTCTTATCAGGAACTTAGAAATAGACCTATAGCCTTAATTTTTTTTTCACACTATCAAATTGATTACTAGAAAGGCAAATATCGCAAGTAAAGTCGCCTTCATCGTCACTATCTACTCCCGCACAAGCTTCATGTCCCCATTTAAGACACACAACGCACCTAATCCACCCTTCGCCTTTATTGTCTTTGGAGTAGCTTTCAGTACGGAAGAGGCATTCGGTATCACTCTCCTCTTCAGAAGAATCTGATGTGTTTTGCTTTTTTTTGCCTTTTCCCTTTCCGCCTCCTTTTCCTTTCCCGACTCCTTTTCCTTTATCGTTATGTTTGTTGGTCACCGTTTATTTTATTTTATTCGCTTCCTTAAGGGCTTTCTTTTGTTCTATATCTGTTTTCTTTTTGGCTTCCTCTTCAAGGTATTTTTTGTAGGGTGTGCTGGTCAGTACTGATGTATCTACTCTTAATCGTCTTGCACTCGCTCTTTTTCCAACTATCTTTGGCGTTGGTCGTACTTCCCTGGGTGTAATAACACCAAAAGATGTGGATGGAAGACCAACAGCCAAAGCTGGAGGTAATCTTCCAGAAGATTCAGACGTTGAGATATTTTTTGGGAAGGACGGTGCTTGCTGCGATGACTGTGGTGCTTGTGGAGATTTTTGAGTTATCATTGGAGTCGAAGTTTGAAGTGGAGACAGCTGAGGGGTTAAATGAAGAGATTCTTGGACATCCACTTGTAAAAGCTGTAGTGTTTCAGTTTCTGGATTACTCGCTTGAGGAGAAGGTATTTGCATGGTTTCTGCTAATGGAGGACTTGACGTCCCAGGGATCGGAATGAGGTTCTACCGTGTCATTGTCAACATCCATTTCAGTCGTTTCAGCTGCAATGAAGTCCACATTAGTGAAAATGTCGGGGTTGAATGGATATATTCCGGTTTTGTTGAATCCATAATCCATTCATACTATTCAGTGGAACTGCTGTTTTTAGATAGGCCTCTGTAAAATTTTTCGTTATTTGGAACACGGTTACCACCCTCCCAGGATTGTTATTCATCCACTTCTCCAACGCGTGGTTATGATAAACGCTTAGCGGATACATGACTCCAACGTCCAAGGGTTGGAGTTTGTGGGTGCAATGAGGCGGCAGGCTTAGAATAGTTACGTGATTATCCCTGGCTTTTAATACCACGTTCAAATTTTTTGTGTGAGATAGATGACCATCCAATATAAAAAGAGCCGGATCTTCTGCTGTCGGTTTGGCATAACTTAAGAAGTGATCGAACCACTGAGAAAACACATCTAATTTCATCCACCCAGATGGATTGCAGGCATATATAGCGCCTGGAGGTGCGCCATCCATCATTCCTATTTTCATCCGGACTCTGCGGAAGATTAACATTGGAGGAACAAAAGTTCCAGAAGCTGAGGTACAAATCACTGCAGTCGTTTTTTCACCTCTCTCAGCTGAAGTCACTCTCGCCACCTGTTTACGGCATGTTTGTGCAAACACTCTCGAGTTTTTTGTTAGGACAGTGCATAAACTCGTCTCGTCAACATTAAATATCCGATGGGGTGGAAAATAATGTTTTTCTTGCATGTTTTTCAAAGTTGAAAAAAATTTATCCACCACAGGCTTATTAAAAGCTCGCGCTCGAGCAGAAGACGTCGATTCTGGGGCACGCATCGTAATGTCCGGATGTCTACGTCTAAATCCACGAAGCCATTCAAGTCCAGCTTTTCCTTTTGCTTTAGAAAATGGATGCGGTAAATTATTTCTTTCTGCCAGTTGGTAAGCTAAGGTTAAAACATCCTGTGTGGTCAGCCCGTACATTTTAGACTCCATGTCCTTAATGTAATCAACAAGTTCCTGTTCTTGTTCTAGGTTAAACACTGTTTGTTTGCTACCTAACTTTTTAGCGGAGCCTACAGCTATTTTATTTTTACCTTTGGCTCGTCTTTTTAATGCCATCACAGGGACCTTAAACTCTCTACTTGCGCTTTTGTAAGGCATACCATCTCTAACGGCATCTAATGCCTTTTGCATTTGTTCTTCAGGGCAATTTTGGCGATTAGTTTTGCGTATATAAATTCTCGGCATGATCTGTAAAAACACAAATACTAATGGGGTAAAATGATTCCAGGGATCATTTTAAACACACAGAAAGGGATCATTTCGCCCCAAAAACCAAATTCCAAGATATCGATCAAAACATAACCTTCAAATACCGCGTGCGGTGTTCGAACATTGCTTAAATATTATCTAACTGCTATTAATACCCGCAAATAAAACAACATTTCAATAAACACGAACATGTAAAAAGTAATGAAAATCCAAAAACAGGCTTACCTTAGATCAGAGCCACACTTTTTGATTATTTTTTAATAAAATCACGCCAGGCGTTCGCACTGCCATGACACTTGGAGAGGCAACTGGCAGGCAGTGTTGGGCACAATTGAATTAATTTTTTAATTGTAGAAGCAAACAATTACAATTTTTATTTCAACTAAATTAATTGCAATTAAATTAATTCAATTATTTTTTAATTGTGAAATGCAATTAAAATCAATTGCAATTAAATCTGTTAATTGTGATTTACAATTAATTCAACTGCAATTAAAATTTTATTTGCATTTAAATTAATTGTTTTGAACAATTAATATTTAATTTAACTACGTATTTGATAAATGTAAATATGACAGGAGTCCATAACGTGCACACTGCACGCCCCGCACCCCCCCTTCGACTTGTGCGCGTACCAGCTTCCGCAGCAGTGGAGAGACTTTTCTCTTTTGCTACAATGACAAATTTGCCAAGAAGTCATAAAATATCAGACCAAATGTTTGAAAAGAGGGTCGTGTTGAAGTGCAATCTTAATTATTCAAAGAACACATAAATAAGAACAATCTCTCTGAACAATTAAGTATTGTGAAAACTGATTTAAATAAAGGTTGATTTATTAAAATTATTTTCTTTTTATTAATAACTACGGTTATCCTTGTTTCCTTGAACCGTCCAATCCTGAATTATTCTAGTTAGGTACCTGTGCTACACTTTTACGTAATGTTCTGGCTTAAATCCAGGCTTTACATATCTTTGAGAATATTATGGAGAATGCTCTTGCATTGTTTGAATTATATTTTTCAGTTACTTACATTTATTAATTGTTAACTGTAATTGTAAACGTATATCAAACAATTAACAATTAATCAATTGTAATTGCAAATTTTAACAAGCACAATTAATTTAATTGTAATCGCTAAGTTTTACAAGCACAATTAATTAATTGTTAATTGCGACAGGTTACAATTACAATTAATTATTTTAGTTGTTAGTTGCAACTAAATTTGGCAATTTAATTGTTAGTTGTTAGTTGTTTTACAATTAGTTTTTGCCCCACTCTGCTGGCAGGGGTGCGGGGAACATGTTTCATGCGCATTTGGATAGATGGCACTAGTTGTCTCTGATTTACGGCGGGGGATCATTTGACCTACAGGGATCGTATTACCTCACCTTCCCCTATAATGTATGTATGGCTTTTGCTCGCGGCTACGCCCGCGTGGAAAAAATCTCACGGAAACTTACTACCAGATTGAAAGTACCCTATGTGTTAATCAAGCTATCTTATTGCGTACCTTATTTTCGTAACCGATTAAGACTGATCTGTTTCATTTTGACAGTTCAACAACATTTATTGCATTTTTTATGCGAACTTATGCAGCAATGGATAAAAAAATTCTTTCAAACCGATTCAGATTGTGATTTTGTATTACGCGTTTAGGGTGCAGGTTATAAACTATCTGTGTGCCAAATTTCATGCATATCCGTACGGCCATTTTTGCGCCAATCCGGAACATATATTCGAAAAATTTAGTTAGGAGGAGTTATTCGAACCACGCGTTAAAATTCTTCCATACAAACTTTGACACCCCCTAATCCCACATTAGGGGGTAGTTTAGAAAAAAAAAAGTAAAACTTTATAATCTAAGAAAGAAAGAAAGAATAATGTTTATTTGGACACAGTTCGTGAAACACATTTATACAAAAAACAATCATAAAAAAAAGTGAAAATAATGCAACGATAGTGAGTGCCTCACGGCTGCGCCAAAAAGGTTCATTTCAGCATTAATGCCAGACAAATGCAGTCTGACGCTGGTTTTCTAATGAACCTTAAGGGACAAGTGACGGAAGTACAAACAGTTTCAACATACCTAATAAATTATTAATATACTTCTATAAAAATAAATATATAATCAAAACTATGTATCACATTATAATTACAAAAAACTAAGTAAACAACAAGAACCGTCCTAACAAAAACCTGTCCTTAGCGATTAGCGACTGCTAGATTGATCCGTGCACGGTGCACTCGCAATGCGCTGCAGGCCGCCGACCGCGGCGGACAGATATACCGACAGTTGTTTCGTTTTATTAGAAAATTACTGTGGGTTGTATACATAAAAATAATAAAAAATATGAATATTAATAGATTATTTTTTATATTAAGTAGGTAGTAAACACCAAAAATAAAAATTGTCTTATACTATCCGAAGTAAGTGAATTATGTAGGTACCTACCTATAACAGTAAATGGATGTACAATGTTGAATAGAAGAAGGTAAGCGTCATTTAATACGATAATCAGCATAGTTTAGTCTCGTGTAAGTGTAAAATAACTAAATAAGCTCCTTTCTGTTTTAGTTGTTCCGTTTTAACGATCCACACACTGTGGGTACACAAACAAAAGTATCGTCTTCTAAGGAATTTATTGAAAAAAAAAAAAAAAAAAGGAAGGTGGATGATGTGATCCCGATGCCGGCTGTGCGTCACAGTCGCAAGTAGGCCAGGCTCAATCGGTAAGCATGAAAACAACGCATTATGGTTAACGAATTACGAAATGATGGTGAAAAAAATAAAATAAAGAAGAAGTAATGTCCCTGTTTATGTTTCCCACAGGTCTCACAACTATGGCGGCACGTAGGCACCGCGGATGGCACAGCAACGCCACAGAGTTGGGGACCAATGAGGCAGCAAAGGACGGAAAATTACCGAGCGAGCGCAACCACCCGCGTACCCAATATAATATTGTTATGGCACAACAGGAGTGATGTTTTAAGCTAAGTACTATAGTCATTTTATATAAGTGAAACATTTAGGGCGACCATATCTAGTTTCTGTTGCGAGTGTATCAGATACTGCCGTAAACGCGTTCTGAACGTATGGATAGTGCCCAGTACCCTTAATGGTGGTGGGATATTATTCCAAACCTTAGATGCAGCATATCGGAAAGTGCCTCTGAAAGCTGCTGTCCTATGAGACTGCGTTGAAAGTTGTTGTGCACATTGCCTGGGCGCGCAATCTCGTCTACTGGTCATCCAACTTAGCTTCTCGTACAAATACTTCGGTTTCTGGGATTTAACGACACCAAAAAGCAGGCACGCGAGATGTAACTTCCGTCTCGACTTCATCTTGAGAATGAAGTGTTTGTTTAGAAAGGGGGTGACATGACTTCTAGGGGGAACAGAGTAGCAGAAGCGCGCACATGCATTTTGGACTCTTTGTATGAGTCGATCGGTACGAGCCAGCAAGCGGGGACCATAAACCGAATCAGCGTAATTTAATTTTGACAGAACAAGGGTTTCGACTAGCTGTTCACGTAGCTTTTCAGACAAAAATGGTCTCATCTTGTAGAGCAGTTTCAGACGATAAAAGCAATTTCTTACGGAGTTAGCAATGTGTTTCTCAAATCTAAGGCTATTGTCCATACATAACCCAAGGTTCCGCGCCTCATTCACACGCTCAATAGGCTCACCCATAAGAGTTAAATTAAGGCTTAAAGGTATCTTCTTCAATTGCTGCCTAGTACCAAACAACATATACTTGGTCTTCAATGGATTTAATGCCAGACAATTCTCATCTGACCAGGCGGCGATTCTTTCTAGGTCGTCGTTTAGGTCTCTTATGGCCGACTCATAATCCTCCGGATTGAAACATAAATACAGTTGGACATCATCGGCATAAATATGATACTTGCATTTCTGAAGGCACTGTATTATGTCTGCACAGTAGAGAATAAAGAGGATCGGACCCAAAATTGATCCCTGAGGAACGCCTCTTTCTATAGAGGTAAGGGCCGAAGTCAAGGTAGTACCATCCGATAAACGCAATTCTACATGCTGTTTCCTGTTACTGAGGTAGCTGTGGAACCATTTAGTGGCATTGTCGTCAAAACCGTAGTATTTTAGTTTTGACAGTAATAGCGAGATGTTAATACTATCAAATGCACGGGAAAAATCGAGCAGCACCATCAATGAACACATGCCCTTATCTTGAGCCGATAGAATATTGTCCGTAACATCCAGCAACGCCGTAGACGTGCTGCGCTGTTTCCTAAAACCGGATTGTAGATCAGGTAACACGTCGTTCTCTTCTAAATACCGAGTCAGTTGCCGGCACACTACCCTTTCCATTACTTTTGAAAGACAGGGCAGAATACTTATAGGCCGCAAGTCTTTAACTTCTACAGGGTTTGGACTCTTAGGTAGGGGTCTAACTGTAGCAACTTTCCATTGGTAAGGAAACTTTGATGTCCATATGGAACAATTAATAATGTAGGTAATAGTTGCTAAAGTGTGCGGCAAAGTTAGATTAAGCATACCTAAGGATATGTTGTCGTAGCCTTCGGCATTTGACCTTAGGTCAGAAATAATGCGGGAGATATCGGATTGGTCCACCGGAGCAATTGTGAATATTGCTTCACTATATCTGTGGGTCTCATAGAATGATATAAGCGACGTGCCAGCTGCCGGGTTGCCAGGGACATTCAGAAATGCGTTATTAATCAGGTCTGGGTTTCTAAAATGTGGAGGAAGGTCTTGTTGCTTTGAGGGTGCAAAAGTAGATTTAATGTTCTTCCATAGTAATTTTGGATTGTTTATTTTATTATTGATATTGTGCCTAAAGTATGCAATCTTTTCATAATACAAGGAACTTTCTACTAACGATTTTAACTGCTTATAGTAATTTTTTTTAGTTCCCGATTTAGTGGACCTATATTTGGCTAATGCATTGTCCCGCAACCGCATCATGAGCTGGATAGTGTCCGTAATCCAGGGATACGATAATTCCTTAATACGACAAGTCTTAAGAGGGTGCATCCTAAAAGTTGGCAACGTCGTAAATAGCTGTCAAATATTTACCTGTTTCGATTAATTTGGAAATAATACTGTATGGAAATAAGAAATGTGGCTAACCAATTGACTAGAATATTAATAATGAATTGCAATTATAACATTGAATTTGATGTTGTACCCGTTTTAGGTGAAAAATTATCAAATGGAAACCATTACCATTTGGAAAGTTACCAAATACTTTTTTTACATCTAAAACTAACTATTCGGTGTTACGATATTAATTATTGCATTTCATAATCAATATTCTAGTCAATTGGTTAGCCACATTTCTTATTTCCATACAGAAATATTATCAAATTAATCAAAACAGCGAAATATTTGACATCTATTTGCGACGTTGCCAACTTTCAGAATAAACCCTCTTAAGCGGCGCGTGAACATCAAACACGGATATTATGCAGTGATTAAAAGTATCAACCATGTCATTCACATCGGTAAATTCAAAAACACGACCTATGTTTGATTGTGACAAATCCGTAATAAAACTATCCATACATATATCTTTCATCGACCTAAATGTGGTTACATACGGTATAAATTTGTCTTCCGCTTTATGTGAAATTCACTTACTATAATAGAATGGCCTGTAATTGAACCAAAAGATTCTACTGTTGTGTACCTTGCCCTAAGGTCTGTGCACAGTAGGTCGATAAGAGTCTCACTCGTATCTGTGAAATGCGTCGGCGACGTGACAAGTTGGACGAGACTTATGCAATTTAAAAATTCTTGCACTTTTTTGGTTTTGGTCTCGTTTATGTTGAGCATGTTCACATTAAAATCCCCGAGCAAAATGTAATGGTCACAGTTACCCAACGTAGCAATGGTGTTCGCAATGGCATCAAGGAAGTGATCTATGTCAAACCACGGTGGCCGGTATGCTGTACCAATGGCAATCTTTTTCCCGCTCAGTGACATTGTCAGCCACATCTATTCGACGGAATCGAACACGGGATCAGCAGTGCCAGTACAAACACGCGCGCTCAAACCCCGCCGCAGATAAAACCCAACGCCCCCACCTCGTCCCGCGCGAACAGCTGACGGCCGCGGAGTGTGACGTAGGCGATAGCCGGGCACGACCGGCGCGCGCGCCTCCTCCCCCGGACGAAGCCAAGTTTCGTTTATAGCCAATAAATCAAACCCATATCTGCCAATTGCACATATCAAATCATCATGGCCTGTACCCAGAGAGCCTGCGTTAAGGAAGCCAACCTTAAGATATTTTCCACTATTAGGCATCATTAATGTAATATAAAATTCTTGCTACAGATATTACTTGATTGGCTAACACTTTCAAAATCCTAACAGTTTTTATCGTCCTAAATAATATTATTGGTACAGAATTATATAGAAATAGTGTATAGGTATTTGCAATGTGAATATGTATTAAAATAGTAATAAGTAGATAAGTGATGGCTAGATATTGTAGTAGGATAATGTTGTAATCTATCTTCTATCTATCTATCTATCTATATATATAAAATGGTAAACTGACTGACTGACTGGGTGATATATCAACACACAGCCCAAACCGCTGGTCCTAGAGACATGAAACTTGGAGAGTGTGTTCTTTGTGAAGAGTAAGTATCCACTAAGAAAGGATTTTTGGGAATTACACCCCTAAAGGGGTAATATAGGGGATGGAAGTTTATATTAAAGTCCATCATTTTTGAAGTTAGGATCTTCAAATTTTGTATTTTGGCGACATGGAGAGTGCGATTGTCGCAATCCAGTGCTGGGCACGCCACAATTGCGGCGATAAGTCCCCTCTTTGAGGAGTGGCTAGAGAGGTGCCAAGGCGTCCTCACCTTCCGCCTGACGCAGGTCCTCACCGGACACGGTTGCTTCGGGAGGTTCCTGTTCCGGATAAGGCGGGAGGAAACGCCCGGGTGTCACCGCTGTGTGGATCGCCCGGAGGACACGGTGGAGCATATGGTGAAGGTCTGCCCAGCTTGAACGGAGCACCGCCGTGTCCTCGTGGAGGCGATCGGCAGCGGCGGTCTCTCGCGTCCGACCCAGGTCCAGGCTATGGTACGGAGTGAGAGGGCATGGAAAGCCGTCACCTCCTTCTGCGAAGCAGTAATGCTCGCAAAGGAGGAGGCGGAGCGCGTGAGGGAGAGGCAAATTTCGCGCCCTCACGCCTCCAGCCGCCGTAGGAGACGCCCGCCCCGTGCGTCGGGAATCGATCGCTGATTCCCGGCCACCGTAGGCGCGAGCTTGCGGGTGGTGAGCAATGGGTAGCTCGCCCCCGATAAGGACCAAGCCCGGGTCGATGGCACGTTGTATTCCACGTGCGCCTCAAGGAGATGTAAGCACCAATAGCGGGGCCCGCTAGGGCCGATGCCTGCTGGGGTTGCGGGAAAGTTCGAAAGGGATACCGTGGCCCCTAGCAACATAGGCAACTGAAGGAACACGGGTAGGTTTTAGTCAGTAAGAGTCTGACACGCCCTCCCGCTCCGTCCAGAGCGGCAGAAGTTATTTGATGATTTCCCACCAAAAAAAAAAAAGGCTGACAATTGAAAATTAATATATACGTGTCTCAGCGTTTTTGATAATTCCACGCCCGAAGGGTTAAAAAGGGGGATGAAGTTGAAAAGACCTTAATTTTCGAAGAAAAATCACTAAATGTATTATCTAGACTTATGGTTGCAAGCTAACGCACCGGTGTTGTTAGAATTTCAACCCTTAAGGGGGTGAAAAGGGGGATGAAATTTTATTTTTAATTAAAGTTCTTTATTTTTAAAGTTAAAATCTATATACATATATGTCGGCGCACGAGACGATGGTGTCAACTCACACCTCGTCTAGTTCTTATCAGCGTGAGACGAAGATGTCAGTCACACCTCGGCTGACTCTCAAGATTTCGATGGTCTTTGTTAGCGCGCTGAGCTTATTGATATTAAATAATGAATAATTGTTTCCGATAAGAAAGGCGACGACGTAAATCTTATTGCGTCGAACGTGGCCAGGAGTCGGCTTGGTTTTCTCGTGGGAACGTTTTAAGACGATAAGATTAGCATCAGTGATTCGCTGGAGCCTGGATCAGGCAGTCACATTCAGACCACGAGATCGACTGAGCGCGACTCGTGGACTCGTTACGCCCTTCTAACTCATTTAGGAAAAGCGTAGATTTATAAGTTTTAAGTAGACTTCTAATTAGTGGGCAATATCTATATCTTCTATACTTATAATAAATCTGTAGAAGTGAAAATTATGTACATTGAAAATATCAAAAAAATAAATGGCAGGGGGTGTTAATAGACCGACACGCAAAAACTACCGGTTCGATTATGATGAAACTTGGTATAATTATTCTTTAATATCCTGGGCACCACACTGGATACTTTTTATCCCGGAAAAGTATCCTATCCTACTATCTATATTTATACCTATTAATAAAAAGACAAGTCCTGACTGACTGACTCATCAACGCCCAGCCCAAACTCTTGGACCTAGAAAGCTGAAATTTTGCACAGAGGTTCCCTTTATAATGTAGGCAAGGAATAAGGAAGCATTTTTTGAAATTCAACCCCTATAGGGGATGAAAGTTTGTAGGAAAAATCTTATTCCTTGAGGTAATAAACATGAAACTTCGCACGAATAGTTATCAAAATAAATTATAAAGTTTGTAGTTTTTTTTCTTCTAAATTACCCCCTAAAGGGGGGTTGGGGGGTGTCAGTGTTTGTATGGAAGAATTTTAACGCGCTGTCCGATTAACTCGAAACTCAATATTTATACTTAAAACCCATGGGGATGTGATGATGGAAGCTGTTTACATAATTATCATCGAACTTCACTTGGTAAGTTCGTTTGATTTTTAAATTTATAGTGAAAGCAAAGGTCATACAGTAAACGGAAATCTTTCAAGAAAATATCATATGCTACATTTACATTCTCAGTATTGTATATTTCGGAGAACGACATGCAGCTAAGATAATTATTAAATTTAACAAGGTTTTCTAACGACAAATCTCGTTTCTTGATTCGCCAAGATTTTAATCTACATGTTGTCTACTTTAATTTGCAGAGTTTGTGCCGTGTGATCTGAAAGAGCTAATTCGATAACTTCACATTTACATTTTTGACGAGAATTGTGAGCAAAGTTATCAATGCAGCTATTACTGCACAGTCTAGTTGGTTTCCTTAGTTCCAGCTTAAGATTGCAGCCCAAAAGAAAATATTCAAAGTCTAGAGACATTCTATTCTTTTTAAGGTATCAATGTTGAAGTCCCCGCACAGAACAACTGTTTTCCTAGAGTTAAGACAAAAAGTTTTCATAACAATTTCAAGTTTTTCATAGAACATATTGGGGGTGGAGCTGCGAAAACTACACTCAAACCTCTGGAAGTAGCTCAAAGAGCCATTCTTAAGGTTGCTACTTTCCGGCCAATGCTCTACCCAACCTTTGATCTATATAAAAAATGCAAAGTCCTCACGGTCCGCCAAACTTTTATTCTCAACATTTTATTACATCAACACACAAAAACTCCTTTTACACAAACACAATCCTCACTTAGGCGCAAGAACGAAATTTGCAAAGTACCCTTCACACGCTTTGCTTTTACTAAACGTTTCTTTTACTACCTTGGGCCATTTTTATATAACAGAATAAACAAAACCATCCCTGTACATCAATCCTCTTACGAAATGTGTAAAAGACAGATAACATGCTTTCTAACCAGTTTAAACTACGACGACACTGAACTTCTGCTTACCTCAAAATCGTAGTGACTTCTCTAACACTCCGTTTCTAAACTCAACCTCTTTCCCTTCCGTTTACACACATACAAACACATCACAAAACACACTCACACCACATCTACATCACAGAATACACATACTAACACTTTAGTAAGTAAATTTAAGTAAACATACGTTTGCACCTTGTAGTTCTAAGCAGTCTATTATAAATTATTTGTGCTCCTTCTGTGGGAACCTGGGCTGGCGATCCTTAATACAGGTTACCATGTAACCTAGCTAGGACGCCAGATCCAATTCTATTTATTGTTACTCTTTTCTTATTATCCGAAAATTGTAAATTTATATTTATCGTAACAGACTGTGCCACACTTTTTTGAAATAAATAAATTTTATTATTATTATTATTTATATTTAGGTTGTTAGTTTTCGGTGGCCTGTATATACAGATAACGACTAATTTTTCCCGGACTAGTTCAATACCGCAGCATTCAAAAGTGTTTGTTATTGAATGGCGTGAGATCTCTGTTAGTTCCTTATACTCTAGGCCTATTTTAACTAGAACGCAAGATCCTCCGCGCTTCTTTTCTCGCCTTGCATAACACGCCGCTAATTTATAATTTGGAATATTTAATGCCTTTTCAGAGCCCAGCATAATGAAGTGTTCAGTTATGCAGACCACATCTATGCCTTTTTGTTCCTTAGATAGTTCCTGAAGATGAACTGTGAGCAGGTCAACCTTATTTAAAAGACCAGCAATGTTTTGATGCAAGATATTTATGCTGTTATAGGCGAAAAAAACTATTTGAGTAGGAAGACTCATTTGTCTCATTAATATTACTAGGTGGGTCTTTAGATTGATTTACATTTGAATTAGTGTACTCATCAGAAATTTCATCTCTTAAAAGTCTTAAATTAGTATTTACTGCCTCTATGTCTAGGATGAAGTCTTGCAAATCCGAGATAATCTGCATAAAGCCTTTGTTATTTAGGTGTCCATGTCGCTGATTATATGTATCCCATGTGTATGGAAGATTTAAATTTGAGTCCAAGTTGAACGCGTAATTGTATGTCTCAACATTCATATAAATTAAATTATTAAAAGTATCTACTCGACTGTTAAACATAATATTGGTATTGTCCATGTACTTAAATGTAGGCAGACATATTACAAAGTTAGTATGATTTAACCCTTATTTCGAATTTGTCCGTACCACCGGACAAGTACTTAAAAAAAATCCACCGCCCCGTCTATTTCTATTTTTGCAACAAAAAAACTACTAAGCTATTGGGAGGTCGGTAAAATTTTAGTAGAAAAATAAATTTTGCCGGTGACAACCCAGAGTTTGACAGTTGGCGAAAAAATGTCGGCGAAACCGCGCACTACGAAAGTCTTTCAGGTAATTTATTAAAAAATATTATTTTTTGCTTATGTTGCGTAGATTTTTTATTTGTGTTTTGTGAATTTAATCTACTAACGTTCAAATAATATGATTTCATAGCTTTTGCTTACATTATTCATAATAATTATCGAGTTTTTTACTTGTCCGCTACACCGGACCTCGTCGAAACACCTGTATTTATTGTGTCTTACAGCTTGTCCGTCACGGCGGACCTTGTCGAAATATGGTATGAAAGGTGAAAGATTTGAGTTGTCGGTACTGTCAAAACATTACATCTATTCTCAGTACCTACCAACTTGTTAGATACTACTTATCTACCTAACCTTTACATAAAACTAAAATGCTAAAAACTACTTACTAAAAGGTAGTCTACCTACTTACCTGACCTACCTACTTACGTGAACAGAACCCTACACCTATTCTCAATAGGTACTCACTGGTGTATATTATATACCTACTACTTATCTGCTTAGCCTTTACGTTACACTTACATGCTAAAAACTAAGTACCTACTTTACTTTTATTCCTAAAAAACTACTTACTTATGTAAGAACTGGTTACTCACTGTCTATGTATAATGTACACCATGAGTCTCTGTATCTGTGTGCCCTCATACTTACCCCATTACTTTTTCGCTATTTTTTTATTGGTGGTGGTGTTTTGCTTAGCACGTATTTCTTTTCTTTTGCTTCAGTCTTCCCTGCATGCACGCTCGAAAAAAATATTGGCACTCGTTCCTGCAGAACGTGCACCGTCTGAAACAGGTGATAGCTCCTGCGCGGAAAATGAGCCTCATTCATTCTCTAATCCGCCTTCTGTCTTCAGTTCACCTGCACCGTCTATTGCATCTTCGCTAGAGCGCTTGAATATCGCAGACAGCCCTGATGAAAACCCTTCTGAAACAAGTTTTGAACTCAACCACGACTTCCCGACTCCTTTGACTCCAATTATAGAGCAAGTTTTCCCGAACCAGTCGCAGGAACCCAATTTTGCAAACTTACCTTCTATATCGTCTTTACCCTCGTTGCCAACACCTGTGCATAGAAAAAGAAGACTCAGAGAACCATCAGTTGTGACAAAAAAGAGACCCAAGCAAATTCAAAAGTTTTCCCTCTCGTACAAATGGAAAAAGAGTACCTTTTTGCATAGAGCCCAGATAGAAGATACTGCAGTAGTTGAAGATCCTCCCGTAGTACGTTCACCTTTAGATTACTTTTTGACGTTTTTCTCAGAAGATGTGATTGCTAATGTTGTACAAGAAACAAACGCATATTCCGTGCTAAAAACAGGCCGCTCTATAAATTTGACAGAAGATGAGTTTCGCGACTTTCTTGCTATCCTAATTTTGATGGGCATTGTGTCGCTACCATCGTATTTAGATTACTGGTCCAAAAAATATCGGTACGACAAAATTGCTAGTGTTATGTCGTTGAAGAGGTATGAAGCCATCCGCCAAAACGTACACTTTGCGGACAATAACTTTGAAAGCTCTGACCGGTATTACAAAGTTCGCTCTTTGCTTGAAGGAATACGACAAAACTGTCTGGCTCAGGAGAGTGTAACAGGCGAACACACTTTCAGTATCGATGAAATGATGGTGCCGTATAAAGGACGAAAAGCAGGCAAAAGACGACAATACATGAAGGACAAACCGGTCAAATGGGGTTTCAAGATGTACGTTCGAGCTGGAATTTCGGGCATGATTTATGACTTTATGCCCTACGGTGGGGATGATACATTCAGGTATCACAAGTTCACCGATGAAGAGCGAACGTTAGGATTTGGTACCCAAGTCGTGCTTGGACTCTGCCAGACCATCAAAAAGAAACCAGCAACGGTTTGTTTCGATAATTTCTTTACATCACCTGAACTTGTTTACCTGTTGCGTGAAAATTATGGTATTTTTTCTGTAGGCACCATTAGAAGCAACCGCCTTAGAGGAGCCGAAGAAAAATTGAGTAGCGAAAAGGCATTGAAAAAGAAACCAAGGGGATCTTTCAGTCAAACCGTCTGTCACAAAAACAAGTTGTCGGTTGTGAGGTGGCATGACAATAAAGCTGCTACACTAATCAGTTCCTATACTGACGCTGAACCAGTTAGTAGGATTAAAAGATATTGCAAGAATGCCAAGAGGAAAGTCGATGTTGATTATCCCAATATTGTGAAAGAGTATAACAAGAATATGGGCGGTGTAGACTTAGCCGACATGTTGATCGCCTTGTATAGAACTCCGTTCAGGAGTAAGCGCTGGTACATGGCGATGTTCGCACAAATTATTGATATTTGCGTCGACAATGCGTGGATCCTGTATCGCAAACATGCAAACCCTGCCACTAAATGCATGCGGCTGAAAGATTTCCGCTACGAAGTGTACCACAGTTTGATCAGCACAAACAAAAGTGTTACATATAAGAAAACGGATGAAAGCACGATCAGGCACCTTTGTAAAACAAGACCGGCAGACAGTTCACGCTACGATGGAGTTTCACACTTTCCGTCAGTGAAGGAAGAAGGTCGTTGTATGTACTGCAATAAAAAAACTACGGTTTACTGCCTGAAATGTGATACACGCCTTTGTTTTGTGACGGGCAAAAATCCTCGCAACTGTTTTTTGAGCTTTCATGTTAAATAATACAAGTTTCTTTGTACTTTTCTAAAAAAATAAAGGCTTTTTTACTATTATATTCTTTTACTTTATACTATGTAACATCTTTCACGTATTCGATTAAGTCCGCTAGGACGGACAAGTAATTTTAACACTTTTTTTACTAAGTTTCGATAATGTCCGGTGTGGCGGACATCGCTTTTCTCCATAAGGGTGGGGGGTAGATTTTTTTTTTCTTTTTTTGGAAGTTCAGAAAAACCATGGAAACTTGGTTATACTATAAAATTTTAATAAGTTTACTATCACCTTCTCTGTCGAAATAAGGGTTAATGTTATTAACAAATCACTACCACAAATCACAACCTGTATTAGGTTACAAGTTCTATATAATTATGAGTTTTCCTGAAGTCCTCTTCGCCAATAAAAATAATGCAATAATCGGCATGCGTGAAGTTTTGAACTTTACGTTCGATATTGTTAAGCAAATATTTTACTCCACATTTAGGAGTACGATAGTGACATATACTGTTGCGGCCTTCGCCGCCTGGCAACACAGTCGGGCGGCGGGGCAACGTGCGTCCCATCACACCACCCTACGCGAGCCAATCAGAGCGTCGCGTGGGTGACAGGAGGGCGCAGGGCCGGGGGACGCGAGCGCCGGCACGCGTTGGACAGCGGCGAGCCTCGGTCACTTCCTCCGCGCGCCGCCAGCGAACGATCGACAACAACGCCATAGACGACGATTGTAACGGGTCCAGAGATTGTAAAGAATCTGATTAATTATAATAATTTTATTTAAAGTTTTCATCGGTTTTTGATTGAAGACAACCTATTCCTAAATATCACGCAAGCGCGTGAACAAGTGGCGACCGTGACAGGACCCGTTACATCGTACCTAAAATCGTTCATCGCGTCATCGCGTACCTACATCGTCGAAAATCGTCGCCGCGTGGAGCAAGTGCCGCAGCCCGCCATCCATCCAGCCGGGCTGCGTAATCGGATCGAGCGAGCGGAAGAAGGATGCGGACGAGCTGCTTCGGGAGCCCCGGTGAAGACGGCGAGTCGACACGTCAACCGAAGGTCTAGCCCAGGAGAGTAAGCCCTGATCCTTTCTTTATTCCTTGCCTATTGTTCTCGATTCCTGTGTGTCCTCGCGCTGTGAAACAGTGGGCTTGCTAGTCAATAGTTGGGAGGCCAGATTTGCTTTTGCTAGGTTAAAATTGCACGTGGGTGTGAGCCGGGTGATGCTAGGCTAGGTGCTACGAGGCAGCGTTTCCCATTACTTATTAGCATTTTCTTGTTCATTGCGCATACCTGGTATGGTTTATCCATAATCATCGGCGCCCACGCTACGCATAACCGCATTTGGAGTTTCCCATTGTTTAACGCAAGCTAGCATTCGAGCTGCACGCCTTATATTTCAAGGTTATATTGCCTACTATCCATTCTAACCTCTTCACGCAGGCGCGTGAACCAGCTGCACGCACATTTCCTTGCTAGGTGAACCAGCAATCCGGCTGACTATTTCAGAATTCCGGCCATACGGCAACTGTTCCGGTCCAGCCTCGCTGCTGCCAGCAAAGCGGATTCCCTCGGCGAGCCTGTTACATCGAATCTGCGGCGGGCCGACCGACGCGACGTTACGACACGAGTAATCGTGCCTGCGTGAAGAGATTAAGATTGTCAGGTTCACTGCACATCTATTTATTCAGCTCATTGTATTGCATTAGGTAGTGTTTAGATAGATAAAGAATAGCACAATGCCCGATGCAGATTAAATTTAAAGAGTTGACTAAAAGGCGTGGCACTATAAAAGGTAGATTAACTAAATTCACAGACTATTTAAATACTATTCAAAATTTAAAGTCTAGTGATATTACAAGTGTACAAGCTAAAGAGCTTTCATTGAGATTAGCTAAGTTTCAAGACTTATTAAAAACTTTTGATGAATTACAGTCAGAAATAGAATCATTGTGTTCCGATGTAGATGAACAATTAGACGAAAGAGAGGCCACAGAGTGTCAGTTTTACTCAGCTCTCTCTGTAGCTCAAGATTTGGTTGAGGCTACCCCGTCACGAATAAATAAGGCCAATAGTGTTGAAGAACTAAGCAATTGTTCTCACCAGCCAAGTAACTGTTCTCATGCATTTAACGGAGTGAAATTGCCCACCATACTGTGAACCTTCCAAAGTTTGATGGAAACCTTTTAACATGGTTGGAATTCAAAGATACGTTCGATTCCATTCTTAACTGCAATAATTCAATTCCAGAAATAAATAAATTCCATTATTTAAGATCAGCTTTGGAAGGGAGTGCTAAGGGTGTTATTAGATCCATAGAGTTTACCTCTAACAACTACAAGTTAGCATGGGGATTACTGTGTGAACGGTATGATAATAAGAATATCCTCGTAAATAATCACCTTAAAGCTTTATTCACTATCGAAAAATGTAATAGGGAATCCTACAAAGCGTTAAGGTACTTAGTAGACCATATTTCGAAAAACTTGAGAGCGCTGAATACTCTAGGTCAGCCGACTGACAAGTGGGACGCACTAGTTCTCTTCATTATAGCTTCCAAGTTAGACTCTGTCACTAATACAAAGTGGGAAGAGTACAGGTCTACCTTACCTGATTATCATAACTTAGAAAACTTTACAACGTTTTTAAGAAATCGTGCAGACATATTAGAAACTATGCATTTTGCCAGCATGGTTAATACTGATAGTGGTGACCGAAGGTTAAGTAGCCATAAGGACCATAAAACTAATAAGACATTTGTTGCTTCTAGTGAAGGTACATCTACAAAGTGTCATATATGTCAGGATACCCATCAGTTACACGAGTGTTCCAAATTTAAAAATATGGACATTGAGGATAGATTATCTGAAATTACTAGGTTAAAATTATGTAAGAATTGCCTCAAGAGTGGTCACAATTCATTTCAGTGTAAGTTAAGGCCTATGTGTCGTGTCTGTAAAAAGAAACATAACTCAATACAGAGTATATACATAGGAATGAGCCCAAGGTCACTAGTACTATAGCAGACTCTCCGGAGCTGTCTACCTTACCGGTGTCACTCTCAGCTGCAGCGGCAGGTCAAGTGCTGTTAGGCACGGCTCTAGTAGACATAGTTAACAAGCAAACTGGCAAAATTTATCAGGCAAGAGCATTGTTAGACACAGGCAGTCAGATGTCATTCTTATCAAGTGTGATGAAACAAAAACTTGATTTAAAAAGTGACACATCACATCCAACTTATGTTTCTGGAATAAATAATTCAATTTCTAACATTTCCGAAAGGGTAAATATTAAGATTAAGTCACGGGTAAACAATTTCTGCATTCCAATTGAATGTCTTGTTGTACCAAATATTATAGGTACATTGCCTAACATACAGGTCAACGTTCAGCAACTCAGTATCCCAAAGAAAGTTAGGCTAGCTGATCCCACTTTCTATAAACCGTCTCAGATAGACATTTTATTAGGTGCTGACGTATATTGGTCTATTGTAAATCAGAATCACATATGTTTAGGTAAAAATAAACCTGCCTTACAAGACACTAAGCTAGGTTGGGTAGTGTCAGGCCCTACAGGGCAAGGCAGCCTAAAATCCCTCAAGATAACTTGTAATGTTAGTCAAGACTTACAGGATTGTCTAAAAAGGTTTTGGGAAATTGAAAAAGGTCATTCCGAACAATTTTCTCGTTCATCTGATGAACATTTTTGTGAAAAGCACTTTGTCGAAAATACTAAACGTCTAGCTAATGGTAGATTTTCAGTGCTAATGCCATTGGCTGGACGTTTAGTATTTTCGTAGGAGGCCGTCTAGGAAATTCTAACTTTGACTATAATAAGAAGCACCCTATTCTCCTAGATTCAAAACATATTTTCACGAAACTGTTAGTTAAACACGAACACTTACGTTTACTTCATGCTGGTCCTCAGGCTTTGCTTGCAGCTATTCGTGAAGAATATTGGCCCATAGGAGGGAGAAACCTAGCTCGCACTATTACTAAGCAGTGCGTTGTGTGTACACGACTGCGAGGTAAACCTTTCGAACCAATCATGGGTGATTTGCCAGCAGTAAGAACTGACAGTAGCTTCGCGTTCAGTTCCTGTGGGGTAGACTTTGGGGGCCCTTTTAGTATTTCAAGTCGTAAAGGCCGAGGAAACCGTATAACTAAAAGCTATTTATTTTGCTAAGAAGCAAAAATTACTCCTTTACCCAAAAAATCGAATCCTACTTCCTTTTCCGAATATCGTCCTATCTCTATCCTGCCGTTCCTCTCCAAAGTCCTAGAACGCCTTGTTCACAATCAGCTCAGTGCTTTTCTTTGTAAGAATAGTCTGCTGAATCCTTTCCAATCCGGTTTTCGTCCTGGTCACAGCACCGCTACAGCCTTGGTTAACGTCACTGATGACATACGGTTAGGCATGGAAGGAGGAAGTCTGACGGTTCTTTGCTTACTGGATTTTAGTAACGCATTTAATACTGTCGATTTCGATATCCTGCTTGGCATGCTTCGCTCGCTTAACATATCTCCAACGGCGATTGACTGGTTTCGTAGTTATCTGTATGGCCGCCGGCAACGTGTATGCATAGAAGAGTCTTGCTCTTCTTGGTGTTACACTTCTGCCGGTGTACCTCAGGGTGGCGTTTTATCTCCTTTACTCTTCGCAATATTTATAAACTCTATTTCCAAAAAACTTCTTTCTTCCTACCACCTTTATGCAGATGATTTGCAAATTTATAAACAAGCAGCTCTTTCGGATTTGCCTGATGCAATAAATATAATAAACAAGGATTTGGGTTCAATTTGCGAGTGGAGTGAGGCACATGGGTTGCAGGTTAATCCATCTAAGACTCAGGTCATTGTTGTTGGCAGCTCAAGGATGACCCCCAAGATAAACTGGTCGCAGCTTCCCCAAGTTCAATTTAACGGAACTGCTATTCCAATAAGCGAAAAGGTGAAGAACCTTGGAGTTTGGATCGACAAACATCTTTCTTGGGGTCCCCAGCTACAGGACGTAAGTCGCAAAATCTTTGCATCTGGTAGGTCCCTGAGACGATTGCGGAACTTTCTTCCAACTGCCACTAAAACTGCACTTGCACAATCTCTTTTACTTCCCATCCTTGACTACGCTGATGTCAGTTATCTCGATCTCACTGAGGCACAACTAGATAAACTTGAGCGACTTCAAAACTTCTGCATAAGATTTATACTTGGCCTGCGCAAATATGATCACGTTTCTGAATTTCGTACAAAGCTCAAGTGGCTTCCTATACGTCTTCGCCGGAATTCTCATATCTTATTTCAGCTCTACAGTATTCTGTTTAATCCTACAACCCCCTCTTATCTTAAAGAACGTTTCAAGTTCCTTCATGACACACATAATAGATAGCTGCTGCCCGCGGCTTCGCCCGCGTGAGTGTCGGAAATTACCCCATACATCCCCATGGGTTTTAAGTATAAATATTGAGTTTCGAGTTAATCGGACAGCGCGTTAAAATTCTTCCATACAAACACTGACACCCCCCAACCCCCCTTTAGGGGGTAATTTAGAAGAAAAAAAACTACAAACTTTATAATTTATTTTGATAACTATTCGTGCGAAGTTTCATGTTTATTACCTCAAGGAATAAGATTTTTCCTACAAACTTTCATCCCCTATAGGGGTTGAATTTCAAAAAATGCTTCCTTATTCCTTGCCTACATTATAAAGGGAACCTCTGTGCAAAATTTCAGCTTTCTAGGTCCAAGGGTTTGGGCTGGGCGTTGATGAGTCAGTCAGTCAGGACTTGTCTTTTTATTAATAGGTATAAATATAGATAGTAGGATAGGATACTTTTCCGGGATAAAAAGTATCCAGTGTGGTGCCCAGGATATTAAAGAATAATTATACCAAGTTTCATCATAATCGAACCGGTAGTTTTTGCGTGTCGGTCTATTAACACCCCCTGCCATTTATTTTTTTGATATTTTCAATGTACAGAATTTTCACTTCTACAGATTTATTATAAGTATAGAAGATATAGATATTGCCCACTAATTAGAAGTCTACTTAAAACTTATAAATCTACGCTTTTCCTAAATGAGTTAGAAGGGCGTAACGAGTCCACGAGTCGCGCTCAGTCGATCTCGTGGTCTGAATGTGACTGCCTGATCCAGGCTCCAGCGAATCACTGATGCTAATCTTATCGTCTTAAAACGTTCCCACGAGAAAACCAAGCCGACTCCTGGCCACGTTCGACGCAATAAGATTTACGTCGTCGCCTTTCTTATCGGAAACAATTATTCATTATTTAATATCAATAAGCTCAGCGCGCTAACAAAGACCATCGAAATCTTGAGAGTCAGCCGAGGTGTGACTGACATCTTCGTCTCACGCTGATAAGAACTAGACGAGGTGTGAGTTGACACCATCGTCTCGTGCGCCGACATATATGTATATAGATTTTAACTTTAAAAATAAAGAACTTTAATTAAAAATAAAATTTCATCCCCCTTTTCACCCCCTTAAGGGTTGAAATTCTAACAACACCGGTGCGTTAGCTTGCAACCATAAGTCTAGATAATACATTTAGTGATTTTTCTTCGAAAATTAAGGTCTTTTCAACTTCATCCCCCTTTTTAACCCTTCGGGCGTGGAATTATCAAAAACGCTGAGACACGTATATATTAATTTTCAATTGTCAGCCTTTTTTTTTTTTGGTGGGAAATCATCAAATAACTTCTCCCGCTCTGGACGGAGCGGGAGGGCGTGTCAGACTCTTACTGACTAAAACCTACCCGTGTTCCTTCAGTTGCCTATGTTGCTAGGGGCCACGGTATCCCTTTCGAACTTTCCCGCAACCCCAGCAGGCATCGGCCCTAGCGGGCCCCGCTATTGGTGCTTACATCTCCTTGAGGCGCACGTGGAATACAACGTGCCATCGACCCGGGCTTGGTCCTTATCGGGGGCGAGCTACCCATTGCTCACCACCCGCAAGCTCGCGCCTACGGTGGCCGGGAATCAGCGATCGATTCCCGACGCACGGGGCGGGCGTCTCCTACGGCGGCTGGAGGCGTGAGGGCGCGAAATTTGCCTCTCCCTCACGCGCTCCGCCTCCTCCTTTGCGAGCATTACTGCTTCGCAGAAGGAGGTGACGGCTTTCCATGCCCTCTCGCTCCGTACCATGGCCTGGACCAGGGCCGGACGCGAGAGATCTCCACCGCCAATCGCCTCCACGAGGACACGGCGGTGCTCTGCCCAAGCCGGGCAGACCTCCACCGTATGCTCCACCGTGTCCTCCGGGCGATCCACACAGCGGTGACACCCGGGCGTTTCCTCCCGCCTTATCCGGAACAGGAACCTCCCGAAGCAACCGTGTCCGGTGAGGACCTGCGTCAGGCGGAAGGTGAGGACGCCTTGGCACCTCTCTAGCCACTCCTCAAAGAGGGGACTTATCGCCGCAATTGTGGCGTGCCCAGCACTGGATTGCGACAATCGCACTCTCCATGTCGCCAAAATACAAAATTTGAAGATCCTAACTTCAAAAATGATGGACTTTAATATAAACTTCCATCCCCTATATTACCCCTTTAGGGGTGTAATTCCCAAAAATCCTTTCTTAGTGGATACTTACTCTTCACAAAGAACACACTCTCCAAGTTTCATGTCTCTAGGACCAGCGGTTTGGGCTGTGTGTTGATATATCACCCAGTCAGTCAGTCAGTTTACCATTTTATATATATAGATATCTAAGGTCATCGGAAAACTTGAGACTAGAGATGCCGATGCATTCCACCAGCTTTTATGACAAATCCTTTACAGTTCAAGCAGTACGGTTATGGAATGCCTTGCCCGTGTCGATTAGGCGTGCTCAATCTTTGTCCACTTTTAAAATTTTGGTGAAAAAACACTTCCTCTCTCCTTAATTATCAACATTGCACATAGTTCCTTGCTTTTGTTTCATGTTTCTATGTTATGTATGTATTTATTTATATATATATATATTTATACAGATAACTATTTTTATGCTTTATGTATGTATGTATTTATTGTATATGTAAATGATACACCACTGACTACCTGCAGTATTGTCTCTCCTTCTCCCTTGAATCCATCCAAAGGTTGTCTGTAAAAGATCGCTTTTAGCGATAAGACCGCCCATTGTGTCACCCTATGTAAAATGTCCAAATTTATGTCTGTAATTTTTTGGTGTACATAATAAAGAGTATTCTATTCTATTCTATTCTATTTATGTTTGTTTGTGTGTCTAACCACTAAGGCGGTTCACCTAGAAGTGGTCAGCGATCTCACGTCTGAAGCATTCATTCTCTGTCTCCGTAGGTTTATAGCTAGGAGAGGTAAACCCTATGCTATCTATTGTGATAATGGTCGAAATTTTATAGGTGCATGCAATGAGCTGGGTAGGATGTTGCAAAAGAGCCAAGAGTCGGTCTTCAATTACTCGGCGAACGAGGGAATCCGCTTCGTCTTCGGACCCGCATACTCCCCTCATTTCGGGGGAATATGGGAGGCGGGTATAAAATCCTCTAAATACCATCTCAAAAGAGTAGCTGGAGAGGCCTGTTTAACTTTTGAAGAGCTGGCTACACTGTTTTCGCAGATAGAGGCCATACTCAATTCCCGTCCCCTCTCTCCCCTCTCGTCCGATCCAAATGATCCCTCTCCGTTAACCCCAGGGCATTTCCTAGTGGGCAGGCCATTGACCGCAGTCCCATCGCCACCCATCACCGTACTGCGGCCCAACCGCTACGAACAAATAGAAAAAATCCGTCAACATTTTTGGTCCAGATGGCAAAAGGAGTTCCTTGCAGAGCTACAGCAGCGGTCCCAGTGGAGGATACAGCAGCGAGGCATCTGCCTCGGCGACCTCGTGCTACTACGCGAGGCCAACCTGCCGCCGCTTCAGTGGCGCTTGGGGCGCGTCACACGCCTACATCCAGGCCCCGATGCGATCAGCCGGGTGGCTGACGTCGCCACCACCAAAGGGACGGTCACTCGGGCCGTCCGCACGATGTGTCCCCTCTTCGGGGACACGTCTACCAGTTGAAGTCTTCAACGCCTGGGACGATGTTGCGGCCTTCGCCGCCTGGCAACACAGTCGGGCGGCGGGGCAACGCGCGTCCCATCACACCACCCTACGCGAGCCAATCAGAGCGTCGCGTGGGTGACAGGAGGGCGTAGGGCCGGGGGACGCGAGCGCCGGCACGCGTCGGACAGCGGCGAGCCTCGGTCACTTCCTCCGCGCGCCGCCAGCGAACGATCGACAACAACGCCATAGACGACGATTGTAACGGGTCCAGAGATTGTAAAGAATCTGATTAATTATAATAATTTTATTTAAAGTTTTCATCGGTTTTTGATTGAAGACAACCTATTCCTAAATATCACGCAAGCGCGTGAACATATACTATAGTTCTTTAAGTGAGTTCTCTCACTCATTGTATGTATTTTGTTCGATGTTTCACTGCTTAGAACACATATGTTACCTTTTACAAGTGGGGGCGACGAATGTGGTGCATTTATGTTACTACTATTCAGTGGGGCGACGACGTCTTGGGAATTCCTAGAATCAATATCATCTTGCTGTGCGCTGTGTGTAATTTTCATACCTTCTGATGGCACCATCTGTGTTTCTTTTGTACGAACAGGTGCTTTCTTCTTCGGTGTTTGGGCTTTGGTCTTAAGGGGACTACAAGCTATTACTTTGTACATTTTATTTTTTTCTATTAAATCTGCATTCGGTTTCTTCAAGTTACTATTTTCTAATGATAATGATTCTAAGTCCTTGTGTGCGCTTTGTAGTTGAGTTCGAAGCTCTTCTAACTCTTTCTTAAAGATGTTTATTTGGTTTTCATCTTCATCTTCAGACATACCTGGCAACAAATTAGAGGTACAATCCAACGTCTGCGAGATTATATCATTGGTATCAGGTTCCGACCGGGTACGTGTTCTTCGGAAAGTGATATTTTCTAAGAAATTCATATTGTAAATTCAAAATAGATTTCCAAAAATAATGTACAAAGAGTATCACTTTTGGGATCCGAATCCCTATGTTCGTTCGAAGTCTTCAAAAAGTAATAACTTTCTACCAAATACTGAAATATTTTTTGCACTGGTATCCCCGTCGTTAGCTTTGCGCTGCTGGTGCAAAGTAGCGGTACTATCTTGGTTAGTCTATTCGCCGCTTGGTGACGAACCGGCACTAGTTGTCGAACATTGATCACAGCTCAAAGGTCAATTTTAAAAGTTTTTTTCTTAACGATGTTTAAATTATTGTATTTCGTAATTATTTCACTATTTTGATGATAAAACCGCACTTGTGTTCACTATTTGATATTAATCAGAGTAAGGTCGTGGTGAATTGTTATTATTATCACTGGTTTACTGTTTGTGAAGCATTTTAAACTGGAACATAATCTGGACTTAAGTTGTTTATACACTTGCCATTGATAGTCATAAAAAATATCACTTGCAGATTGTTGTTATTGCACTGACTTCCACTACTTTTTGGTCAATTTAGAAGCTTTATTCTTAAACTAGCTTCTGCCCGTGGCTTCGCCCGCGTGAATGTCGGAAATTACCCCACTGAGACGTGCTACTGCGATAAAAAGTATCCAAAATCAAAATCAAAATCAAAATATTTTATTTCACATAAACCTACATGGGCACTTATGAAACGTCAGAATCTAGGTGCACGGTTCCAATTGGTCGTTTCCTATGGAGAAGAGCCGGCAAGAAACTCCACGGTTACTCTTTTAAAAATAAATGGGTTTTACAATGCTTTAAAAAATGTACAGTTTGAATAGGTATGCGAGGACAGCGTAGGCCTGTCAACAAGATACTTAAAAAAATAGAAAATAGTCTGCAAATCGACAGTCTGTTGTGCCTACAACGTTCTCACATTCACAAAATATAAAGGAATCTATATAAAGGTCGAATAAAATAATAAAAACCAATTTAACCCAAATGGTTGTCACTACAACTTTAACCAATCCGAATGAGAACCCTACTTTAAAATGAAATTTGAATTGTAGGCATATAATGTCAAATAATGAAATCCCTTGTGTTAATCCAGCTATCTAATTGCGTACCTTATTTTCGTAACCGTCTAAGGGCATATTTAACCAATGACACTGAACGCGATCAGCACATCTAAACTAAGTCAGTGTCAATATTCCCCAATAAAGATGACACTGACAGCTCTTGATCGCAGTTTAGATGTGCTGATCGCGTTCAGTTTCATTGTTGAAATTCGCCCTAAGATTAATCTGTTTCATTTTGACAGTTCTACAACATTCATTACATTTTTTACGTTGTTGAGCCGTTTTTTTTTTTCAAAATTATGAAGCAATGGATTAAAAATTTGTTTCAAACCGATTCAGATTGTGATTGATCTTGTATCTGTGTGCCAAATTTCATTCATATCCGTTCGGCAATTTTTGCGCCAATCCGGAACATACATTCGAAAAATTACGTTAGAAGTTATTCGAACCACGCGTTAAAATTCTTCTATACAAACTTTGATAGCCCCCAACTCCCCTTTAAGGGGTAGTTTATAAAAACTAAAAATGACAAACTTTATAATTTACTTAGATAAGTATTCGTGCGAAGTTTCATGTTTATTACCTCAAGGAATAAGATTTTTCATTAAAACTTTCATCCCCTATTTGACCCCCTTAGGGGTTGAATTTCGAAAAATCCTGATACACGTTATTCTTTATTTTTGGTTTCAGTATAAATATTGAGTTTCGAGTTAATCGGACAGAGCGTTAAAATTCTTCCATACAAATGTGGGGTACATACCTACCATACCACTTATTCATATATATATTATAAACATACACAATAATACACACTTATATACAAACACAATAATAATATTTATTTACAGTCATTTATAATAATTATTAAATATAAGTACATAATAAATCAGTCAACAATACATTCACATTCACCACCATCAAACATGTATACCGGTTGATGACGCGCCACCGGTAACGTAAGCTACTGGACTCGCGCACGGCGAGCTGCGTCATCGTGACGTAGCCGGCATGCGCCAAAGTGGGAGGCGTGAGGTCGCGAACGTTCGATCGCCTTGACACGACCTTCAGTCGGAACTTGCTCACGCGCCCCTCTGCTGTGCATGATTTATTGGACACCTTGATCGCCTATTGTTATCGTGTATCATCCCTGTACTGCTATCTTGTGCCGTGACTATTGTGTGTGCTTGTCGCATTGTGACTATTTCTCCTTCTGACTGTTTTCTGTGTTGTGTGTGTGCTACTCAAATAAACCGTGAGTACCTAAGCAGATTGACTTTTCTTCTTACTCTGCCTACTACACACAATCAATAATAACTATACTGGTGACCCCGAGTCGAACACTTTAAAGATGAGTGATAGTGAGTCCGAGCACACCGCGTCATCGCTGACGTCGAAAAATGTAACGCAGCGATCGCACAAAAAGGGGAAGCGCGTTTCCACTGTGCACGACGTTTATCGTGTGTCGCTGAAGTTGCCGCCGTTTTGGCCAGAAGAACCGGACATTTGGTTTGCGCAAATCGAAGCACAGTTCGAGAACGCAGGGGTGACGAATGACGTCACAAAATTTAATTATGTGGTCGGCCATTTTGACCCCCAATTTTCAAAGGAGGTGAAGGACGTCATCATGTCCCCTCCTGCCACCAACAGGTATGCGAAGCTGAAGACCGAATTGGTGAAGCGCCTCTCAGCCTCCCAGGAGAAGAAGGTGAAGCAGCTGTTGATGCATGAAGAGCTGGGAGACCGGAAGCCGTCGCAGTTTCTTCGCCATCTGCAGGGATTAGCTGGACCAACTGTGCCCGAGGATTTCGTGCGCACTATTTGGAGCAGCCGTCTGCCCAGCAGTATCCAGCCCATACTGGCATCGCAGCCCCATAGCACCTTGGAGGCATTGGCAGAGCTGGCAGACCGCGTCCAGGACATCGTCGCACCACCAAGCCACGTTGCAACAACTTCGGCAGCGGGACCCTCCGTAAGTGAGATGGCAGCCGAAATCGCAGAGCTCAAGCGTGCCATAAAAGACCTGACGGTGCAGCTGCGTGACAGTCGACCTCGGAATCGATCGCACAGCCGTGATCGCGACACGAGACGCAACTCACGCCACCGATCCTCAAACCGCTCCGACTCAAGCTACCGGAGGCACCCTCAATGCTGGTACCATTCAATGCACGGTGAGAAGGCCAAGCGTTGCGTCAAGCCCTGCGACTATAAAAAGGGAAACGCCGCGGGCAGTCGGTAATGGCGACGGACGATTGCCCCGCTTCTACTGGTCGCCTATTCGTCGCAGACCGAAGCACGAAGACGCAGTTTCTGGTCGATACTGGAAGCGACCTCTGTGTCTACCCTCGTCGTCTGCTCAGCGATCGTCGTGCACCCACGAACTACCAACTCGTGGCCGCGAATGGGACGCCCATTCCAACATATGGTTTCCTCGAACTCAACCTCAATCTAGGACTTCGTAGAGACTTTAAGTGGCGTTTTGTGGTAGCAGAAGTGACAAAACCGATTATCGGAGTAGACTTTTTGTGTTTTTACTCTTTGACCGTTGACTGTCGTAATCAACGGTTAATTGACAGTAGCACCAATGTATCTGTATTAGCCTCAAACCACTCAGATTCTTCTTTATTCTCTGTAAAGGTGACTTCTGGTGATTCAAGGTATCATAAAATGTTTCAAAACTTTCCCGACATCACCCGACCCGCCGGTACACTACGCACTACACCGCATAACACTGTACACCATATTCGCACGACCCCAGGCCCCCCAGTATCTTCTTCATTTCGGCGATTAGCGCCAGACAAATTAAAAATTGCTCAGCAGGAGTTCCAGCTGATGCTGGCCAACGGAACTGCCAGACCCTCGGAGAGTCCTTGGTCATCCCCACTTCATCTCGCCCCGAAAAAGGACAACAGTTGGCGACCTTGCGGAGATTACCGCATGCTCAACGCCCGAACCGTTCCTGACAGGTACCCGATTAGGCATATACACGACTTTGCTCATAGCATTTCAGGCTGTCGATTTTTCAGCACCATCGACCTCGTGAAAGCCTACAATCAAATACCTGTCAGCCAGGACGACATCCCGAAGACGGCGATCACCACACCGTTCGGATTGTACGAATTTCCGTACATTTTTTTTTTTTTTTTTTTTTATCCACAACGGGGAAGCTCTTGGCCAGAATCTCACCTGATGGAAAGTGATGATCAGGCCGAAGGTGGAAGCGAGCTTCACCCGGAATCCTCTACCACAGAGGAACTGGCTATCTTATCTCTAACTGCCGGAACACAACAATGCTTTTAACATTGTTGTTATGGCGACAGACTTAGATAAGATGGTGGTAGCTAGCCAGGCGGACTTAAAACAAGCCCTACCACCAACCAAACCGAGCAGAAAATTTTGCCCCCACTGGGAATCGAACCCGGGACCTCTTGGTCTGAGACAGGTGGTCTAACCACTAGACCACAGAGGCGGTTAAACATGACATGACGTTTGGTCTGCGCAACGCAGGCCAGACATTTCAACGTTTCGTCGACGAGATGACCAGAGGGCTAGACTTCTGCTACTGCTATTTGGACGATTTTTTGATCTTCTCCAGGACAGAAGCAGAGCACGAGGAACACCTACGCATCATTTTCAGCAGGATGAAGGACTTCGGCATACTAATCAACACGTCCAAGTGTGTCTTTGGTGTCCCGGAAGTAACTTTCTTAGGTTACCATATCTCCGAAAAGGGCACCAAACCACTTGACAGTAAGGTAGACGCAATCAAGAAGTTCCCTCCGCCTAAAGATGTACGTCAGCTGCGTCGATTTTTGGGGATGATTAATTTTTATAGGCGTTTCATGCCCCACGCAGCTCAAATACAGGCGCCGCTTCACAATCTCTTGATCGGCAACGTAAAGGGCTCGCATCCTATATGTCTTGCGGAGAATACCTTGCAGGCATTCGAGGACTGCAAGGAAAGCCTGGCTAACGCTGCTTTATTAGCTCACCCCGATTGCAATGCCAAACTCGCATTGGTCACCGATGCGTCGGATACTGCAATCGGCGCGGTGCTACAGCAGCTCAGCGACGATGGTTGGCAGCCGCTAGCTTTCTTTTCCAGAAAGCTCAGCCCTTCGCAAGCAAAGTATTCTCCCTATGACAGGGAACTGCTGGCCATTTACGAGGCCATCAAATACTTTCGCCACATGCTGGAGGCTAGACACTTCGTCGTGTATACGGACCATAAGCCGATCAGTTTCGCATTCCACGAAAGGAAGAAGAACTGTTCGCCAAGGCAATTCCGGTACCTAGACTTCATAGCCCAGTTTACCACCGACATACGTCACATCTCCGGCAAAGACAATGTCGTGGCTGACCCCTTATCACGCGTGGAAGAGCTCCAAGCTCCAGTCAATCTTGACATCCTCGCGAACTCACAGGCGGCAGATCCGGAACTGAAGAAGCTTCTTCAGGAAGGGTCTTCACTAGTCCTCAAAAAGGTACAAGCTCCTGGGGAGCGTTCGTTCGTGTACTGCGACGTCAGTACAGCGTCCCCCAGACCATTTGTACCCAATATGCTGCGGAAACAAATTTTTGACAGCCTACATTCCCTCAGTCACCCAGGCGTCTCAGCGACTGCCAAATTAATTGCAGAGCGCTTTGTTTGGCCAGGCGTCAGGAAGGACTGCAGGGAGTGGGCGCGAGCTTGCCTCGCATGCCAGCGGGCTAAGGTGAGCCGTCACGTTTCCGCACCATTAGGGACGTATCATCTCCCACGCGCCAGGTTTACCACGATCCACATCGACCTTGTGGGCCCGCTTCCAATGTCACAAGGCTTTAGATACTGTCTGACGGCAGTCGACAGATTTACCAGGTGGCCAGAGGTCGTACCTATTGTCGACATTACTGCCGAGACAGTAGCTAAAAAGTTGCTGTCTGGATGGATTTCCAGATTTGGTTGTCCTACTGACATTGTTACGGACAGAGGCCGTCAATTCGAGTCGGCTCTGTTCGAACAGCTGTCAAAGTGTTGCGGCTTTCAGCACAAGCGGACAACTGCATACCATCCAGCTTGCAACGGCATGGTCGAGCGGTTTCACAGGCAACTCAAGGCGTCCATCATGTGTCATGCTAATGACAAGTGGACAGAGTCTTTGCCGTGGGTATTGCTTGGTATAAGGAGCGCACTCAAAAAGGATGTTCAAGCGTCATCCGCCGAATTAGTTTACGGCGAGCAGCTAAGACTCCCAGGAGAATTTTTTACACCATCAGATGTCGGTACGACCGACATTACGGAATTTACCGCGCGCATCCGCAATTTTGCCCAAAAACTGCAACCAACTCCAGCTTCCCGTCACAACAAGACGAGCATATTTGTTTTTAAGGATCTGCAGACCACTGATCACGTGTTCCTTCGTGAAGACGCATTACGTGGTTCGCTGCAACCAGCTTACACAGGTCCTCACAAAGTTCTGCAAAGGAGCGATAAAGTTTTTAAAATTTTATTCAAGGGTAAAGAGGTCACGGTCTCCATAGACCGCCTTAAGCCAGCCTACATATTGGCCGACAAAGCTGACCCGGTAGAAGATACTCCTACTCCGGATATAGGTGTACAACAAAAGGAGTACACAACTCGTTCCGGACGTCGTGTCAGATTCCCAGATTTTTATCGCCCTTGACGGTCTCTGGAGGGGGGTGGTGTGGGGTACATACCTACCATACCACTTATTCATTTATATATTATAAACATACACAATAATACACACTTATATACAAACACAATAATAATATTTATTTACAGTCATTTATAATAATTATTAAATATAAGTACATAATAAATCAGTCAACAATACATTCACATTCACCACCATCAAACATGTATACCGGTTGATGACGCGCCACCGGTAACGTAAGCTACTGGACTCGCGCACGGCGAGCTGCGTCATCGTGACGTAGCCGGCATGCGCCAAAGTGGGAGGCGTGAGGTCGCGAACGTTCGATCGCCTTGACACGACCTTCAGTCGGAACTTGCTCACGCGCCCCTCTGCTGTGCATGATTTATTGGACACCTTGATCGCCTATTGTTATCGTGTATCATCCCTGTACTGCTATCTTGTGCCGTGACTATTGTGTGTGCTTGTCGCATTGTGACTATTTCTCCTTCTGACTGTTTTCTGTGTTGTGTGTGTGCTACTCAAATAAACCGTGAGTACCTAAGCAGATTGACTTTTCTTCTTACTCTGCCTACTACACACCCTCAATAATAACTATACAAACTTTGACACCCCCTTTAGGGGGTAATTTAGAAAAACAAAAAATTACAAACTTTATAATTTACTTTGATAAATATTCGTGCGAAGTTTCATGTTTATTACCTCAAGGAATAAGATTTTTTATACAAACTTTCATCCCCTATTTGACCCCCTTAGGGGTTGAATTTCGAAAAATGATTCCTTATTCCTTGCCTACATTATAAAGGGAACCTCTGTAAAAAATTTCAGCTTCCTAGGTCCAAGGGTTTGGGCTGGGCGTTGATGAGTCAGTCAGTCAGGACTTGTCTTTTTATTTATATAGATATAGTAGGATAGGATACTTTTCCGGGATAAAAAGTACCCAGTTGTGGTGCCCAGGATGTTAAAGAATAATTATACCAAGTTTCATCGTAATCGAACTGGTAGTTTTTGCGTGATGCCTGAACAAACAGACAGACAGACAGACAGACAATTTTTTTTAAAATCACATTTTTGGGTTCGGTGTCGGTTTTGTAACACCCCCTGCCATTTATTTTTTTGATATTTTCAATGTACAGAATTTTCACTTCTACAGATTTATTATAAGTATAGATAGATTATAATTTAATATCTTCCATGTACAGACTTTCGACCCTCCTCAGCTTTATTATATGTAAACTTGAAGCGGGTATGATTGAAACGTGAAGTCAATATAAAGAACTGGTTTATTTTCGTTCACAATGTTGGGAATAAACAAAACTTATGTAGGTACGACGGTAAATAATACTACACGGTACGTTCCCAGCGAGTTCGTGACGTGAGGTGCGTCGCGAAACAAGTAGGATGCGTCACCGCGGGGGGGGCGCGAGGGTAGGAACGTCTAAACTAGGCGAGCTCTTCCAATGCGTGGAAACAGCGGCGCGCTAGCGCAGACTAACTGATCGACACCGCGTCGGCTCCTTATATACGCGAGGCGGCCTAACGTTGTGTGCGTGAGTGATGTCGCGACACAGCAGTGTTGTGTGGCGCGTAGCTGTAGGCGTTCGGTGGTGCTACAGGCTCCCCCTCTGGATGCGAAGTCGCCCCGACGAGTAGCCAGTCAAGGTTAATGTTCCACCGACTAAGCTGGGCGAGACGCTTGTCGCCGTGGTCGTCCTCGTCCACGAGAGGGTGGAGTGGCGGCCTCAGGGTTAGGCTTAGGTTTGGGCGGACGCCCGCGTTTCTTCAGTGGGCGCATCGGTGGAGGAAGGGGACTTGCCGCATGGCCTTGGAATGGAGTCAAGGCGGATGTATGATACACCCCAAGGGGTTTACCTGGAGTGCTGGGATCTGAAATCAGATAAGATGAAGCACCATGACGTGCTAGGATTAGATAAGGTCCATCTCTGCGAGGACAGAATTTTGCACTTATTCCTCGAGCAGCATTACTGATTGGATGGGTAGTCGCTAATACCAAGTCACCGGGAGAGTAACCGGGATCTTCTCTACGTCCCTGATCTACCATCTTCTTTCTGCGTTCTTCTAGATTCTCTCTGACATCTCTAGCCTTGTTCAGCGTGTTGGCGAGAAGTAGTAACTTCGGCGTAATTTCAGGCACAAAGTTTTCAGACAGTAAAATCTGACGAAAATCGTGAGTGTTGTCATCCGGAGTACGCAGTTCTCGTGCAAAAGTTAGATACGCTGGCGTATGTCCTGTAGTGAGGCAAGTTGCGGTATTCATCGCAAACCGTATGCTGGGTTACTTATCACTCCAGCTCCCATGTTCATCTCCTACTAAAATGGCCAGTTGTGTCTTTAAATCTCTGTTTTTCCTTTCCACCGGGTTTGCTGCTGGATGATACACTGGTGTGAATGTGTGCTTAATTCGCAGGCAATAGGTTAATTGTTGCATCACAGCACTCACAAATTGTGGTCCATTGTCGCTTATCAAGCGTCTGGGCACACCGTATCGAAGAAAAATCTCGTTCATCAAAACTGTCGCACAATTTTCAGCGCTGGCAGTTTCCAAAGCAAATAATTCTATCCAACCAGTAGCAATATCTTCAGCTATCAGTATCCATGTCTTACCGCTAGTCGTTGACGGCAGAGGTCCAAACAAGTCAAAGGAGAGGGTTTCGAAGCGTTGGTTGACAGGTTGGGTTTGGAGCAAACCAGCTGGTTTCAGGTTGGATGGCTTAAACCTCTGGCATGCAACACAGTTCTTAACATATGCCTCGATATATTTCCTCATACCCTTCCAATGATATCGCTTCGAAATGCGTTGATATGTCTTATCAGCGCCGTAATGTCCTGCCAAAGGGTCATCGTGGTATACTGAGAGAACGTTTGCCCATTCATGTTGAGGAACTAGGAGTTGAGCCTCATCTGAGTCATCCGACGGGTGATATCGGTACAACAACCCGTTGTTCATGACGTAACCTTTGTTGCTCCAGTATACGGCATTATCTTTACGATCTGCATCTTCCAAGGCAGTTACGATGCTGGCGATATTTTCATCCTTCAGCTGTTCTGCCCTAATTTCAGATGACGGTCTCTGCGGTATATCCACGGCTACGCTACACACTCCACAGGTGTTCTCGGTGCTTTCATCGCAAATAGGCCTGGATAGCGTGTCTGCAACCACATTCGTCCTACCAGGTGCATACCTGATGGTAATATCATACGCCTGTATCTGTAAAGCCCATCTAGCTAATCGACCAGTTGGAGATCGTAACGACATCAACCACTTCAGGGCTTGATGGTCCGTAACCACTGTTACTGGGAGGCCTTCAATGTATCCACGGAATTTTTTAATTGCCCAAACTACTGCGAGAGCCTCCCTCTCGGTGGTGGAATAGTTGCGTTCTGCAGGGATCATTAGCCTACTGGCATATTCGACAGGATGCTCGTCTTCTCCCTCCCCCTGCACCAGAACTGCTCCAAGTGCATAGTTGCTTGCATCACTTTTGATAATATAACCTCTCGTCTCGTCGGCCTGTCGTAGCACAGGGGTAGATGTAAGACTTACTTTGAGCTTTTGATAAGCCTGCTCCTGTTCCGCTGACCAAGTCCATACAGAGTTTTTCCTAGTTAAACGGGAGAGTGGTTCACTGATTCCAGCAAAGCTTGGTATGAATCGCCTGTACCAGGAACAGGTCTGCAGGAACGTCATAAGATGCTTCAGATTCTTGGGCGCTGGATAGGCTAGTATTGCTGCTTCCTTCTCGGGATCAGCCTTTAGTCCTGCTGGAGTAATAATGTGCCCTAAATACTTAATTGTTGAACAACAAAATCGGCACTTACCAAAGTTTACATGAAGGTTGCTTTCTTTCAGCTTACTTAGTACCTTGCCCAAATCTGATAGGTGTGCTTGATAGGTAGCCGAAAAAATAATTAAATCGTCCAGGTACGCTAGCATCTTTACATTCTCCAGGCTAACTCGAATCCTGTCTATCAGACGCTGGAACGTAGAGGGTGCATTGCGAAGTCCGAACGGTATCCTTTTAAAACGGTTTATACCGAATGGAGTTATGAATGCCGTCTTGTCCTGATCTCCAAGTTTTACTTTCACTTGCCAGTAGCCAGCGCGTAAATCCAGGGTCGACATAAAAGGCGTTGGCTTAGCAGCATGAAGCAGATCATCCATGCGTGGGATAGGATACTTGTCAGGGACCGTTATGGCATTAAGTCTACGGTAATCAACGCAAACTCGTACCGAACCGTCTTTCTTTGGTACCATTACAACGGGTGCAGACCAGGGTGATGAGCATGCTTCAATTACTCCACTGTCCAACATCTTCTTTACCTCTTCCTTTAACACAGCCATGCGTGGTGGTGAGAGGTGGTATGGAGGTACAGAGATGGGGTTATGCTCACCCGTGTCGATGCAGTGTTCAGCGAGGGTAGTCGGTTCTCCATTGTCACCGAAAACTTCTTGATAATCCCATAGCACTTCCATCAATTGTGACTTTTGAGTTACGTCTAGCGTGTCCGATGAGACCCTTTCAACTTCCAGAGATCCAATTACGACATCATTGCTGCTATTGCTATGGTCACTAGGGAAGAGCGCCTTGGAGTGTGGAGATAATTCACACGGAGCATCGTGAAGCTGCATTTGGGCATCACGAACCATAAAGTCTACGAACCTTGGAGAATAACCATCAAATAATGGTCGGGATCGCTTCCTTGGAATAGGGGACAGCTCAATAGGCACCACGCGATATGGCATCGTGTTTGTGGTGCAGGCACTAATTTCCGGGAGTGCTGGTTCTCCGCTAGATAATGGACTGGCAGTTGCTGAAGTGCATGCACTGGATTGTGGCAGCGCTGGTTCCAGCATGCCTTCGTCTCGTGGAGTTATCGACATTGGTGAAATAAATTCAGGTAGCTCGACATCTTTTAGCACAGACCGTAACTGAGGATTAAAATAAACGGGCGTAATCTCTACCTTGGCCATTGATATCTCCTCAGCATCTTCATCTTGGAGGTCGAAGATGTCCTCAGGGTAATCCTCGAAATACCATGTCTTCTGCGGAACGTTAAGTACCATCTTAGCATCGTCGATAAAGCCGACGCCCAATAGTGTGCGAGATTCACGAGCTTCCGGGAACACTATAAAAGACGTTGGCACAACACGGTAACAAACACTGACGGGTGCATTTACGGTCAGAACTTCTCTCGACGTCTTCGTGCCATCAGCCAGTTTCACCAAAAGCTGTTGTGTATGGAATGGAAATCCGAGTCTTCGTAGGCATTTGTATAGCGTATATGATGCAACGCTTGTTTTCGCGCAGGTATCCACATAGGCGCTACCGGCTATTTTGCCTATGGCAATACCAATGACCGGCCTAGGACGTACATCTGCTTGAGTGTTAACAGAACAAAAACTTATTTCAGCCTTTGCTGCTTTTGGCACAGTTTTGGCGCAGGTTGTGCATCTTGATCGGACCACTCCTGGTGTGCCACATCCGTAACATGAAAACGTTGGTGTAGATGGTGATGGCGCTTGGGTGCCTATAGCGGAATTTGTAGACACAGGTTTCATGGCAGAAGAACCACTTCCAGAAGCGAGGTCCTTCTTCTCCTTCTTCCGACATGTCTCAATTGAATGTCCAGGCAACCGACAGTACGTGCAGCGCTTCTTTTTAAATGATACCTTTTCTGTGTCTTTTCCCTTCTCTGTCCTTTCTTCTGGCGTTTCCTTTTCAACCAGAAGCTCTTCCACTCCTCTGGCTGCCTTCACTAGGGCGTCAAAAGTATTGACAGTCTCGCGTGCCAATTTTACCCTTATCTTGTACCTCAATTGTCCGTAGATCATATCGATTTGTTGGGTCTCTGTGTGTGGCTCTGGCATTTGTGCAATAAGAGCCCTCTTCTTAGCCACAAACACTTCTGTTAATTCATCCTCACCTTGTTTAATGTTCACAACGTTCTGGTACAGCTGGTAGCCAGGTCTTTTCGGAGCAAAGGCATGGCGAACTCTCGACTCAAACTCATTCCATGTTTTCACCTGGTCCTTTATCCCATTCCACCAGGTGGCTGCCTCTTCTTTCAAAATTAAGGGGACGCTCATGATGGCATCTTCGTCGGAGATCTGTTCCACGGACTTGAATACTGAAGCCGCAGCAAGAAAAGATTCTACCGATTCAGTGTCTCTGGCACCACTAAAAGTAATTTTGCAAATGGCGAAAGAGCCTCGTCGCTGTTGGTTACCAATCACTGACAGTAACTTCTCGAATTGCTCAGTTGATAAATTCATGGTAGTTAGCGGCTCCTCCTTTATTTTTCTTCGTAATCTTGATTTTGGGCTAGCCTGCTTCCGGGCCTTTACGTTGAGCGCCAGATTGAAGCGGGTATGATTGAAACGTGAAGTCAATATAAAGAACTGGTTTATTTTCGTTCACAATGTTGGGAATAAACAAAACTTATGTAGGTACGACGGTAAATAATACTACACGGTACGTTCCCAGCGAGTTCGTGACGTGAGGTGCGTCGCGAAACAAGTAGGATGCGTCACCGCGGGGGGGGCGCGAGGGTAGGAACGTCTAAACTAGGCGAGCTCTTCCAATGCGTGGAAACAGCGGCGCGCTAGCGCAGACTAACTGATCGCTCGAGATGTCGCTACACCCCCGTCAGGGGGTGCGGCCGGCAGGGTCGGAGCATCGCTCCTCGCCCGCGGATGCCATACGGTGGCCTGCTACTACAGGCCCCTCGATATGGTCGCCTATACGGCGGATGATAGTTGAGCGCGGGTTTTAACCGCGCTCTGTGAGAAGTTGCTACAACTTTTTCGGTAGGCGCGTCACGACGTCTATGTTGGCGTCGCTTGCTTCACGGCATTTCGGCGGTCCAACCCTACCGGGTGAGACCCCCAGTTTCCCGGGGGAGGCCCAGCAGAGGTCAACCAGCATCGGAAATGCCGACTCGGCGCGCCCACGGAAGGATATGTAGTCTTCCCTCGCCCCGCTTACAGAGCTAGCCGTTTACGGATTGAGGGAGAGACTGTCGTGAGTGTGTGAGCGGCTTGTTATGTAGTGTACCGCCGCTCAGTGTCTGTGTGAGCCGCTAGCACGCCCGCGCCGCGGCGTCACACTTGATTATAGATGCTTGTATAGTATGGGTTGTCTGTGTTGTGTTACGTAGCATGCCTATGTTAACTTAGAACACGCCGCGCAACAGATGTGTGTGTACATCTGTGGAGTCACTTTATACGAGTGAGCCGCGTGTAACCTGAATGCAGCTCACTCGAGGCGTCATATTTAGGTTAGGAGTCGTCATCGCTCGCAATCAGGTCGCGGGGCAGGGGGCGTCTCAAGCCGTCGGGGGGACGCGTGTGCCATGGCGCTATCCGTTTGACATGGGGCCAATCAGATGCGTCGGCACGCGCGAACATTCCCTTTGCGAGGCGCCGCACGAACTCATCCAGGCTCTCGATACCGAGGTCCCGCTGGATAACGTCGTTCCTCACGTAGCGAGGGGCGTTCACAATGGTCCGCAGCGCAGCACTTTGTTGCGCGCGGAGGAGTTTGCGGTTCGATTCACTAGTGAAGACGAACCAAGCGGGGGCGGCGTATGTTAAGATCGGGCGCACGTACAACTTGTACACGCCTAGCTTAACACGCGCCGGGATTCGGGACCTGAGCACCGGGTAGAGTAGGGTGCGGGCGACCCTGCCCTTCGCGACTACATTGCTCACGTGTTTTTTCATGGAGAGTCGGCGGTCGATAGTGACACCTAGGTACTTGACCCCGGGCGACCAGCCGACTTCGACTCCTTGAAGCTTCAAGGGTGGGGGGAGAGGCGCATTTCCAATGAGTATCGCCTGCGTCTTACCCACGTTAACCGAGAGCCGCCACTTCGACAGCCACTCGGGAAGTAAATCGAGTGCGCGCTGCATCTTGATTGCCGCGTGCTTCGCTGTGAGCGATTTAGTTATGTACGCGGCATCGTCAGCGTACAGCGCGAGAGTCGCGTCGGCAGTGGTGGGGATGTCGTCGGTGTAACGTGAGTAACACGCCGGGGACACGCAGCTACCCTGAGGCACGCCAGCGAGTACCGGGCGGGCACTAGAAAGCGCCCCGTCGACCACCACCCTGAATGTTCTCTGTGTAAGAAAAGTAGAGACCACTTTGACGACGCGGCGGGGCGCGTCGGAGGTGGCCAGTTTATATATAAGGCCTTCATGCCATACGCGGTCGAAGGCCTTCTCCATGTCAAGGAATACTGCCACGGAGTGTTCCTTCCTATTCATAGCCGCAGCGAATAGGTGCAGTACCCTTGACAATTGTAGCGTCGTGCTATGTTCCGCCCGGAAACCGAATTGTTCCTGACGCGGCGCTATGTGAGGTTGCAGGTGTCGCAGCAGGAGTGCTTCGAACACCTTGGACATGGTCGGCAGTAGTGAGATAGGCCGATAGCTCTCCGGCTTCAGTATGTTCTTACCCGGCTTAGGCAGCATAATGACGCGCCCTTCCTTCCACGGGGCGGGAAAAGTCCCTGTGCGCAGTATCGCCGTGTATAAGCGCGCCAGCGCCGCTACCATACGAAAGGGTAGGTGGCGCAGCGCAGCGTTGGTGATACCGTCGGCACCAGGGGCCTTTCTGGGCTTCGTCCTAAGGATGGCGCGTCTTACTGCGCCGGGTGAGAAAAACACCGGGTCCTCCTCGGGAGCGATCGGCGATGCGAAGTACTCACCAAGGTGCTTCTCGACCGCTGCGACGTGGTCAGTGTCGTCGGTCGCGTTGGGGCGGAACTGACGCTCCAGGTGTTCAGCGAAGACCTCCGCCCGGTCCTCCGCTACATATCGTAGCGCCCCGTCGCTGTTAAGCAGCGGGCGCACCGGGGCTGGGGTGTTCGTGAGTTGGCGGCATAGTTTATGAACCGACGGCCAACTGTCAGTAGTGGCGTCGATTCGATTCTCCCAGTCCGCGGCGGCGTGTGCCTGCAACTCGGCCTTTACCTTCTCCGCAAGACGGTTAAGCTGCGTCTTGAGCGTGGGGCATCTAAGTTGTTGCCACTGCTTGCGTAGTCGCCTTTTGGTAGCGATAAGCTTCGTAATACGCGCCGGTAGGGGCGGCAATAGCCCTCTCCCCTCCGGTTGTAACGCAGTCGTCGCCGCCTCTAAGGCGCTTTGTATGCAAACAGTGACGTCGGTCGCCATTTGATCCACGTCTGCGGAGTCGGCCATTGGTCGAGTCGGCGTGGTGGTCTCTACTTTATCCTGGAACACTTTCCAGTCCAGTGATCGGCGTGGCGCTATGGGCTTCAGTCGGGTCGGCACACCCGATAGTACGACGAGTACCGGTTGATGGTCGGATTTTAACTCGTCGTCTATGACTTGTTGCGTAATCTGGTAGTTTAGTCCTCTGTGGACTACAACATCCAGTACGTCCGGCATCAGCCTTATGGCTTCTGGGTAATGTGTCGGCGTCTCGGGGCCAGAAACTATATATCTATGGGCCTCAGAGTCCGCGAAAAGTCGTCTCCCCTCATCGTTCGTTGTACTTGAGTTCCACGCCGGGTGTTTACAATTTAAATCGCCGGCAAGGAGGGTAGCGTGTGTTGATCGCGTTAACAGGCCTCGCAGCTCCGCATAATCTAAGCGGGCCGCGGGCGGCCTGTAACACGCATAGATGTCAATGTCCTCGCCGGCTATGTGTAGCTGTACACCCAGCGCGTAAAATGACTTGAGTGTCGGCGGGGGAATCTCCTGGTGGACGACTCGTCGCTTCACTAATACTACCAGACCACGGTAGATTGAGCGTGCCGACTTTTCATCCTTCCTGTAAGCGTGGTATCCCGGGAACCTAACCCTATCTTCGGGTCCCAGTAATGTCTCGCTTATGAGCGCCACGTCGATGTTCTGTTCCCTAAGGAGGTGGCGGAGGGGGGCGACCTTATCCCTAAGGCCGCGGGCGTTCCAATGGATCACCCTTAACGCACTAGCCATGATACAGCGTTAGTAGGGTGGCCAGTCCGTCAAGGATGACCGTCTCAATATCCTGCCCCTGTCTGATGGCCTTAATCAAGTCCATCAGCAGTTGTATTGCGCAGGTGGTGAACTCCTTATTTTTACGCGTCGCGACGCCGACGCCACTATCTACAGCCCCGGCGAACTTAGTTTGTTCTGCCGGTTTGCGCTGTGATTCAGTGGCGCTGAGAGCGACGGTGCTGCCAACTGGTGGTTTTCTAGCGAACCCGCTAGTTTGCGCACTTTGCCGCTGCGCGACCGTGGCGCTGACCACGGGCTCGCTAGTGTATGTTTTTGTGGCCGTCGCCTGCGCATTTACAGGGGCAGGTACGGCCGTAGGGATGGTTTCTTGTGTCGCCGGGGGGGTGGATTTCTTTTTCCTCCCTTTCCCCCCACGTCTCTTCTTCCTCCGCCCTGAGGAGGGGGGGGCTTCATTTCGCTCAGTGGGCTCATTTGCCGGCGCCATCAGAGTCGGGCCGGATGCCTCTACTGCCTCTACTAGAGGGGGCTTCTGTGCGGCCGATTGCGACCGGCGAATGGCCGTGGATGCGACCGTGCCCGCTCGCTTGTTCCGGATTTCATCCTGGAACACAGGGCACTTAATGTTGCACGCGGGGTGCGGGCCCCCGCAATTAACGCAGGTGGCCGGCTCCTCGCGCGGGCGCGGACAGTCTCGTGCCGCGTGCTCCCCGCCACACCGCACACAAGCGAGCGGTCGGTGGCACTGGTGCGAGCTGTGCCGAAAGCGCTGGCACCGGTGGCACTGAGCGGGCCCACGCTTTCCCCGCCAGGCCTCAATCTTGACACCCCGCATGTACATAAACACTTGGGTGTCGTATATGGCCCGGACGTCGGGAGTCCTTTGTAGGATCGCGTGGAATACGCAACCGGGTCGTCCTTGTGCGCCCTTTATATGGCGCACGTACACCGGCTGGTATCCCAGCGATTTGAGCTCCTCCTCAATTTCCTTAGGGTCCGTATCCGCCGGTAACCCCCTAATTGCGATCTTTATGTTCCTCTCCGCCGGCAGCGAGTAGGCGAACCAAGACACGCCGCTGTCCTTTTCTAGGCCAGTCAGATACCTCTGCACCGACCTGTATTCCTCCTCGCTATCCGGGGTAAATCGTACCCCGGTTCCGTATGGACGAGCGTTGGGAGGGTGGCCGAGCTTGGCACTGATAGCCCGGAAATGGGCGGCCCAGTTTGGTAGCCTCTCTACCACTAGCGGAGGATACCTTAGTTTCTTCATTTTCTTAGTCGCGCCCGTTACCTGCTTCGCTTGCGACTGCGCCGTTTTTTCGGCGCTGGAAGCGGCGGCAGGGGGTGAGGTAGCCTTAGGGGGGGGGGGGGGGGGGTATGCTTCTAGAAGCTGCCCCCGATGACGTCATGTCCGAGTTGGGCGTCGGTGTGCGACGCGCCGCGTCGGCAAAAGTGGGCGGCGAGGGGGTGCCCCTACCCCGCGGCGCGCTTTCGCGCTGTGGCCGCGGCGGGTCGAGGCAGTACCTCTTCGCCACCTCCGACGCGGTCTCGCCGGAGCTCCTCCTACGTCGCTGGGGTCTGGCTTCGAGCTCAAACTCGAATCCAAAGTCCAGCGATGCCGGAGGCGACGTCGGCGAAAAGGCCGCTCCTCCCACGGTGGGCCGCTGACCGGATCGCGGAATCGTGTCCGGAGACATGTCACCGCGACCGGACTCGGCCGATCCCGAGCGGGCGGAGGCGAGCGACATGCTCGAGCCGGCTCGCGACGAGCATATCGATCGCGCCGCTGGGGAGTCATAGGCGGAGACGCGGGGGGGTGCCGGTGATGTTGGCACCCTGTCGAATATCTTAGCCGGCCTAAAAATAGGGCCGGCACTTGCTGGCCGCTCCTGCTCAGCCACGGTCGGCCTCGCCAGCGAGAGGCGGGGGCCGGGGTTGGCGGTGCGCGGAGCTGGCACAGCTTGTACTGTCCTTGGCGACACGGCGGGCGGCGCGCTAGGCGGCGCGGGCGGTGACGCAAACCGCGGTGGTGGTGCGGTGGCAGGGGTGGGGGGGGTACGGTGACGTATCGATGGCACGGGGGGGTGCGCGGGTTGCGCGGGGGTATCGTTCCGCGACGTGGCATGGCGCACGGCTGGCGCCGCTGCGCGCACGGGCGCGGCAGGGCCGCGCCCGGGCGGGGCAGCAGGGCGCGCTTGCGGTGCACGGCCAGTCTTGGGGGCGGGTCCCGGGGCCTGTATAGGCACCGGTCGGAACCCCGCCGGGCGGATCGCAACCGCGTGCTGCCGGCTCGTCGACGGCGCTGGCGCAACGCGCGCAGGCGCCAATGACGTCGATGGGCCGGTCGCCTCGGCGGCTTTGACGATCACGTCAGAAATAATTTTGACCCCACTCACCTGTGGGGTTTTGGTTCTCGAGGTGGTCGAGCCAGCCGGCTGCTCACCGGGCATCACGTCGCCGATGTTCGGCAGCGATGACGCCCGATCCAGCGTCGGACGGCTCCCCTCCTGAGCCCCGGCATCGCGGCCCAAAGAGCCGCGCTTGCCGGGCTTCGGCATCCTCCTAGGCGTGGCCTCCCGCGACCGCTACGGTGATTGCTCACCGAGCAGCACGGTCGGCTCTCCCCCTGTTTGCACCAGTAACCAAGGTTCACTCACACAAACAAAGAGAAAGCACTGGAAAGTTTGGCGGTCCGCGCGGAAAATAACCGAGCCCAGTCACGCGAGGTGACGTAGGTTGTTGACGCCAAAAGTTCGGGAAAGTTCCACTGGACGTCAACGATTACTCACTCGCGAAACAAGGTGCTCAGTGGACGGCCACGAGCCAATCCACTAACTGATCGACACCGCGTCGGCTCCTTATATACGCGAGGCGGCCTAACGTTGTGTGCGTGAGTGATGTCGCGACACAGCAGTGTTGTGTGGCGCGTAGCTGTAGGCGTTCGGTGGTGCTACAAACTTACATTAGATATAAGATTACCACTAAATAAAACTACACTCCAAAATCAATAGTTTTTTTCGTCCGTATTCAAATTTTGACGTGATTTACTCTATTTTATTTTAAACGACATAGAGTAGTAGGTGTATATCGGACGATACAGTATACCTACCACTTTTGTATTTTTACGTCCTTTACTGAACCTATCCAAGGCCATGGCAAATATCATCCAAATCGGTCCTCCAGTCAAATCAGTCTAAGCATGAAAAGGTAAAAAAGATACACATATAAATCCATACTTCCTAACAAACTTTCGAATTTAGGTCTACGTCTGTCATGCGAATCCGCTGAGCGGTCAACCGTTCTTCGCACTGCGTGAACGTCTCCGACACACGGGATAAAAAATGTCGATCACGGTCGCGGCTACGTCTAGAATCACGATCGTCGCTAGTTTCGAGCGATCTCAAAGATTGCGTACGATGTCTTTGGGATTGCAACCGAGACTCGCGCTGGCGTTTCAGCCGAAAGCGTTGCGGCCTGCCTGGCTAGAGCGCCACTGAGTAATTTTTTGGTGTACATAATAAAGAGTATTCTATTCTATTCTATTCTCACCGCGATCTTTCTCAGCCACCTGAGACCGTGCCCCTTGTAGAATCAAAGCGTTCCGTGTCTTTCGCGAAAGATACGATTTTTTTCGGGAAGTCATGGTAACGCGTATAAAATGCGAGTCCCAAATCGTTTGACATTTACTCCGTAAACGGCAGAGAAAAATGTTGTTTTTTTAAAAAGTAAACCTTCCTGGCCATTATTAAGTGCTTAAAGGACGCGACGACGTATGAATATGGATGCGATATAATTACGATTAGGTATAATTCATGACGGAGTAAATTAATAATTTTCTATTATCTATTAAATTATTTTATTACATAATTATGCGATTAAACGCGTGTTTACCACTACGCGCTACGTAACTATGCTAACTCATTTTTAGGGTTCCATACCTTGAAAGGAAAAAACGGAACTCTTATAGGATCACTTTGTTGTCCGTCCGTCCGTCTGTCAAGACCCTTTTTCTCAGGAACGCGTGGAGTATCAAGCTGAAATTTATATCAAATACTGAAGTCTACTGTCCCTTGGAGCTGTGAAAAAATCCAACTTCTAAGCCAAGGGAATCAAAAGATACAGCCGTTTATGCCGCAAATTTTCGAAACTCGAAAGGGAATCAAAACCTACAGGGTACTACCCGTTAACTCAGAATCTTGAAATTTGGTACAAAGCAACATCTTATAGCACTGATAAAGTAAAAATTGCGAAAACCGTAAATTTTTAGTTACATCATATAATAAAAATATTTTTTTTAAATACCATAACTATGACTCGATTGTCGTGATGGGTGAACTTTTACTTACATACCTACAGATTTGTACGTAACCCTCGGTGCGCGAGTCCGACTCGCACTTGGCCGGTTTTTAGTTTACTCGATTACTTCGCCGCCCCAGCAGAATAAACGCGTAAGTGCTATTGCGGCGGTTTTGATGTTAATTCATATTCGTAATGTATAATGTGTGTCAAAATACATCACCTAAATTTTTTCCAGATTTTTACATCAAGTATTTACGAAGTTACGAAAAGTTATTACTTTATTCTTTATCTGAAACTAAAATCAAAAAATATATATTTGCGTACAATAATTAAAACCTAACATTGTGTAAAGTATATTCTCAGATGCAACTGAAGCATCAGTTTAACGGCGTTGTCCATTGCGCGTTTGTTCTGGTGCAGGTTTTGATACTATAATTCCGCAACGTGCAATCGCATAACCTTACATATCCTTTAAATTTCGTTTCCGTCTTAATTGTTATTGTAAACCAGCTTTGCTTTAACAAAATTAAGGTCTTTTAGACAACGCAAGTGATATCGTTCTCTCTTTCTATTGTGCTGCACCGGGATAAACGCGTAATAGCCCATTAATGGTATCCCTGTACTGCGGAAAAGGCGAAGAAAATTCAATTTCATTGCAAAACAAAAAACCAAAAGTTGATAAGAAAAAAAACTCAAAGTAACAATAACAATAGTGATTTTTTATCAATAACTCAAACACGGTACCTGTATAACACTTGTTACACGCAGCTGCATAAGGGGAATCGCCCACTCAGCACTCAATACTTTTATTATAGAAACATACGCTGCAAAATTAACGAACGACGGAAACAGCGAGCTGAGATAGCACTTTGTGACGCACGGACCTAGTTTACCCAATTATTGTAACTCTGTAAAATTCCATTCCATATTCATACTTCGAATAGGCACTTAGGCTAAATTAAGATATAATTAATGTAATTCTTTTATTTAAAATAAATTAAGTAAAATCATTTTTTGGTTTTTTTAAATCATCCGTTTGCAGCTAACGTAATTGGCGCAGTCGGTAGGATATTCGCGGGCCGGTTCGCAAGCTTTAGGGATCTCTAATATCGATATCCGCGTACGCGAATCGCCTGGGTGGCTATCGAGCCCCGGCACCGAATATCCGAATCTACAGTCCAGCTGCAGTTCCGGAAGGAGAATCAAGACTTCGATTCACGAGAAAACCAGAGATGAAAAATTTGTGAGTACACTTGAATTGTTCCTGTGTTGCTTCCTTTTTAGCCCTTATACCACACCCCAACTTCCAAGATTTTTCACCCGAAAAATTCCAATTCCCAGGAGCCCGCATCTCGTACGGCTCGCTGGAGTACTATAGATAATAGTAGAGATTTAAATAGTGTTAGTGAGGTTAGTAGTATAAATAGCGTAGATATGGCCGACGACCTAGATACAATTTTCAAGACCCTTCGCATGGTCCCGGAGTTCGATGGGAACCCAAACGTTTTGACTAGGTTTGTTAGAATATGCGATCAAATAGTAACTCAGTACGTTAGTAATGCCCCAGGTAGCGAGTTAAACAACTTATGCTTATTAAATGGTATATTAAATAAGATAAAAGGCTCTGCCGCTAGTACCATTAATTCCAACGGCATACCTGATAGTTGGCTAGGGATTAGGACAGCCTTAATCAACAATTTTTCAGATCAACGGGATGAAACAGCTTTGTATAGAGACCTTTCTTTAGCTACGCAAGGAAATAAGACACCTCAAGAATTCTATGAGGAATGCCAAACTCTGTTCAGTACGATGATGACGTATGTAACACTACACGAGCCAATTCCTACTACAGTAGAAGCGAAACGTACATTGTATAAAAAAGTTACTATGCAGGCTTTTGTAAAAGGATTAAAAGAACCATTGGGGTCCCGTATAAGATGCATGCGCCCCGATACTATTGAAAAGGCCCTTGAATATGTACAGGAAGAACTTAATGTTATGTATTTACAGGAACGTAGTGAGTTTTCAAAATCCACTACCCAAAAGAATTCTAACCCAGTTCCTCCACGTAGTAATAATTTCGCAATACCAATTCCCAATTGGCCCAATCCCATAGGAATTAGACCCAAGCAATTACCACCACCACAACCATTTAAGTTCAATCCTAACTTTATTAACCAGCAGCCTCAATATCGCATGCCTAACCGTACGCAGCAAATATTCCGTGCGGTACCTCAAAATTATAACGCTCAAAGTAACATGTTCCGTTTGCCACCTAGAAACATTCCGGCGCAAAATCAAAATCAAGGTCCTAAACCTATGAGCGGTGTACAGCATTTTACACCTAGACCCATGTTATCTGGCCATAATTGGCAGAATTCAGGTAATCCGCCACCAACTAATTATTTTAAAAATCGTGAAATGAACATGAATGAATGCGCGTCATACGACGACTCATATTACCCGACGGAGTATTATTACGATCCGAACTGTTTTAATTACGATGACATTTATTACGATTATAGCCCGCTCGCTACATTAGAGTGCAACCATGATCCGACTTTAAGCGATGTAGGTGTTCAAGGTCAAATTACAGGTTCAACTGAACCCCAGGCGGGTCCAAGTCAGGATTTTCAGGAGGCACAGAAATCAAAAAAGCCAAAATAGAATTAAATCTCCAAACTCAACGTCAGTTGCCGTACATACTAATATCGGAACCACCTTTAAAATTACTAATTGACACCGGCGCGAATCAGTCTTTTATAAGTCCAGAAGCTGTAGAGAAATATTTTCCGAATCTTCCCTTAAATTACGACCCGTTTGAAGTTACCAATGTACACGCGGTTACTAGAAATAATTACTCTATAAGTTTACCTTGCTTTGCGGAATTTAACGATCCAGAGTTCATTAAGTTATTTGTATATCGTTTTCATGAATATTTCGACGGTTTAATTGGTTTAGATTTGCTAACTAAATGGGAGTCTAAGATAGACTTAAAAGATCAGAGGTTAATAACACGCACATCATCAAATCCTATCCGTATGTATAATTCCTGCAATGTTAACTTATTTGAAGACATAATACCTGCTCAATCTTCAAAATTAGTTAGAATACCGATCGACGTTACAAATGGTGCAGCATTAGTTAGTGAACAGACTATATGCAATTGCATCGTACGCGAATGCCTTACTATTGTGGACAATAATCGCGGCTACTTAGAGATAGAAAATACGAGCCCGAATGATATTATAATATCACTAGACCGACCAGTGCACGCAAGTTTATTCAATATCGAGTGCACGCGTACCGAACATTGTACCACGCGGGTTCAAGAAGTGACAACGCGATTACGAACAGATCATTTAAACGAGGAGGAGAAAGTCAACCTTATAGCTCTTTGCTCAAAATTTGCTGACGTGTTTTACATCGAAGGCGAAGCGTTAACCTTTACCAATCGAATAAAACATCGTATTAAGACCACAGATGAGGTCCCGGTTTACACAAAAAGTTACAGATACCCATTCATTCATCGCCAAGAGGTTAGGGAACAGATTTCAAAAATGTTAGATCAGGGAATAATAAAGCCTTCAGATTCAGCATGGAGCTCACCCATTTGGGTGGTCCCCAAGAAAATGGATGCCTCGGGCAAACAAAAATGGCGTTTAGTAGTTGACTTTAGGAAACTCAATGAAAAAACTATCAACGACAAATACCCTATCCCGAACATTAGCGATGTTCTTGACAAACTAGGTAGGTGCCAATACTTCACCACCCTAGATCTGGCTAGCGGGTTTTACCAGGTCCCTGGACCCTCAGGATATTCAAAAAACAGCTTTTAATGTCGAACATGGACATTTCGAGTTCCTTCGAATGCCCATGGGACTTAAGAATTCACCATCCACATTTCAAAGGGTTATGGACAATGTTCTCAGAGGTCTCCAAAATGACATATGCCTAGTCTACCTTGATGACATCATCGTTTTCTCTACGTCACTACAAGAGCATATTATGACCAATCTCGAGAAAGTTTTCAATAGACTACGGGAATCGAACTTTAAGATCCAAATGGATAAATCCGAATTCTTAAGGCATGGAACTGGTTACCTCGGACACATAATAAGTAGTGAAGGAATAAAACCTAATCCGGATAAGATTCATGCAATAGAAAAATACCCCATTCCAAAGACCCCAAAAGAAATTAAACAATTTTTAGGCCTTGTAGGTTATTATCGAAAATTTATCCCGGACTTTGCAAAGATTACGAAACCTCTCACAACTTGTTTAAAAAAAGGTAGAAAAGTTGTACTAGACTCCGAGTACATAAACAGTTTTGAAAAGTGTAAGAATCTCTTAACAAATGACCCCATACTACAGTATCCCGATTTTAATAAGGAATTCATACTGACAACAGACTAGATGGAGGCTGAAACTTAGTGAATACGATTTCACCGTTATCTACAAGAAAGGTAAATCCAATACGAACGCCGATGCCTTATCTCGGGTGGAGATTCACAATGAAGATACTAACACCTTATTAGACGAATTATGTTCTTTGATTCCTAACCCATCAGAAAACCCGCCATCTGCGAACTCATCCACTGCAACTGCACACACCAGTCATGAACATCCCATATTAGAAATCCCAATCACAGACGAACCCCTTAACAGGTTCCATAGACAACTATGCTTTACGATAGTAGAAGATGTCAAACGCAAACCAGTAGTTACCAAGCCATTCGAAACTCACACGCGCATAGCAGTCCAGATATCGTCATCTAAACTAGAACAAGATGTAGTCAACGCCCTCAAAGAGTATGTAAACCCAAAAGTAAAAACCGGTATCCTAATAAATCCACCTCTTGCCATGTATTCCATCATACCAGTCATACAGGACAAGTTTAAGAGTTCATCTATGAACTTAGTACTAGCTAAGATAGAATTAGAAAACGTTAAAGATTATCTACGTCAGCAAGAGATAATTCAACACTATCATGACGGCAAAACCAATCACCGAGGAATTACCGAATGTTATTTAGCCCTCTCAAGAAAGTATTACTGGCCCAAAATGAAAGACCAAATAACCAAATTCATCAATGAATGCATTATTTGCGGGCAAGCTAAATATGACCGGAGACCTATTAGACCCCAGTTTAATATTGTACCCCCGGCAACAAAACCATTCGAAATAGTTCATATGGATTTATTCACTGTTCACAATGAAAAATATGTTACATTTATAGATGTTTTTACCAAATATGGACAAGCATACCATCTTCGAGATGGCACGGGCATTAGTATACTTCAATCATTATTACAATATTGTACCCACCATGGAGTTCCCTTAACTTTAGTGACTGACAACGGGACGGAGTTTACCAACCAACTGTTCCTAGAATTCACACGCCTTCACAAGATAAACCATCATAGAGTTTTACCGCATTCGCCTAACGATAACGGTAACATCGAACGCTTCCATTCAACTCTCCTTGAACATTATAAGAATATTTAAGTTACAACACAAAGAGGAGCCTATCGTAAATCTTATGCCTTATGCTATAATTGGTTATAATTCTTCAATACATAGCTTCACTAGATGCAGACCATTCGATTTATTAACAGGAAACTTTGATCCACGCGATATTTTAGACTTAGATTTTACCCAACAATCATTACAACAGTACATTCATAATCATAGGGCGCAAATGAAGGAAGTCTATAATATTGTCAATGAAACCTCTTTATCAAATCGTACTGCGTTGATAGAAAATAGGAATCGGAACCGCGAATCCGAAATAGAATACGTTCCTCAACAACAAGTATTCATTAAGAACCCTTCTGCAAGCCGTCAGAAAACTGCACCGCGGTATACCCAAGATACTATTTTGGCTGACTTACCCATACACGTTTATACGTCCAAGAAACGTGGGCCCGTAGCCAAAAATAGATTAAAAAGAGGCCCTAAGGAACCTAACTTGTTGCAGGATTCTACTATTGCTGGTTCTTCGCGAGACCCAGTCATCGGAGATAAAACTTGAAAGCTTGGCGAATGGACCTGGCTTATTACCGTATAAACTTGGACCGATGAGAATGACCACTCATCATCATACATTTCTTCAGTACGTGAATCTAAGGGACATAGAAAATAAAATTACAACACTACAATATCAGATATCAGAATACAAAAGTCGGCTTAGTAATGACACTTATACACTTTTTGAATTCCAAATTAGTTATCTTACTAACAAAATTGGCAAAGTATCTAATCAGTTAAAATCTTTAGAGCCTGGTCGTGTAAAGAGAGGTCTAGTAGACAGTCTTGGATCGGTAATTAAGAGTATAACTGGAAATCTAGACTACACAGATGCCTTAAAATACGAAAATGCTATCAAAATTCTACAGATTAATAACAATAAGTTAGTTAATGAATTTAACAATCACATAAGTCTCAGCAAAGAATGGATGTCTAAGCATAATGGTGTTCTAATACAATTAATCGAAAATCAAAGTAGAATCAATAGCACCTTAGAGTTACTATTAAATAACACTTATACAAAAGGTAATTTAATAACATATGCAAAGTTTGGTCAACTCATGTCCATTATAAGTGAAAACGTAGAAGATTTAAGATTAGAATTAGTTAGAATAGAAAATATGTTAGCGTTTATACATGCATCAAGCACTGTTCATTCTATGATAGACGTAGATACACTTAGGTCTATGGTAAATAGGTTAGAAAAAATATACAGTAAGGATGAGATACTAAGTTTAGAGCTCAGAGAATATTACGACATCATCCAACCCGGATCATATTTCAATGAAAAGCAGATAGTTATAGTTTTCAGATTTCCTATAATTTCCAAAATTGTTTATGATTTATATAAGCTATCTATAGTACCCAATAAAAACCGTCAAGCCCTTATCCCTACCTATCCCTTTATAGCAACTAATGGGGACTCTTTCGTGTACATAGAAGCAGAATGCTCGAAGTTAAGTAACTGGTATCTCTGTGAAAAGGAAATAACCCACCAAATAAGAACAAAAACTGACTGCATACAAGAACTTATCATGAACCAAGCCCTCAAGAGTTCCTGCCAATTTACTACAGTATTTTTGGAAAAAGAAGCGATGGAAAAATTAGATGACCAGCACTACATCTTATCGTTTCCAAATCCAACGAAAGTGCAATTAGTCTGCGGGAGAGAAGACTTCAATTCGCTACAAGGAAGCTACCTCGCTACTATACCTATCAATTGTTACCTCCGCACAAAGGAACTAACTATAATCAACGACAACGACGTAATACAAGGGCAGCCTTTGAAATTAATGAACATTCCCTACGACGCGGAGACACCGAAAGCTGCAATAACCCAAGTTCATCTTAGTTCAATTGACTTAGGAGGATTACACAGCATACAGAACCAAGTCATGACGAGCCAGCCGATAGAACTTAACCAGCTGCAATCAGATGTCATATACCATACGACAATACCCTTCTACATTGCATTATTAAGTGCAGGCGCACTTTTCATAGCCATACTGGGCTATCGCAACAAATGGTTTTGCAAACGCTCTGAAACGCCCAACACCAAGGGACATACGTACGAGGAACCTGATAAAAAAGAAGAGGATCGCGCGCCCAGAGGACAAGTTCCAGCAACATTTTCTCTCAAAGTTCTAAAATAGTTCCTGATCTGCGGGTGGAGATGTTACACGCAGCTGCATAAGGGGAATCGCCCACTCAGCACTCAATACTTTTATTATAGAAACATACGCTGCAAAATTAACGAACGACGGAAACAGCGAGCTGAGATAGCACTTTGTGACGCACGGACCTAGTTTACCTAATTATTGTAACTCTGTAAAATTCCATTCCATATTCATACTTCGAATAGGCACTTAGGCTAAATTAAGATATAATTAATGTAATTCTTTTATTTAAAATAAATTAAGTAAAATCATTTTTTGGTTTTTTTAAATCATCCGTTTGCAGCTAACGTAATTCACTTAATATTAATTACTATCTACAAAAAAACAATCTTTTAACGACATAAAAACAAACTGCTATTCGGTGTAGTCATAAAGTTATGGATCAATCTAGGTTTTTTATTTTTCCTGTAAAATTGACTTTTTACACTTTCACGTTTCTGCGGCGGCGGCGACTTAATGTTTACTCAGTTCCCCAAAAGATGGCACTGTGCAATGTGTGGCAATTAATTTATTTTCGTTTAATTTTGTTGTTTAAATAAATTATTCAATTAAATTTGTTGATATCTGTTCTTCTAAAATTAGAGTTAATTTGGCAAAATCCTTCCTCAGTGGATTCCTCTTCTTAATGGACTTCCTCGTATTAATTTCATCGCCATCTGTTAGTTTAGCAGGGTACTCGATAGTCGTAGCAAATCCTTCCTAAGTAGCGCCATCGCGCCATTCAGGTGCAAACTTAACTCAATCGAGTGTAGTGGAGCTATAAAAATTAAATCACTAAAATAGTTGAATTTTTATAGCCTATAACCTGGCCGGGGATTTTCTCAACATATGAGTAAAGTTTGCATCAAAATCCGTTCAGCCGTTTTCACGTGATGCGCGAACAAATAAACAGACAAACAGATAAACAAACAAAAATTCTAGAAATTGTTGGAACGTGTTCTGTTATCGATTCTAAGTATCCCCAGCCAAATTTTTTTCGAATATATTCCATGTACAGACTTTTGACCCTCTTCAGCTTTATTATATGTAGGGTGAACAAATCTAACTTCGTGACAAAGGCATTTGAGTAATAAAATACCAATAAATTATTAATTAATTTAATTCAGTCTCAGCATGGGTTTTAATCAGTCTTTTATGAGGAATATTAGCACAAATAATCAGATTTTTTTCTAGAAACCTAAGAGTTATACCAAATTTACTAAACCAAGTCAACTTGCCTAATTCCGTGGTGACCTCTTTAAGTCCGTGATAGCTAATACTTTAATTCTGATATAACGGAATTAGGCAAGTTAACTTTATTTAAGTAGTACAATATTAATATTATAATAAAATTAACATAAACATAAAAAAAACAAGATAAACATTTTAGTAACATCTTCTAGAATTATTCTTCGGCGCAACACATATCACACTTAAAAATCGTCTCAATAGCCTCAAATTCTTGACTTTGGCAATTTACGTGGTACGTTTTAGAGCAGAAGGAACAAGAAATCCAGTCTGCTCCATTTTTAGAAGCTGCATCTTCTGAGTACCGTCTCTTACATATTTCACATAGCCAATGGTCGTCTTCAGTTCTATTTTTCTTCTTCGCAGGTGCAGTATTATTTTTATTTGCTCTCTTACTTCGTTTCACTTTTGATTCAGATTTTGACGTGCTAGGAACAGCAGCGTCGTATAGGTCCTTGTCAGCCATAGGAGTTAAACATCGTGCATGAGGGACGGTCCTTCTCTTTTTTTTATTTTGATTCTGCTCTAACTTGGGCACTTTTAAAATCTTATCTAAATGAACTGTGAAGTTTTGTTTAGGTACCGGAGCTGGAATTATAACTTCATTTAAAATTCGAATTTTAAATGTTTTATTTAGTTTAAGTGGTTCAACTTTTTCAAATGAAACTTCTTGAATGGGGGTTATTTGAGGACAGTGTTCGGAAGAGTCTGAAATTCCCAATTCAGTTGCAGTTGAGATCGTGTCATTACAATGAGGACGTTTTGAGGGAATTCTCACTTTTCTGAGCCTGCTGGATTCTTTTTCTGCAGAATTGTCGTTCTCAAATATATCTGTACTATCAGTTATTTTAATTTTTTGTTGATAAATGATAGGCGAATTCTGACCCGGAACATCATCCATAATTACGTCTTCTTCAAGCTGGACAGGTAGCTTGGCACATTCAAATTGAGAATCCGCTGGATGAGGAGGATAACACACAGGATCATCTATCTTCAAAGACCCATTTTCTTCACATTCAAATTGAAAACCCGCTGAATGAAGAGGATCACATAGAGAGTTACCTGTTCTTAGACATCCATTTTCTTCACATTCTAATGGAGAACACGCTGAATGAAGATCTACAAGGTAATCTGTCTCCAGGGACCCATTTTCTTGGTCAATGTTGCAATATACGATTTCCTCTAAAATTTGAGTTTGTTCATCTTTATGAAGTGTGACCTCTTCTGCCGATTCTGGAAATGGTTTGTCTGTCAACTTGGTGGAGCAAGTGCCAGTGGATTCACAGCTGTTCTGTTTAACGGATAGATACCCGCTTTTTTGAACCCAGCTCGTATGTTTGATGGCGTGAAGCTTTTTTCAAATGCAGGGGTAAAAAAATTATGAAAATCATAGCGGTTTGGGATGTGGCAAGGATTTTCCATTTTGTGGGTTTCGATTATTGTCCTCCAGGCTACTTTCAGAGGTCGATGAACACTGACATCAAGTGGTTGAAGAATCGCACTCGTGTGAGAAGGTATTGTAAACAATATTATCTGTTGTGATCGAACGTAATCCAGTAAAGGTGGCGTAACGTGACTGGCGTGTGAGTCCATTATCAATAGAACGGGTCTTGCTGGAGGGATACATCGAACAAAGAATTTTAACCAATCTAGGAATAGTTCACCCGTGATCCATCCCTTTCGAGAAAATCGTACTTGGGTGTTTGGCATAAATCCTTTTGTCAGTTGTTTATTGATCGGCCAACGCCATCTAGTTCTGTCACGCCATACTTCCCGACCGACCGGAGTGCGGGGACGACGGTGGCGCCCTGCTCGGCGGGCGGACGGCAAGAAAAATAACGGAATCAGTTGAGGGTGGACGCAGTTATTTAGTGTTAAAACGTTTGTAAACCACCAAAATATAATCATATTGATTATACTTGCGTTAGTGTATTTAATTCCACCACCTTCAAACATTCGTCGCATGACAAATACGAGTAACGATTCTAACAAGAGTCCAATAGGACGCCGCCATTTTCGTAAAAGCCTCGCGCAAATTGCGGGGCAGAGTGAGGCGCCCTAACATATTGGTCCTTCGAGCCGGATCAAGAAGAGTTCCAGTTCTGCTGTAGTGGATTTAAGAAGCTTCAAACATTCGTCGCATGAATATACGAGGTTATGAAGAAAATTCACTCGGCGTTGAAAACGTATTGATCAAGACTTAGAGGAGTGGCAGGTCTGAACTTCCTACCCAATTCCCTATCCTATCAAACGGTTTGTGTTAATTTCGTGCTGTTATTCCAGTTGTTGAGTGGCGGTACCTAGCCGGTAAGTGGGAGGCCTACAGCCGTAAGTCGTAAACTCGCGGGCCGCGGCACGTGGCACTGGCACCGGTGGCATCCGTGCAACACAGAAGGTTTACAGTGAGTACTCTTGTTCTTATTTTTCCCTAAAATGAGTGAGCCTAAGATGTCGGATTTAATAAAGAAAAGAGCAGTGATAAAATGGCGGTTAACTTTACTAGAAAATTATATTAAAAAATGTACGGGTCCGTTAAATGATCAACAATTACTAGAGATAAAGTTACGCGTTGAAAACAGTTCGAGTTTGTTAGAAAACTATAGTGTGTTACAAAATATTATTGAGGAAGTTGCTGACGAGCTCGACCTTCCAAAACAACTGGAGGAGCGAGAGCGTTTTGAGGAACAGTATTATAGGGCTGTTGCTTCCGCCAAACTCTTGCTGCATAAAGAGGCACCTGAAAATAATAATAGTTTAAACAATAAATATAAAATAAGTGTAAAGTTACCGGACATTAAAATACCTACCTTTGACGGCTCGTACGATCACTGGTTGGAGTTTAAGAATTCGTACTGCAGTATGATCCATAATCGTGAGGATTTAGACAGTATACAGAAATTCCATTATCTGCGATCGTCGTTAACGAATAGTGCGTCGCAGGTAATTAGTGCATTGGAATTCACGGCCACCAATTACACTCACGCGTGGGAGCTGCTACAAAATCGTTATAATAATCCACGATTATTGCAACACAACCACGTCAAATCTCTCTTTACTATACCGTCAATTAATAAGGAATCGGCTTCACAAATTAGGAAACTAATAGACACTGTATTAAGAAACTTACGTGCACTTACCTCGTTAGGGGAACCAACGCATACGTGGGATACGCTAATTATATATATGGTTGTTTCTAAGCTAGATCCAGGTACTGAACGTGAATGGGAGCAATTTAAAGGTACAATTTATCATGCTGATAAGAACCCATTCTTGAAGTTAGATGATTTGCTTAAGTTTCTCAAGGACAGGGCGGATATGTTAGAAATGATTAAGGTAAACCATAGCAAACATTCACACGACAACAAAAGTAATGAACATACGCAGAGCAAGAAACAACCTACTCATAGTTACGTCGCTACTCACGCTGGTGATAATAGTAATAATAATACGAAAACTAGCAAGCGCGGTCCGCGCGTATGTGAAATGTGCAAAAGTAATCATTCGCTTTATACGTGTTCTAAGTTTATTAATTTACCTGTTCAAGACAGGATTATCTTCGTTAACAAAACTAATATTTGTAAAAATTGTTTACGCACAGGCCACGAGGTCAAGGATTGTAAATTCGGTCCGTGTAGGCTGTGTCATCTTGAAAAACATAACAGTTTGATTCATGTCGATAGCGTAGACAAAGACGGCGCATTAAATGTGGGCGGGGCGAGTTCACAGTCGCAACCGATCACCACTAACGTCTCCAATGTCTCAACCTCGTTACATACTTCAACTGATAGTTCTGTTTCACTTAGCAAACAAACATATTTCAACATACCTACGGTACTGCTATCCACAGCATTAGTGGATATTGCAGATAGTCAAAATGAGTATCACACTGTACGAGCGCTCCTGGATAATGGTAGCCAACAGTGCTTCATAACAAAGAATTTATGCGATTTATTCAATATACCTTTATTACAGTCCACTTGTCAAGTTACTGGTGTGGGTCATTCTATAGCAAAGTCTACCCACACATGTAAAATACAATTACGTTCAAAAGTTAAGCATTATCACACTAACATTGAATGTTTAGTGTTACCATGTGTCACGAATAGGTTACCGGCTTCTAATATAATTTCGTTGAAACGACAACGCGTACTCAGGAAGGTAAATTTTCTGTGCGTATTCCTTTAAAAGAATCGCCTGTGGTTCTCGGAGAAAGCTTTAATTCAGCTGAAAAACGTTTATTGTCCCTCGAACGAAAGTTTTCTCGTTTGCCGGAATTTAAAGAAAAATATATTGATTTTATGACGCAATACGAAAGTCTCGGTCACATGAGTCGCGTAAATACATACGGGTCCCCACACTATTTCTTGCCGCATCACGGTGTTATGAATGAGAATAGTAGTACGACGAAACTGCGTACCGTGTTCGATGCGAGCGCAGCGACATCTTCAGGCAAATCTTTGAACGATATTCAGTTTGTTGGGCCACCGCTTCAAAATGACATTTTTTCCATATTATTACGCTTTAGGCAGTATAAACACGTAGCATGTGCCGATGTGGAAAAAATGTATCGTCAAATTTTAATACAGCCAGACCAACGTGATTTACAATTAATTCTATGGCGTAAACATCCGTTGGACCCAATAAGTGTATATCGTCTCAATACCGTGACGTACGGCACAGCGTCAGCACCTTATTTGAGCATCAGGTGTTTGAATCAACTCGCACATGAATGTAAGGATGAACAGGTGTCTGCCGTGATCAGGGATGACCTCTATGTTGATGACGTGTTAATAGGAAATGATGATTTAAATAGTTTATTACTTATGTGCGAAAAGGTAACGGATACCTTGAAATCGGCGTGTCTTCCGTTACGTAAATGGACATTTAATTTGGATATCACTGCCTATGACGTATCTAAACGGTTGTCATTGGGAGACCAGTGTCAAAATAAAACGTTAGGAATGGGCTGGTATAACAGAAATGATGAATTGCATTTCACAACACGGGAAATTAATAATAATAAACCATTAACTAAGCGAACAATGTTATCTGTTATAGCGCAGGTCTATGACTCTTTAGGTATTTTAGCACCCGCAATAATAATAGCAAAAATTTTAATGCAGAAGTTATGGTTGTGTAAAATAAGTTGGGATGATCCGGTTCCTAATGACATAATATTAACTTGGGAGAAATTCATTAATACCCTACAAAGTTTACACAAATTACGTATCCCGCGTCATGTACTAGGTGTTCACACACAATACATAGAATTACATATCTTTACAGACGCGTCGCAGTGTGCATATGGTGCGTGCGCTTATGTGCGTACCTACTCAGATAGTTCACCTGTGACTATTAAGTTACTCTGTGCCAAAAGTAAGGTCGCGCCATTAAAACCAGTGAGTATACCGCGACTCGAATTATGCGGGGCTTTAATTGGCGCACGCTTATACAGAAAAATTATTGATGCATTACGTTTGACTTTTCATAAAACTTTCTTTTGGACAGATTCAACTATTGTCCTTGGGTGGCTTCGAATGTCTCCTCAGTCATTGAAGACATTCGTTCAAAATAGAGTAGTTGAAATAAATGAAATTACCAGTAATGGTATATGGTCTCATGTAGGTACTAAAAATAATCCAGCGGACTTAGTCTCACGTGGCCTCAGTCTTGACGTACTCGGTGACAGTAGTTTATGGTGGAACGGTCCACCGTACTTACAATATCCTGAGTCGATGTGGTTTCAACAAGGCGCAATTTCTCATTGTGAATACGTCGCTGCTGACCTACCAGAACTAAAATCACAAATTACTGTCATGGTTTGTGAAAATAATAATAATATTATTAACTTCGATAGGTTTTCTTCTTACAATCGTATTATACGTACCGGTGCGTACGTGCTGCGATTCATACGTAACTCACGCTCTCAACGACAGGATCGCACTGTAGGGCCGTTATCAGTGAGTGAGTTGTGTGCGTCAACACAGATGTTGACTCGCCTCGTACAACGGGAATCTTTTCCTGATGAATATATTAAATTGAAAGGTAACTTACCGTTAAAAACTACATGTGCAATTTCGAGTCTTAATATATTTCTAGACAAAAATGATATAATAAGAGTAGGCGGACGCTTAAATAATTCACCTGATTTTCATTATGATAAGAAGCACCCGACACTACTATGTAGTAAACATTACTTTACGCTGTTATTGTTTCAGCATTTGCATAAGCAGCTTCTTCACGCTGGTCCCCAATTGTTACTGGCTACCATGCGTGAGAGTTGGTGGCCGTTAGGAGGTAGAAACCTGGCCAGAAAGGTTGTCCATCAGTGCGTCCGCTGCACACGAATGAAAGGTAAAACCGTTGCACCAATCATGGGTAACCTTCCTTCTGAACGGTTAGAACCAGGGTTCCCTTTCATCCGATGTGGGGTGGACTATGCTGGACCCATATCCATATTAAACCGTAAAGGTAGGGGGGCTAAACTTGAAAAAGGTTATATTTGCCTATTTGTATGTTTTATAATACGAGCTATACATCTTGAACTAGTTAGTACCCTTTCTGCTCAAGAGTACATATTGGCACTTAAAAGGTTTATATCCCGTCGAGGTAAACCTGCCCAAATTTTCTCTGATAATGGAACTAACTTTATCGGAGCCATGAAAGAGATTCAATTAATGTTCAAAGAACATTCTAATCAAATTATTGATCATTTATCGAACGATAATATTGAGTTTAAATTTATACCGCCTTACGCTCCTCATTTTGGGGGATTATGGGAAGCAGGAGTTAAATCATGTAAACACCACCTACGGCGTGTTGTAGGTACCGCTAACTTAATATACGAGGAGTTCAGCACGGTGTTAGCACAGATCGAAGCCGTCCTGAACTCCCGCCCAATGTGTCCTATGTCCTCAGACCCACATGATCTTCTTCCACTCAGCCCGGCACACTTCCTAATAGGCCGGCCACTCCTCTCACCAGCCTGCAAGGACCTGACCGAAGCGCCGATCAATCGTCTGACGCGGTTCCAGAGGGTGGAACAGATGAGACAGCAGTTCTGGAAGCGTTGGTCAACCGACTACATTTCGGAACTTCAGATCAGGACTAAATGGAAGTCACATAATCAGGACATACCTTTGAACACTCTTGTCGTCATCAAAGAGGACAACCTACCACCTCTGCGATGGCGCATGGGCAGGATTATAAAGCTGTTTACAGGAAAGGATGGTGTGAGCCGTGTAGCTACTATTCAAACAGCTACCGGCCCTGTACAACGAGTTTTCTCCAAAATCTGCCCCCTACCGGTGTCATCGTCGAAGAGTGATGACAGCAATGAAGACTGCTGAGTCCCCGATGAAGCAGCCACATAAATCTATTGAAACCTGAAGATTTCAAGGCGGCCGGCATGTTTATTGATCGGCCAACGCCATCTAGTTCTGTCACGCCATACTTCCCGACCGACCGGAGTGCGGGGACGACGGTGGCGCCCTGCTCGGCGGGCGGACGGCAAGAAAAATAACGGAATCAGTTGAGGGTGGACGCAGTTATTTAGTGTTAAAACGTTTGTAAACCACCAAAATATAATCATATCGATTATACTTGCGTTAGTGTATTTAATTCCACCACCTTCAAACATTCGTCGCATGACAAATACGAGTAACGATTCTAACAAGAGTCCAATAGGACGCCGCCATTTTCGTAAAAGCCTCGCGCAAATCGCGGGGCAGAGTGAGGCGCCCTAACACAGTTGTGGTATGATTCTTACACCTTTGAATATAATAAATGGGGGGATGTAACATCCTGTCGCATCTATGCACGCCAATAATGTGGTTGTCGTACCCTTTTCTGCGTATGTTCTGTTGTAAACATATTTTTTTCCAATGCTTGTCACAATTTTGTTGGGTTTGTTGACAAACATCAGACCAGTTTCATCGCAGTTCCATATTCTTTCGGGTGGAATGTCATGTTCATTTAACTGTTTTTTCTAATTTTTCATAAAAATCTTCTAAAATAACCGGGTTTGAACAAATCGCTCTACCTGCTGAAAGATTTTCCGGTGTTCGCAAAGACAACCCGTAGCGTTCTTTATACTTCACCCACCAATTCCAACCTGCAGATCCCTTTTTGTCATTGAATGTGCAGCAAAATGTTCGCAGCTTTTGCTAAAGATAATGCTATTTGCTTTATTTTGGTAACTGTAAGACCAAAACCACGTTTTTGCATCTCAATAATATAGGCCAGTAACTTTTGTTCTATTTCAACAGGTAACGCAAACGGCCTTCCTATCTTGGACATTACGATCTGTGCATCTTGATTACCCTCTCGTAGAGTTTTGTACTTCGGCACATTCTCTTTTAATGTCGACCATGGAATCTTAAACTCCTTCGAAGCTCTGTAAACTGTCATTGTTGAACTCAAAACATTTTCAACGGCGGTTTTGAGATCGGTCTCCGAGTATTTTCTGTTCTTCTTGTTGGGGTCATCCATGATATATCTGAAAGTAAACAAGCAAATTAAAATAATAAATACGTACCTACCTGCTTAGATTTTAGCGTCTGCCCAAATTTGAGCTCATATTAATAAAAAAAAAAGCTGCGAAATTGGGTAAATTACTCACGCAATTACGTGGCAAGTCCAAAAAAAGTGTCACCCAATTCCGTGATAGCAAAATATAATATTGGCTCAAAGTCGTCATTTTAATTAAGACCAGATAAAAGTAATAAAATGACATCAATCTTGGGTACTACACTCAAAATAAGTCAATAATTTCAGTTAAAACCACAAATATTTGTACATAACTATAAGCTCTAACACGAAAAAGACGCAGAACTATGAGGATTTTTTTACTGCCACATCAAGGGAATATCAATTACAATTCATTTTATTAGAAAGAAGCTAAAAAATCGGTTAAATACTTACATAAATACAGCAAAGTTCGCCACCAATTCACAAACACTGCCGAAACCGGCGAGATTCGCGCGCGAACTGACAAAACCGTTAGCTGTTTCTATCTCGCTCACTCGAGCATCCCCAAACTTTACAGACGAATTTGAACTTTATCACAGAGGCTTAAGGTTGTATTTCAAACCATTGATTTCACTCGTATAGCCCTATGATAGCGCTCAAACCAAATATCACCGAATTAGGCGAGTCACAGAATTAGATGCCCTAACCTGCCTGTTGACCCTATAGATAGATAATCACAAGTCTCTGATCACATTAGGGAATGAAGAATAATGTTAACGACGTTCCACCGAGTACGTGAGGCGCGAGCGCAAATCAATCAAGTCACTGCATTGCAAGGGTAGCCAAGTCACAATGATCACCAATATCCCAGCCAGTCAAGTGATCGCCCGGCGCTCGACGAGTGTGTGTGTGTGACTGGCCTGAGCGGACATCCCACGCATACGGAATTTATATGAAAAAAAATTACAGCCCCAAATATACATAACTTTTGGAGCAATCGACTTTGGTAGTAAGTTGACATCTCCCATTTTAACGTGTCTAACTTGACAAAACCTAATGTCAAATTATCGATTTACATATTTTTGTGAACGAACATTGATATTTTATTATATCAACCTACTCAGTATACAAAATGTCATATACAAAATCAAACACTGTACCCACCTACGCTAATGTCATAACTGGATTTGCTGAGCCTCAACAAATACAAAAAGAACCAAGCCAGATACACAATATTCCCCATCCAGTTGAACTGAAAGAAATGCTTATAATGATGCAACAAATCATGGAACAACTAAGTGCTATGACAAACCTACTACTTCAGATGATGTCCAATCAACAACATTCAATCAATTAACAATTGTTCTATGGAATGCCAATGGGCTGTCACAACACACCCTAGAGGTGAAAGCTTTTCTTGACTTACATAACGTTGATATATTACTGATTTCTGATCATCTGACTGAGATCTGATCTCACTTTACCACAAAAAACCACTTTAACGTAGATAAGTACAAGTTTTACCAAAATATGCATCCAGATGGAACCGCGCACGGTGGCAGTGCTGTGTTGATCAGGACAAACATCAAACACTATGAAATGCAGTCAATTTGTACAGAGATGTTTCAAGCAACAACTCTTGTGATTGAAGAACTAAAGCTCTCTAGTAGTTTCTGCCATCTACAGCCCTCCCAAACACAAACCCAATAAAGAAGACTATGTGAAACTATTTTCCACATTTGGAGCCAAGTTTATCGCAGGCGGAGACTACAATTCCAAGAAAACCTTCTGGGGTTCTCGAACTACATCGACTAAAGGACGCCAAATGTACCTGGCAGTGGACTCGCTCAACCTTAGACCAATATCTTCTGGTGAACCAACTTACTGGCCTACGGACAGAAATAAGACCCCAGATTTGATAGATTTCTTCATCACAAAAAGCGTAAACATTCAAAACCTGGAATGTAAAACTAGCTTGGAACTATCGTCTGACCATTCCCCAGTGTTTTTGAACCTTAATTCAAGTATAACACTGACCTTACCCCCATGCCAACTCTGCAACCATAAAACAGACTGGGATAAGTTCAAAAGCCTTGTGGCTGAAAAAATCAACTTAAAGTTACCGTTTTCAAGTGACCAAGACATTGAAGAAGGTGTGGAACACTTTAATAACATTATACAGCAAAGTGCATGGGAAGCTACCCCAAAGAACAGAAGTGGTAAAAGCGGCACCGATTGCCCTGCTTCGGTCCAAGAACTGCTTGCTGAGAAACGCGAACTAAGAAGGAACTGGCAAGTGAATAGGTATCCCAGTGTCAAGAAAAAACTGAACGCACACATAAAAAAGCTAAAGCAGGCTCTGGAAGAAATCAGAAATGCAGGAATACAGAGACACCTGGAAAAACTAGATGGGACTGCAAGTTCTAACTACTCTCTATGGAAAGCCACACAAAAGCTTAAAAGACCTCAACTGCACCAACCTCCAATCAGAAGGCTCGATGGTACAGTAAACGCTCAAAAGTCCATAGGCATGCTAAGGATTACATTGCTGTGAAGTCGAGCACGATACGGCCAGCGCGTGTGCGTGTGCATGTATGAGTTATGTCTCAACATTCCACAGATAACACACACTAATGAACTGTCGTCGCACTACGCGAAATAACATTATATTTCTGTTGCATTTGGAATCCGCGTCATAGTGGCGACCTATTCTTACCATTCCATTGCTAAAATTCGCGTTAAGCTATCATGTGTAAGTAGCTGTTTGGGCTAAGCAATGGATTCACGATCAATGAGGTCTGACATCAAATCATAGATACTGGTTTTTCTTTTCTTTGAAACCATAATAATATTTGTTTGCAAAAACTTGTTAAGTATGACGGCACAGGATCAGACATATTGTAAAATAAAATAAGTTCTTTCAATTTAGGATTTATTATTTAATCAAACAATTTTTACACGAAACTACCCTCAGATTCAAGACAATTTTATTAATTTTAACACCTTACAAAATAGCCAAGACACCCAGTAATACAGTAACAGCTTAGTTCACACAAAAGAGCAACAATGTACAGAGAGGCAGAGTTACAGTAATTTAGAGCAATACAATGTACAGAGAGGCAGAGTAAGAGACAATTAGAGCAATACAACCTGTGCACCGGGCGACGCCTGAAATGCCTTTTCGCTCGAGATGTCGCTACACCCCCGTCAGGGGGTGCGGCCGGCAGGGTCGGAGCAGCGCTCCTCGCCCGCGGATGCCATACGGTGGCCTGCCACTACAGGCCCCTCGATATGGTCGCCTTCACGACTGATGATAGTTGAGCGCGGGTCTTAACCGCGTCCGTGTGAGAAGTTGCTATAATTTTTTCGGTAGGCGCGTCGCGACGTCTATGTTGGCGTCGCTTGCTTCACGGCATTTCGGCGGTCCAACCCTACCGGGTGAGACCCCCAGTTTCCCGGGGGAGGCCCAGCAGAGTTCAATCAGCATCGGAAATGCCGACTCGGCGCGCCCACAGAAGGATATGTAGTCTTCCCTCGCCCCGCTTACAGAGCTAGCCGTTTACGGATTGAGGGAGAGACTGTCATGAGTGTGTGAGCGGCTTGTTATGTAGTGTACCGCCGCTCAGTGTCCGTGTGAGCCGCTAGCACGCCCGCGCCGCGGCGTCACACTTGATTATAGAAGCTTGTTTAGTATGAGTTGTCTGTATTGTGTTACGTAGCATGCCTATATTAACTTAGAACACGCCGCGCAACAGATGTGTGTGTACATCTGTGGAGTCACTTTATACGAGTGAGCCGCGTGTAACCTGAATGCAGCTCACTCGAGGCGTCGTAGTTTGGTTAGGAGTCTTCTTCGTCCGCAATCAGGTCGCGGGGCAGGGGGCGTCTCAAGCCGTCGGGGGGACGCGTGTGCCATCGCGCTATCTGTTTGACATGAGGCCAATCAGATGCGTCGGCACGCGCGAACATTCCCTTTGCGAGGCACCGCACGAACTCATCCAGGCTCTCGATACCGAGGTCCCGCTGGATAACGTCGTTCCTCACGTAGCGAGGGGCGTTCACAATGGTCCGCAACGCAACAGTTTGTTGCGCGCGGAGGAGTTTGCGGTTCGTTTCGCTAGTGAAGACGAACCAAGCGGGGGCGGCGTATGTTAAGATCGGGCGCACGTACAACTTGTACACGCCTAGTTTAACATGCGCCGGGATTCGGGACCTGAGCACCGGGTAGAGTAGGGCGCGGGCGACCCTGCCCTTCGCGACTACATTGCTTACGTGTTTTTTCATGGAGAGTCGGCGGTCGATAGTGACACCTAGGTACTTGACCCCGGGCGACCAGCCGACTTCGACTCCTTGAAGCTTCAAGGGTGGGGGGAGAGGCGCATTTCCAATGAGTATCGCCTGCATCTTACCCACGTTAACCGAGAGCCGCCACTTCGACAGCCACTCGGGAAGTAAGTCGAGTGCGCGCTGCATCTTGATTGCCGCGTGCTTCGCTGTGAGCGATTTAGTTATGTACGCGGCATCGTCAGCGTACAGCGCGAGAGTCACGTCGGCAGTGGTGGGGATGTCGTCGGTGTAACGTGAGTAACACGCCGGGGACACGCAGCTACCCTGAGGTACGCCAGCGAGTACCGGGCGGGCACTAGAAAGCGCCCCGTCGACCACCACCCTGAAAGTTCGCTGTGAAAGAAAAGTAGAGACCACTTTGACGACGCGGCGGGGCGCGTCGGAGGTGGCCAGTTTATATATAAGGCCTTCATGCCATACGCGGTCGAAGGCCTTCTCCATGTCAAGGAATACTGCCACGGAATGTTCCTTCCTATTCATTGCCGCGGCGAATAGGTACAGTACCCTTGACAATTGTAGCGTCGTGCTATGTTCCGCCCGGAAACCGAATTGTTCCTGACGCGGCGCTATGTGTGGTTGCAGGTGTCGCAGCAGGAGTGCTTCGAACACCTTGGACATGGTCGGCAGTAGTGAGATAGGCCGATAGCTCTCCGGCTTCAGTATGTTTTTACCCGGCTTTGGCAGCATAATGACGCGCCCTTCCTTCCACGGGGCGGGAAAGGTCCCTGTGCGCAGTATCGCCGTGTATAAGCGCGCTAGCGCCGCTACCATACGGAAAGGTAGGTGGCGCAGCGCTGCGTTGGTGATACCGTCAGCACCAGGGGCCTTTCTGGGCTTCGTCCTAAGGATGGCGCGTCTTACTGCGCCGGGTGAGAAAAACACTGGGTCCTCCTCGGGAGCGATCGGCGATGCCAAGTACTCACCAAGGTGCTTCTCGACCGCTGCGACATGGTCAGTGTCGTCGGTCGCGTTGGGGCGGAACTGACGCTCCAGGTGTTCAGCGAAGACCTCCGCCCGGTCCTCCGCTACATATCGTAGCGCCCCGTCGCTATTAAGCAGCGGGCGCACCGGGGCTGGGGTATTCGTGAGTTGGCGGCACAGTTTGTGAACCGACGGCCAACTGTCAGTAGTGGCGTCGATTCGATTCTCCCAGTCCGCGGCGGCGTGTGCCTGCAACTCGGCCTTAACCTTCTCCGCAAGACGGTTAAGCTGCGTCTTGAGCGTGGGGCATCTTAGTTGTTGCCACTGCTTGCGTAGTCGCCTTTTGGTAGCGATAAGCTTCGTGATACGCGCCGGTAGGGGCGGCAATAGCCCTCTCCCCTCCGGTTGTAACGTAGTCGTCGCCGCCTCTAAGGCGCTTTGTATGCAAACAGTGACGTCGGTCGCCATTTGATCCACGTCTGCGGAGTCGACTATAGGTCGAGTCGTCGTGGTGGTCTCTACTTTATCCTGGAACACTTTCCAGTCCAGTGATCGGCGTGGCGCTATGGGCTTCAGTCGGGTCGGCACACCCGATAGTACGACGAGTACCGGTTGATGGTCGGATTGTAACTCGTCGTCTATGACTTGTTGCGTGATCTGGTAGTTTAGTCCTCTGTGGACTACAACATCCAGCACGTCCGGCATCAGCCTTGTGGCTTCTGGGTAATGTGTCGGCGTCTCAGGGCCTGAAACAATATAACTGTGGGCCTCAGAGTCCCCTCATCGTTAGTTACATTGGAATTCCACGCCGGGTGTTTACAATTTAAATCGCCGGCAAGGAGGGTGGCGTGTGTTGATCGCGTTAACAGGCCTCGCAGCTCCGCGTAATCTAGGCGGGCCGCGGGCGGCCTGTAACACGCATAAAGGTCAATGTCGTCGCCGGCTATGTGTAGCTGTACACCCAGCGCGTAGAACGACTTGAGTGTCGGCGGGGGAATTTCCTGATGGACGACTCGTCGCTTCACTAATACCACCAGACCACGGTAGATTGAGCGTGCCGACTTTTCATCCTTCCTGTAAGCGTGGTATCCCGGGAACCTAACCCTATCTTCGGGTCCCAGTAATGTCTCGCTTATGAGCGCCACGTCGATGTTCTGTTCCCTAAGGAGGTGGCGGAGGGGGGTGACCTTATCCCTAAGGCCGCGGGCGTTCCAGTGGATCACCCTTAGCGTACTAGCCATGGTAAAGCGTTAATAGGGTGGCCAGTCCGTCAAGGATGACCGTCTCGACGTCCTGCCCCTGTCTGATGGCCTTAATTAAGTCCATCAGCAGTTGTATTGCGCAGGTGGTGAACTCGTTCTTTTTGTGCGTCGCGACGCCGACGCCACTATTTGCAGCCCTGGCGAACTTAATTTGTTCTGCCGGTTTACGCTGTGATTCAGTGGCGCTGAGAGCGACGGTGCTGCCAACTGGTGGTTTTCTAGCGAACCCGCTAGTTTGCGCACTTTGCCGCTGCGCGACCGTGGCGCTGACCACAGGCTCGCTAGTGTGTGTTGTTGCCGTCGCCTGCGCATTTACAGGGGCAGGTTCGGCCATAGGGGTGGTTTCTTGTGTCGCCGGGAGGGTGGATTTCTTTTTCCTCCCTTTCCCCCCACGTCTTTTCTTCCTCCGCCCTGAGGAGGGGGGGGCTTCACTTCGCTCAGTGGGCTCATTTGCCGGCACCATCAGAGTCGGGCCGGATGCCTCTACTACCTCTACTAGAGGGGGCTTCTGTGCGGCCGATTGCGACCGGCGAATGGCCGTGGATGCGACCGTGCCCGCTCGCTTGTTCCGGATTTCATCCTGGAACACAGGGCACTTAATGTTGCACGCGGGGTGCGGGCCCCCGCAGTTGACGCAGGTGGCCGGCTCCTGGCGCGGGCGCGGACAATCTCGTGCCGCGTGTTCCCCGCCGCACCGCACACAAGCGAGCGGTCGGTGGCACTGGTGCGAGCTGTGCCGAAAGCGCTGGCACCGGTGGCACTGAGCGGACCCACGCTTACCCCGCCAGGCCTCAATCTTGACACCCCGCATGTACATGAATACATGGGTGTCGAATATGGCCCGGACGTCGGGAGTCCTCTGTAAGATCGCGTGGAATACGCAACCGGGTCGTCCTTGTGCGCCTTTTATGTGGCGCACATACACCGGCTGGTATCCCAGCGATTTGAGCTCCTCCTCTATATCCTTAGGTTCCGTGTCTGCCGGTAACCCCCTAATAACGATCTTGATGTTCCTCTCCGCCGGTACCGAGATGTACGCGAGTAGGCGAACCAAGACACGCCGCTGTCCTTTTCTAGGCCAGTCAAGTACCTCTGCACTAGCCTGTATTCCTCCTCGCTGTCCGGGGTAAATCTAACCCCGGTTCCGTATGGACGAGCGTTGGGCCGAGCTTGGCACTAATGGCCCGGAAATGGGCGGCCCAGTTTGGCAGCTTCTCTACCACTAGCGGAGGATACCTCAGCTTTTTCAGCTTTTTGTTGCCCTTTACCTGCTTCGCTTGCGACGGCGCCGACTTTTCGGCGCTGGAAGCGGCGGCAGGGGGTGAGGTAGCCTTAGGGGGGGGGGGGGGGCTTACGCTTCTAGAAGCTGCCCCCGGTGACGTCATGTCCGAGTTTGGCGTCGGTGTGCGACGCGCCGCGTCGGCAAAAGTGGGCGGCGAGGGGGGGCCCCGACCCCGCGGCTGTGGCCGCGGCGGGTCGAGGCAGTGCCTCTTCTCCTCCTCTCTTCAGGCAGTGCAGGCCGCCTCCGACGCGGTCTCGCCGGAGCTCCTCCTCATCGCGACCGGACGCGGCCGACCCCGACCTAGCGGATGCGAGCGATATGCTCGAGCCGGCTTGCGACGAGCACGTCGAGAGCGCCGCTGGCGAGTCGTAGGCGGATGCACTCCGACACGGACTCGCCGGAGCTCCTCCTACGTCGCTGGGGTCTGGCTTCGAGCTCAAACTCGAATTCAAAGTCCAGCGGCGTAGGGGGCGACGTCGGCGAAAATTCCGCAGCAACTGGTCCTCCCACGTTGGGCCGTGGACCGGATCGCTGGGTCGTGTCCGGAGACACGTCATCGCGACCGGACGCGGCCGAACCCGACCTAGCGGACGCGAGCGACATGCTCGAGCTCCGAGAGCGCCGCTGGTGAGTCGTAGGCGGATGCACGGGGGGGGGTTACCGGTGAAGCGGGCACCCTTGGCGTCACTTTTGCCGGTCGTGAACACGTACCGGCACTAACAGGCCGCTCCTGCTCAGCCCTCGCCGGTCCCGCCAGCAAGAGGCGAGGACCGGGGGTGGCGGTGCGCGAAGCTGGCACAGCTTGCGGAGTTCGCACAACCTGCGCGGGCGCAGATGCGGGCGGCGACACGAACCGCGGCGGAGGGGTGGCGGTACGGGTAGGGGGGGGTGCGTGTTCGCACGGCTGGCACGGGGGGGTGCGCGGGTGGCGCGGTATGTACATGGCGCGCCGGCGGCGCGGCGGCGCGCGTGTGCGGCGCTCGGCCTAATTTAGGCGCAGGCCCCGGCGCCTGTATCGGTACGGGGCGGAAGGCAGCGGGGCGTATAGGCACCGCGTGCTGCCGGCTCGACGACGGCGCTGGCGCAACGCGCGCAGGCGCCAATGTCGTCGGCGGGCTGGAAGCCGCAGCGGTGCTAGCCTCGTGGTGTAAGGTAAGTGGTTCACCACTTACCTTGGACTTGGCTGGTCCGGCCAGCTGCGCACCGGGCGACACGTCACCGATGTTCGGCATCGACGTCGCCCGGTCCAACACTGGACGGGCCTTCCCTCGGGGCCCGACATCGCGGCCGGCAGAACCGCGCTTGCCGGGCTTCGCCATCCGAAGGGGCGTGGCCTCCCGCGACCGCTACGGTGATTGCTCACCGAGCTGCACGGTCGGCTTTCCCTGATTTCACACCAGCACTCAAAAAAAGTTACTCACATCAACACAGGAAAAACACTGATGTTCGGTCCGCACGGAAAAACACCGAGCCCCAGTCACGCGACGTGACGTATGTTGTTGACAACCGGAAACACGATATGTCGACTAACTACGCACTCGCGAAACAAGGTGCTCAGTGACGGCCACGAGCCACTCCTTTAGCTAAACCGCCCGACAACCTCACTTATATAGGATCTCTTATCGGATTGTTATCAGCCCGATAAGGGGCGAACAATCGCAATAAGGGTGACCTTGGAATGCTTGTATTTAATTCGTTCAACAGTGTAACGTTTCCTGTATTATTTTTTGCTATTTTTAAACTCTCTAGTACTGACATTCTGTCAACAAACCTTTGTCACATGTGTATAAAATTTCGAAGGTGTTATTATTATGTAACGAATGACCTGAATCTATTAAGTGTTTAGCAAAATGAGATCTTTCTGGACAACTATTCCTGAACGCTGCAATATGTTCCTTATAACTAGTTTCAAAATCACGACCAGTTTGACCTATGTACCATTACCATTACAATCATCGCAATGTAACTTGTAAACACCTGATTTTGTATAGTTTTCTAATTGATCTTTTCCGTTACAAATCTGTTTTAAAAGCTACCCTTATTCCATTTCGGAACAAAGTCAAACTTACTATATATTTTTCTGGTCTCTCTGGAGGCAGCGGGTACAAAAGAGAACGAACTATGTTACGACGTTTCGTCCTAATCAATTCATCAACCATTTTCTTATTGTATCCGTTACTCTCTGCTATATGATAAATAATGGTTAGTTCTTTGTTATAATTATCTCGAGTGGTACTGACATTAACCTATTAGTGAAACTACGATAAGCTGCTAATTTATAATGAATTGGATGACAAGATGACGCAGGAATCGTAACATCTGTATAATATGTTGGTTTTCTATAAATCTGAAAGGCGTGTTTATTGTCTGTTAAGCGTCCGCAGTGGCGGGCCACTGTATTTCCTCCGCGGACGAGGGGGAAGCCCTGACCCCGCTCGCCACGCCCCCTGACGGGGGCGTCGCGACGTCTACAATGGTTTGGCTCATATAGCGTCCAGCGCTCGGCGTGTTAACACGTCGTGTCAATCTCGCGACAAGTCAATCGTCATCCTGAGGATGCCTCGTTGAGAGGTGAAACACGAGTCGATTTCTTACAGGGTTTTTTAAGACTCTTTAACAACAGTTGCTCAAGAATTTGTAAATTTCTTTACCAGTATCCCACTTAAAACGACTGAAACCTTAAATTCCTCGCCCTCGCTTTCTTTTGATTTAGTAAAGAAGAACGTTTCAGCCTGCCCGATTAAATTTAAGCATATTAACCCCTTAACGGTAATAAAAGCTTTTAAGCAAATCAAAATAAAATTGACCGAAGATCTTTGGGGAATGTCCATTAATGTCCCAAATGTAAAAAGTAATGATTGTGAGATAGTATTGAATCAAGAGAAACTAGAATTGGTCGATAAAACCGTTTTCCTGGGGTTCACGCTCGACTCAAGGCTACAATGGGGTCCTCATTTAACATCTCTTGCAGGACGGCTAAGTTCAGCAGCATATGCTGTCAGAAAAATCCGTAAATTTACTGATGTAGATACCGCGAGACTGGTATATTTTAGTTACTTTCATAGTATCATGTCTTACGGTATTTTACTGTGGGGACGGGCTGCAGACATCGAGTCTATTTTTATTCTGCAGAAAAGAGCGATCAGAGCCATATATCATCTCCGCAGGCGTGATTCTCTAAGGGAACTGTTTAAAGATATTAACATCATGACGGTACCTTGTCAATATATCTATGAAAACATCATGTATGTAAGAAAAAATTTACATCTTTTTAGTAAAAGAGGTGATAGACATAATTATAGTACAAGAAATAGGAACCTATTAGTTCAACCAGGTTTCAGACTGGCTAAAGTAGACTCATCTTTCATGGGGTACTGTTTAAAATGTTATAATAAAATTCCTCCCCACATACTTCAACTGAATGAGACGAGATTCAAAACATGTATAAAACGCACACTATGCAGGCAGGGTATTATAAGTTAGGGGATTATATCACTGATAAAAATGCTTGGGCCAATGCTGGTCCTGCTCCACAACCACAACTAATTGATTAACATTCGAAAAGTCTGTTGGAGCTGCTGAAGATTGTAAGAACATCTTTGCATTGTATAGACTCAATTTCTTTTGCATTATATAATTGCATAGCACATATGTGAGTACTATGTACTATAGAGCTACCATTTACCGGGTAATATTATGTCTTTCATTGACTTGAATGTGCTCTGGCAGCTGTGAGTATGTCATGCTCACTCAGATGTCTCGCTGATGGTGGCGTGTGTGTTGGATCATTTAGCTCCCTTCAAAATGGTTGAGCTGAATGGTGCTAATCCATGCGTCATGTTCGTGAACGGGCGCCGTCAGTTGGGGCTGGTCATCTCTTAGCTGCCATGGCTTATTTGTAATTTTTGAATTGTTTTTATTTTTATGTACGGACGCTTTTTTTATGCACGTCTTTCTACATTGTTCTCACATGTATAAGTAATTTCAACATGAATGATGTAACCAATTTTTGTAACAATTTATTTGATTTAAAAGAGTGTCCGTGGAGTTTCTTGCCCGTTCTTCTCCATAGGTACCTACTTCGCTTTGGAATGGGCATCTAGCTTCATATTTTCTGACTGACTGACTCCTTGACAATTCAAAAGTGCCTGTAATTGGTTTAATTGAAATAAATGCTTTGAGTTTGAGTTTGAATAGTTAAGCGGAATAGGTTACTAAATATATCTACGTCTATTGTATTTTATAATGGATTTCCGCCAAGTCACGCCTGAATCAATTAACTATCTTTAAGAATAGTAAAGCGGAATAGTTTACTAAATATATCTATTGTACACGTCTATTGTAGTATACGTCTATTGTATTTTCCAAACATGCGGTACGCGTTATTAACAATTTTTTGAATATGCTGATCAAGGTGAAGTTTAGTGTCCAATAGTATTCCAAGATCCTTTACTGACATGACATGGAGCGTAATCCAATGCGTAAGTGCTACTTATAATATGTTTATTCTTGGTAAATGTAATACATACACATTTAGATATATCTCGTGGCTAAGTAATAACAGCCGCATGGGTCGATCCATCAGGTTAAGCTGCGCTTGCCGGGGTTGGTCCGTGGATGGGTGACCATCTCTACATACCGAAACTCCTCCGTGCTTTGGAAAGCACGTTAAGCCGTTGGTCGCGGCTGTCATTCGTGGATCTTTGACAGTCGTTACGAGTCGTCAGAAGCCCGAAAGTCTGACAACCGGTCTTACCAAGGGGTATCGTATTACCCAGTTACTGGGTTGTGGAGGTCAGATAGGCAGTCGCTCCACGTAAAATACTGGTATTCAGCTGCATCCGGTTAGACTGGAAGCCGACCCCAACATGTTTGGGAAAAGGCTAGGCAGAATGACACATTTAGATGACCTCAATTGGATTTTGTTTTCTACGCAGTAGACAGAAAACCGATTAAGATCTTCCTGAAGTAACATAGAATCAGTATGGTTGCAAATTGTTCTGTAGATTTTTAGGTCATCTACATAAAGTAAAAATTTTGAGTGCAGGAAACAACTCCAAACTCCATTTATAAAAATAATAAAAAGAAGAGGGCCTAAAATAGAACCCTGTGGTACACTAGAAGTGACGCCGACTGAATTAGACCGATAGCCCCTAATCACAACTCTTTGCGACCTGTTTGATACATATGATGCAAACCAGCGAAGTAAATCTCCACGAATGCCATTATTTATTTATTTATTTACTTATTTTCTTACTTATTTACTTATTATTATACGCCAACTTTTTGAGAAGCAGCTCATGATCCACCTTATCAAAAGCTTTTCGAAAGTCTGTGTACACAGCATCTACTTGTACACTTTGATCCATATTATTAAACAAATAGTCTGTAAAGGCTAGCAGATCTGTAACAGTAGATTTTTAGACTTTTTTTAACAAATCTAAGTATATTGCTCTGCGTACAAGTCCCTCGAAAATCTTGGATAAAGCAGACAGTATAGAGATAGGGCGGTAGTTTTCGACATCGTATTTAAAACCTGCTTTATGCACTGGGGTTATATTGGCTCGTTCCCAAACTTCAGGAAATGTTCCATCAGTAATACATTTATTGTAAATAATGTGTAGTGGAATGTGTATACTATTATTAGGATAAAGGTATTAGGATAAGTAGGGAAAGACTGTTCGAGCTGTATGGCCTTACATTAACACAGAAACTTTCAACAAGTATGTTCCTACCTATTCAAAAAAAATTAGAAATACCTGCAAGATTGCTAAAGTCCTGTACATTAGCAACAAGATTAAATCAGCAGAAAATAAAATAAAAACAGTTTGGAAAGTTATAAATAATGAAACTAATAGGAAAAAAATACGAAACACTGATTACACATTGGAGACTTCTCGTGGTGCCATCAGCTCTAACTTAGAAGTAGCTCAAGAATTTGTACATTTCTTTACTAATATACCATCTAAAACGACGGAAGCTTTAAATTCTTCACTCGATGTCCCAATTGATTTATTAAAAGCGAACGTTCCAGGCTGTCTTTGAATTTCAATTTAAACATATAAACCCTATGATAGTTGTAAAAGCTTTCCGGCAAATCAAAATAAAATTGACCGAAGATCTATGGGGATTATCTATCAAAGTTTGTACATCCATAATCGAGACTATAGCACCATACTTAGCTTTAATATTTAATTTGTGTGTGGATCAAGGGGTCTTCCCGGATTTAATGAAATACAGTAAAGTTATACCACTTTTTAAATCTATTTATTTATTTATTTTATTATTTATGTACACACAGTAAAATACATAAAAAAAAACGACATAGTTAAAATATGAGTACAAAGGTACTGCTTAGAGATAGTAAAGACTCAAACAATTATAGACCAGTATCCGTGCTGCCGGTATTCAGCAAGGTATTTCAAAAAGTAATGCTCAATCAAATGCTTAATCCACAGGGTGGCAACTGCTATACATTTTAATTTTTGACTATTCAGCGCCCTCTATTTATGATAAAAATGAGCAGTGTTGCCAGCTTATATCTATGAAGCAATTGGTAGTATATTTTAGTAAAACGAGAAGCAAATATTCTTTGATATTGATCTATTGTTAGTTAGTTAATATCATTAGTGTTTTTTTTTGCAATTTTAATAGTTCTCTGATCATAGTATTGTATTAATATGTTGTTCATATTGATAAAAAAATAACTATTAGTAGAATTTCGAAATAAGAAATGTCCCAAAAGAACCGCGAATGGCCGCGATATTGAAATTTCATGTCATTAGGTAAAATGTCTGCGGTTGCGCATATTTTTCTAATTATTTCGTTTGCTTCTAGATTTTGGGTGTAATTTACGTCGAGTTTAGTTCGCTACCCCGTATTTACTAAAAGTCTTGGAAGATTAACGTTCCCATAGTGTCTGTTCTTTCTAAATCACGTCGAGTCGAGCCCCGTGTTCCTCCGTGATTGAATCGAACAGAATTACTTAGGCCCTCCGTAAATTGGAGTTTGGACCATAGTAGTTAGTTAAGTGATTAGTGTATAAATAACAATGTCTCGAAATAAGTGTTGTGTGCCCGGCTGCCAAGTCATCAAAGATGACGGTAATTATAATGTTCTTTTTATACCCTTCCAGTATCTCTAGTATATATATAGTAGTCTATGGCTTAATCATTTTAATACCAACCAAATCTTACACGATCAGCAATATGGTTTCACCAAAGGACGTTGTACGACTGACGCCGGTGTCACCTTATTAAAACACATATTTACAGCGTGGGAGGAGGCCCAAGATGCCATAGGAATCTTTTGTGACCTCTCCAAGGCATTTGATTGCGTAAATCATGAAACCTTACTCTTGAAACTTCAGCATTACGGACTAGGTGAACTTGCGCTCAGTTTAGTAAAATCTTATTTAAATTATAGACAACAGCAAATTCAAATAAATGGTATCAATTCACTCGGTCTAAAAGTAAAAATGGGTGTTCCACAAGGCTCGACATTGGGTCCTTTCCTTTTTTTAGTATATATTAATGATCTACCCTATTTATTAAAAAACCAACCACAAATGGTGTTATTTGCTGACGATACTTCTTTAATTTTTAAGATAAATAGACGTGCATCAAATCTTGTCGACGTAAATAACGCCCTACTGCAGGTTCAAAATTGGTTCACTGCTAATAATTTAGTATTAAATGGGAAAAAAACTAAATGCATAAGATTTGTTTTACCAAATGTTTAAAATAATAATAATTATAATAATAAATTTATTTAAACTTCAAATACATTCAAACTCAAACTCAAACTCAAAGCATTTATTTCAAATAAACCAATTACAGGCACTTTTGAATTGTCAAGGGGTCGGTCAGTCAGAAAGATGAAACTAGTTGCCCATTCCAAAGCGTAGTAGGTTCCTATGGAGAAGAACGGGCAAGAAACTCCACGGACACTCTTTTAAATCAAAAATATATGTTACAAAATATTTGTTACATCATTCATGTTCAAATTATACATGTGAGAACAATGTAGAAAGACGTGCACGTTAAAAGCGTCCGTATCAAAATAACAATTCAAAAAATTAAAATAAGCCGTGGCAGCTAGGAGATGACCAGTCCCTACTGACGGCGCCCGTTCACGAACATGACGCATGCATCAGCACCATTTAGCTCAACCATTTTGAAGGGAATTTAACGATCCAACACACACGCCACCACCAGCGAGACATTTTAGTGAGCATGACATACTCTCAGCAGCCAGGGCACATTCAAGTCAATGAAAGACGTACCCAGTAAATGGTAGCTTTATAGAAGGTATGTGGTCACAGTGCTCACACATGTGCTTTGCAATTATACAATATTAACAGGTTGAATTTATACAATGCAAAGATAGTTTTTCCAATCTTCAGCAGCTCCAACAATATTTTCGAATGCTAATTAACTAGTTTATGCGCCCTTGTGGAGCTGGACCAGCGTTGAGCCAAGCATTTTTGTCAGCGATGTAATCCCCCAACTTATAATATGCTTGGCAGCATAGTGTGCGTTTTATACAAGATTTAAATTTCGTTTCATTTAGTTGGAGTATGTGGGGAGGTATTTTATTGTAACATTTTAAACAGTACCCCATGAAGGATGAGTCTACTTTAGCCAGTCTGAAACCAGGTTGAACTAATTGGTCCCTATTTCTCGTACTATAATTGTGTCTTTCACCTCTTTTACTGAAAAGATTAAGATTTTTCCTTACGTACATGATGTTTTCATATATATATTGACAGGGTACCGTCATGATGTTAATACTTTTAAACAGTTCCCTTAGAGAATCGCGCCTGCGGAGGCCATATAATGCTCTGATGGCTCTTTTCTGCAGAATAAAAATAGACTCGATATCTGCAGCCCGTCCCCACAGTAAAATACCGTAAGACATGATACTATGAAAGTAACTGAAATAGACCAGCCTCGCGGTATCTACATCAGTAAATTGACGGATTTTTCTTACAGCATAAGCTGCTGAACTTAGCCGTCCCGCAAGAGATGTTAAATGACGACCCCATTGTAGCCTTCAGTCGAGCGTGATCCCCAGGAAAACTGTTTTATCTACGAATTCTAGTTTCTCCTTATTCAATACTATATCACAATCATTACTTTTCACATTTGGTAAAGCAAATCTTATGCATTTCGTTTTTTTGCCATTTAATACTAAATTATTGGCAGTGAACCAATTTTGGACCTGCAGTAGGGCGTTATTTACGTCGTCAAGATTTGATGCACGTCTATTTATCTTAAAAATTAAAGAAGTATCGTCTGCAAATAACACCATGTGTGGTTGTTTTTTTAATAAATGGGGTAGATCATTAATATATACTAAAAAGTGGAAAGGACCTAATATCGAGCCTTGTGGAACACCCATTTTTACTTTTAGACCGAGTGAATTTATACCATTTATTTGAATTTGCTGCTGTCTATCATTTAAATAAGATTTTACTAAACTGAGTGCAAGTTCACCTAGTCCGTAATGCTGAAGTTTCAATAGTAAGGTTTCATGATTTACGCAATCAAATGCTTTGGAGAGGTCACAAAAGATTCCTATGGCATCTTGGGCCTCCTCCCACGCTGTAAATATGTGTTTTAATAAGGTGACACCTGCGTCAGTCGTACAACATCCTTTGGTGAAACCATATTGCTGATCGTGTAAGATTTGGTTGGTGTTAAAATGATTAAGCATTTGATTGAGCATTACCTTTTCGAATACCTTGCTGAATACTGGCAGCACGGATACTGGTCTATAATTGTTGGTGTCTTTACTGTCCCCAGATTTAAAGAGTGGTATAACTTTACTGTATTTCATTAAATCTGGGAAGACCCCTTGATCCACACACAAATTAAATATTAAAGCTAAGTATGGTGCTATAGTCTCGATTATTGATGTACAAACTTTGATAGATAATCCCCATAGATCTTCGGTCAATTTTATTTTGATTTGCCGGAAAGCTTTTATAACTATCATAGGGTTTATATGTTTAAATTGAAATTCAACCGGACAGCCTGGAACGTTTTTTTTTTTTTTTTTTTTCGTGAACACAGGGTACATACAGAAGGTGTTATACTACAATAAGATCCTAGCTGTGTCCCACCAAAAGGCATACAAAATATCAATGGAACAAAATAATACATTTTATAAAATCAAAACAACAATACAAAAACAAAACTACAGTACATTCACTAAAATGTCAAATTAAATAAAGTAAAAATTGCAAAAAAAAATAAAAAAAATAATTAAAATGTCACTAATTCATTAATATAACAATAATCAAATTTAACATTATTCAGTATGTCACTTAACTTATGAACAGATTTAGTTTAGTTAACGGGTATTATAATTAAAATTTGTCATTTAAATATTCGTCAACAGAATAATACACCTTGTTATTTAACAATTTGAACAGATTTCTTTTAAATTCGTTTATGTCAACACTTGAGATAACTTGTCCTGGTAACTTATTATACAATTTTTGAGCCATTGCATAAAAGCTGTTGCTATGAAATTTTGTTTTTGTGGCTAATACCTGCAATTTTTTTGAGCGCCGTTTACTTTCTACAAATCTATATAAATTCATATTGTGTTTTATAAAAATACAGGCTTCATAAATATAGAGTGACGGTAATGTTAATATTTTTAGGTTGTGAAAATGTGGCTTGCATGATTCTTTTTGTTTTATTTTACAAATGGCTCGGATACATTTTTTTTGTGCTATAAGTACTTCTTGAATCTTAGGGGCATTTCCCCAGAATATGAGGCCATATCGCAGAGCCGAGGCGACAAAACCATGATAAGCTGCGAGTAAGGCGGTCTTATTCGCAATTTTACCCAGCATATGAAGAGCGTAGAAAAATCTACTAAGCTTTCCACAAACACTTTCAATTTGAGTCCTCCATGTCATGTCATTGTCAATATGAAGTCCAAGAAATTTTGTAACACTAGCTTCAAGTATTTCACTCCCTCTATAGTTTATTTGAAACTGTGATTGTTCTTTGTGTCTAATTTTAAAATTCATAACTTTTGTTTTGCTTAGATTTATTTTAAGGTTATTAGCATTTAACCAGTCAATAATAGGAATAAGGCTACTGTTTACATGCTCTTCTATTTCTTTTATAGTGCCAGTATCATAAATAACAGTGCTGTCGTCGGCAAATAGTGACATAGGATGTTCGACTACTTGGGGAAAGTCGTTAATGTAGCAAATAAAAAGTAAGGGTCCTAACACAGAACCCTGCGGCACACCACATGACAGTATTCTAAAGCTAGAGGAGTAAACTACCTCAGTTTTGGTCTTTATATTTACTTTACTAATTTGTGTAATTTGACTTCGATTTTCCAAATAAGATTTTATCAGATTAAGCACGTTACCTCTGATACCATATCTTTCGAGCTTAATTAACAGCCTTTTATGGTCTACAAAGTCAAACGCCCTAGTCATGTCCATAAACATCGCCATCACTGGTTTTCTGTTATCCATGTTATGATGAATTTTTTCTAAAAAGTTATAAATCGCCATATTAATGGTTCTATTTTTCCTAAAGCCCATTTGCTCCTTGCAAAAAATATTATTTTTTTCTAAATAGCTGTTCATGCTGTTATATAAAACCTTTTCAAAATTTTTTGAAAAAATTGGTATCAGTGCAACGGGCCTATAATTGGTAACTTTTGTTTTATCGTCTTTTTTATGTAATGGCTTTATAATTGAAATCTTTAGCTTATCGGGAAAAATGCCTTTCTGAATGCTTTTATTTATTATGTCACTTAATATGGGTGCTATAATAGTAGCAACGGACTTGACTACTCCGGTGTTAATATCATCATAGCCTGTACTGTTGGTGTTTTTAAGACTATTTATTATGGTGATTATGTCTTTTGGTACGGTTGGTGACATAAACATCGATTTGTACGATCCTGGCGTCTTAAAATCATTTGACTTTGAGTTGTTACTGTTAGCATTCGGTTGAACTGAGGATACGAAATTGTCATTAAACTGTTGTGCTATCTCTTTGGGTTCTGTTATATATTTGCCATTTACATTAATTGCATTTATATTACTTTTAGGAATGTTAGGTTTTATAGATTTAATAACTTTCCAAGTTGCCTTCGACTTGTTAGTGCTTGTTCCAATAAAATCTGTGTTAGTTTGATAACGCTTTGATATCTTTCCGAGAAAGTCTTGAACGCCATTTTTGAGTCACTGTCTCGAGTCAGTCTATATTTCCACAATAAAGATCGTCTAGTTCTACTACAACGCTTAACTCCGCGTGTGATCCACTTAGGTTTAGTGACTGTAGAGATTTTGTGTCTGACAACTGGGAAACAGAGATCATATATTAATTTGAATAGTTCAACAAAATGAATCAAAGCATTTGTTAACGTCATCTGATTCGTAAACATCGGAGAAACTGAGACTGGCGACATGTTTCCTAAAAAGTTTAATATTTTCCTTGCTATAATCCCGTTTATATTTATAATAATAAGGTAAAATACATTTTGGTTGTACCGGGAACTTCATAAGTTGGGCTGTGTGGTCCGACACACCTAACTCCAAAATCTCACTTTTGCAGCCTCTTATGTTGTGGAACAAATTATCTAGGCATGTACCACTACTAGGACGCGTAGGTTCATTTATTTCTAGCTTCAGATTAAATTCCTTCAGAAGTTGCTTAAACTGTGTAGAGTTTTTGGTCTTCTGAAGAACATCAATATTAAAGTCGCCGCAGATTATAATTTTTTGGTTACTTTTATAGCAAAACTGTTGCAATATGGTCGCTAAATTATCAAAGAAAAGATGTACTTTAATTGGATTGGGAACTCGGTAAATACACAAAATTATAACGTTATCGTCAGTTAATTCCACTGCACAGCATTCAAACACATTGGGAATGTTTAACTTTTTTACAGAATCTATTTCTTTGAAATTTATGTGGTTGTTAATTAATATGCAAGAGCCACCATTTCGCTTTAGTCTAGTGAAGCTTGCAGCTAAGATAAAATTTGGTATATTCAGAAGATCAAGGTCACCTTGCTTCATATTGTGTTCTGTAAAGCATAAAACACTAACACATATCCCATTCCTTGCGAGCGTATCTAAATGTTCTGTCATTACATCAGCCTTGGGTAACAGTCCATTAATGTTTTGATGCAATACATACAATTCATTATACACGAAAAAAAATTTGATTGTGGACGTCAGTAGTACATGAGGTAAAGGAAAGAGGTGAGTCGCAATACAAAAGATCTTTTTCCGATGCCGGCTCGTTCGCAGGTTTCGGAATATTTAAATAATCAGTTGAAATATAATCTTTAAGGTTAGAAAAAATATTTGAAACGGCATAGTTGTTAATACGACCACTCTTTCTTTGAAACATCGAATAATCCCATAGTAAGTCTAAATTAGAGTCAAATAATGTAGCATAATTGTCAATTTGTATGTCCTGATATAATAGATTATTAAACATTTCTATTCTAAAATTATACATTCCATAATAATAACCATATTTATAAGTAGGTAAACATAATATTACATTTGTGTGCTTTATAACTGATAAGCTGTCACGTATGATCGTTATTAATTCAAAGTAATTATTCGTTTTTTGAAAGTCATCTTCACCAATAAAAATTATGCAATTGTCCTTCATTGTATAGCCAGACAGTTTAGTGTTAATGTTACTTAGTAAGTTTTTGATGCCACAATTTGGTAAGAGAAAATGACTTGTTTGATATTTTCCGCAATTGGTAGTATTTTATTCGATCGGTTGCTACTTATAATGCAGAGCTTGCTCTTTTCCTCAATGGTCGATGTTGTTTTCCTTTGTATCATTGATCGTCCTGGTTTATTCCGAGGAGTAGCTTGAGTGGAGGTAAATAGCTCTGGAGTCCCGTATCTTAAGTTGTCTGATTTGTGTGATTTTTGTATCGTCTGTTTGAGAGGTGTGTGCAATTTCATTTTTCTATTTGGTGTTATAGTCTCGCTAGCTAGCTTCTTAGTTGCTTTTTCCACAATTTTATATTTATTATTCATTATTTCCATCGTCTTCCTTAACTTCCTTCGTTCGCTCTTAATAAATCAATTGAGACATCGGGTGAAGAATTTAGAGCTTCCGTCGTTTTATATGGAATACTAGCTGCTGCCCGCGGCTTCGCCCGCGTGAGTGTCGGAAATTACCCCATACATCCCCATGGGTTTTAAGTATAAATATTGAGTTTCGAGTTAATCGGACAGCGCGTTAAAATTCTTCCATACAAACACTGACACCCCCCAACCCCCCTTTAGGGGGTAATTTAGAAAAAAAAAACTACAAACTTTATAATTTATTTTGATAACTATTCGTGCGAAGTTTCATGTTTATTACCTCAAGGAATAAGATTTTTCCTACAAACTTTCATCCCCTATAGGGGTTGAATTTCAAAAAATGCTTCCTTATTCCTTGCCTACATTATAAAGGGAACCTCTGTGCAAAATTTCAGCTTTCTAGGTCCAAGGGTTTGGGCTGGGCGTTGATGAGTCAGTCAGTCAGGACTTGTCTTTTTATTAATAGGTATAAATATAGATAGTAGGATAGGATACTTTTCCGGGATAAAAAGTATCCAGTGTGGTGCCCAGGATATTAAAGAATAATTATACCAAGTTTCATCATAATCGAACCGGTAGTTTTTGCGTGTCGGTCTATTAACACCCCCTGCCATTTATTTTTTTGATATTTTCAATGTACATAATTTTCACTTCTACAGATTTATTATAAGTATAGAAGATATAGATATTGCCCACTAATTAGAAGTCTACTTAAAACTTATAAATCTACGCTTTTCCTAAATGAGTTAGAAGGGCGTAACGAGTCCACGAGTCGCGCTCAGTCGATCTCGTGGTCTGAATGTGACTGCCTGATCCAGGCTCCAGCGAATCACTGATGCTAAACTCTTATCGTCTTAAAACGTTCCCACGAGAAAACCAAGCCGACTCCTGGCCACGTTCGACGCAATAAGATTTACGTCGTCGCCTTTCTTATCGGAAACAATTATTCATTATTTAATATCAATAAACTCAGCGCGCTAACAAAGACCATCGAAATCTTGAGAGTCAGCCGAGGTGTGACTGACATCTTCGTCTCACGCTGATAAGAACTAGACGAGGTGTGAGTTGACACCATCGTCTCGTGCGCCGACATATATGTATATAGATTTTAACTTTAAAAATAAAGAACTTTAATTAAAAATAAAATTTCATCCCCCTTTTCACCCCCTTAAGGGTTGAAATTCTAACAACACCGGTGCGTTAGCTTGCAACCATAAGTCTAGATAATACATTTAGTGATTTTTCTTCGAAAATTAAGGTCTTTTCAACTTCATCCCCCTTTTTAACCCTTCGGGCGTGGAATTATCAAAAACGCTGAGACACGTATATATTAATTTTCAATTGTCAGCCTTTTTTTTTTTGGTGGGAAATCATCAAATAACTTCTCCCGCTCTGGACGGAGCGGGAGGGCGTGTCAGACTCTTACTGACTAAAACCCACCCGTGTTCCTTCAGTTGCCTATGTTGCTAGGGGCCACGGTATCCCTTTCGAACTTTCCCGCAACCCCAGCAGACATCGGCCCTAGCGGGCCCCGCTATTGGTGCTTACATCTCCTTGAGGCGCACGTGGAATACAACGTGCCATCGACCCGGGCTTGGTCCTTATCGGGGGCGAGCTACCCATTGCTCACCACCCGCAAGCTCGCGCCTACGGTGGCCGGGAATCAGCGATCGATTCCCGACGCCCGGGGCGGGCGTCTCCTACGGCGGCTGGAGGCGTGAGGGCGCGAAATTTGCCTCTCCCTCACGCGCTCCGCCTCCTCCTTTGCGAGCATTACTGCTTCGCAGAAGGAGGTGACGGCTTTCCATGCCCTCTCGCTCCGTACCATGGCCTGGACCAGAGCCGGACGCGAGAGATCTCCACCGCCAATCGCCTCCACGAGGACACGGCGGTGCTCTGCCCAAGCCGGGCAGACCTCCACCGTATGCTCCACCGTGTCCTCCGGGCGATCCACACAGCGGTGACACCCGGGCGTTTCCTCCCGCCTTATCCGGAACAGGAACCTCCCGAAGCAACCGTGTCCGGTGAGGACCTGCGTCAGGCGGAAGGTGAGGACGCCTTGGCACCTCTCTAGCCACTCCTCAAAGAGGGGACTTATCGCCGCAATTGTGGCGTGCCCAGCACTGGATTGCGACAATCGCACTCTCCATGTCGCCAAAATACAAAATTTGAAGATCCTAACTTCAAAAATGATGGACTTTAATATAAACTTCCATCCCCTATATTACCCCTTTAGGGGTGTAATTCCCAAAAATCCTTTCTTAGTGGATACTTACTCTTCACAAAGAACACACTCTCCAAGTTTCATGTCTCTAGGACCAGCGGTTTGGGCTGTGTGTTGATATATCACCCAGTCAGTCAGTCAGTTTACCATTTTATATATATAGATTAGTGAAAAAATTTACAAATTCTTGAGCTACTTCTAAGTTAGAGCTGATGGCACCACGTGAAGTCTCCAATGTGTAATCAGTGTTTCGTATTTTTTTCCTATTAGTTTCATTATTTATGACTTTCCAAACTGTTTTTATTTTATTTTCTGCTGATTTAATCTTGTTGCCAATGTACAGGGCTTTAGCTACCTTGCAGGTGTTTCTAAATTTTTTGGAATATGTAGCAACATACTTGTTGAAAGTTACAGTGTTAATGTAAGGCTTAAGGCCATACAGCTCGAACAGTCTTTCCCTACTTATCCTAATACCTCTAGTTGCCCAATCACTAAATACAAAATTAGGGCAAATATTTTTGGTTTTCTTTTCAAAAGTTTTATTGAATTCAGTGTGCACTACTGAAAAGAAATCCTCATACAATTTATTTGCATCGTGCAAATTATGGTCTCGAACATTTAACTTACTATTTAGGTTACTATTGAATCTATTTAATTTGCCAGTTGTTATTGGTCTAAATTGTATTTGCACTTTTTGAAAAGGTATTTTAAACTTAAAAGTTACCGTTTGTCCACTATGATCTGACGGCAAATAATTTACGATAGCTTTAGCTAAATAATCACAATCGCAGAAGACATTATCGATACAAGTAGCAGAAGTTGGAGTTACTCTAGTCGGTTCTGTAAAAATATTAGATAAATTGAACGATTTAAAAAGGCTTAATAATCGACTGGTATTTAAATTATTTTCCAGAATATTAATATTAAAATCACCACAAATAATTGCGGCTTTGTTACTGGATGCGAGTTTTGCTAGGACCTCTTCCATTATTGACTCAAATAAAGAAAAGTTCTGACAATTAGGGGGTCTGTACACGCACACTACCACATGCTTATCCAGCTCAACACAAGACAGTTCGATGCAATGTTCAACTGATAAACCAACTATGTCATTACGTTGCTTAGTTTTTAAACAATTTTTTATCAAGATTAGAGAACCTCCACGTAGCATAGATTTACGGTTAAAGCAACTGCCTATACTATAGTTCTCAAAATTAATTAGCATTTGGTAATCCTTTAACCAATGTTCCGTAAAACAAACAATGTCATACTTTGTTTTTTCTAAAAACATTTCAATTTCTAATAATTTGGAAGAAATACCTTGAATATTTTGATGAAATAATTGCAAGGCATTCTGCTGATCTCCTTTTTGGTAATTACTTATTTTAGAGCCAGAAGACACCTTGTTGAAGTTAGGTATAAGAATATTCTTACTGGTACCTTCTGTTGTCTTACAAACTAGTTTAAATGACTATCCGGAGTTGACCCCAAGACCTCAACGTCATTACCAGACAGTGAACTCATAGTGAGTGAGGGAAATGGAACCTCCTTCGTACAATCTGTATAAATACTTATAGCATTTGAGCTACATTTATTCAGGTTCACCACCATATTATTAGTACTATTACTAACCATTGTGGTGTTAATAACACAAGACTTCGACATACTACTTATGTCTGAGTTTATATAAAATGCTAATAGCCTTGCTATTATGTGTCTAAAGCTAACAGGCAGATACACAGTATCCCTAGGCGATTTCAAATGTTCCACAAAAATGTTGGTGTCAAGAAATACAAACTTGTCACTATAATGACTAATCAAGAATTGCATATGTTTATTAAGCCTATGAATATAATTGTTTTGTCTATTTGTCAATCTTTCAAAATATGGGAAAGCACACAATATTATTTTACTGCAATTTAACTTCAACAACTCAGAGTCAGTGATTTCTTCTTTTTTTACCTTAGAACTATTACCTACGAAAACAGTAATGTTAGTTTTAGAATTATATACATTTCCAGTGACTAATGCCATTATTTGTTTGTAGGTTGACCCTGGCATACAATAATTTTGAGTAGAATAACTCAGGTTGTTACTAATTAATTTACCTAAACCTCTTCCTAAACTATCTGAGAACATAACTGAATGATAACTATTATGTTCAATAAAACATTAATTAGGTAATTTACTGTTTTATTTCGTGGATAGCATAAGCACTAGGTAGCCTTAAACTAACGTGTTATTTTTAGACAAGTGGGGTACTTGCACAAATCTTATTTGTCAAGAAGATTCACAAGTACCTACATTAACAATACACAACATACCTTTCCCCCAAGTATGCATGAACATCTTATAAACATAATTGAAATATAAACAAAACGTAAACCTAAAGCATCACAATCTTTTCAATTCAACAAATATAACAATTAAGTAAACAGGAGCAAAAGCAGTCTTGAACACATAACATTACACCAAATAGTTGCTGTGGCTAGGCCTGGCATATGGTGACTTTGCATAAGAAGAAACTTTGTTCTTCAGTTTGCCACCAGGATAAGTGGTCTCTGCCCCACTAGGTATCCCAAGCATCTCGGCCCATTCCTCCGAGCTAGGAATTTGGATTATTTGATCATTTTCTTGACTTGACTCTTCCACCTGCTCCTGTATACTTTCTTCCTTTTCCTCTTCCGGTTCCTTATGCTTCTTCTCCTCTTCTCCTGTGGTTGAGGTTAATGACTTCTTCTGAATAAGTTGATCAATATGTCTGCTTACAACATTTCCATTGTCAGATGTCACCTGATAGCTAGACGGGCCATCCTTACTTGTTATAGTGCCTGGTAACCAACGTGGCCCTCTTCCATAATTTCTGTACATCACGCCTTGACCAATGTCCGTTTCTCTGTGTTTCCTTTGTGCATTATTGGTAATTTGTTGATCGACTCTCATGTGCTGTTTATTGACTGGATGAATACTGTCCAATAAGGTCCTTAACCGTCTGTTCATTAACAGTTCAGAAGGGCTCTTGCCTGTTCCTGAACATGGTGTTACACGCAGTCCCAGTAACATGTTAGGTACCTTCACGTCCCATGATACATCATCCATTTTTCGTAACTTATCCTTAACCGTCTGCACCATTCGTTCAGCCAATCCATTTGTAGCAGGATGGTATGGTGCTGTAGTGATCTGCTTAATTTTATTTGAATCCAAAAATTGTTTCATCTTAGCTGAAACAAATGCTGTTCCATTGTCTGAAACCAATGTCTCACATAATCCGTGTGTAGCAAATAGAATTCTTAGATGCCGAATCACCGTTTCTGTATTCATGTTACTTACTACAAATACTTCAGGCCATCGTGAATATGAGTCAACAATTATCAAAAAGACTTTATTTTGGTATGGACCAGCAAAATCAATATTTATGCGAGACCAAGGTCTTGTAGGTACTACCCACTCGCAACTTGTCTTGGGAGGCATGTGCCTATTTTCGAGACACTTGGTGCAATTGTTCACCAATGCTTCAATATCGTTATTTAATTCCGGCCACCACACATAGCTTCTGGCCAAAGCTTTTGTTTGAACTATACCACTGTGTGCCCTATGTAAAGCACGTAAAATATCTTTACGTAGCGGTGGTGGTACCACCACGCGACAACCCAGCAAGATACAACCTTCATGTAAAGAAAGTTCAGTACTATGCAACCAATAACTGTGTAAAGCTTCCTCTGTAACTTTAGTTGGCCAACCCGATAATACATAATGCATGACTCGTGATAAAGTCTTATCTGTTTTTGTGAGCAGCTCGATCTGATTAACATCAGCTGGAAAGTCTTCAGGAGCTTCCGCCATCAATAATATATCACAAAGCTGCTGTTCTGGTTCCTCTGGCACCGGTTGTGGCCAACGACTAAGACCATCTGCATTTCCTATTTGTTTACCAGGCTTATAGGTTATACTATAACTGTGGGAAGTCAAAACAATAGCAATTCTAGTTAATCGGGGCGATATAATATTGGGTATTGGCTTCCTAGGATCAAAAATACTGACCAGTGGTTTGTGATCCGTTACTATTGTAAAATTTCTTCCCATGATATAGTTATGAAATTTCTGAATTCCGAACATGATTGCTGTAGCTTCTTTATCAAGCTGAGAATATTTACGCTCATGTGAATGTAATGTCCTGGAACTCATAGCGATTGGTCGTTCATGCCCGTCATGCATCACATGAGACAAAACTGCGCCTACACCGTACTCAGAGCTATCACACGTGAGTACTAAGGGTTTATTTAAATCATAGTGAACTAAAGTTATGTCTGATGATAGTAACCGTTTCGCTGCGTCGAAGCTTTCTCGTTCCCGTTCTGTCCACTGCCACTTGCGAGATTTATCAAGCAATCTATGGAGCGGTTCGAGGACAGTAGCCTTGTGAGGTACGAACCTCTCATAAAAATTGTACAACCCTAAAAAGGCCTGTAGCTGCTGAACACTCTGTGGTTCTGGAGTTTTGACAATCGATTCAACTTTGCTAGAAGCGGGATGAATGCCGTCGGCGTCAATAACGAAACCCAGAAATTCCACACATTCTTTAGCAACCTTACACTTACTTGCATTCAGTCGCAGGCCAGCTTTTTGTATGCGTTCTAGTACAGCGTCCAAACGTTGACTCATATCTGTCAAGGTATGCCCACTTATAATAATGTCATCAATTAGTACTGCAACGCCTGAAATACCTGCCAGTAAAGATGTCATCAACCTTTGAAAAATTCCTGGACATGCTTTTACTCCGAATGCTAGCCTGTGAATAGTGTAAAGACCTTTACTTGTGTTTAATGTTAACAGTTTAGCCGTGTCTTCATCCACAACAACTTGTGTATATGCACGCTCTAAATCTAACGTAGTGAAATACCTACCTCCAGCAATTGTAGCAAATACCTCATTAGCAGTTGGCATAGGGTAAGTATCAGACTCGGTAGCCTGATTTACCGTGCTGCGATAATCTCCACACAAGCGAATCTCGCCTGTTTTCTTAACAATGGGCACCACTGGTGTGGCCCACTGTGAGTAAGAAACCGGGCGTAGTACCCCCTCAGTCATTAAACGATCTATTTCCTTTTCAACTCTGTTCTTAATTGCAAACGGAACTGGGCGAGCTTTAAGAAACCTAGGAGTAGCATCCGGTTTTAAATGTATGGTCACCGGTTCGCCTCGGTAAGTACCGAGACCCTCTTTGAAAACTTCAGAGTGTTTTTGTAACATTTCCGTAGTCATTGATATGCCAGTACTAGACACAAAATTAATACTAACTTTTATATTAAGGGCGGAAAACCAATCACGACCAATTAAATTGGGGCCTGAGCCTCTAGCTACAATAACCGGTAAAACACACTTAATGTCTCTAAAATTTACGTGCACTACTGTCTGACCGAGCACATTAACCGGAGTCGCCGTCCAGGTACGTAGATTGTTTTGTACGGCGCGCAGCTCTGGATGCGGCTTTCCGTTGCGCAGGCGACTCCACGTGCGTTCGTTCACGAGTGAGAAACCAGCACCGGAGTCCACCTGCATAGTCACTGACATCCCATTTAGATGAACCTTAACATCATAAGCTGGCACCCGTAGTTGAGTACTATCGAAGTTGTATATACCATTCAACTGAACATCTGACTTATCCTCTTTTGTGAAATTGACTTTACTGTTCGAAGCTTTCTTCTTCGCAATGCAAACCTTTTCTATATGTCCTACCTTCTTGCAGTATCGACAAGTAACCTTGGCAAAACGAAATTCTCCAGCATGGCGATCACCACAACGGTAGCAAAGTTTCGTGTTTGTTTGCACTGCATTGATGTCCATGGGCTCAGGAGCTGCTGATATGGTCGTCGATGTACTCGCCGTCGAATCAAATCCGCTTGCGTTGTTGCTGGTGCTTCCATTTACATTTTGAATCATGCGAACGTCTCTTACCGCACTCTCGGAAGACAACATAGCCTCCACAACATTATCATAACTAAGTTGATCTCTTTTCAAGAAATCGTATTGCAGTCTATGATCTTTCATTCCACACACGAGTCTGTCACGTAACATACGTTCTAAATCCGAAAAATTACAATCTGAACTAATCTTCCTCAGCTGAGCAATATATTCCGACGCTGATTCGCTTTGTTGTTGGTCACGTTTGTAGAACTTATATGACACTGATATTTCGTTAGGTTTAGGGCTATAATGTTTCGTTAAAACGTTCACTATTTCCCTAAATGAGACATCACTAGCTTTTTTAGGCGTAATTAACGCAAGAAGCGTATCAAACACTTTCGAACCACACACAGTATAAAAGTTTGCTCTTTTACTTATGTCCAACACGATGCCATTTGCTTCAAAGCAAAATGTAAGTCTTTCTATGTAATTGTTCCAATTGTCTGTTTGAGAATTAAATTCCGTAAACTTCACTGCCCTACACTCCATTCTTTAAAGTTTATTCCTCGTCGCCACTATTATGTTCAATAAAACATTAATTAGGTAATTTACTGTTTTATTTCGTGGATAGCATAAGCACTAGGTAGCCTTAAACTAACGTGTTATTTTTAGACAAGTGGGGTACTTGCACAAATCTTATTTGTCAAGAAGATTCACAAGTACCTACATTAACAATACACAACAATAACAATCATGACTACTGAAAGATGGACTATTACCAATCTCAGGCTGAACCACTTGAGATAGTTCTTGTACTAAACCAGATGAATTTTGGCTGTTTATGCAGTCTTGAGACAAACTCTCAGTCTGGGACGGGTCCTCCGTTGCCTCAGACTGGACAGCGTCAGGGTTTGAAACCTTCTGACAAGTACACTGACACATAACTAGCTCATTTGCAGCAAGAATATGCTCTTTAATTTGGTTCTTTGAACCCACATATTTAATGTAAAGATAACTAAGTCTCTCCTCAAGTACCTGTATGTCATGCTGTAAGCGCTGTGTATCTATTTCATAGATTTTTTTTGCTGTCTTCTAATTTAATTTCATAATTGTTTAATTTATTTATTAGATTAACACGTTCTTTCCTCTGTGGAATATTTTTGGAAAAGTGTTTTTGTTGTTTCCTAATTCTATTACATTTTTTAATTATTCTATTCAGTCTTGCATATTTTTTAATTTTGTTATGACGAACTTTATAACTATAATTGTGTTTCAGCAAGGAATCTTCAGTAAGGTCGATAGTTGTTATGGAATGAGGGTTACAATTAGTATTTAATAATTCATTATATAAGTGGTTAGTTTCTTTAACCTGAGTACATTCTTTTTCTTTCTCTAACAGGATAATACGACTGTTAGCAACAATTAATTCGTCTTCAAGGTCCCTAACTTTGCTTAAAGCCTCCTCAAACAAGCTACTACAGTTACTGAAACCATCCGTGACCACCTTCAGTTGGTCGCGTTCATCAACAACATTCAGATATTGCTGATGTAGGTCTACTAGCTCCCGTTTAAGGCTTGAGTTTTTGTTGACTATCTTCTTTACTTCCTCCTCACTTTCATCATTCTCCTGTAACAATTGTTGACATTGGAGTTGCGATGCTTCAAGTTTTTGGAGGGCCGTTCTCAATTTAAGCTCCATATCCTGAGCAGTAGCCTTACGGGTCATCACAGGCATGGTTTCAGGATTTGTCACTGAAATTAGAATAAAGAAACGGTGAGAAGAAGTAGGACAGACAAATAAAATAAGGATGGAAATGAAAAGGAAAATGGGAGAAGTTAGCGTTGTTCAGTGGTGAAATAAGGTAGGGAATTGGCTTGAAGAGCTATTATCAAAGCTATATTATCAAATTGAATGTAAAATTTTGATGCCTTAGGATTTTACTTTTCCTTAAGTGGGTAGGTTGCTTAGTTTTTTATTTGATATAAAAGTAAGTATTAGTAGTATATTCCAAATAAAATTACGATCTTGAACGTTTTTATTGTTGTAATTATAATAAAGATTAGACAAAGAATAACGAAATATTCGCTAAAAATGTAGTTTCCTACTATGTAAATAATGCGATTTACACCCAATGCAGAGTGCTAAATCAGCGAACTATTTATGTTAACACTTAACGAGGACGTGTAACAGGGTTAAAGTGACAATTGTGTGTTATTATCTATTATCTATATATATAAAATGGTAAACTGACTGACTGACTGGGTGATATATCAACACACAGCCCAAACCGCTGGTCCTAGAGACATGAAACTTGGAGAGTGTGTTCTTTGTGAAGAGTAAGTATCCACTAAGAAAGGATTTTTGGGAATTACACCCCTAAAGGGGTAATATAGGGGATGGAAGTTTATATTAAAGTCCATCATTTTTGAAGTTAGGATCTTCAAATTTTGTATTTTGGCGACATGGAGAGTGCGATTGTCGCAATCCAGTGCTGGGCACGCCACAATTGCGGCGATAAGTCCCCTCTTTGAGGAGTGGCTAGAGAGGTGCCAAGGCGTCCTCACCTTCCGCCTGACGCAGGTCCTCACCGGACACGGTTGCTTCGGGAGGTTCCTGTTCCGGATAAGGCGGGAGGAAACGCCCGGGTGTCACCGCTGTGTGGATCGCCCGGAGGACACGGTGGAGCATACGGTGGAGGTCTGCCCGGCTTGGGCAGAGCACCGCCGTGTCCTCGTGGAGGCGATTGGCGGTGGAGATCTCTCGCGTCCGGCTCTGGTCCAGGCCATGGTACGGAGCGAGAGGGCATGGAAAGCCGTCACCTCCTTCTGCGAAGCAGTAATGCTCGCAAAGGAGGAGGCGGAGCGCGTGAGGGAGAGGCAAATTTCGCGCCCTCACGCCTCCAGCCGCCGTAGGAGACGCCCGCCCCGGGCGTCGGGAATCGATCGCTGATTCCCGGCCACCGTAGGCGCGAGCTTGCGGGTGGTGAGCAATGGGTAGCTCGCCCCCGATAAGGACCAAGCCCGGGTCGATGGCACGTTGTATTCCACGTGCGCCTCAAGGAGATGTAAGCACCAATAGCGGGGCCCGCTAGGGCCGATGTCTGCTGGGGTTGCGGGAAAGTTCGAAAGGGATACCGTGGCCCCTAGCAACATAGGCAACTGAAGGAACACGGGTGGGTTTTAGTCAGTAAGAGTCTGACACGCCCTCCCGCTCCGTCCAGAGCGGGAGAAGTTATTTGATGATTTCCCACCAAAAAAAAAAAGGCTGACAATTGAAAATTAATATATACGTGTCTCAGCGTTTTTGATAATTCCACGCCCGAAGGGTTAAAAAGGGGGATGAAGTTGAAAAGACCTTAATTTTCGAAGAAAAATCACTAAATGTATTATCTAGACTTATGGTTGCAAGCTAACGCACCGGTGTTGTTAGAATTTCAACCCTTAAGGGGGTGAAAAGGGGGATGAAATTTTATTTTTAATTAAAGTTCTTTATTTTTAAAGTTAAAATCTATATACATATATGTCGGCGCACGAGACGATGGTGTCAACTCACACCTCGTCTAGTTCTTATCAGCGTGAGACGAAGATGTCAGTCACACCTCGGCTGACTCTCAAGATTTCGATGGTCTTTGTTAGCGCGCTGAGTTTATTGATATTAAATAATGAATAATTGTTTCCGATAAGAAAGGCGACGACGTAAATCTTATTGCGTCGAACGTGGCCAGGAGTCGGCTTGGTTTTCTCGTGGGAACGTTTTAAGACGATAAGAGTTTAGCATCAGTGATTCGCTGGAGCCTGGATCAGGCAGTCACATTCAGACCACGAGATCGACTGAGCGCGACTCGTGGACTCGTTACGCCCTTCTAACTCATTTAGGAAAAGCGTAGATTTATAAGTTTTAAGTAGACTTCTAATTAGTGGGCAATATCTATATCTTCTATACTTATAATAAATCTGTAGAAGTGAAAATTATGTACATTGAAAATATCAAAAAAATAAATGGCAGGGGGTGTTAATAGACCGACACGCAAAAACTACCGGTTCGATTATGATGAAACTTGGTATAATTATTCTTTAATATCCTGGGCACCACACTGGATACTTTTTATCCCGGAAAAGTATCCTATCCTACTATCTATATTTATACCTATTAATAAAAAGACAAGTCCTGACTGACTGACTCATCAACGCCCAGCCCAAACCCTTGGACCTAGAAAGCTGAAATTTTGCACAGAGGTTCCCTTTATAATGTAGGCAAGGAATAAGGAAGCATTTTTTGAAATTCAACCCCTATAGGGGATGAAAGTTTGTAGGAAAAATCTTATTCCTTGAGGTAATAAACATGAAACTTCGCACGAATAGTTATCAAAATAAATTATAAAGTTTGTAGTTTTTTTTTTCTAAATTACCCCCTAAAGGGGGGTTGGGGGGTGTCAGTGTTTGTATGGAAGAATTTTAACGCGCTGTCCGATTAACTCGAAACTCAATATTTATACTTAAAACCCATGGGGATGTATGGGGTAATTTCCGACACTCACGCGGGCGAAGCCGCGGGCAGCAGCTAGTTATATTATAAAGTAAAAGTGAAGCAATACTCCCCGTTATAATCCGTAGTTTGAACGTCAGCTGTTTCTTTTAGGTTACCGGTGTGTAACCAAACACTATATTTCCTTGATATATTGACAGGAAAACAATAGTCCTGAGTATTTATGTACTTATATTACGTTTGCACATGAAATTACACCTTAATTTAACTTAATTACTAATTAAAATTAATTTTAAAATACGGAACAAAAATTTGACATGTCACTCGGGCAGTGTTGCCACTTTTTTTTCCTTCCTTTTATAACAAAGCAACATGGTCATTTAAGCATAATCTAGTAAGTTTTACAAAACATCTGTGTCTGAACTAGATAATTTAATATCTGTATTTTAGACATCAGCGCTCTTCCTTATAAATATGGCATTTAAAAGCTAACAATTACTAGTGCGACACAAAAATTAATGGAAAATAAAAAGAAAAAAACATTCTTAAAAAGAGGGTGTTATGCCCGTACCACACGCGCAAGCTTCACCACAGTGCTGCCAGCGCAAGCTTCTCGCTGGAAAAAACTGTACACGGACGGCGCTACCACACGGCACAGTTAAGTATGCGCAAGCCACATTCTTGTCAAAATCGTCGGCGTGGAAACAATGTTTCCCAATGAAGAACTATTTCTTCTGCTACTATTTTACAAGTGAAAAAAAAAGACTCAAAAATGAATCTCTTGGATGTTATATGTCTTCCGTGCCAGCACCTGATTTTGAGGAAGCAATAACTTTTTTTAATTCCATAAATTCATTTTCTGTATGAACTTCTAAGATATATTTTTTTCTTAACTGTTTCCTTCGTAGCTTCAAGGTCGACTTAAGAAGAATTCAAGAATAATTGACAAATAAGTAGGAAGGGAAAGGAATAGTTCCATGTAAAAAAGAATGGATAAGTATTAAGCGAGTAATAGGTATAATAAACCATGGGTATTTAGTTGCAGAATTTGATTTTAACTTAATTCAGTTCAACGATAGCTTGGATAGCTGAATATTGACTGAAGCTTAATTAAAGGAGTAAATGTTAAATGTTCTTTTTATTTCGGTTGGAATAATCCTTCGATTTAATTTTTTAATTTTACGCAAATGGCCATATTTGAGTGATGGAAGACCACGTAATCACCGAAGGACGACTAAGCTAGACTGCGGCTTGAACACTGAACGCCCAACCACACGCACAGGCAAGTACGCGCAGGCCAGGCTTGCGCAGGCAAAATTTCAAGCAAGTCGAAAAGTGCGCAAGCCATGCCGTGGGGTTGGTGCGTGATACAGTTTTACCAACCACACGCGCGGTGTTCCGTGTACAAGCCGGCTTGCGCAGGTAAAACTGTGGTGAAGCTTGCGCGTGTAGTAGGCCCATTATTAGAGAGGCCTCCATTTGTGTAAAATGTAGATGATTGAGTGTATGTGGGAGGGTGGGGGTGTGTGTGGGAGGGAGGTGAGTGCGAAGTTTCAATCTAGTATAATACATTTAGGAGATTTTCGGTTTCGTCGTAGGTCAGATTATGGATAAAATCAAACAATTTATCCTTACATGCTTTGCTATTTAATGCATGTATGTCGATAATGTTATTAATTTTTTTATATAGATACGGACCTAAGAAGCAGAAGTATTTATTCACGAACGCGTGCTTAAACATGGGAGCATGCATCTGATAGGGAGGGTTACAGTTTTTCTTCACCTAGATGGTATAATAGCTTTATCAAAGTTCACTCTTGAATGTTGCCTCAGAGTAGCGAGCAGTATAAACAATTGGCGGACTGAGAGGACTCCACAAGATTGATAAAGTTGATATGTAGGGAACAAAAACAGACGAAAAGTGCTAACCTTGAGAATAGCTCTTTGTGCTACTTCAAGGGGTTTTATAATAGTTTTTGGTGCGCCTCCCCAGACAGTAACACAGTATACCAAGACAGATTGACCGAGTGCCAGGTATACCTGTTTGATTAATTTGGGGTCTACCACATATCTCCAATTTTAAATACATATATTAGTTTTCTTAGTCGAGCTGAAACAAGTTGTATGTGCGGTTTAAAAGAGAGGTTATTATCTATTAATATTCTTAGATATTTTAACCTATTACTTTTGACCATTGTTGGACATTGGCAGATACCAGTGTTGCAACAGTTGTGTGCAATTAAAGAGAGCGATGGAGGAGGAGTGTGTTGGTGTGTTGTATCCGTATTTAGTGTCAGAATATTGCTGCTCAACCAGTGGCAAACCATATCAAGGCCACGCTGGGCGTCATTAAAGGCTTTTTCCCACGTATCCGCCGAGAACAGAAGTACTGTATCATCTGCGTAAGAAATAATTTTTCCACCAAGAGAGGCAAGTTCACAGAGGTCATTAAAGTACACAAGGAACAGACTTGGGCCCAATATACTGCCTTGCGGCACACCATATGTGATAGGTAAGTCACTGCTTACGAGATCACCGATTTTAACTCGTTGATAGCGGCCTGTAAGGTAATCTTCAAATAATTTTAGCTGTTTACCTCTTATGCCCAGTCTTTCCAATTTATTAAGAAGGAGCGAGACAGAGACCGTGTCAAAGGTCTTTGCCAGGTCCAGAAATATGCCCACAGTCTTTTTACTCGAGTCTATATTCCCAATTACGTAATCTACAAGCTCATGAACTGCATCACTAGTTGATTTTCCTGCTCTGACGTTGTTTAGTTCCAAATATTTAACCAATCTCGTGTTGATGATGCGTTCCAAGAGCTTGGAGACCGCCGGTAGAATAGAAATGGGTCTTTAGTTGGTGACACGGTCTCTATCGCCAGATTTATGGATAGGAAGTACCACCGACCTCTTCAAAACTGTGGGAAAGGTTCCTTCATCCAAGCACATATTAAATATATGTGTCAGAACAGGGACGAGCACGTGTCTGTTTTCTTTAAGGAGGTCATTTGGTATAGAGTCCCATCCTGTGCAGCAGACATTTTTAAGGTTCAGAATCAGGCGCTCTACTTCTGCCTCATCCGTGTCTAGTATTACAAATGATTTCAAGGAGTTTGCAGACTGTTCATTCAAAGGACTGGAATGTAAAGGATTTTGGCAGCTGATGGTCTTGTTGGCCAAAGTTTTACCTACCGTAACAAAGAACTCGTTTATACCTTCAATCGCTTGTGTTGGGCAAGACGTGTTAATTAATTCACTTGCGACACTTTTGACTTTTGTAGTGTTTGTGATATTTTTGATTGCCTCCCAGATTTTTTTATTATTTTTACCCGCATCCTGTAGCAGTTTTTTTGTAGGTTATTTTAACTTTCTTTAATAAATTATTGCAAAAGTTTCTGTATCTAGTGTAGGTTAATTTAAGAGTTTCATTGTCAGGTGATTGTTTTACTTTTATGTGGAGCTTGTCTCTATGCCTCATACATCGTACTAGTCCCGGTGTTATCCACGGTTATCCATGACAGAGTTACCAAATATAGCGCGTTGGATGGATTTAGTAAAATATTCCATGGCAGGAGTTGCATTACAAGCACTATAAATAGGTTCCCAGTCAATATTGCCTAAGTCCGTACTTAGTCCTTCCTTATTTAACTTATTAACGGCAACATGGGCAAAGGTTCTTATTTGTTTATTATTGAGACATAGTAGTACTGCTTCGTGATTCGTAATTGTAGTTTGCAATACTAAAGTGAGGGCTGGGTTTTTTGTTTTCAATATCATGTGATCAAGACATGTTTTGCCATGCCTCGTTGGTAAGGTATGCGCTGGTAAAAGACCATAAAATGAACATATATTTAAGTAATCCATTTGAGATTTAGAGTCTTGAGCGGGACAGATGTTGATGTTGATATCACCCATAACGGTGATGTTACTAAAAGAAGACAACTCAGCCAAAGTATTACTGAGTGATCGGAAAAAGTTATCCAAGTGTTTGTTGGAAGGGGATCTATAAACGGCCAATATTGCAGTATCAGCGCCAATCTTAACAACGAGACAGTTACAGTCTTGCCACGGCGGCTCTTCCACAACAACACTAAGGTTGGACCTAATGTACACCGATACCCCGTCATTATGATGAACCCATTTAGTCGAGGCATATGAATTATAGCCGTCTAATGTTGGCAACGTAGAACAGCACGATAGCCAGCACTCCGTCAAGATAATTACGTCAGACTCAATACGGAGTCTCTTTAACATAAGCGCGAGACTATCAAAATTGCGCGAAATACTACGTATGTTTTGAGTTATGACAATGAGGCATTCCGTAGGATTGGTTATAAAATTTACGCAATCCTCGACAATACAAGACATAGGGGTGGTTCTTCGAGTAAGGCATTCTTTGGTGACTTTTGTGGCAATTTTCATTTTTTTTTTTTTTAATTGATATCAGAATCTTAAAATATACGTAAAAGTAATATTTTTTATAAAAAAGGCACCTCTGAGAGCGATATACTTACAGAGATAATCGAGGTTCAAAAAATGGAGGCCACGCTAATCACAAAACACCCTTAACTTTCTCAAATGAGTTACTTTGCTGTTACTTAAAGAAGTTTTAAAATTTTATTATAAGGTAAAAAAAATAGGTAGGTAACTAAGGCAGAAAACGTTTTTTTGTAGAAATTACAAAAATATAACACTAAGGACATGTTAGGTTTTTCTATGGAGGCTGGGCTTTTATTCGAAGCAGTTGTGGACAGGAAAGAGATTATATTTTTATGAAAGTACATCAAATAAGGAGGCTATGTGTATATATCTATATATATTTTAAAGCACCGTTCCATAATTATTATATATATTTTAAGTGATTATGATTTACTAGCTTTCGCCCGCGGCTTCGCCCGCGTGGAGGTCGGAAATTGTCCTACAGGAAAGTACTTCCGGGGAAAAAAGTAGGTACTTTATCCAGGTTATATATCATCAATGTGTCAAATTTCATCCAAATCCGTTAGCCGTTTTTGTATAATTGAGTAACAAACATCCAAACACACAAACATACAAACTGTCACCTTTATAATATCAGTAAGATTAAGTCATTATAAGTTTTAAGTGGGTATATTACTGTAAAGTTTCATCAAAATCCGTTCAGTAGTTTTTGCGTAAAAGAATAACAAACGTCCATCCATCCATCCTCACAAACTTTCGCATTTATAATATTAGTAAGTAGGAGCACTCCCGAGGAGATATTTAGGACACTGGCAGCCTCATGAATGACCAAGGGCATTGAAGTCGGTAGTAGGAGGTTGACAAACCTCCGATTTGCCGACGACATAGTACTTTTTTGCCCCCACAGCTCTGGAACTACAGACTATGCTTCAAGACCTAAGCACGGCAAGCCTCAGGGTTGGACTCACGATGAATCGGTCTAAAACAAAAACCATAACCAACAGCACTAAGTGTAGTTTCGAGGTAGATGGGCAGGAAACACATGTCGATGAGTACATCTACTTGGGCCAGTTAGTTCCTTTCGAAAACCGGTAACAAAAGGAATTCTATCGCTGCATCGAAAATGCCTGGAAAAGGTACTGGTCTCTGAAGACGGTAATGAAAGGCGATCTGCCGATCTCCTTGAAGCGAACACTCATCGATATGTGTATTCTGCCACTTACCGAGTCGCAAAAGTTTCTTCTTGGGGTTTGCCAAAGAGCAATGGAGCGAAGCATTCTAGGCGTAAAACGAACTGACAATTATCGAAACACTACGCTGCGCTCTAAAACGGGGATTCTTGATGTAGGCAAAAAGGCTGCCAAGCTAAAATGGGATTGGGCGGGTCATGTAAGCCGCATGCATAGCGACCGCTGGGCAACAGTCTCCACACGGTGGATGCCTGAGGATGGACGGCGCCGCCGAGGCCGGCCCAGGAAGAGGAGGCGAGACGACCTAGACGCAAATCGCAAGGGTTGGATCGAGGAGGCCCTGGAGAACGATGCTTGGAAGTATTTGGGGAGGCCTTTGCTGAGCAATGGGACAGTGTAGGCTAATCTATAAATATAAAAATGTCGTGTCACGGTGCTTATGGTCGCACTCCTCCGAAACTTTTATTTGGTAGGTATGACAATAGGTCGTAAAGAGGTAGGTATGCAGGTAGGGTAGGTAGATAAGTAGATAGGTAGGGTAGCGTAGGTGGATAGGTAGGGTACGGTAGGTGGATAGGTAGGTGTACCGTAGATAAGCACTTAGTGCTACCAGTGCGAAACCGGGGCGGGAAGCTAGTATAAAAACAAAAAAATATAAATTGCAGTATTACTGTGAAGTTTCATCAAAATCCGTTCAGTAGTTTTTGCGTGAAAGAGTAACAAACATCCATTCATCCTCACAAACTTTCGCATTTATAATATTAGTAGGATAATATAAGTAATTAAAATAAAAACCAATTGCGTAACACACTATCAATCAAAATCTGAATGATTTTATGGATATTGCTAATCCATTGCTTCATTAATTATTATGTTCGAGAAATCTGTCAACAACGTAAATAACGCAATTAATTTTGTTGAACTGTCAAAATGAAACCCATTGCTATTGTAAGTGTGTTACGCAATTACCCCGTTGATTTAGGACATGTAACACGTTCCTGTGGGATAATTTCCGACATTCACGATTGAATTTTAAAACTAACCGTTATTCTTAAACTAACAAAAAAAGAAAGACTTCTTATATCTAATTAAAATAAAAACTACTATAATATATTTCTACTTAAAATACTACCAAAAAATTGTTATTAGAACATGGCGCGTCATTATCTGGCCCGCCGCTCACCCCCGCTTCATTCTTATCGTTGTAACTTTTAAACTATTCTTTCAAATGTCTTAGTGTAAAAGACAAAGTTTATCTACATTAAATACCGAAAGCGATGAAGTTATTAATTTTGATAAGAATTAACTAAATACTCCAAAATGTGCAATGTAAAAAAAGTCTCCATTTTAAATGTATTTATGGCTCAGTATTTTAGCTATAATGGCTTCCACATAAAAGATAGATATATGCTGTCGCGGACTTTTATTTAGAACTATTTCAGACAAACAATCCCACGATACATTATCTTCGTATAACTCTAACGGTTTAGGCAGCGCACGCCAAGATAGCTCTCAGAGGGCAGAAATTTTTCCGACTTACTTCATACTTATCGTTATATTATGGCAAAATCAAACAAAATCGTTATAAATTGTAGCCTATGTGTTATTCTGATGTATAAGCTATATCACTGTAAAGTTTCATCAAAATCCGTTCAGTAGTTTTTGCGTGAAAGAGTAACAAACATCCATACATCCATCCATCCATCCTCACAAACTTTCGTATTTATAATATTAGTAGGATAGGATAATATAAATTGCAACCCACAGTAATTATTGCTTTTGGCAACACTTTTCGGTTGGATGTCATTATTGTCATGGTTGGCGGATTACACACCATCGAGAACTTTATAAAGCCCTCTCAGATGATGATTTCACTAATATCAAGTAGAAATTACAAATACAATAAACCTAAATATTCAAAAAATTGCGAATAAAACAATGAGAACATGACAACTGACAAGTGTGACAAGGTGACAACCATTAGGAGGCAAAGGAATCAATGCCATACATCCAAATCATGGAGATAATTCGTTGGTTTTATTTTAAAGCCATCTAATATTGTTTTAAAATATTTTAAATAGCAATAAGGTGTATCCTTTTTTCTTTGTTTCAATGTGTAAAAATAATATTACGATACAAAAAATATCTGGATTTTAAAATATTTATTTATTAAATAATGGTGCTTTTAATATTTTTTTGGTTTTTTAAGGCCATCCTGAATCATTTTCCCTATCAGAAAACCCAAACATGATAGCTGTCCAAAAATTAAGCCCATTTCATAACATGTCCTTTAAACATAAAAAAAAACAAACACTTTCTCATATTATAATCAGTCATTACATTTTAAGTTTGATTTAAACGAATTTACATTCAAACTAAAGTAATAAAAAATATTTTGATTCATAACTAGTACAAAACTCAAAGTTATTTCATTTGCATGGTCAAAAATTGGTCTGCGTAGGTCAAAACTACCACGTAAACCACGCAAATCACGACCACGGAAATCAAAATAAATCCTTTATGCTTAAAATATACAAAAACCTTTTAAGCAAATAAACTGTGTTTTGATTATAAGTTACGTTACGTTATATTTGTTCGCTACAATATTTTATTAAATAAATAAATTCACAGACAGTGGAGATAATTGGACCACGCAAATCAAAGTTTTGAGAAACCAAACCCACGCAACGAAGTTCTAACATCTATTTTTTTTAAACTCGACGCACCATCATACAAGCACTCTACCCGGCCTTTCGGAGCGCGACTAGTTGTAACTTGATTTAGGATGACGCATCATCGGGCCGCGAATTTAGAGATGTGCTAGTGAAATTATAATTACCCACGCAAATCAGCAATTACCTCGGGACAGTTACATTTAATTTTTTTTTAAGGAAATGTAGTTCTTTTAGAACTATGGTCTAATTGTTCATAGCATTGTAATTGTTGTTTCTTATGACTTAGTGTTTTTTTTTTGGTAAGCATGTAGCGTTTAGTTTAAAATATATAATTTACTATGTGACCAGATCGGGACTTGGGACACTCCACGAAAGTCAAAGAATGTATTTATAAAGGGGGTATTTTATTTTTTAATGATATTTAATTATAAAGATAATTGAATAATAATCAGTAACCCTGATAAGAGAGAATTTAAGGTTTGCGCAAAAAAAAATTGGCTTGCTGACTTTTCGATTTCTATTATTTTTAAGGAAAGCCGCTTCAAAAACCTGTCCTAAAGAATGACCCATAGACTCTGAAATTGTCATCTTATCTATCTCCAAAGCCACATCAACCATTTATAAGAACGTATAATTGCACAGGATCGCTCATGATAAAACAGGTAGACTTAAGCTTATGTGGAGCACCATATGCCCGTCGTATCTATATTTTGATGTAGTGAAGTTGAGAAAGTATAAGTTATAATATAACATCCTATTTTTTTTTTTGAGATGGCTATGATTCTTAGATAATATAATTAATTCTGACATATGGTTGGGATCGAGCGATTCTTTTAGAGACCGAAACATTAAAAACCTTTTTGTGAAGTGTAGATTTTGTAAGTATACAAAGAGAAAAACAGTAACAATAAAAATTGCATGGAATATAAATTGGCCCAAATAAAAAACGACAAAACAACACTAGGAAAAATTACCGCAAAATAACGTGTGTGAAAAGATAGTCATCCTGCTATGGTCTTCTTCAACTTAGCCAGGTCGGCCTCTTCATCAATGCGAATATGCGCCATTCCCTCTTTCTTGCGTAGGTAGATTTTACCATAAGATGTCCAGCAATAAGAGTATTCATTTGTACTAGCAAAATCTCTAGCTAGGAAGAACAGTCGCCATCCCTTTGGATTAAGAGATTCTGAAATGTAGATTGGATTTTGAGGGGTTTCATGGCCACATAGACTAGTGTTTAATTTTTTGGCGAAATAATTTACATTAAGATTATAAATAAAAAGGATATTAGCTTCACTGGCACGTCTACTCTTTACGGAGGTCCGGGAGAAGAGGTTATGATTATGGTTATATTAATGACTAGCTTCTGCCCGCGGCTTCGCCCGCGTGGATGTCGAAAATTACCCCACGGGGACGTGCTACTGGGATAAAAAGTATCCTATGTCCTAACCCAAGTCATAGCATATCCGTATACCTACCTATCATCCAAATTCAGCCGTTAAAGCGTGAAAACAAAGCGTAACAGATAGACAATAAACGCTACCTAAATATTATCCCAAGTTACGGACTCCGACTAAATTCCAATTCCTTAAATCTTTAGAGGCATGAGGAATTATAATAATAAATAATTAATTAAATATAAGAAATAACATTAACATTGTTTACAACGAAATACTATACCTACCGCAGTATTTCTTTGTAAACAATATTTTTTACATTATTTCGTTCAGGTGCTAGAATCACCAGGCTGCTCCGTGAGCTCACTCTGGAGCAGGCCACGTATAACTGACCGTGTGAAAAGCAGTTCTCCCTTAAGTCTACCCCTGCTAAATAAAGAGTTTTTCCTTGAGATTTATTTATGGTCATGGCAAAGCAGACTTTGAGGGGAAACTGCACTCTTTTGAGCTCGAAGGGGTAGTTCGATGGTATTAGCGGAATCCTCGGAATAAACACAGACTCCCCTCGGGAGCAATCACTCAGTATAGTTGCCTCGATAACATTTCTTTTCAATGTTTTCACTCGCAACCTGGTGCCATTGCATAATTTTGGCGGGTTTAAATTACGCAGTAACATAACTGGGGCGCCAACTCTCAATTTTAATATGTGAGTTGTGTTGTGTTGTCGACTCAAGGAATAAGATTTTTCATACAAAATAAATCCCCGCTTTTCAACCCTTTTTGTTTTTTTTTACCACAACGGGTAAGCTCCTGGCCTGAATCTCACCTGATGGAAAGCGATGATCAGGCCGAAGGTGGAAGCGAGCTTTACCCGAAATCCTCAACCACAGAGGAACTGGCTATCTTACCTCTAACCCCTTTAAAGGTTGAATTTCCAAAAACCCTTTCCTAGTAGACGCGTAGGTCCTAATAACTATCTGTGTGCCAAATTTCAGCCCAATCCGTTCAGTGGTTTGAGCTGTGATATAGAGTACCCCTTCGCACCCCCTTAAGGATAGATTTTTGAAAAACCCTCATACACATAATTCTTTTTTTTTGGTTTTAAGTATAAATACTGAGTTTCGAGTTAATCGGACAGCGCGTTAAAATTCTTTTATTCCGACTTTGATAGCCCCCAATCCCCGTTGAAGGGGTAGTTTATAAAAACTAAAAATGACAAACTTTATAATTTACTTAGATAAGTATTCGTGCCAAGTTTCAAGTCTATTAACTCAAGGAATAAGATTTATCATACAAACGTAATCTCCCCATTTCACCTTCCCTTCTCAAATGGTTTCTTAGTGGAAATTTACTCTTCATAAAGAACACAACCTTTAAATTTCCTGTCTCTAGGCCCAGCGGTTTAGGCTGTGCGTTGATATCTCAGTCACCCTAGCCTTTTATATATGTCGGAGTGACGGGCTCACAATCGTTGTTAGAATGGATATTATCAATTAAATTGTTCATTGTGTAACCGTCTGTCTACTCCGTGGGCAAAGGACACGCGCGACGTTACTATAATCACCATAATCACTAGTTACTCAAACTTATTTAGAAAATTGTATGTACGAGTATATTTGGTAGGTATGAGAATAGGTCGTAAAGAGGTAGGTATGCAGGTAGGGTAGGTAGGTAAGTAGATATGTAGGGTAGGGTAGGTGGATAGGTAGGGTACGGTAGGTGGATAGGTAGGTGTGCCGTAGATAAGCACTTAGTGCTACCCGTGCGAAGCCGGGGCGGGCAGCTAGTATAAAAATAAAAATAGCAATATTACTGTGAAGTTTCATCAAAATCCGTTCAGTAGTTTTTGCGTGAAAGAGTAACAAACATCCATCCATCCATCCTCACAAACTTTCGCATTTATAATATTAAGTAGGATATAAAATAAATACATGTCGGAAACACGTCAGTGAATTTAACTAATCGGCGCCAACGCCGCCTAGCGGCGTTCGACAGAGTATAGCCTGACGTCAGTGCGAATCGACGAGAGGGCTACAGCAGCGTGGAGCAGCCTCTCTTTACCATCGGACATCGTGCGGACAACAAGTGCCTAGAAACTGTCTCGCGCTCCGTAGTTGTTTTGTGTACCTACAGTGTGGGAATTTCTAGTGTGATTAATTTGATCTGAAATTATAATTTGATTTGAACTGCAAACGTTTTTCTATTGCGCAATAACCAACACTACCCATAGTACGCCCACAGTAGTTAAAATATGGCTGATGATAACGAACACACACCTACCTATCTCCGACATATATATATATATATATATATGTATAAGTAGAAGTAGGATATTAATATAATACCCAGGATGTCCCCTTTGATATTTTCGACAGCCAGCTCTAGCTCCTGTGAACTTTCTGGTGTTCTCAGCGTTCGTGTGTTCACATAGATATAGATTATATGCGTTTCGTTTCTGTTTTGTTTTGTTTGTTGGAGGGTAGCGGGCTTCTTCCCCCACGGTAACCAGCCGGCTTGGGGTGTGTTTTTCAGTCCATTACGCTGATTTTCTGGTCGAGTGAAGATACTTTTGCTTTAAGTTGAGTATTTTCTTCTATTATTGTTTTGAGTCTTTCGTCTAGCGCTTCCATAACGCATTCTGTCACTGATGCAGTGATTGTTTTTGTTTGTTGTTTTAATTTTTCGTCTAGTTTTCACAGCAATAACTACACGCTCTTTTCCATTTTTCTTCTGTTCTGTTTTGTCTATTGGCGTATAGTCTGTAGCTGTCAGTGCCAAAATGAGGTTGAAGTGATAGTTGACACTATGTTGGTTAGGTTGGTATCACTGCTGGCTGATGTAGCATTTTTAGGTTATGTCTTTAGAAAGAGAAGAAAGAAAAATGCGTTTATTGGCAAAATATACCTTAAAACTAAAACAGAAAATAATGATTATAATGCCAAAAGGGCCTCAGCTCAGCATAATGTCAGATGACAACACAAAGTGTACCACCTGACGCTGATTTTCAGCTGCAACCCACGAGTGCCATACGCTAGAATTAAAAACACAGGAAAGTGTGTGTCCGCTTTAATAAATTAGAGGTACTTTACAGAATATTAAAACAAAAAGCTCATACAAAATTATGTATTATGTATTTGTATGGAGAATACTACAGTTTTTACGACAAATGAATATGTTTCGCACTGAGATCACTTTCTAATCGTGTTTTTCGATGACTTATCTAGCGGATCTTGTGGCGTAAGACGTTTACAATACACTGTTTTTAATTAATATTTACGAAGCACGGTAACGTATGTATTCACTCTATGATCGCCGGAACCGGACCGCCGGAACGACCTAATTTATTATTTTACTAGCTGCTGCCCGCGGCTTCGCCCGCGTGAGTGTCGGAAATTACCCCATACATCCCCATGGGTTTTAAGTATAAATACTGAGTTTCGAGTTAATCGGACAGCGCGTTAAAATTCTTCCATACAAACACTGACACCCCCAACCCCCCTTTAGGGGGTAATTTAATAAAAATAGAATAGAATCCAATTATTATATACCTTCACCTCTAGCTTAAGGCCCTATTTTGTAAACTTATATGTAAATCAATTATTTCAATAAACAATTTCAATTTCAATTACAATTTCTGTGTTGTGCAAGTTATCAACAAACAAACACAGATTTTGTTAAGCTAAGTTACTGAATATCAGATTTAGAAAAACAAAAACTACAAACTTTATAATTTATTTAGATAACTATTCGTGCGAAGTTTCATGTTTATTACCTCAAGGAATAATATTTTTCCTACAAACTTTCATCCCTTATTTTACCCCCTTAAGGATTGAATTTCGAAAAATCCTGATACACGTTATTCTTAATTTTTAGGTTTAAGTATAAATATTGAGTTTCGAGTTAATCGGACAGCGCGTTAAAATTCTTCCATACAAACTTTGACACCTCCCAACCCCCCTTTAGGGGGTAATTTAGAAAAACAACAAATTACAAACTTTTTCATTTATTTTGATAATTATTCGTGCGGAGTTTCATGTTTATTACCTCAAGGAATAAGATTTTTCATACAAACTTTCATCCCCTATTTGACCCCCTTAAGAGTTGAATTTCAAAAAATGCTTCCTTATTCCTTGCCTACATTATAAAGGGAACCTCTGTGCAAAATTTCAGCTTTCTAAGTCCAAGGGTTTGGGCTGGGCGTTGATGAGTCAGTCAGTCAGGACTTGTCTTTTTATTAATAGGTATAGATATAGATAGTAGGATAGGATACTTTTCCGGGATAAAAAGTACCCAGTGTGGTGCCCAGGATATTAAGGAATAATTATACCAAGTTTCATCGTAATCGAACCGGTAGTTTTTGCGTGATGCCTGAACAAACAGACAAACAGACAGACAGACAAAAAAAAATTTAATCAAATTTTTGGGTTCGGTGTCGGTCTAGTAACACCCCCTGCCATTAATTTTTTTGACATTTTCAATGTACAGAATTTTCACTTCAACAGATTTATTATAATTATAGATTATAGATTATTCATTCTGGTCAGTATCTTAAGAAGCGTTGGTTGATATTTCATTTGGGGTTAGAGCAGAACGTGGGAAACTGATGTTAGGTTCTGCTTGCGTAAGGATCAACGATCAATACATCACCGTGGCTGGAAGTAAATACCGAAATACACTTGGTTTAAAACAGTTGTTGTTGAAGAAAGAGCTTGGTTACAGATAGTGATATGCAAAATTATAAGTCGATGCTACTTGATACAAATGCACATCATCGAGACTATGACGCAAGTAAACCAATATAAAGTAATAAAGGACAAAAATATTTGCATGTTATTAAACCTCTATTTAAACTGAAGAATACAGTTCAGGGGAAGGGTCTATCGTTACTAAAAAAGTGGAGAAAAAACGTAGATTTAGTATACTGGGATAATCCTAATGAATTAGTGGAAAGGTTGAAATTATTAATTGTGTCTAGAGATGCTGGCAACACAGGATTAGATAATGAAATTATATCTGTCGGAGACGATCATTAGTACGGTCGCTAAACGAATCGCAAGCGCGCCAATGGCGACATCACGTGATCTACCCACACCACAAGCGCGCTTATACAGAGTCGTCATGTTTAAGTCCACGGCGAGCAGGCCATTCAGTGTCTGATCGCATCGGAGTTAAGACGTCGCGAAACTGTACTCGATTCGTTGTGCTCAGTTATTGTGATTAAATTGTAATTTGTGATAGTGTTCGTTTGTGATTTTAATAAACGCCGTGTATCGTGCGATACACGGCGTTTATTAAAATCACAAACGTGTGTTTTGTCAGTGTGTTTTCATGTCACGAAACCCATCTTCTGCCCACATGATGCCTGATACTAATGGAATAAATCCTGATGTCGCTCCGACATCAGAAGTGGGATAACATCGTGCTGATGAGATCACACGCGGGGACAGTAACAATAACAATCAGTGGCGGTAACTTTTTGAAATGCAAAACCTAGAAATGCACGCGCTGATACTAACTCTAAAAACTAAGCCAGTGAAAAACAAGTTAGTGTTGCCGGTATTCGACTCGGATAAACCCGATTCCGATGCGCGATCACGGTGCGTGACAGCAGATTTATGCTTCGCTAAAAATTCACTGCAAGATGGTCAACTTGTTGGGGCGGTCAGCAAGGCGCTAAAAGGTGAAGCATCAACGTGACTATTCCAAATAGCCTACGCAGGAATGACATGGAACGAATTGAATGTACTTTTCACAACACGATTTATTCGACCGAGATTTTGGCGGGTACCCTTTTAGAAGTCACTTATAAATGAAAGACAAATGCGTATGGATAACGAAATGACTATTTATTTTTCTAAAACATCTCCTTATATTCCCGTAGGGTAGCATAGAAAAGTGAAAAGTAATGGTGGAACTGAGGAGGTGGTAGACCAATAGGCGATCAGGATGGGAGCTCGCCGAGAATGACGTATGACGCGCGCGTGGGGCGACGCGCAATACGGGTGGCGCGGCTTCCAACAGTCAGTGCATAGAGTATAGTAATAGATTGAGTCAGTGCCCGATGGTCTTCGACGCAGGGATGTTGTCACTACTCGATATAGTCGCCAGCGCGGGCGCGGGCCGCAGAGGTGTCGCATTTGTTCGGAGAGGTGGCACGGCGCGCGCGCCGCGCGCCCTAGCGGTCGCTCAGTGCGCTGCGCGCTGTGGCGGCAGCCGGACGCGTGGTGCGCTTGTATGATTTATGTAGGTGTCGGCACTACATTATTCCCCACTCAGCGAAGCGTACAGGAAGTTTTGATGTCCTGCCGGATTTAGTGATGTAGCTGAAGGTGACTGGTGCCTCATCTGCTTGCTCCTCGTTGCACTCGAATGCAGGCTTCAGCCGATCAATGGATATATTTGATCTTCTATGCTCCAACTGTACAGTGAAGTACTTATCTGTGCGATCGATAACGCGATACGGACCGTTATAGGTAGGTGTTAACGGTTTGCGTACAGCGTCGTTGCGAACGTAAACATGTGTTGATTTAAACAGATCGCCGTGAATGAAAACAGCTGTGCTTTTGTTGGCTTCGCGCTGCACCTGTGCCTTTTTCAATGCTTCGCTAAGATGATTCATGAAGTACGATGGCGTGTTGCATGCTGTGCTTGATTCACCGTATAATTCACTAGGGAGGCGTAGTGTTCTTCCGAATAATAATTCCGCAGTACTGGCGCCGATGTCTGTCTTGTATGCGGCGCGAAGTCCAAGTAATACAGTGGGCAACTCGTACGTCCAGTTCGTTGTATTTAATCTAGACTTAAGCGGTCTACTGGCATGAAACTGGATACTGGTGCCGTGGTGTGACGATGAACTTTCACTCGCTGGTATTGGTCGCAAGCCCTAGCCCAGTCTGTGACATCTTTCTTAATGGTCAACCAGAAATAACGTGTGGTAGTTAATCGTCTCGTCGCTCTTACGCCGGGGTGACTTAGGTCGTGTATCGCTTGATAAGCTTGCTTCCTGTATTGTAGCGGTAAGTACGGGCGAGGACATTTTGTTGACATCTCGCATACGACTTGGGTAGCTGAACCGGGCAGTGTTATTCGCTTGAATTTGAACCTGTCGCTTTTCATGAGTTGCTTGAGTTCTTCATCTTGCTTTTGAGACTTTTCTAACTCATCGTAATTTATCGGTGTTGGACATGAGATTGTGTCCACTCGTGACATGGCGTCGGCGACACAGTTATCCTTGCCCGATACGTGTTTGATATCGGTGACAAACTGGCTGATATATTCTAAATATCTTGTGCGCCTCGGAGTTTCATCTTTGTAGTTTGCTCGCAGTGCAGTGGTGAGGGGTTTATGGTCCGTCAATATGGTGACGTCACGGCCTTCTATCATCCGGTGAAAGTGACGAACTGCCATGTATATAGACGTAAGCTCCCTGTCATACGTGCTGTATTTCCTTTGAGCGTCGTCGAACTTTTTGGAAAAAAACCCGAGCGGTCTCCAATGGCCTTGACTTTTTTGTTGGAGTACCGCCCCCGCACAGCTGTTGGATGCGTCGGTCATGAGTACGAAGGGTAGTGTTGACGATGGGTATGACAACAAAACGGCGCTGGTGATGTCGTGTTTGCATTTTTCAAACGCCTGAATCGCTGTCTCGCTCCAACAAATTTTCGTCTTGTCGTTTTTCTTCGAATGTTTCAGGTAAACATTGAGCTCTTTCTCTGATACTCGGCGGCATGTCGAATATTCTCACGATAAAAGTTTATCATTCCGAGAAATCGACGTAATGCTTGGACTGTTTCTGGGCGAGGGTATGATTTTATGGCTTCGACCTTCTCGTCAGTTGGCTTAATTCCTTTGGAGGTTATAAAATAAAATAAATAAAATAAAAATCGTTTATTTCGACCAACAAAAGGGTCATAGACAGACATGAACAAAATTTAAAAAAGAGAAGTAATAATTAAAACACACACACACACAATTAGACAGAATTATAGATATCGATTGCTCAGTAAAATAGTAAACTTGTGTGGAAATTTATAAAAACGAATACTTTTAGATCTAAAAATTCTGAACCTCTGTTTGATTTACTATCAACAGAGACAAACCCATCCGAAGCATTGAATAAAGTAAACAATTTTTTCGCTAACGTTGGTAAAAACTTGGCTGAAAAATCTTTAAATTCTAGTAATTATGCCCGTCAAAACCCGACGACGACATCCACTTCACTCAATTCTTTTGTTTTATTAGATACCGACGTTTACGAAGTAGTGAGAATAATAAACGCTTTAAAGGATTTTTGTGCTACTGGGTGGGATGACATACCTAATTATATACTTAAAAGATTTAAACACCTACTTGCCCCTCCGCTAACACATATTTTTCAGCTATGTTTAACGAAAGGAATATTCCCTAAATTGCTTAAAAAAGTATGTATTCAAGTCTGGAGACAAAAACTGTGTGAATAACTACAGACCCATTTCAGTGTTAACAGGTCTCTCAAAAATATTAGAAAAAATCATTAACAATAGATTGATAAAATATCTGGAAGATAACAAACTACTTTCAGATAGTCAATTTGGTTTTCGGCCCAAAAGATCAACTAGCCAAGCAGTACACAAATTGACTAATTATGTTACTACAAATCTAGATAATGGTATGCACACAATTGGGATCTTTCTAGACCTTGCCAAGGCCTTCGACACTATTTCATGTAGTTTACTTTTGCACAAGCTTGAAACACTTGGGATTAGACGAGCACAACTTCATCTATTTTCAGAGTATCTTAGCGATCGTCAGCAATGCGTAAAAATTGATGAGTATACAAGTTCTGAACTTAATAATAGTTGTTTTGGAATTCCACATGGCAACATTTTGGGCCCTACGTTATTTTTAATGTATATAAATGAACTGTGCAGCCTCTCACTCCAAAATGGTGTCACAATCTCTTATGCGGATGACACCGCTCTATTGTTCTCAGCTAAATCAAGAGGTGAGGTCTATGAACATGCTCAGAATGGTTTTAACATTGTGCTTAATTGGCTTCATAATAATCTACTAACATTAAATACTGATAAAACAAAATACATTTTATTTACAATGAGAAATACTAACATACCGCTTACTAATCTAAACATTTACGCGCATAATTGTAGCACAAACGCTGACACCACATGTTCCTGCCCCACTTTAGCTAAAGCTGACCATTTAAAATATCTAGGTGTCACTATTGACTCCAAGCTAAATTTCCGTAAACATATCGATTTACTATGTACTAGAGTGCGCAAATTAATATATGTCTTTAAGAATTTACGGAACATAGCAAACTATAAATTAATTAAACAGGTTTATTTAGCTTTGTGTCAATCCATTCTTACCTATTGCATAACTTCTTGGGGTGGTGCTGCAAAAACAATTTTACTCCCTCTAGAGCGTGCTCAAAGATCAATTCTAAAGGTGCTACCTTTCGCCCTTTTAGATTTCCTACGCACCAGCTCTACATAGCATGTAATGTACTAACAGTGCGGCAATTATTTATACTAAGCATAGTACTACACCAGCATACTGAACTTCCTTTTTATCCAGTACCTACCGACAAGAGAAGGAAGGACTTGGTTTGCATAAAGCCTCAAACTAGACATGCGTTTGCTAATCGTTTTTATGTGTTTTTAGGACCTTTTCTGTATAATAGGCTCAACAAGTTACTAAGCTTCTATAGTGTAAGTTATAAAAATTGTAGTAAAATGTTATCAGAATATTTAGCGTTACTCAATTACACAGACACAGAAAATCTTCTAGAAATTTTGTCATGATTATAATTTATTCCCGCGTAAGTATTTACTTTTGTATATTTACATAGTTTTAGTTTTAGATATTAATGTACCAATATGCTTTGTCTCACTGTTGTTAATAGATTATTTTATATCACTAACTTAAAATTTTAGTGCTCCCATATAATTGTAATGTAAAGTGATGGCCTGAAACACAGGTTTTAATTTAACCTAGATCGGGCGGGTCGCTACCTAATATCGTAATTCCGAACAATCATTACTTGCACCTGTATTAAACATATATTAGATTTAGTTTATTTTTAGGCACTTTATTTGTTCGGAATGTTGACCAATTGTACACTTTTGTAAACATTTTTTATTCAATAAATTATTATTATTATTATTATTAGTTTGTGAATCATACAGCAATGGTTCAGGTACTGACAATCGAACCTCTGCGCGAATACCCTCAGGATGCCGCTGGAGCTAGCCCGAACCCTGCGCACCAGGGATGTGCACCGTTTTCGCATAGTAGAATAGAAACAGTCCACTTGTGAGTCGGCGAACATCCCTGATGCGCTGCAGAATCGGGGCAGCCCCATCAGCGTCCTGAATGCATTATTATATTGCACACGCAAGGCGTGGTACTGTCCGCGCGTTTAAGAGACCCACAGGCTACTCGTGTAGAAAGATGTACAATACGCTCTGAACAATGTTGTTTTCACTTCAGTGGTACAACGAGCAAACCTGCGGGCCATCATATTCGCCCTTACAGACAACGCCCTGCGTTCTCGCTCTATGTCTGCATCGTCCTTCAGATCAGAGGACATCATGTGTCCAAGATATTCAAAATGTTCCACCCTCTTCAGTGGTGTTCCACATAATTTAATGGCAGGTATCGTTGCCGGATATTTTCCTCTAGCCCGAAAAACCATGCATTCGCTTTTCTTGACATTATATATCAAGCCATGGCTGTGAGCGTAGTTTTCACATATGCCCAACAGTTTTGTAAGGCCACATACAGAAGCACTCAGCAGCACCATGTCGTCCGCGTAACTGATATTATTGAGACATACATCATCAATATGACAGCCGACGTGGGTGCTGCTGAGCTCCTCTATCAAGGCGTTGATGTACAGTAAGCGGTCATAAGTGCATTATCACGCTTAGGATTGTATTGCTGTGAACGAGCGACAGGCCGAGCATATATCTGTGTGTGTAAGTGATGTATCAACACAGAATACACCTCAGAACTCCCACACTGGCGTCGAATGAAACAAAAAGCATACCGTCACTTTTTCGCAGAGTACGTAATTACTCGTGACCTTGGTCGGTTCATACTTGTGCTAAAAATTCACATATTGGTATCAAGTTCCGATAGCTGGTAGCGTATCGAAGTGTATGGTGAAACACATAGGTCTGGGTTCAAATCACGAAACAAAACTTTTATTTTTCTTTTAATCTTAAATTGGCAGTGTACTTCACCAAAGCCATACACTTTGAAAAAATCGATTGTAGTACTAATCTAAAAAAAATACCATAAATTATTATTTTTAGCTTGCAATAATTGTATATTTTGGTAGAAAAAATATTAGGATGTGGTAACATCGAAAACTATCCGTCAAATTCAAAATGTCTTCGAAGCGGTTTGGTGTCTCTGCGTCACGGGTAAGTTTTTTAAGTTTTTCTATACTTTTTTGGGTTGAACTTGTGGTGATTAGGCTTTAAATTGCATAGGGATATTATAAATAATATAAATCTTGCATAATTGCATGTGGAAATTACGTGATTGCAATTTTATGAGTTCGAAACTTTGTGTGTACTCCGTGAATACCGTTGCCAAGTACGTAGTAAAGAACACAAATTAAACTTCGGTATTCACGAAGTACATTGCCAAATACGCAAAGAAAGGCAAAGTGGCTTTTTTTGTTGGTTTTGATCTAAAATAACATCGGTTGAGGTGTGAATTGTATGTCGTACAGCATGTTGTTTTTTCTTTGTCTACAGTGCTTGAACCTGACACGATCGCATAAGATTTTAGCTTTGATCCCGAAAGAAAATGCATGTTCCGATGACAGTTCTAGTTCGGATAACGAATCACACTTCCTTCCGCCATCTTCACCTAAGCTTAGCTCTGACCCCCCTTCATTAGACTCCTCATTTGAAAGACTGAACATTCTAGAAGACGACCACAACGACTCTGATAACGTATTTGACTATAACATTGATGATGTACCACTAACACCAACGGTCCAAGAGGTTTTTCCGTCTCCCTCAACTAATAATTACAATGCCATACCAACATTGAATTCAATTCAATCATTACCCACTCCATCTGTAGAACTTCTGCAGTCACCAGTTCCTAGCACTTCAAAAGCTTCGCCTATGCCGATCACTAGATCTAAACGCAAGAAGCCTTCAGTTGTAGTATAAAAAGTTAAGAAAACCAAATTTTCACTGACTTACAGCTGGAAAAAAACTTATTTACGCCATAGGGGCTACGTGGATGAAGGAATACACGAGCTTCATAAAACACAAAGTGAAACGGTATTGGAATACTTTCGCTGTTTTTTTCACCGGACATAATTTCAGATATCGTTCACAACACAAACTTATATTCGGTTCAAGAACATGGTAAATCTATACAGTTGACAAATGAGGAGTTAGAAAGTTTTCTTGCTATTGAAATGTTAATGGGTGTGGTTCACATGCAAGCCTATACTGATTATTGGGCAAGAAAAACCCGATATCCTTTAATAGCTGATGAAATGCCCCTAAAACGTTACCAACAAATACGCCGCAACATTCACTTTGTGGATAATAGCATGGAGAACTCAGATCGCTATTACAAAATACGCCCTGTTATGGAGAAGATCAGACAAAATTGCTTGAAGATAGAGGAAGAAGGGCAGTACTCAATAGAAGAGATGATGATCCCATATAAAGGCACAAAAGCTGGGAAAAGGAGGCAGTATATAAAGAACAAGCCGAAAAAATGGGGTTTTAAAAACTTTGTACGCGCCGCGCCGGGGTTTCAGGAATTATATATGATTTTATCATGTACGGTGGAGATGACACGTTTCGTGAAAACACTTTCACAGCTAAAGAAGCTTCACTTGGGGTTGGTGTCATGGTGGTAATAGCATTATGCAAAACAATAAAAAAGAAGCCATCCATCATATACGCGGACAATTTCTTTACTTCTCCAGAGCTTATTTATAAGTAAGCGGGAAGAATACGGAATATTTAGCCTGGGAACAATAAGAACAAACCGGCTCAGGGGTTGTCAAGATCTGTTACCCTCTGAGAAAGAAATAAAAAAGAAAAGGAGAGGATACAGTGCCCAAGTTGTGTGCAATAGCAACAAGTTGGCTGTCGTGAAGTGGAACGATAATAAGGTGGTAACGCTTATAAGTTCCTACGTGGATTCTCATCCTATTGAAAAGATAAGGAGGTACTCGAAGGAAGACAAACGCAAGGTCGATGTTGACTGCCCTCAACTTGTGAAGCAGTACAATAAGCATATGGGGGGCGTAGATTTAGCCGATATGCTAATATCTTTGTACCGGACCCCATTCAAGAGCCGACGGTGGTATTTAGGTATCTTTTCGCAATTGCTGGACATATGCATAAACAACGGCTAGCTTCTTTACAGGCGAGATGGGAGAAATAAAAAGTCTCTAAAAGAGTTTAGGCTTGATTTGTTTGAAGGACTCTGTCGGGCTGGAAAAATCGCCAAGTCAAGTGGAAATATGGAGAAGATGACGGGGAGAATGATCCAAAAACCTACAGTTGAACGGCCGGTATATAGTGTCAGGTACGATGCTGTCGGACATTTTCCGGAATCGGCAAATAAGCAATCTCGTTGTAGGTTTTGCAAAGAGGAAAGAACCAAAGTCTTTTGCGTGAAGTGCAATAATATGCATCTGTGTTTTGTGGTAGGCGAAAGTAACAAAAGAAATTGCTTCCGCCAATTTCACACCCAATAAATATTGTTGAGAATTATTAATGAGAATGATTAAAAATGAGAATTATTGATTAAAGTAAAGATTTAAAACTAATAAGTGTTTAATTGATAGTTTGGCACCGTCCTTCACGTAGTACAAACATAAGAAGACATACTTTACACTATAGTTGGCAATGTACTCCCCGGAGCACATAGCTTTTCGCGAAAACTGTAATAAGAAGAATATTTTCACAATTTTTTTCAGTCTACTGGGATCATAATAAACTAGGAAATAACAAAAAAACATTAAATTTTAGAAATAAATTCATTTGCCAATTTAAGGGTTAAACAATCATCATCATCTGTTCTTTTATTATTCAATAAATTAATAAACAAGATTATTAATTAATAACTAATTTTATTATTACTTATATCGTTATTGAAATAAGGGGTTAAGAATAAAAATGCTTAATAAGTGATTACAAAATGTTTATTCGTTATCATTTTATGAAGTTTAAATAAATAAACTTCCAGAATTAAAACAGTTTATTTTCCCATAAATAACAATTTATTGAGATAAAGTACCGTGACCCTTGACAATCAGGCTTAATATATTGTATATTAATAATAAATAATAATCACCCGGTTTCTGATTTGAGAAAAGTAGCAAATCTCAACTGATTATTCTCAAATACATAAGTATGCGCTTAAGTATTTTACGTTTCACAAGATAAAATCGAATTTCATTAAACCATAATCAACTGATCATTTACTTAAGTACCTATTCCTGATCAAAGCCAACACGTTCCAATTTACATTCAAAAACCGGTACTTTGCAAAAACTTATATTATTAAATCATTATATTCTTATAAATATAAAATAGACTTAAAAAATAAGTTAATTTGAAATAACGGCATTAATTTCAACAAATTTATGTTACTACTAGCTGCTGCCCGCGGCTTCGCCCGCGTGAGTGTCGGAAATTACCCCATACATCCCTATGGGTTTTAAGTATAAATATTGAGTTTCGAGTTAATCGGACAGCGCGTTAAAATTCTTCCATACAAACACTGACACCCCCCAACCCCCCTTTAGGGGGTAATTTAGAAGAAAAAAAACTACAAACTTTATAATTTATTTTGATAACTATTCGTGCGAAGTTTCATGTTTATTACCTCAAGGAATAAGATTTTTCCTACAAACTTTCATCCCCTATAGGGGTTGAATTTCAAAAAATGCTTCCTTATTCCTTGCCTACATTATAAAGGGAACCTCTGTGCAAAATTTCAGCTTTCTAGGTCCAAGGGTTTGGGCTGGGCGTTGATGAGTCAGTCAGTCAGGACTTGTCTTTTTATTAATAGGTATAAATATAGATAGTAGGATAGGATACTTTTCCGGGATAAAAAGTATCCAGTGTGGTGCCCAGGATATTAAAGAATAATTATACCAAGTTTCATCATAATCGAACCGGTAGTTTTTGCGTGTCGGTCTATTAACACCCCCTGCCATTTATTTTTTTGATATTTTCAATGTACATAATTTTCACTTCTACAGATTTATTATAAGTATAGAAGATATAGATATTGCCCACTAATTAGAAGTCTACTTAAAACTTATAAATCTACGCTTTTCCTAAATGAGTTAGAAGGGCGTAACGAGTCCACGAGTCGCGCTCAGTCGATCTCGTGGTCTGAATGTGACTGCCTGATCCAGGCTCCAGCGAATCACTGATGCTAATCTTATCGTCTTAAAACGTTCCCACGAGAAAACCAAGCCGACTCCTGGCCACGTTCGACGCAATAAGATTTACGTCGTCGCCTTTCTTATCGGAAACAATTATTCATTATTTAATATCAATAAGCTCAGCGCGCTAACAAAGACCATCGAAATCTTGAGAGTCAGCCGAGGTGTGACTGACATCTTCGTCTCACGCTGATAAGAACTAGACGAGGTGTGAGTTGACACCATCGTCTCGTGCGCCGACATATATGTATATAGATTTTAACTTTAAAAATAAAGAACTTTAATTAAAAATAAAATTTCATCCCCCTTTTCACCCCCTTAAGGGTTGAAATTCTAACAACACCGGTGCGTTAGCTTGCAACCATAAGTCTAGATAATACATTTAGTGATTTTTCTTCGAAAATTAAGGTCTTTTCAACTTCATCCCCCTTTTTAACCCTTCGGGCGTGGAATTATCAAAAACGCTGAGACACGTATATGTCGTGGATAACGATATCATTTTAATAAAAGTCACTCAATTGATTACTGTAGTAGTAGGGCAAACGCCGTAACGTCATTTGTTATTTTTTTGAATGACGGTACGTGGACAGAGTCGTGTTGGAAAGTGCGGAGCGAAAAGTTGGCAGTTCACTTTGAGACACAGGTCGAGGCACTTGTCTAATATGAAACTGTCGGTTTGCCTAGCGTAATTAAGTACCTAGTTATACTGTGTGTAGTGATAAAGTGCTATTTGAATTGTGTATTGCGTTTGTGATTAAAAAGTGAGGTTATAATTACACGTGGTGTTATTATTTTACAAACGCTTATAAAATGGACCCTATACCACCGAATCCTCATGATGACGGGTCTATCGCTCAGCCATCGCTGACGCCGTCATCAGAAGTGGGATCTGAATCTCACTGGCGTACTATGTTTGACCTTCAGCAGAGGAATATGATGCAGTTGATCGAGGCTATTAAAACCCCAGCCTCGTCGTCCAAGATAGCTCTGCCGGAGATTAATCCAGAGCAACCGGATTCTGATCCACGTGCTTGGTGCGCTACAGTTGACATCTGCATGGATGAACGCCCACTGGAGGGAGCATCGCTCATCATAGCTCTCAGTAAGGCACTCAAGGGTGGCGCCTCGTCATGGCTGTCGCAAATCTCACACGTGGGTATGACGTGGCATCATTTTCGTGAGTTGTTTCTTGCACGCTATGATTCGTCGGAGACGCTCGCGGCGGCGCATATTAATCTGAATAACGGCAAACCAAAGGAAGGTGAATGTCTGGCAGCATACGCGAGTCGAATAATGACGTCGCTGTTGACTCAATGGAAGAATCTGAGCCATGAAGAAATTGCCTCTTCTTATGTACTCGCTCACATTGCTCAATTTGATTCGAGGCTTTATCGTCTGGCATTTACGAGTGAAATTAAGACCCGTAATACATTGCTGCAAGAAGTGAAGGCTAGTGCTAGTTTGAAGCGGAAGTTTGACCGTAGCAACGGATCTACTGGACGAGCAGATGGACCGGATGTGAAACGTTTTAAAATGCAAAACTCTGTGTTCAAGTGTCATAATTGCGGTAAACCAGGACATAAAGCGGTTGATTGCCGCTCAAAGTTTATAAAACCGGTGTCTATCGCTAACAACAATAAGGGACAATCGGTGTCGACGGCTGCGCCTGGAACCAGTAAACAAGTGATATGTTACCGTTGCGGTGAAAGCGGTCATATTGCATCCAAGTGTCATCGTGACAACCAGGGCGCTGGTGGCCCATCGTCTGCAGGTCATGTGGCCTATAGCAGCGGAACCAGTACCGGCACCGTGCGACGCGTCGATAGCTGCCAGGTGGCAGGTGTTTGTGGTCAATTTGAACTATCTGGTGAGTCGTACTATTTTTATTTTGATTCCGGTGCCGAATGCTCTCTTGTTAAACAATCTGTTAGCAGTAGTTTTAATGGTGAACGTACACACGCAATTATTCGTATACAAGGCATAGGTTTCGCTAACCTAGTGTGTACTGAACAAATTCTTTGCGACGTGCTTATTAATGATAATAATTTGTCAATTTTATTTCACGTTTTACCTGACGATTGTTTAAAATATGATGTAATGATTGGGCGTGAAATTTTAAAACAGGGTTGTACAATCAACATGTCTGATTCGTCTTTGATAATTTCGAAACAAAAGTCTATTGCAGCTTGTAGTTATGAGCCTATACCTGTGTATAATCTTAATGATGTAGATACAGATATTCTAAACAAAGACTCTCTTTTAACTTTGCTTAAAGAATTTTCTCACGCTTTTATTGATAGTTTACCCCGCACTCGTGTCACAACTGGTGAACTAAAAATCAGACTTCAAGATCCGAACCGCACTGTATATCGTAGACCTTACAGACTTAGTCCAGACGAGAGGCAGGTGGTACGTTCTAAGGTTAGGGAATTGATGGATGCTAATATCATTCGCCCTAGTCAGTCTCCATTTGCAAGTCCAATCTTACTTGTAAAGAAGCGTGACGGTTCTGATCGTATGGTGGTAGATTATCGCGAGTTGAACTCTAATACTGTACCTGATAGGTTCCCGTTACCTCTTATAGCAGATCAAGTGGCTAGGTTATCTGGTGCGAACTTTTACACGTGTTTGGACTGTGCTAGCGGTTTTAATCAAATTCCAATCCGAGATCCTGATAGTATTGAACGTACAGCCTTCATCACTCCCGACGGGCAGTTCGAGTACCTCGCCATGCCTTTTGGACTACGGAACGCGCCTAGTGTATTTCAAAGAGCGGTATCTAATGCTTTAGGTGATTTGCTCTTTTCGTATGTGGTACTGTACTTGGATGATATTTTGATACCATCAGGTTCTGAGGAGCAGGGTCTCTTTAGGCTGCGTGAAGTGTTAGAAGCCCTAACTAAAGCCGGATTTTCTTTAAACGTTTCTAAGTGTACCTTCCTGAAGCGTCATGTCGAATTTTTAGGCTATGATATTACTGCTGGTGAGCTTAGACCTAACCCCAGAAAGACGGAAGCTTTGACGAAATTACCTCCACCCGAGAGCGTTCATCAGCTCCGACAATTTATTGGTCTTGCCTCGTATTTTCGGAAGTTTATTAAAAACTTTTCTCAAATTATGACCCCTTTATTTTTGCTGACTACCGCTAAGGAATTCACGTGGAAACCAGAGCATGAGCAAATAAGACAGCAGATGATTTCGGCTTTGACGACTAAACCGGTGTTGACTATTTTTAATCCTGAACTTCCAACTGAATTACATACCGACGCTAGTGCAATTGGTTATGGCGCTATTTTATTCCAGAAGGTGGACAGTGAGCTTTTAGTAGTTGAGTACTTTAGTAAGCGAACCGCGAAAGCTGAGTCTAAATACCACTCTTATGAGTTGGAAACTCTAGCTGTGGTAAATGCGGTGAAGCACTTTAGGCATTATTTGCAGGGTAGGCATTTTGTAGTTATTACTGATTGTAATTCGTTAAAGGCTTCACGTAACAAAGTTGACATTACTCCTCGTGTACATCGATGGTGGGCCTTTTTGCAAGCTTTCGATTTTCAAATCAATTATCGTGAGGGACGTCGTATGGCTCATGTTGATTTCTTTTCCCGAAATACTTTACCATCTTCAGATACCGTAAGTGTCTCAAAAGTTGAACAAAAGCGTGTTGATCTCGCTACCTTATCAGAAAATTGGCTTTTGGCAGAACAGTTGCGTGATCCAGAGATTCAGTCCATTGTAACTAAACTCAAAAATAGTCAATTACTGTCTGATATTGCTAACACCTACGAAATGCGCTTAGGTGTCCTACATCGCAGGGTGCAAAGAAAGAATCGTACTCGTTGTCTCCCAATAGTCCCCCGAGCCTTTCGCTGGTCAGTGATTAACCATGTGCACGAATCTCTTATGCACCTTGGGTGGGAGAAGACCCTTGAAAGAGTATACGAGCATTATTGGTTCGAGCACATGGCTAGGTACGTCCGTAAGTTTGTCGATGGATGTATAACTTGCAAGCTGTCAAAGTCACATTCGGGTCGTGTCCAAGCCGAACTTCATCCAATCCCCAAGATTAGTGTCCCGTGGCATACTGTGCATGTCGACATAACCGGAAAACTTAGCGGCAAAAATGATTCCAAGGAGTACGTAATAGTTTTGATTTGATGCGTTCACTAAATTTGTTCTTATGTACCATACTCTCAGAATAGATTCAACCAACGCAATTAAAGCTATTAAATCTAGTGTGTCTCTGTTTGGAGCTCCTGCTCGAATTATTGCAGACCAGGGTAGATGCTTCGCGAGTAAAGAATTTAAAGATTTTTGTGAGTCTCATGGTGTTTCTCTACATTTAATCGCTACGGGTTCAAGTCGTGCAAATGGCCAAGTTGAAAGGACAATGAGTACTTTGAAAAGTATGCTTACGGCCGTAGAAACGTCTGATAGGTCTTGGCAAGAAGCGCTAGGAGACGTTCAACTAGCCTTAAACTCCTCTGTCCATCGCGTAACAGGGGCGAGCCCACTTGAGCTTTTGATAGGACGTGTAGCTAGACCATTAAATCTTTTAACTTTAGACGATTCAGAATGCGAGGTTGATATTAATAAGACAAGAGAGCAAGCGGTAACGAATATGGAAAAGAGTGCTAATTATGAAAAATCTAGATTTGATAAGAGTAAAGCTAAATTAGTTAAATTTGATGTTGGTGATTTGGTTTTAATTCAAAATGAAGAAAGAAATCAAACTAAGTTGGACCCAAAATACAAGGGACCATTAAAAATTGTAGAGTTGCTTGATGGTGATCGTTACCTATTGAAGTCTTTGACTGGAAATCGAACATACAAGTACGCCCATGATCGCGTACGAAGGATTCCTCTAAGTGATGTACCAGTTGAGTTAGATTTGCCTGATGTAGAAGATGGTGAGGAGGGTGCCTCCACCAGCAAATAGAACACATACGATAGCTAGGTCGCACTGCACGCACTAGTCTGTAGTCGTAACTGTGACTATTGGTAGTTATTCAGGGAGCGATGGGCAGCTAGTGGTGTGGCGAGGACCCGGGTCTCGGAAGAGACTATTGTGTGGTCATGTATTGACCTGGGAGTCTGGGACTCTAGATGAAGTGTTGGTCGTATCACATGAGGTGATGACGATATGGGTGACAATAGTGAATTGTCACTAGCTGCTGGGGCAGCCGGGCTATTGATGTATGTGATCTATTGCGTTGATGATGTGATGAATTGAGATTCGATAATTATGAGACTTAGAGGAACCTTTTGTGTTTAGCTTAGACTATTTAGAAGTTTATTTGGTTATAAAAACGTACTTGTAGTTGATGTAATGTAACGGCACGGTCAGGTTGGCCGAGTGTGCGCGGACGCTTTTAAGTTGGTTATTTTGTTACAGATACTGGAATACACGAGGACGTGTAACATGTCAGGCTGGCCGTGTCGTGGATAACGATATCATTTTAATAAAAGTCACTCAATTGATTACTGTAGTAGTAGGGCAAACGCCGTAACGTCATTTGTTATTTTTTTGAATGACGGTACGTGGACAGAGTCGTGTTGGAAAGTGCGGAGCGAAAAGTTGGCAGTTCACTTTGAGACACAGGTCGAGGCACTTGTCTAATATGAAACTGTCGGTTTGCCTAGCGTAATTAAGTACCTAGTTATACTGTGTGTAGTGATAAAGTGCTATTTGAATTGTGTATTGCGTTTGTGATTAAAAAGTGAGGTTATAATTACACGTGGTGTTATTATTTTACAAACGCTTATAAAATGGACCCTATACCACCGAATCCTCATGATGACGGGTCTATCGCTCAGCCATCGCTGACGCCGTCATATATATTAATTTTCAATTGTCAGCCTTTTTTTTTTTGGTGGGAAATCATCAAATAACTTCTCCCGCTCTGGACGGAGCGGGAGGGCGTGTCAGACTCTTACTGACTAAAACCCACCCGTGTTCCTTCAGTTGCCTATGTTGCTAGGGGCCACGGTATCCCTTTCGAACTTTCCCGCAACCCCAGCAGACATCGGCCCTAGCGGGCCCCGCTATTGGTGCTTACATCTCCTTGAGGCGCACGTGGAATACAACGTGCCATCGACCCGGGCTTGGTCCTTATCGGGGGCGAGCTACCCATTGCTCACCACCCGCAAGCTCGCGCCTACGGTGGCCGGGAATCAGCGATCGATTCCCGACGCCCGGGGCGGGCGTCTCCTACGGCGGCTGGAGGCGTGAGGGCGCGAAATTTGCCTCTCCCTCACGCGCTCCGCCTCCTCCTTTGCGAGCATTACTGCTTCGCAGAAGGAGGTGACGGCTTTCCATGCCCTCTCGCTCCGTACCATGGCCTGGACCAGAGCCGGACGCGAGAGATCTCCACCGCCAATCGCCTCCACGAGGACACGGCGGTGCTCTGCCCAAGCCGGGCAGACCTCCACCGTATGCTCCACCGTGTCCTCCGGGCGATCCACACAGCGGTGACACCCGGGCGTTTCCTCCCGCCTTATCCGGAACAGGAACCTCCCGAAGCAACCGTGTCCGGTGAGGACCTGCGTCAGGCGGAAGGTGAGGACGCCTTGGCACCTCTCTAGCCACTCCTCAAAGAGGGGACTTATCGCCGCAATTGTGGCGTGCCCAGCACTGGATTGCGACAATTGCACTCTCCATGTCGCCAAAATACAAAATTTGAAGATCCTAACTTCAAAAATGATGGACTTTAATATAAACTTCCATCCCCTATATTACCCCTTTAGGGGTGTAATTCCCAAAAATCCTTTCTTAGTGGATACTTACTCTTCACAAAGAACACACTCTCCAAGTTTCATGTCTCTAGGACCAGCGGTTTGGGCTGTGTGTTGATATATCACCCAGTCAGTCAGTCAGTTTACCATTTTATATATATAGATAGATAGAAGAAGATAGTTGGAAATGCTTAAATTAGCAATTTAATATTTGACGTGTTTGTCTGGTCTGAACCGAATCGTGAATGTCAACTGTCAAGTGTCAACTGTAAGTAAGTAAATCAATCAATCAATCAATCAATCAATTTATTTATTTATTCGAGTAACCATGACTCATTTGTTAGTAAACTTATCCTATGTTAGTAATTATAATAATCTTAATCTTAACTATATCCTAAATACAAGTACACAAAAAACACAGCAGCAGAACTATCCGACGCTTCACCGCGGCTGCACCATTCCATGAGAAATGGCGCAACAACGATTTACGTACGGACAGTCCAGCCTACTGGAAATTAGGGACAGAAAACTGTTGTCACTACCCCACACCCGACGCACCAGGGACGCACAGAGTTTACGCATTGTGGCAAAGAAACAATCCACCTGTGCGTCCGCGAACATCCCTGATGCGCTGCAGTAGCGGGGCAGCCCCAACAGCACCCTGAACGCGTTATTGTATTGCACGCGGAGGGCATTGTATGATTTTTGAGTATATCTAGCCCACAGGCTGCTCATGTAAAACGTAACGTATGCTCTGAAAAGAGTAATTTTGACACTTGCTGAACAACGAGCAAACCTGCGAGCCAGCATGTTCGCTCTAACCGACAAGGCCCTCCGCGCCCGTTCAATATCATCATCGTCCCTGAGATCAGGGGTAAGTATGTGGCCAAGATATTTTAATTTGTATGCCCTCTCTAATGGCATACCATTAAGGTAAACTGGTGGTACACAAACAGGATACCTACCCCTGGCCCCAAAGACCATGATTTCACTTTTTTTAACATTGTAACTTAAGCCATGTGACATGGCATATTCTTCACAAATGGCCACAAGCTTTCAAGTTCTATTGGAAATTGGAATCCTGTTAGTATTTTAACTTATACTACCATAATTGTACCAAAAATGGATAAAGATAAGAAAAAAAGATCGCCTAACTATACCCTAGAGGAGAAAGAAAATCTTCTTTCAATAATAATAAAGTAAGTACATAATAACCTATAATGTTTACCATAACATCATTTTACGTTTCGCCACATTAGTTATTTAGATGTTTGTGATTATTATTGCCTCAGATAGCAAAGTGTAATAGACTGCAAAAGGGCAGGGGCATACTAAATACAAAAGAAACAGGAAGCCTGGAAGTCTATTACTAAAGAGTACAATAGCCTCTGCACGACTGGGCCTAGGGATGAAACAATGCTAAAACATTTTTATAATAATATAAAGCATCATGCAAGAAAAGATTCTGCAAATGAGAACGTGAGCATAAAAATTTAATGTCGTCTATCGTGTCTGTTTTGTGGTTGCGTGTGTTTAAGATAATTCTTATGTTCAATATCATAATAAGTACTCTACTAACTACACTAGTCATATTCCTAGTAGGTATAGCGAATATACATAACGTTTTTATGAATTTCTGGCTCTCAGTAAATCTCTTAACCCTTAATATCGCAAAAACAAAAATTATTCGCTTTTCCTTACCTAACGCTACTAGTCCATCCCCAGAGTCAGGATTAGTTATAGCTCATACTTGCGTAGGAAGTAGCAATGGCTGCAGCTGTCCAGCCCTGTCTTTGGTTCTTGATACGGAAGCCATTCAGGCGGAGTTGTACGAGGGGTACAGAGCGGCGAAGACCGCCCTCCAAGCGGAGATCCTGCGGGCCAGGGGACTGGCCCGCGAGGAGTCGCTGGCGACTCTGGACAGGGACCCGTGGGGACGCCCATACAAGTTGGTGCGGGAGAAAATCCGCCCATGGGCTCCCCCGCTGACTCAGAGTCTCCGGCCCCAGCTTGTGGAGGACGTGGTGAGCGCTCTGTTCTCCTCGAGAGGGGAACACACCGCTCCGCCCATGGCCCCGCCTACTGTGGTGCCCGCTGCGGAACACACCGCCGACGACGATGACGATGCTCCGGAGGTGACCGAGGTAGAGATGAGAGTGGCGGTACGTAGGCTGAATGCCAAGAATACCGCCCCAGGACCCGACGGCTTACCTGGGATAGCATGGGTCCTGGCCTTGGAGGCTCTCGGGCCTCGACTAAGAGGGCTACTAAGCGCATGCTTAGAGAGGGGCCAGTTCCCACTTCGATGGAAGATGGGGAAACTGGTCCTCATTAAGAAGCCGGGGCGCCCTGCGGACTCTCCGTCTGCCTACCGGCCCATCGTGCTGCTCGACGAGGTGGGCAAGCTCTTTGAAAGAGTAATTGCAGACCGCCTTGTCGGGCATCTGGTGCGGGTGGGGCCGAATTTGACGGAGAGCCAGTTTGGCTTCCGCAGAGGGCGCTCCACGGTGGACGCCATCATGCGCGTGCGGGCCCTCACGACGGGGGATGCTGTTGCCCGGGGTGGGGTCGTCTTGGCGGTGTCTTTAGACATCGCCAATGCCTTCAATACCCTGCCCTGGAGTTGCATTGGAGAGGCACTCCGGTATCACGGGGTGCCGATCTACCTCCGACGTGTGGTCGAGGCCTACCTGACGGACAGGGCCGTCACCTACCCCGGTAACCTGGGAGAATGGAACCGGCGAGAGATGTCGTGCGGTGTCCCAAAGGGATCGGTCCTGGGCCGTATCTGTGGGATATCGGATACGACTGGGTAATGCGCGCCGACCTCCCCGACGGCGTCAGCGTGGTTTGCTACGCTGACGACACGTTGGTCCTGGCGCAGGGGAGGTCGCACCAGGCGGCGGCCGAAATTGCGACACGCGGGGTTGCGACAATCGTCGACAGGATCCGGCAATTGGGACTCGAGGTGGCCCTACACAAGTCCGAGGCCATGTGTTTTCATGGTCCTCGGAACGCGCCACCTTTGGGTTCCCAAATAACGGTAGGAGGGGTTCACATCGGCGTCGAGTCGACGATGAAGTACCTGGGACTTGTCCTCGACAGCCGGTGGAACTTCGTGGAGCATTTCCGACGTTTGGCTCCCAGACTGGAGAAGGCTGGGGCTGCTCTGAAGCGGCTCCTGCCTAATCTGGGGGGTCCAAACGCCTCCTGCCGGAGGCTCTACGCGGGGGTCGTGCGGTCCATGGCCCTTTACGGGGCGCCTGTGTGGGCGCGTTCTTTGAGGCTGCGGCCAGCCCGCCGGTTGAACGCGTCCCAAAGGGTCATGGCCATCCGGCTTGTCCGGGGATACCGCACGGTCTCGGGTGAGGCGGCGAGCCTCCTTGCCGGATTGCCGCCGTGGGATCTAGAGGCGAAAGTCCTCGCGCACATATGGGAGTAGCGCGAGGAGGCGAAGCGCCGGGGCGTAATTTCGCTGCCGCGAGAAGTCGTGGCACAGCGGACAGAGCTTCGGCGGGATCTCATGGCGACATGGAGAGTGCGATTGACGCAACCCAGTGCTGGGCACGCCACAATTGCGGCGATAAGTCCCCTCTTTGAGGAGTGGCTAGAGAGGCGCCCCGGCGTCCTCACCTTCCGCCTGACACAGGTCCTCACCGGACACGGTTGTTTCGGGAGGTTCCTGTTCCGGATAAGGCGGGAGGAAGCGCCCGGGTGTCACCATTGTGTGGATCGCCCGGAGGACACGGTGCTTGGGCAGAGCACCGCCGTGTCCTCGTGGAGGCCATCGGCGGTGGAGATCTCTCGCGTCCGGCCCTGGTCCAGGCCATGGTACGGAGCGAGAGGGAATGGGGAGCCGTCACCTCCTTCTGCGAAGCAGTAATGCTCGCAAAGGAGGAGGCGGAGCGCGTGAGGGAGAGGCAAAGTTCGCGCCCTCACGCGCCTAGCCCTGGCCACGCCCTGGGCGTCGGGACTCCTTGGAGGATTCCCGGCCACCGTGGGCGCGGGCTTGCGGGCGGTGAGCAATGGGTAGCTCGCCCCCGATAAGGACCAGGCCCGGGTCGACGGCGCGTTGTGTTCCACGCGCGCCTCAAAGAGATGTCAGCACCAATGGCGGGGCCCACCAGGGCCGATGCCTGCCGGGGTTGCGGGAAAGTCCGAAAGGGATACCGTGACCCCTGGCAACACAGGCAACTGAAGGAACACGGGTGGGTTTTAGTCAGTAAGAGTCTGACACGCCCTCCCGCTCCGCCCAGAGCGGGAGAAGTTATTTGATGATTTCCCACCCGAAAAAAAGGACTTATTTATTTATTTTTATATTAGGTGCCATAATTATTATGAATAGCTTTGATTTCTAATTGTTAGTGATTATTACATAAAAGTATAAGTAGAGTAATATTGGGCATTCTATGCCACTGTCGGCAAGTAGCTCGGCTAGTGCGCCTCGCTACGCGCCAGTGGCATAGAATGCCCAATATTGAATGATCGACTCGACTGTGTAGTATATTACTGTACTCACCTAGAGATCATGTGAGTTGTACCACTGGCCGTCAGTAGCTCCTCGTTGCGAACGATGGTATGGATCATTTTGACATGCGTTTCGTTGTTAGAAACGACTTGATGATTAGTGTTATGCGCTTCAAATGGTGGAAACGACTTGTTGGTTTTTGTAATGCGCTTCAGCAATGGAAACGACTTGATGAATTGGGCACGTTCAGTATTAGAAACGGCTGGTATTACTGTACTCATAAAAAGATCATGCGAGTTATACGACTGGCCGCCAGTAGCTAGGCGAGTTTGCTTCGCTTCGGACATTGGTGACAACTATCGACACGATCAATGATTAAGATTTCATTTAGTCATTATGAAATGCGTTTCCTGGTTAGAAACGACTTGATGATTTTTGATATGCGCTTCAACAATGGAAACGACTTGATGATTTGGTCATGCATTTCAGTATTAGAAACAACTAGGTTTTTGTAATGCGATTCGTGGGTGGAAACGACTTGGGTGTTTTTGACATGCATCTCAATATTAGAAACGACTTGTTGGTTTTTGTAATGCGCTTCAAAAATGGAAACGACTTGGTGTTTTTGACATGCGTCTCAATATTAGAAACGACTTGTTGGTTTTTGTAATGCGCTTCAACAATGGAAACGACTTGGTGTTTTTGACATGCGTCTCAATATAAGAAACGACTTGGTTTTTGTAATGCGCTTCAACAATGGAAACGACTTGGTGTTTTTGACATGCGTCTCAATATTAGAAACGACTTGGTTTTTGTAATGCGCTTCAACAATGGAAACGACTTGGTATTTTTGACATGCGTCTCAATATTAGAAACGACTTGGTTTTTGTAATGCGCTTCAACAATGGAAACGACTTGGTGTTTTTGACATGCGTCTCAATATTAGAAACGACTTGGTTTTTGTAATGCGCTTCGTGGGTGGAAACGACTTGGTGTTTTTGACATGCGTCTCAATATTAGAAACGACTCTCTGACTCACTGCTGAATCTGCATAATAAACAAGGTACAAATTATATTTGGTTTATCTATATATATAAAATGGTAAACTGACTGACTGACTGGGTGATATATCAACACACAGCCCAAACCGCTGGTCCTAGAGACATGAAACTTGGAGAGTGTGTTCTTTGTGAAGAGTAAGTATCCACTAAGAAAGGATTTTTGGGAATTACACCCCTAAAGGGGTAATATAGGGGATGCAAGTTTATATTAAAGTCCATCATTTTTGAAGTTAGGATCTTCAAATTTTGTATTTTGGCGACATGGAGAGTGCGATTGTCGCAATCCAGTGCTGGGCACGCCACAATTGCGGCGATAAGTCCCCTCTTTGAGGAGTGGCTAGAGAGGTGCCAAGGCGTCCTCACCTTCCGCCTGACGCAGGTCCTCACCGGACACGGTTGCTTCGGGAGGTTCCTGTTCCGGATAAGGCGGGAGGAAACGCCCGGGTGTCACCGCTGTGTGGATCGCCCGGAGGACACGGTGGAGCATACGGTGGAGGTCTGCCCGGCTTGGGCAGAGCACCGCCGTGTCCTCGTGGAGGCGATTGGCGGTGGAGATCTCTCGCGTCCGGCCCTGGTCCAGGCCATGGTACGGAGCGAGAGGGCATGGAAAGCCGTCACCTCCTTCTGCGAAGCAGTAATGCTCGCAAAGGAGAAGGCGGAGTGCGTGAGGGAGAGGCAAATTTCGCGCCCTCACGCCTCCAGCCGCCGTAGGAGACGCCCGCCCCGGGCGTCGGGAATCGATCGCTGATTCCCGGCCACCGTAGGCGCGAGCTTGCGGGTGGTGAGCAATGGGTAGCTCGCCCCCGATAAGGACCAAGCCCGGGTCGATGGCACGTTGTATTCCACGTGCGCCTCAAGGAGATGTAAGCACCAATAGCGGGGCCCGCTAGGGCCGATGCCTGCTGGGGTTGCGGGAAAGTTCGAAAGGGATACCGTGGCCCCTAGCAACATAGGCAACTGAAGGAACACGGGTGGGTTTTAGTCAGTAAGAGTCTGACACGCCCTCCCGCTCCGTCCAGAGCGGGAGAAGTTATTTGATGATTTCCCACCAAAAAAAAAAAAGGCTGACAATTGAAAATTAATATATACGTGTCTCAGCGTTTTTGATAATTCCACGCCCGAAGGGTTAAAAAGGGAGATGAAGTTGAAAAGACCTTAATTTTCGAAGAAAAATCACTAAATGTATTATCTAGACTTATGGTTGCAAGCTAACGCACCGGTGTTGTTAGAATTTCAACCCTTAAGGGGGTGAAAAGGGGGATGAAATTTTATTTTTAATTAAAGTTCTTTATTTTTAAAGTTAAAATCTATATACATATATGTCGGCGCACGAGACGATGGTGTCAACTCACACCTCGTCTAGTTCTTATCAGCGTGAGACGAAGATGTCAGTCACACCTCGGCTGACTCTCAAGATTTCGATGGTCTTTGTTAGCGCGCTGAGCTTATTGATATTAAATAATGAATAATTGTTTCCGATAAGAAAGGCGACGACGTAAATCTTATTGCGTCGAACGTGGCCAGGAGTCGGCTTGGTTTTCTCGTGGGAACGTTTTAAGACGATAAGAGTTTAGCATCAGTGATTCGCTGGAGCCTGGATCAGGCAGTCACATTCAGACCACGAGATCGACTGAGCGCGACTCGTGGACTCGTTACGCCCTTCTAACTCATTTAGGAAAAGCGTAGATTTATAAGTTTTAAGTAGACTTCTAATTAGTGGGCAATATCTATATCTTCTATACTTATAATAAATCTGTAGAAGTGAAAATTATGTACATTGAAAATATCAAAAAAATAAATGGCAGGGGGTGTTAATAGACCGACACGCAAAAACTACCGGTTCGATTATGATGAAACTTGGTATAATTATTCTTTAATATCCTGGGCACCACACTGGATACTTTTTATCCCGGAAAAGTATCCTATCCTACTATCTATATTTATACTTATTAATAAAAAGACAAGTCCTGACTGACTGACTCATCAACGCCCAGCCCAAACCCTTGGACCTAGAAAGCTGAAATTTTGCACAGAGGTTCCCTTTATAATGTAGGCAAGGAATAAGGAAGCATTTTTTGAAATTCAACCCCTATAGGGGATGAAAGTTTGTAGGAAAAATCTTATTCCTTGAGGTAATAAACATGAAACTTCGCACGAATAGTTATCAAAATAAATTATAAAGTTTGTAGTTTTTTTTCTTCTAAATTACCCCCTAAAGGGGGGTTGGGGGGTGTCAGTGTTTGTATGGAAGAATTTTAACGCGCTGTCCGATTAACTCGAAACTCAATATTTATACTTAAAACCCATGGGGATGTATGGGGTAATTTCCGACACTCACGCGGGCGAAGCCGCGGGCAGCAGCTAGTTTTTCGTAAAACATTGGTTTTTCAAGGAATAAAGTATCTACCGAGCGACGGACTCTTGTAGTTTTCGCCATTGACACGAATCCGCGTCGGTCTGGACCTTGAGTCGCACAAGCGCCTTCTTCCACACCTCCAGGGAGTCGGTGTGGCGCGCGTCGTCAGTCTTGTACACCTTGCAGTCGATGTAGTACTCTCCGTTGATGCTCGCTGCTCGCCGCTCGCAGCCGTTGGCGACTCGGTTAACGAAGAATGATGATAGACACGTACTCGATGAATCGTCTTTTGGCAAGGTGTCAGACCCATAGTTCTTACTGATACCGAATACGTCATTATCAGTATTGTTTTTTTTACTGAAACAACAACGAAAGCTTCTATTAGTTCATCATATACTTACAGGTTACATTTACCGTTTAGTTATGCACAGGAAAAAAAAAAAAATACACTCAGTCAAAATAGGTACCTGCAGAACATGAGAGAGAGACATACGAATAAAAATGACTGATGATTTCAAACTGGTATGGCGAACTAAATTATTGAATAGTTTGTTTACCTCGTACGAATTAAATTCGTTGATGGTGGGTGCGACTTGCGTTTCCTATTGTTGTCTGCAGACGGTTTGCGGCTGCGTTTGGTTTTCTGATCGGTGATCGAAGCTTCTTGAAAGTACTCGCTCTCAGACTCAGACCTGAAATAAAGATACAAAAAAAATAATAGTCAAACATAAGGATTACAATTAGTACATCGGGTCAGATCTCTGAACTATGTACCAAGTGGAATGTTTTATACTTACATTTTCCAATTATCTCCAATCGATATGGCAGGCTGGCAGGCGTAGTGACTGACGGCAGCAGGCAGCGGTTAGCTATCAACACTGATATTGATAGGATAACGCAGCAGGATCGCAGTACACTACTTGAAGATTACTTCCACACTTGTAGACTTCAGTTAGTTTGTAGCGAGTACTTCGAAAACATGTAGCTTATAAATCGGAAAACGAACGATAATTCACTATGTTAAAAATGACTGCAACCGTTCATATAATGTTGTGTAATACAAACTTTTTTCCTTAGACGCATTATAGGTTGACCAAAAAGTGAAGACTAAGGATGTTTCAGGTAGCATCGAATGACGACACAGCGAAACGACTTAGGGTTGACAAAACGGTAACCAGTAGATAAGTTACCAATAACGTTAATAGGGAATGTTCTTGAGGGGTAATTTAATTATTTGGTAATCTAGAGACAATCGTAAGATTAGTATTTATCATGTTATACATCCAAGTTTTACTTGTAATACTTTTATGCTCGAGTGAAGTAGGTACAGGAAATAAGTTAACTGAACAATAAGTTAACTTAATTTTAAAGGAACTTAATTTTTAATTCTATTCTTAAGGTTAGAAACCTATATACTTACTACATTTTATTTATTTTATGATAGTGTACCTAGTTTCAGATACTTATCCTTACCTTAATATGTAGGCGTGACAACCTTAGGTAAAATAGCTTACTGTTGCGAATGCAACTTAGCTAACGAAAAAAAAGCGGCCAAGTGAGAGTCGGACTCGTTCATGAAGGGTTCCGTAGCAGCAGTAACATAATATAAAAGTTCTTGTAGTTCGTTAAAGGTAAATTACGGTTTACGATTAATGACGTATTAAAAGACGAGACGAGAGAAACCTCAATATCATTTTTGAAGACCTATCCATAGATACGACACGTATGGGTTTATTGAAAAAAAATGTTTCATCTACTTACCAAGTTTCAACAGTATAGTTCTTATAGTTTGGCTGTGACATACGGACGGACAGACAGACAGATAGACATGACGAATCCATAAGGGTGCCGTTTTTTGCCATTTGGCTACGGAACCCTAAAAGAAACAAGGTTACACGTGTAATGTTTTACGCAATAACAATTATTTCAATCAAATATTTTATTGATTTTTAGGAAATTGATCGTATGACTAAGTAGTCAATAACGAATACTTACTTCGTTAGTTAGTAACGTTTAAAAGTTAGAAACTAAAAATTAATTTGACATTATCTCAAAGCTACGCTGCGTGACGGAGTGTAAATCCATTAATCATTTAAAAATATATGGAGTCACAGTGAATGTCGAAATACCTACAGTCTTATAATCTCCCGAAGCAGACCTTTAGTATTGTGATCTGAATTCACCTACACATTTTTGAAGTACATAAAATTGGAACATTTATGTACAACATTAAGTAATTTGCAAGAAGGTAATTATTTAATATGTTTCGTATTTTCGTTTTAAATGTTATTGATTTTAAAATAGGTACTAACCGATATTTCTTTTTTTCAGAAACACATTGAAACCTAATCAGATGCACTGGTTGATCATCAATCATCAAACTTGAAGCAGATGCAGATCTGGTCCAGATTAAACAATTCGATAATTCTGTCGCACTTACTTCGATTGTTCATTAGTCGGTATACGTGAGTAAGATCGTTTCATTTCGCGTTTAGCGTCTATATTGGGAGATAATTAATTCCAATTAGTAAAATAATGCCTCATTGTTCGGTTTGCAACTTATTTGTAGATAATCGTCGATGGTCTGGTCATTTACGTAGTAATGTTCATAAAAACAATAGTGCGACCACTGTTTTTGACAATGTCGAAATTATTAATTCTGCGTTTAAAAAAAGAATCGTTAGTTACAAGATCATCGCAACTGGCGCAGAAATAAATAATTTTCCTGAAATTTTTCTCATTAATATTAGGGAACAAGTTAAAACTCTAATAAACCGATCATTATTGAAACATAAAGCTGTGAAAATAAATTTCGAACTTTTTTCTTTTTTTCTTATGTTTAAAAATGATCAAAAGGAAATGAAATCGTTCGCCACAAAAAACATTATTATTAATTTTAATTACGATTTTGATTCAATATATAAAGCAACGGTTGATTTATTGTTAAAGAAAATTGAAGAGTTTCAGGAGAGAGATAGTGGTTGGACATTTTCGAGCAATTCCCATATAGAAATAAATATTAACAAATATCAACCTCTCGGCGGATCTAAATTTATAACTTTACCAAAATGTATAAAAAATAAAAAAGCTTGTTTGAATATTCGTAACAATGATGAGTATTGCTTTTTATGGTGCGTAGTGGCGGCTCTGTACCCCACTAACCAACATCCCGACAGAGTTTCATCTTATCCCTACTTCCAGGATGTTTTGAATGTTGATGGTTTGACATTTCCGATAACATTTTCGGACATAGCTGTCTTTGAGAAGAATAATCCGTTTTTGAATATTTACGTGTATGGTTTAAAAAATGATAAGACTATCATTGGACCTTTGTATTCAACATCGAATCATAAATCTAAGAGCATCCATCTATTATTCTTAGAAAATAATTCTAGTACTCATTATTGTCTAATCATTGATTTACCTCGTCTAGTCAGAAATCAGATAACCAAACATCATGGTAAACTGTACTTCTGCGAAACGTGCTTATTGTTTTTTCCAACGCGCAGCCGAATTGAATCACATCTGTGTGGAGGGATTGCCACAGTATTACCAGAAAAAGGAACATTTTTAAAATTCAAAAATTATGATAGAAAACAAAACATTCCTTTCGTCATATATGCCGATTTCGAAACGATACTCGAACCGATTTCCGGCGATGAATTCAACACCGCTAACACGTCATACTCACATCGTCACGTGGCGGCCGCGTTCGCCTATAATGTAGTGTCATCATTTAACGATAGGGTTGGCGACTATAGAAGTTATCGCGGAAAAGATTGTGTTTCAAAATTTATACATTTACTGACTGAAGATGCTAAAGCAATACACAGAATTCTAACTAAAAGCGAGCCTATGATATTCACAGAAATAGATGCTCTTGATTTCAAACGCGCTGTTAAGTGCTACCTTTGTGAAAATTTACTGTTGTCCGATAGAGTAAGGGATCACTGTCATATAACTGGCCGGTACCGAGGTGCAGCACATCGACACTGTAACCTACAACACAAAGTACCAAAATTCATCCCAATATTTTTTCATAACTTAACCGGATATGACTGTCATTTATTTATTAAAAAGTTAGGCGAAATTCCAGGACAAATTAAAATAATACCCAAGACTAAGGAAAAATATATAGCGTTTACAAAGTTTATTCCTATTGCTGATAACGAGTTTATACAAATAAGGTTTTTAGATTCCTTTAACTTTTTAGGAACTAGTTTAGACAAACTTGCTAAAACATTGCAAGTAGACGATTTTGTTAACCTTAAATCAATTTTTACTGATGAAACACAATTTAGTTTGCTGACTCGTAAAGGTGTGTACCCATATGACTATATGAAAGACTGGAAATGTTACGATCAAAAGTCATTACCATCTAAAGATTATTTCCATAATTCTTTGACTAACGAAGGTATTAGCGATGAAGATTATAATCATGCTCAGAATGTTTGGGCTGAATTCAATATTAATGACCTAGGCGAGTATACAGATCTATACTTAAAAACAGACGTGCTTTTGTTGACAGACATATTTCAAAAGTTTCGGAAAACATGTAAACAATATTACAAACTCGATCCTGCCTTTTACATAACTGCACCCAGTTTATCGTTCGATGCAATGTTGCTAAAAACTGGTGTTCAGTTAGAACTCATTTCGGATTTAGCTATCGTCAGAATGATTCAAAGCGGTATACGAGGGGGTTTGTGCATGTGTTCCCATCGGTATGCAAAAGCAAATCACAAATACATGCCGGAACATAATGCATCACAGCCTCAGAGTTTCATAGTATATCTAGACTGTAATAACCTATACGGCTTTAGCATGTGTCAGTATTTACCGTATTCTAGTTTTAGATTTCTTGATGAAAATGAATTAACTAATTTTCGTGTTGAAAATGTCGAGGATAACTCTGACTGGGGCTTTATATTAGAGGTCGATCTTTTTTATCCTGAACATTTACACAAACACCACAATGATTTACCATTTTGTCCTGAGAAATGTATACCTCCAGGAGGTAAAACGAAAAAACTAGTTGCAAATTTGCATAATAAGTACAACTACGTAATACATTACGTTCATTTAAAAAAGTGTTTAGAACATGGTTTAATACTACGTAAAGTTCATAAAGCTATTACTTTCAGACAAAGTCCCTATTTAAAACAGTACATAGAATTAAACACTCGATTAAGACAAAAGGCAAAAAGTTCTTTCGAACAAGACTTTTTTAAGTTGTTAAACAACAGTGTTTTTGGTAAGACATTAGAAAATACTGAAAATAGAGTAACCGTACATTTAGTTAATCAATGGTGCGATCAATCTAATCGTACTAAGAAATTTATATCCTCCGAGAGACTTGTAGCCAACCCCTATTTCCATAGCGCTTCTATTCTAACTGAAAACTTAGTTGCAATACAAATGAAACCTGACCAAATTATTTTAGATAAACCTATTTATATTGGATTCACTGTATTAGAACTTTCTAAGACACATATGTATGACTTTCATTACAATATTGTAAAAGCTTTTTATGAAGACCGAGTGCAGCTGTGTTATACAGATACCGATTCGTTTGTCTATAAAATATTCACGTTTGATTTTTATCATGACTTGAAGTATAATTTTTTGCAATATTTCGATACCAGTAACTATGATGATAAAAATGATTTTAACATACCAATTATGAACAAAAAAGTTCCAGGTTTATTCAAAGACGAAATGGGAGGAAAATATATCTCAGATTTTGTTGGTTTGAGATCAAAACTTTACTCAATAAAAACAGTCGATAAAGTCATTAAAAAAGCAAAAGGAGTAAAATCAAGTGTAGTAAGAGACTTAAATATATCAGATTATGAAAATATTTTATTAGATGGTGGAATTATTCGTAGAAAAAATATTATGTTTAAATCCATAAAGCACGAAATATTTACTAAGAGTGTCAACAAAATTGCCTTATCTCGAAATGATGATAAACGATCAATATCTGTAGATCGAATATCAACGCGAGCCTGGGGTCACTCACTTATTTTAAAGAGCGAAATATGAATTTTAAGATTAAGCTAATTAGTAATAGAGTTCGAATATAATTTATGTATTATAATCATAATTTAGATCTTAAAAATATACCTAAGTAACTTTATAATGTATGTTATATAATATAATTCCTAGTTTTAAAAACCTAAGTTAATGTAAAAATATAAATAAAATGTGAATGATTATGACAACTTGTTTAATTTGTGTTTTAAAACATCATCCTCCTTTTTGTAGTTAGTTAAATAAAATGAAACCCGACCAAGATTCAATTTTCAACATGAAGTGCCTGTTGAAACTTGAATCGTTCATTTGTCAGAGGTAAAATGTATTTTATACGTAATACAATAAGACTGATTATACAAATTTCGAAGAGCCATGTTTGCGGCAATTGCATTTAACGCTGATCATACAAAATACCTACTACAAACACACAACAGTGCATTGCCCTCACAAATGCTTAGTTAACATTCTAATCTAAATTATGAATTATTGCGATGGTTATTTTTTGCCATTTACGACATAATACTCATCTTGAATACTTGTAATACGCACACAGTGTTGTACTTTTTGCGAGCATGTCATCCGTAAGTGTCCCAATTTATTTTTATATTGTTTAGTAACTAGCGATTGAATTCGCAGCAATTTTGCTCACAGTTATTAGTGAATCGGCTATGAATATTTTAACCCGCTGACAATTCGTTTATGCAACACTATATCAACGTCTACGTTTAAGTTTAAAATTAATGAGTGTCTATTTCTTTCCAGATTACAGAATCAGAGATTATGTTTAGCCAGTACGCTCAAAATCCTTATGAAGGATTCTCCGAAACGCTTCACAACGAACCCGAGCACAGCAAACAAGTGATGAAAGAAAAGAAATCAAAACAACGATGCTGGGAAAAGTCGAAGAAGCAAAATCCAACTAAATCTTTTGTGATGAGCCGATTACAGCGACGAGGGATCAAATTAATTAAAATATCAGTCGTAGATCTGTGCAATAGCAATCCGCAAACCAGTGACAGTGACAGTGACAGTGAGAACGTAATTATAAGTGCTCAATACATTGTTAAAGACGCTATCGACAATGTTATGGACGAAACTGAATCTTTAGTCAAAAAAATATCTAAATCTTTAATAGATAGTGATTTTTAGTACTTAACTGTTTGCGTAAGCAGTTGTTTATGTAAATACTTAGTACTTATTACGATGTTTTATTTAATTTTAATGTTTTATTTGATGATGTGTTGGGTGTTCAAAAAATAAAAGCAGTTTTACTATACAAATTATTTTTTATTCATGAAACCAATAACCTTATAAGTAGGCACACATTTATAACTCTAAATATTTTCTTATACATAACACATTTTTAAGAGCACAATGCTTTAAATGATTATTACAATTTAAATTAGTTCTTCCTTCACAGTATCTTTTATGTAAAATAGAGAAGTTAGGACATTTTTCGGTCACAAGGTCTGATACTTTACAGTTCTCACAAAGTTCCTTTATCCACTTTACTTTCTCCAAACCATTACAAACGATTTCCTTATTTTCTAGATAGAGAGCGATTATACGACGAAATTCTCTATAGTCGATATACCCTTCGTTCCAATAAATACCTCTGTTTCTTTCCAGCCATTTAACTTGTCTCTTTTCGTCACTTGTTAAGTGTTTAAACAAGTATGGTGGCTTTATTAAAAATGTTTGGGTATAATCACGGGTAGCAAAAGCTAACTCTTTTATTATAAAATTATTGTACAGGTCTTTAAACCCTTGAACCTCTACTATGACAGTATTCGGATTCATGATATTTTTCTCACAGTATTACTTAAAGGTTTATATTCAATAATACAGTCGTTCAATATAAGACAATACGCAGAAGTTTGATCTGGTATTTCCAAATCACTCTCAATTTCCACTCTTACGTCCACAATAGGGCCTGTCTTTACATTATCAGCTTGTCTAGAGCAATCGATGACAAATAGTGGCGCCAAATCTTTAAATTGTTTTTCACTTAATAAGGGCTCCGGTCGACGCCCGTAATAAGACTGTTGAAATCTGACGTATAATAAAGCGATTCTGTTATTCGCGAAACTCACATTTAGGTTTTCATACGGGAAGTAAGTAGAGTTGAGGTACACTCTAACATCACGAACATGACAATGATCGAATTGAGACATATCAGAACTGCCATTGTTTTTTCTATTTGTCTGTAGTCCCATAATAATATATCTTGGTTTCTCTATTTGCGAGGATGTTTTGATTGACCAAGTATGTTTTGTAGTTTTAGGTAAAGCCGGATATTCGTACAGATCCCAATTTCTGAATATCATCTGGAGTGGTCGATCTTTTTCTAATAGTTTTAGCAAATTTATTTTCTCTTTGTCAGACACTTTAACGTGCGGTACGCGCCAAATGATTTTATTTATCTGAACGTCTTCTACAATTTCACCGGTGTTAAGTTTTACAGCATTCAGGTTAGTGTTACTTCGTAGCAATATCAGTTCGTGCCTACTATTTATCACGACTTTCTTGAAATCCTCTGCGAAACCGATGATGTTACAGAGTGGTATAGAAGCAGAAAAATCACCTCCGTTAATGTTTTTTGTACCATCGATATTCCAGCACCACGAATTCGATGTCTTTGATTCATTCTCATTCATTGATATTAACGATTTCATGGTGGTAGTTACGCCAGCATTTTTTATTCTATCAATTTCCACTCCATTTAGCTCGTACCTTATGTCTTGAAATAAGTAGAGTAGAGCATTATTCGTGAAATGAACACTAGTTGCTTTATCTTTCATGTCCTTTTTGCTAACGATAACGGATCCTTCCAAATACAAGGTACTAGCTGATGGAAGGATGTACAAGTCCTGTTGGTTAATAGGTATGCGAATTTCATCGTTTCTATTGAAACTAGTTACATAGGGCTTGTAAGAATGAAATTCAATTCCTTCAACCGTATTATCATAAGTCGGAGCGGATAAAACGTCTAAGATATTCATTTTAGCAAACCGATCACTTTGAGAAATGCCTTGTTGTCTTTAGTTAATTTTATTTTCTTCTTACGGCGAGCTCTTATTTGGTTGGGTGCTTGAGCGGGACTGATATTTTGAATTTGTTGATGCACATATTTATTGTAATCAATCATTTTTTTCTTCTAAGATGCAAATACAGCTGCACTTCTTCACCTCGTAGATTTATTAAGCGGTTATTTATATCTATCAACCGGATATGTATGCAGCTTATGTTGTTTTGGTTAATTGGAAAGTATATTGCGTTTTTCGGAATTTCTATAATCCTATACCCAGGAGGTACGTTAAGTGCGAATTCGTGAATTATGTGACTCGGTTTTCCGTTTGTGTACGAGCCGCTTACGATATCACATTCGATCCTGATCACTGTCGTAGGTAAAATGTTGACTGGAAACTGTGACACATGCCATTTATTTGGTTCCAAGATCTGCTTATTAAAACCTAATAAATTTCTGATAGTATCTTCTTTACTAAAATTTATGTTTTTTGTACAGAATACTGTAGTTTTTAATGTATTGTTATTGCACTGCAGTTTGATTGATGCATCTTTAATTTTAGATTTTAAGTAATCATTAATATCTTGCAATTCGTAGGTGCCTTCTGGTATTTCAATAACTTCGTTAGAGCCATAATAGAACTTATTATTCGTTTTGTCAATATTTGGAATAGAATTAAATGTTGAGAGATGCAATAGGGCACACTCATACTGTTCATTTAGTTGCAATGTGTCAGGATAGTACGTAGATAAAGTTGACGAATTTCCAGTTATTGACAATGTGAGTGACATCTTGCAAATGGTTGAAATAAAAGAAAATTATAATTTTTATACGTTTTTATTCCAAAAAGTCCTTAGATATTCTAAACATAAGTGTCCACAATTTTCTGTGTTAAATTTCTGATATCTAGTATAGTTATAAAAAACATTACATTTCTTAAAATATCGCATTAGTTCCAATGGAGGTTTCAAATCCCCAAAGCTATCAAAATATTCACAATAGTTGTTAACTTTAACATAAGCTACCCAATGTGTACCAACATTCTTATAATTATCCAAGTTAACAACACCACATTCAATCCGTTTTGGCATCCTTGGTAATTGATCCTTCATGTAGACTCCTCGAAAGTAGGGGATGTTACGTGCATCCTTTTGGATATCTACATTAGTTAGAGGACGATTAGGTAGCTTGTTTCTTAGTTTTTTGAAGATTTTATAAATAAACCTTTACCATTTTTATGTGACTTAATGTATAAACCCTTGCCTAACTTTAAAGACTCCATAGCCTTATTGTGTCGTACTGTTTCTTGCAAATTTTGCTGACCAGCTTTGTAATCGTTAACAGTTTTTGCAATACCCGCTGCACCACCAGCTAAAGTACCTAAAGCCGATAAACCAGCAAAAATTGGGATTAAAGGTAGAATTCCTCCAGTCTTTGGTAATGGTATCACTCGCGGTACTCGAATTTTAGAGATTTTTGGAAATAATTTCTTTGCCGCTGCGTAAGCAACGTTGATTAATGTTTTGCTATCCTTTGGGTTCAGTTTCTTGATCTTTGATCTTATTTTTGACACGAAACATTTAAACGTTTTAATGCCGGAACCAGATTTCAGTTTGGCTTTCATAACTTTGCTCACTATCCATGAACTCAGTTTTTCACCTTTTCCAGCATCTTTCGACTTAAGTCTTTGTTTAGCCATATTTAGTAGTTGTAAATCGGCTTTGTGGCGATTGGGTAAGTCTGTATGGTTTGCATACGCAATGTCGTGATGCATACAAGCTTCGTCTAGCTTATTCACACCGCGATCACCTCGTTGTAATCGTTTCTCGAGTTTTGTTCCTGGTCCGCAATAATTATAACCAGGCAAATGAAGTTCGAACGGTAGATTATTAATTAATGTATTAACCAGTTCACCACCTTGCATTGTCCGAATTGTAATGATGAAAATAGTGGAAAAATAATGTTTATATTAATATTATTTTAACCTACGATTGCAGTTTTGTCAATCCAACTGTTTTCTTCATTGTCTAGACCCAACCATTTCACGAAAATTTTTGATCCTTTTCTTTTTAAAACTCTTTCTATCAAATAAACACCAGGATATTTAGATTTTTGAAGTTCTTGTCCGTAAAAGGTTCCCAATATAGCTTGCTTTCGCTGATCTTCTAAATGATATGTTACAGGTATGGTAAAATTAATCTTTTTTATGGTAAATATTTCACTTGACCAATTAGGTGTATAACCTTTCTCAAACTGGTGTTTCTATTTACTGATCCGAACAAAATCACCCACTTTGAACTTAGGTTTTTTACAAATAGGTGGTTTAAACGATTTTTTTATATTTTCTTTTATAACTAACATATTAGCTTTATTCACTTCGATTGGTTTAACTCTAATTGTTCGATGTTTTGTGTTGTTATATATCTTTAATGTAACTTGTAACGGTAAATCCAGCCATTTATAGTTTCCATTCAGACTAAAATATTTATATAATTTATTTTTAATGGTTTTAATCAACCGCTCTACAATCGAACCTTTTTTGGTAGAAAATGATGAGTAATGGTTTATATTGTATGACTTCATAAGCATCTGAAATGAGTTGTTATAAAACTCTGTTCCCATATCCGTTTGTAAATTATCAGGTTTACGTTTGCTGTTAATCAATATTTGTTGAAATGCACGAGTAACATCAAGTTTATTTTTTGATTTTAATGGCTCTGTCCAAGCATACTTTGAGAAGCAGTCAATCACCACTAAAATTTAATTGTAACCTTTATTATATTTCTTTAAGTTTTGCATGTCCATCAGATCAGCTTGCCACAAGTCATCAATTCCCTTTAGAATGACAGGACGTCTAAGGAAATTTCTTCGTGCTGCTTTGTGTATTTCATTAACAATTTGCTGTTTTGCCATTACTTAGTTTTTTGAAGTAATTTATCAACCTCTGCTTTAGTATAAAACTTATCTTGCAAATGACTTACAATCGCAGGTATCTCGGCTTTTAAAGTAGTTTGAACAGTACCTTTTGCATCTTTCATGATTTGAGAACGCAATGTACCAATAAGTGTATTAAATTCTTTTATCATATTAGCACTCAACCGATCTACATAATCCTTGTTCACTGCATCGGCAGCTTCTACTGGATTTTTAATTCCTCTCAGTCTTGATGTTTTTAAATCAAAATCTCCGTTTTCTGATTTTGATAATGTATTTTCATTGATCTCAAATAACTCTGATAATCGCATTCTTTTATGAATATAATGTCCGAATTTATCTACGTTCATGTTTAAGGTGTATTGTGTTGTGAGGTTTAAAATAAAATGAACACACATTTTTAAATACATAGGTGTTTTATTTATTTATAATTTTACTTTCACGTAATTCTTCAATGATAGATATAATTTCATTATCTAATCCTGTGTTACCAGCGTCTCGAGATGCAATTAATAATTTTAACCTATCCACCAGTTCATTTGGATCGTTCCAATATACAAAATCGACCTTTTTCTTCCACATTTTTGTAAAGGGTAGCCCTTTTCCCTTCGATTGAGGGGTCTGAATTGTACTTTGTAGTTTGAAAATAGGCTTAATAACTTGCATATACTTTTGACCTTTATTACTTTTTATTGGTTTATCCGGCTCATAGTCTCGTCGATGTGCGTTTGTATCAAGTAGCATTGACTTATAATGCTGCATGTCACTCTCTGTAACCATGCTTAAATCTACATTCTTCTTCAGTAACAACTGTTTCAAACCAGACGTATTTCGGTATTTGCGTCCAGCTACAGTGATATACTCATCGCTGATCGTTATACGAGCAGAACCTAACATCAATTTCCCATTCTCTACTCTGACACCGAATGGAATATCTGATAGTGCTTCTGAGGATACTGACCAGGATGACGTGTCACGACCTGGGTTGTTTTCAACTAATGATTTATATGAAGAGTCACTTTCGATATCAGATTCATATTCGTCTGTATTGTCTTTGTTATCATTGGCTTCTTCGTTCTGCAAAGTTTTATCGATAAACGGAAGTTCTTCATTTTTTGTAGGACACAGGAAAGAAGTCTGCTTACTGGCATTAGCAATCTGGTTGAGTGGTTCTGTTACAGGCTTGAAAACGGATTCCAGTGTTTGCTGATTGTTAATTTCAACATCTCTCATTTTTCGTACTTTTTTCTTAACAGCGTCGACGGCAACTACTATTTGTCTTTTTAGCGATTTTTCCATGGCAAAAAACGAACTGATAGTGATTGATTAAGCGATGTCTGGAGAATAATAATATCACAAAGGTAACGGACTTAAATAACCATATTCTTAATCAAAGACTACAAAGGTGTCAATTTTTTTTCTATAACATCCTTTATTTTTTAAACAATCTTTATTAATTACTACGTAATTGAAGGGCTCATTCCATATTTTGGAACACATTTCACGAAATTCAGTCCATGTCATATCAGTGTTGACATGTTCTTCATAAATATGACGTAAATTAATGTCATCTTGTTTAAAAAGTATAATTAAGTTCGCGTTGTCTCTTACTAACTGCTTAGGGATTTTACTATAAGTTTGATTTAGATAAAAACAATCGATGAACTTGTGTCTTCCCATTGCGAAATAATCACGCATGCTATCTTGATTTTCGCAAGCAACATCATCAAATATTATCACAGAGTTAGGTTTTGCGTCTTGAACTCTTAGCACTTCCTCATTTCCATGATATTTCTGGAGTGAAATACCTGGCACTCGTTGTAAAACTTTTTCTAAAAAAATGTATTTGGGTTGGTACAGAGTTTTCGAATAAACATAAACATTTTCAAATCTTAATCCATTTTCGTGTATGAGAAGACCAATCAATAAATTGGTTTTTCCACAATTGGATGGTCCGCAAATGATACAACGAACTGAGTTAGGTAACAATTCTCCATGACGAAAACTAGTCTTACAAACATCCTCGCAGATTGTTTTAACATGCAGCGATTGTGGTTGCTTTACAAACTTCATGATTACACTTGGAAACAAACTGATTGGCAATGAGTAAATGTATTTGTTACATTAATATTTATAAACTGAAACAGTACCGCAATCTTTTTTCGCGATAGAGCGATCGTTATAGCGATGACAGACTCGCAAGATCATTGGTTGAGGAGAATAGGTATGGAGGCGATCATTCATTATTCGGTTTTCTACGCTACAGTCATGTAGCAATGCGAACTCGTCTAGCTACTGGCGGCCAGTGGTTTATCTCGCAAGATCTCTAGGTGAGTACAATAATTTACTCTACAGTCGAGTCGATCGTTCAATATTGGGCATACTATGCCACTGGCGCGTAGCGAGGCGCACTAGCCGAGCTACTTGCCGACAGTGGCATAGAATGCCCAATATTACCCTACTAGTATAATAGAATAGTTTATGATTATTACTGAAAGAAAGAAAGAAAGAAAGAAAGAAAAATGCGTTTATTGGCAAAATACACCTTAAAACTAAAACAAACAGAAAATAATGATTATAATGCCAAAAGGGCCTCAGCTCAGCATAATGTCAGATGACAACACAAAGTGTACCACCTGACGCTGATTTTCAGCTGCAACCCACGAGTGCCATACGCTAGAATAAAGAAAACACAGGGAAGTGTGTGTCTGCCTCGTTGGTCTAGTGGTCGCAAGTGCTATTGCTGAGCATGAGATCCTGGGTTCGATTCCCGGGTCAGGCAAATTGTTATTGGGTTTTTCTATCTGGAATTTCTCAGTAGCAGCTCGGAGTCTGGATTTGTGCCCGGTTGATGGCAATAGGCTCGCCCCCTATTACATGGGACTTAAAATATAACTGGTGAAATGTTGGTGTACTATAGGTACACCTCTGCCCAACCTTTGGCCAACCAACAAGGCGTGATATTATGTTTGTTATGTATTACATAAAACTGCACCTATTTATTTTATATTAGGTTTCATGATTATACTGAGTAGCTGTGATTTATGATAAAAATGTTACGTGATTGCCACATAAAACTGTGCTTGCGTACAATTTCTTTTAAGTTACCATAATTATTATAAATTAGCCAATTTACACAAAACCTTAATGTATTTTATACTAAAACCTTTCGCATAAATCACTCCGTCCATAGGGGACAACCATTTAAAAATCCGTTCAGTAGTTATTCGAGTTTATTGTGTACAGACAGACAGACGCGGCAGGGGACTTTGTTTTGTAATATTTAAGGATACCTACCTATCTGTGATTTTGTAAGTAAGTAAAAAATCTAGAGGTAAATAAAAATATTACAATACCAACATATTTTTTTATTGTAGTACATATTTACACTTTTATTAGGTAAAATAATTTTGTACTATGAATGTTCTGACAGCAAAATTTTGGGTAATTGACATATTTTGAGGTAATGGTTCATCACTTTCTTCTTGGACAGGTTCATCATATTCCACGATGTAGTCATCTAGACGAAGAGTCATATTATGAAGAACAACGCACGCCACAATCACCTTTAATACTTTTGGAAGTTTTAGTTGCATTCCCGAATGTAGGCATGGAAATCTTCTTTTAAGTACACCAAAATACCTTTCAATTGTGTTTCGTGATGCTATCTGGGCTCTGTTATATGCTTCTTGAGATGGAGAGGTAGGGTTCAAAAAGGGTGTCATGAGATACCTAAGGCATGGGTAACCACTATCCCCGAGAATAAGGTATGATCCAAATCTGCCTGCTTCAAATTGAGCTGCAAGTGGCGAGTCATTCCAAATAGTAGTGTCGTGCACGGAGCCTGGCCAACGTGCAATGACACTAGTTATTTGTAAATTGGCATCACATTTCGCTTGAACATTTATAGAAAAAAAACCTTTTCTATTCCTATACAGCTCAGCTCTACTTCCTCCTGGTGAATTTATTTTTACATGTGTGCAGTCTACAGCACCTATGACTCTAGGGAATCCAGCTATATCAAAAAATCGTGCCGCCACTGATGGTCTCTCCTGTGCCGTGGGCATACGAACATATTGCCGTCTTAAGAGGGTGCATCCTAAAAGTTGGCAACGTCGTAAATAGCTGTCAAATATTTACCTGTTTCGATTAATTTGGAAATAATACTGTATGGAAATAAGAAATGTGGCTAACCAATTGACTAGAATATTAATAATGAATTGCAATTATAACATTGAATTTGATGTTGTACCCGTTTTAGGTGAAAAAAAGGCATTTGGAATGTTACCAAATACTTTTTTTACATCTAAAACTAACTATTCGGTGTTACGATATTAATTATTGCATTTCATAATCAATATTCTAGTTCGCTAGTTAGCCACATTTTTTATTTCCATACAGAAATATTATCAAATTAATCAAAACAGCGAAATATTTGACATCTATTTGCGACGTTGCCAACTTTCAGAATAAACCCTCTTAATAATGCTATCGCACTAGTCACCCTCTCTACCACGCGGCACACCGTCGCCTTGCTCACGTTCACGGTGTCCCCCACAACAGCTTGAAAGCTACCAGTCGCGTAAAACCTAAGAGCTATTAGTAGCTGCAACATAGGAGAAATGCAGTCCCGCCGTTGAATACGACAGGTCAGTTTGGGCTTTATTTTGTTCAAAATAAACCGAACCGACTCCTTCGTAATGCGGAACCGACTCTTAAATTGTTCGTCGGTTAGCGTGATTAATAAGTTAGGCCGATGTCCTGCTATTCTTCTGCGTGGTTGTCTGCGTTGAGGCATCTCCAAAGACGACAGGGAAGTATCGTTGCGTCACTCATTATGATCAAAATCACAATAGAAAATCACTAGTTATTTTATCTGTTTACAGTTTGAGTAGCCGAAATCGGTGTGTCAACTTCAACTGCTTAACTTGACGTTGACAACGCTTTGAGTATTGTCAAACACGTTTTTTTTTAATTCAGAAACGCATCTGACGACCTTAAGCATGAGTTAAGCATGCTTTCTGTCAAATTTGAGTAAATAATGTTAGATTACTCAAATCTTGATTAGAGTTTAAAAAAACCTAATTCAGAAACGAAAAAATGTTTAAGTTATACTTAAGTATAGATTAAGACGTTCTCAAATTCGAATACTCAATTCGGAAACCGGGTGATAGTCCTTTAATTAATTTTGTGTGCGGGTAATGTAACAAACCAACTCGCAAATCTACCCACGTAAATATAACAAATGCGGAATCGTTGTCACAATACAAATAAATTACTCAGTATTACTACTTTTATTTTACTACGAGTAAGTTTGAGACCTCACGTTCGTGTAACGAATAGTTAACAAATCGTATTTAATAGGACTTATTGTGGTTATAGCTTAAGTGTTCATTTTCATTACGAAAAGAAGATTGAAACTAAATCTCAAATAATCCTTATTACGGATATGACACAATATGATTATAATAATTATGATTATTTTATTATAATATACTTATTATAATATAAATTTTATAATATAATTATAATTATTTAAGATTTTGATTCATATATTGAAGCATTTATCTGTATCTGTTCCCCTTAAATTTTCCCATATTTCCATACAATGCAACTTCAACTGCTCATCAGACCGCTCATTCCGTGCTTCCCATCGCTGTATCATCAAACCCCATAGGTTTTCTATAGGGTGGAGGTCAGGAGAAGGTGCTGGCCGTGAAATAACTGTTATCTCCGGGTATTTAACCACTCACGCACGTAAACACAGTGGGTAACATGTAATGCAAACCTTCTGCGCGGACTGCACGGCGCACGGTTCGTAAAGACGTGTTGAATAATTCTTCAAACGTCTTGTTGGTATGAAACCACTTGTTCCGTATTCGCTGACCATGTGTTGTCACTGCGTCTGTTTTATCTGTAAAACAAAAAAGTTTAATAAGTAATTATTGTCAATAGAAATTTCACAATTGTCACACAATTGTCTGTTTTATCTGACCAAGATTATTTCTGGACTTTAAAAGAGACTGTGACCTCTGAGTTTGTTTCGGCCTTTCTTCTCAGAGTAGTCAGATAGGAAACGCCGACCTCGTCTAGTTTTTAAACATGTGATTGACGTGTAAAAGTGTTTGTATAAACCTACTTACAGAAAATAAATCATTTATCATTTATGATTTATCACATAAATAATTAAAATATTATTTTCATCGTTCAAAAATCTAAGTAAATAAATTTACTTTGAAATTATATATCGCGGGTCTCAAACCATAGGAGCGTATCCACAAAACCCCTACTTTTCAGGAGAGACAAAAAACTTAATAACTTTTCTTGTGATTGGGTCAGCTTGCTGTGTTTTTGCATGTGGCCATATATTTACACCTCAATTAATATGGGATGCTTGCTTTTAAGATATTCCCTCTGTAAGACTAGTTTTTGGTCGTTACGTCCATTTGGCATGACGACTATACGGTAAAACTCCGCCAAAATTCCCCCAAAAATGCTTGGAATTTGTGGACGTAAAACCTTTTTCCAAAAATTATTAATAATTGTACCAATATTCATTTTAACCTAATTAGTGATTTAAAATATTGCAATTTAGTAATGAGAACCCATCAAAATTATCGTTATTTCTGTTATTTACAAAATTCATACGCCTGTATGGCTTGTTATTAATATTGAGACGTGTTTGAATTCAAAGCAGAAGTATAGACTATTTTTGGTCTAGAATCTGGAAAAATAAAATTGATAATAAATGGAAAAATATAATATATAAATAATAAATACACTCAGCGTCACAAAAATCGCACCTCTCCGAAAATAAGTTTCAAGCAAGTCCCGCCATCAACGTATACATTAAACCCTATTAATATTGGTATCAATTGAAAGTATGTTTAACGACCTTTAAATTAACAACAGTTAGAATTCCTAAACACAACAGATCTCATTAGCGCGTAACGTTAAAGAAAATGTTGTCAAAATAAGCATTACAACGGCCACTAATTGCACTTCCCTACAAGGGTATAAAACGGGCGACCCTCTGCTGCTCTCTCTGCTGCCAACCATCTCTAAGGTGTTCGAGGCACTCCTGCTGCGACACCTACAGCCGTACATCGAACCAAGACCGGAACAGTTTGGGTTCCGGGCGGAGCACAGTACGACGCTCCAGTTGTCGAGGGTACTGCATCACCTCGCAACAGCGCGTAACAAGAAGGAATCCTCGGTGGCAGTATTCCTCGACATGGAGAAGGCCTTCGACCGTGTATGGCACGAGGGTCTGATACATAAAATCTCGACATCAGACGCGCCCCGTCGCGTTGTCAAAGTGGTGTCTAGCTTTCTCTCCCACAGGACATTCAGGGTGGTGGTCGACTGCGCCCTATCCGGCGCCCGTCCAGCGTCGCCAGCGTGTTACTCACGTTACACCGACGACATCCCCACCACTTCAGACGCTATGCTCGCGCTGTACGCAGACGACGCCGCGTACATCACTTCATCGCTTAATGCGAAGTACGCGGCAGTCAAAATGCAGCGCGTTCTCGATACACTCCCCGAGTGGCTGTCGAAGTGGCGGCTTTCGGTTAACGTGGGTAAGACGCAGGCGCTTCTCACCGGGTCGGCGCCGCTCCCACCACCCCTGAAACTACACGGAGCCGACATCGCGTGGGCGCCCCGGGCTAAATACCTGGGTGTGACCATCGATCGTCGGCTTACTATGGGACCACATGTTCGCAATGTCGCCGCGCAGGCCAGGGTAGCCCGCGCCCTACTCAAACCTGTGCTCTCATCCCGCATCCCGACGCGCGTCAAGTTGCGCGTGTACAAGTTGTACGTGCGCCCAATCTTGACGTACGCCGCCCCAGCGTGGTTCGCTCTCACAAACGAGTCGAGCCGCAAGACGCTCCGCGCGCAACAAAACCTTGCGCTGCGGACCATAGTCGACGCTCCTCGTTTTGTGAGAATCGACGTTCTCCACCGGGATCTCGAGATTGAGAGCCTGGATGAGTTTGTGCGGTGCCTCGCGAAGGGGGTGTTCGCGCGTGCCGACGCCTCTGCCTGGCCCCATGTCAGGCAGATAGCGCCATTGCATGCGCGCCCCCCTGACGCACGACCCCTGCCCCGCGACCTGGTAGCGGACTGTGAGCCCCCCCCCCCCTGATTGACGCCTCGAGTAAGCTGCACCCAGGTTACACGCAGCTCACTCGATATAATGAGACTCTACAGATGTACACACACATCTGTTGCGTGGCGTGTTCTAGGTTAATATAGGCATATCACGCACTGCGTCGACTGCCGGGAGGACACGGCGTGGCATACGCTGGCAGAGTGTGCCGCTTGGGAGGAGCCGCGCCGTGCCCTCATCTCAGAAGTAGGCAGTGACTTGTCGCTGCCGGCCGTTGTGAATGCGATGGTCGGCGGCGAGGAGTCCTGGGACGCGGTGGTTTCCTACTGCGAGACAGTCGTTTCGCAGAAGGAGGCTGCGGAAAGGGAGAGGGAGATTACGTCCACTCACCCGGTCCGCAGCAGGCGCACCGGGCGTCGAAGGAGGGCGGATAACGCCCTCTTCCAGCCCCCCTAAATGGGTCCAGGGGCGACGGACTCGGGGACGTCTGTCGCCCCCCACACATCAGGACCCGAGGTGGCGGCGCGTAGTGTTCCACGCGCGCCCCTCTTAGATGGCGCGGGAGGAGTTTAACACCTCACTCCCCCCTGACCCGACGAAAAGACCCGCGTTCGCGGGCCGGCACCAATCGGAGGTTGCGGAAGATTTTTTCGTTCCCGCAACCCCCGGCGTCGGTGTGAGATGGGACACCGGGGTGGTTTTTAGTCAGTAAGAGTCTGACAGACCCCTCCGCCCGCCCCAGGGCGGGGGACATCCATGAGGATTTTCCACCCCGGAACAAAAAAAAAAAAAGACATCACGCAACTAAACACAGACAACCTTTACTGAACGACACCTACTCAACACGTGCAAGCGCGGTGCGGGCCGCGTTGCACGTCAACATTGAACGGTGTAATTCTACAGTACTGTTCACACATACACGACAGTTCATCCCTCAATCTGTAAACGGCTCACATTAAAATTGACATCCACTTGATACGGCAGCTCACTGCTGAATGACCTTATTGGGTGTTGTTGATATGACTATACGTCTACAATTTGACGAAATCTTGAGACAGCAATACTAAAATGTGCAGACGTATGTATGTACAAACGTCTGCAGTGAAGACTAAATATCCTCATGATCATGTTGACATTGACGGTCGTATGCGCATACGTTTATATGGCTCGACAAAATAACTTTAGATTAAAATAAAATACACAGCCGTATGTGCATACGTCTCTATGGCCCGACACAATTCCCATAGATCATAATATAATTGAAAGTCGTACGCGCATACGTCTTTATGGCACGTCAAAATTACCCCAATAAGCAATAATATTGCTCTTACGTCTACTATACGGCTATATGGCCTAAAAATAATTGCAGACTGTTTTGCCTAGTAACTAATATTAAATTTTAAGAAAAATTGAGGCGATGTATTGCTTATCGTAGAATCCAATGGCATCAAAAACGAAAAATCGCATTTTTGCATATACGCCCCTATGGTTTGAGACCCGCGATATTTCTTCTTCTATTTAGACTTTATCCACAGATGAGACATTTAAAGATCAGTGGTTGTAACTAGACGAGCAGTTAAAGTTAACAAATGTTTTGAAATAAATAAGTAAGTTATTATAAAGTTAGCTATAGCTACAAAACCAAATCAGATCAGAAACAATTTCATTTACTTAAATTATGCAATAAATAAATAATATTAATAAGGTAAAAATAAAACGTTTCAAAAAACAATTACCAGGATCAGCAGTTATAATTTAATTAGATAAATGTTTGATAAAATAATTAAACATATTACTCACACTCAGTCCGGTTTTATCAGATATTCGTGATAAATATTAAGTCCGCTTTTACGCAGCGCAATAATATTCGCTTTCATTTCTATATTCTTTGCTTGCATTTCAAAATGAACTTTAGACACCGCTAATATATTGAACACACGTCACTAACCCACAATAACAAACATCGTTCTATTTATTCGCGGTGAATGAGTCGTAAGTTAACTGTGTTTGTCTACCTTAATTATCATTAAATCAAATCAAATCAAATCAAAAGTCATTTATTCAAATTAGGCTGAGAATCAGCACTTTTTGAACGTCAAAATTACATAAGACAGTCCCCCAAAACGCCCACCCGTCACCACTTCCTAGTGCTTTAGCTGGGAAGAAGAAGTAACAAACAAACAACAAACTCCCCAGCAGCTGTCTGCTCAGTTAGAAAAATTGATTCTATACAATAGTTTCGCAAAACATACATTTAATGAACAGCCATATGTCAGCTAGCACACGCCAATATACCAACCAAAACATCGAGAACTAATACTCAAGCAGAAATAAAAAAAACTAAAGGTAAACCGAACTTAATATCTAGATAAAAGCCTCCAGGCATAAAGGGCGTGCCCGCCCACATATCGCAGTAAATGGAAGTCATAAATGATAAACTAGGACCATCGAAGTAAAATAAATAAAAAGTTAATTACAATATGATCAATTATTGTCGAGGTCGCTAGCGAACTACATATTGCAATACAACTCATGAAAAAACATTATAATGAGTAGATCATGTCAACAATAAATAAATAATAAAAATAAATTGACATACACAGTCAAATAAAATAAACAATTATGCTTCATAATCTCGTCCTCATTGTACACTATGTAGTTTGCACTCATTGCACTACCACGCTATCACATTATTTAAAGATGAAAGACTTCATCCTAAAACAAAAAATGTTATCTGTGGTCCACTCGCTGGCGGGCCCGCATGACTTCTGTCAAATCATTGTACTTTTTTGTGCCGCGCGCTAATCATGTTTCCGTTTAAAAACTCCGAAATTTCTTAATGAAATGGGAAACCATCGAAGAAAACGTGGCAAAAAGAAGTGGAGGACCTTAACGAACGTCTGCGAGAACTGGAAAATTGAGTGAAGACTCGAAAGAGTCTTCATCGACATTCGGGTAAGTTTCTCGATATACCAATTTGTCGTTAGTTGTAATAATTTTCCGAAAATTACCTTGCGATCCATACGCACATCAGTCTCTAGAGTTTTCATTAGAGGTTAACCATGAGAACATTAACTGTGCTATATAACTACAAAGAACGACACCACACGAGCTTTCACGAGAGGCTAGCCGGTGGTATATCGTTCAGTGTTAAGAAAAACACATCCCTGTTGAATCCCAAGCAGTCTCTAAGAGTTTTCACGAGAGGTTAACCATGAGAACATTAACTGTGCCGTATAACTACAAGAGAACGACACCACACGAGCTTTCACGAGAGGTTAGCCGATGGTCTATAATAATTATGTTCAGTGTTATAAACACGTCCCTGCTGCATCCTTAGGGCTATCACGAGAGGTTAGCCGTGGATTTGGGCCAATGTATCACGAGAGGTTAGCCGTGAATTTGGGCCAATGGTTTATTTGTGAAAACACGTAACACGTCCCCGCTGCATCCCTAGAGCTATCAGCCGCGTCTGGGACCTTACTCTCATATTCTTTGTAGAGGAGTACGAAGTTCGTTTCTGTGGAAGACACTACAGTCAAGCTCGTTCGAGAGGCTGTGTGTCACGTGACCGAAGCTGATGCAGCCAGACTGAATAGCCGTACTCAATGCTGCCAATTATATGTTTATTTACATATCGGACAACATTATGTTCTCTTAAAAAAAATCCAAAATACTAACAATAATAAATTCTAGATACTAGTATACGATTTAAGTTAAATATGTTGTGTTAGTACTTGCTTCATTTCCACTACAATGCAGTCAGAAGGAGACTGAGAGTAAAATGGTATCTATACCCCAACCTCAGGCCTTGCCTTCAAGTGTTAAGAATCTGCTCGGAGGGTGCAGTGGTTAGTTCACCTATGGAACTGCATTGCAGTCTGGCCATACGGTGGTTAAAAGTTATGATTAATAAACTAAGCTGACTGAAGCACCCATAATCTGTGGCCTGTTGAACCCACCAAAGCTTGAAAGGGGGGGGGGGGGGCAACAGTGAATGAAGGTGGAATCAAATGGGAACAAAGGATCAGGGGGGCAGAATACGGGGGCTGCCATTATGTCCATTGACAAGGTCCTGAACAGTTTAATAGCCTCCCAAGTGAGTGACTACTGTGTGTCATTTATCATGATTGCATCACATGAAGATCCTTAACCCTACCCAACTTTATAAGGATATGAAAGAATTGATGGAGTGGGCACCGATACCTAACAGGTATTTTTAAGTTTCAAGATAAATTCAATGCCACCAAACATTGTCAGATCTAGGATTGTCACTGGCTCAGATACGGAGTGGTGGATTGCAGTAGTTCTCTAAAGTTATGCATGGTTGTATTGCTACTTATCTAACCACACATTTGTGAATCAAGGGTTATAAACTACCCTTTACTGAGTTTCCAGTTGAAACTTCTAAATAACAACTTCAGTATATTTTTACTAAAATCAGATGGCACTTTAAATAAGTATGGTGCCACATACCACTTTAAACTGGTGGACTTAAGGACAGCTATTATGGTTTTTTTGCCTATATTTGTTACCCATAAGAAAATATTTTAGAAGATATCTCCAGTTTCTGTTTTCAGATACATTGTAAGAGCCTACATGCCTCGCATTCGGGCTTAGCACAGCACTATGTGTGTTCGCTGGGATCATGGGTTGTCTTTCATAATTATATCCTGATAATATTCTGTGCCTTGCTGATTCATAGGCAAACTGCATAGAAAATGTGACTACTACTCAAAATGTGTTAAGAAATCTAGGACTTATTATTAATATTGGAAACTGGAAAGGGTGCCCTAGAACCCAGCCAGTATCTAGGTTTCTTGTTGATTCAGTCCAGTTTGCCATTTCACTTAGACACTCCATCCAAAAGGAGATGCAAATAATAGAGATTGCCTAATTACTAGGCATCTTTGTTGCTACATGCCCAGCTGTAGAGGGCTTTACACCAAGATCATGAAAGGTCACACACAACAGTTAGTAGCCTTAGAGAATAACAATGAAAATAACAAGGCCAGAACTGGTTTATAATTCAAATTTATAATAACATATCGCCTGTATTCCTCAGAGGGCTGGGCAGAGGTGTTCTTATTAAAAAATCCAAATTCAATTATTAACAAATACAATAGAACTAGATTAAAATTCAAAATAAATTATTTGCAAATACAATAGAACTAGAATCAAATCCAAAATCATTATTTGCAAAGGTTGTCTCACATTTCAACGAACCACAATATAATTAAACAATTTGACTTTTTTCTTGAAATATTCTCTGTTGCTTCTCAAACTGACTGGGCCTGGTATGTTATGATAAAAAGTTCCATATAAATTACCTTGAACTATTAACAGCAGGTAAGGATCAAAACAATTGCAAGCAAACTCAGATACTATGATGTATTACCTAGAACAGATATCACAACAGTCATAGCCTATATCAATAAGATGGGTGGTACTTGTTATACTCACCTAAAGCTTAGCTAGACAGTTATGGCAATGGTGCAAGGAAAGACAAATATGAGCTCTTGAATCTTATATTAGTTCCAAAGAAAACACTATGGTAAATCTAGAATCTAGACATCCTAACATAGAAATTGAATGGAAGACCTGCAGGTCTTTTCTAGTCAATTGTTATTAAACTGGGTCAGCCCCAGTTAAACCTGTTTGCAAAAAGTCCAATACTAAGTGTCAGAATGACATCATGGCTCCCTGATCCAGGTGCATGCTCAGTAGATGCATTCACTGTAAAATGGGACATCCACACCCATTGCGCAGGAGTCTCTGACACTGATTGCCGCAATATTATCAGGGATGATTCCCTGAGAAGAGGAACACCAATCCCTTTAATTAATATAGTGCTAACTTTCTTGTCTAGCAAAGCAAGAAAGCTATATGAATTTGTTAGATCAGTGGATTCACTTCTGACAGAGTCAAGATATTGGCAGGCTCATTCACCGTGGTGATATTATTATTAACCACTAAGTTTAATCACGGATTGTCTTATGGCTCACTCCCTAATGGTATTGAATGAGTTATAATTATATAACTGAAACTGGAGAAATTACCGACTATTACTATTAGCTGACACAGATGAGTAGAGTATGAAGGTTTCTTAGGGTAGGTAATTATATTTTAAATAAGAGCAAAGAACCCCAAACATGATATAATTTTGGGACTCCAGTAACATACGGGGTTATCTAATATCTTTCATAATTAAACCTTTGGTTTAGAATATTACAAACCAAAAAAAAAAAAAAAAAATTGTAACCATAATAGCTCTTGTAATTGTACATTGAATTCAACCTTATCACTCATTAATATAGATAACATTTCTTATAATAAGGATAATTATGATCTTATAGATACCAGAAATATTTGAAACTTCTGCACCTGGAAGATCTCAACCGAACTTGATATTTTTTTAAGAGAATTTATCTATCTGGCCTGCCACAACCCTTTTTGTTCTATCCAGATTTTACTAAGAGTATAAGACAAGATTTTAAATCATTAATTATATCCATAAGAAAATCTTTTCATGCCGCCTCTACTCTAACCATTAGTGGATGGATAAAACAATTTTTTTGTGCCCAGTAGTAGAATAGATATTTCTAAATTCACATAGACAGACATACCTCTACCTTAAAGGCCTCTAAGGGAGGTATCGATGTTGAGGTCATAAGAAGAGCTGCTGATTGGATCACAAATTTTTGATTGTGGTCCTAATGCTTTTGCCCAGGCTGTGTGCTCTATAGAGCGTGGCTGCTCATAAAAAAATATTACATTTTATGTCAATGTTAATTGTCTGTTTATATATAATTGATGTTTGTAAAGTACTTATAGGATTATTAATGACATGGTTGATTCAAGACTGAATAAGAATTCGAGGACTCATAGTACCTAATTAGAGAATTTTAAAGTTAGGTAACTAAGTATGTCTTTAACTTAATGGAAGACTGATTTTTAAATAGAAATAAATTTATAATGAGACTTAGAATAACATGGTAAGTTACAATGTTCAGTTGGTAAATAATGCTGAATTGGTTACCAACACAACTTTATTCTTTGAACATCTACATAGTGTACAATGAGGACGAGATTATGAAGCATAATTAAGGATCGGACGTCACTAGGTAAGTTAGTCCGATCTGTATAATTATATGTACTCATATACCTGTCAGTAGGTAAACTAATTCTGGAGAAAGAACATAAACATTGTCTTGAGTTAATCACAGCGACCAACTATTCTTATCATTTAAGTAGTCGTTGATAGAATAGTTTGCCTTTGAACAAAGGTTGGATTTTACTTTAGCTTTAAACGCATTAAAAGGCAAATCTAACAAAGAAGAGGGTAGCTTGTTATACAAGCACCTCTTTATCTAAGACGATGTTGGGCCCTAGATTTCTAACATTCGGTAATGCGAACTTTACACATTTCGTTTTCTTGGCATTAAGAACTAGATTGTTTGTCGTAAACCAATCTGTAACCATTGAGAGTGCACTATTTACGTCGTCAAAATCTTGTCTATTCCTGTCTACTTTAAAAATAAGAGAAGTATCATCTGCAAACAGTACAACTTCGCAGATACCCTTTAAATAGAATGGTAAGTCATTGATATACACTAAGAACAAGAACGGACCCAGTATTGAGCCTTGTGGTACACCTAACTGAACTGGTAGCCCAGAAGATTTCACACCATTAACGTCTACACATTGAAACCTATTATGTAAATAAGAATTTATAACGTTGAGAGCTTCGTTTTGCACACCGTAATGACGTAGTTTACGCAAAAGCGTGTCATGATGCACGCAATCAAAGGCTTTGGAGAGATCACAGAAAACCCCAATAGCATTTTGCGAGTTCTCCCATGCCTTAAATATGTGTTTCAGCAAAGCAACACCTGCATCTGTAGTCGAACGACCTTTTGTAAAGCCATATTGTTCATTATGGAGGAGGCTATTTAAATTAAAATGTCTTAGCAACTGCTTGAGTATTAACTTTTCAAATATTTTGCTAAAGACAGGTAAGATAGAGATAGGCCTGAAATTGCCAACGTCATTTAACTTTATTTAGGTTTTCGTGGGTATAATCATAAAGTTTTGGCGAGTTGAGTGAACACGACGAACAAGGATATATAGTCAATAGCGTGATTATTCGAGTGATTTTTAAAACATTAAAAAACTATCACCGCGTGTGAGATTTGAACCCACGACTCTCTACGCATGAACGCGTCAACCCAAATACGGTAACCACTAAGCTATCATGACATATGCGTTACGAGTTGAATTTATGAAATACTATAATTGTTAAACTAATGAGAGTGTGTGTGTGTCTATGACTTATTATTAGAAGGTCGTAAGTTAAACCGAAGCGTCAATCTATTGCTTTGTGAAATTGCTACTCCACTTATGACCGTTACTGTACAGGTTGAAGAGTTTGGGTGAAGTTAGACCGCCCTGCCTCACCCCACATTCCAATCTGTACGGCTCGGAATATGCACTCGACCATCGCACGACACTGGTTATGATACCAAAATTGAAAGATCCCGCTGAGTTCTGTTGGCAGGGATAAATCTTTCAGTTTCTGCCACAGGATATCGTAATTAACCAGGTCAAATGCCCGCGATAAGTCGAGAAAACATGCATAAATGGGCGTTCGTCTATCTGTGTAGTACTTGATAGTTTGCTTCACACACAAGATGGCTGTCTCTGTGGAGAGTCTCGGCCTGAAACCAAACTGGTTGTCACTAATGTTCAGGTATTTATCCAGTTGATTGTTAAGCAAACTATCAAGCACTTTGGATTTATCAGAAATATCACCCGTCTTATCTTTCACAATTGGCACCACCACAGATTTCATAAATGCAGGAGGTAAGTACGAATGTCCTATACATAAGGTATAGAACATCGCGAGCACTCTAGGCAGGTGAGGGCCTGCGTGTTTGAAATGTTCGATGCTGATGCCGTCATGGCTAGGAGACTTTCCACGCGACATAGCCTTAATAGCTTGTTTAACATCTTTACCTGTAATTATAGCTCCAATCTCCTGACAATGCGGCCCAACACCGTTCACCAATCGCGATGGCCCCAAAGGTGATTTTACAGCGAAATGATCCTTAAACATATCAGCTATACAACTGTGATCATTGATACCGTTAACGCTCACTGGGAGGCTAGGCTTGCCATTGAACTTCTTGGTGGACTTCCAAAAGTGTTTAAAGTTATGCTTCGAATGGTGCGATGCTAAAATGTCCATTTTTATTCGATCGCTGTGGTTCTGACACCATTTTAAGCGAGACTTAAAAACATTTCGACTAAGACCAAAGTCGGGCCGAGTTTTTGAGGAATGCATTCCTCAAAAACTCGGCCCGACTTTGGTTTTCCACACCATACCCACAGCTGAAATTTACACCTAGCCTCCCTATGCGAATCACTAACATGTCTGTTCCATCCATTTACAGGCTTCTTAATGTTACGCCGAGTTACGACGGCAAAGCTGTCAGTGGCGGCCTTACTTAAAATAAAAATTAACTCGTCGTAAGTTTATCAATGTGTTTTTTGTGATCTACATTACTACAAACATAGCCACTACAGCCGCGAAACACACTAGGAAAATCAACAAGTCTCAATCGCTCATGACAGATCTCACTATATAATAAAATTTGGTCTGGTTTTCTTTCACCCCACAGTACCTTATTGACTAAAGATCCCGTGTTACAAGATATTTTTGGTTTTATAACATCAAAATTACATTCTACAACTAGAGGGTAATGATCTGACCACAAGACGTCGTACTTTATGTAAACATTTACTATAGATTGAAAGGTGGCGTTCGTGGTTACACATAATGACAGTTGCATCTCAATATACACGGTGAAATTTTAATCACCGTTTTCCTCTTAAGGGGTCATTGTACTCATCATTAAAAAAAAATCAGCTGTTCCCTACATTTTGACGAGTTATGCGAAAATAAATGTAGGGAACAGCTGATTTTTTTTTCACGATTTCAGGTTTAGTCCCATAGTAAAAGTTGTTCATAATGATGAGTACAATGACCCCTTAAGAGGAAAACGGTGATTAAAATTTCACCGTGTATATATGAGGACCTAATTTATGTAAAAAAGAATATTAATCTATATTCTAAACACAGCGACATTCATAGCATAAATACTAGAAACAAAGATTCACTTATTGTGCCCACGACTAGGCTCCAAAAAATTAGTAATTCATTTAAGTGTCAAAGTATACGTTTTTACAACAAACTCCCAAGCCATGTTAAGGAACTGAGCCTCAATAAATTTAAATTATTTATTAAACAGAAACTCTGTCAAAAAGGTTTCTATAAAGTTAAACATTACTTGGACCCCCAGCAACAAACTATTTTAATTAAACTAAGTGTTTTATTATTGACATTTTTATTGATTTACATGACATATATTATATGTGAGGACTATGTGGATCTACATATTTATTTTTCTTTTTCTCAGCTAGTTTTAGTGATAATCGCCACAGTTTGCGTACTCTATGAGGCCTACCCAAATGTCCTTTCTTTGGTATTGTTCGTCGAGTCGTTGAGCTCCTTGAGTTCTGAGTTGAGCTACACGAGTACTGACAAATGCGTGCACTGACTGGACAGGTCCACTCAAATCTGTATGGTTCTTTCCTCAAAAGACCATTTCAGACACCAATCTACATGGTCCTCAAATGATCTGACCAAGATTATTCCTGGTTTTTTTTTATTACACTTTAACGTTGATAAATTTTAAATGTGTATAATAACGTTAATATTTACATCGTAAAGTATTATATTACTTTAATAATTGTGAATATGAAGACTTTGTGGGTTATCTTTTCTTTTTTCTTTTCTCAGTTACTTTTAATCATGGTCTGGCAATTTGAGTGTTTTTTTTTGCGGCCTACCCAAATGTCCTTTCTTTGGTATTGTTCGTCACATCGTTGAGCTCCTTAAGTTTTGAGTTGAGCTGCACGATTACTGACAAATGCGTGCACTGACTGGACAGGTCCACTCAATCTGTGTGGTTCTTTCCTCAAAAGATCATTTCAGACACGAATCTACATCGTCTTCATATGATCTAACCAATAAAATGTCTGGACTTTAAAAGAGACTGACCTCTGAGTTTGTTTCGGCCTTTCTTCTCAGAGTAGTCAGATAGGAAACGCCGACCTCATCTAGTACGGTACCTACTTAAAAAATATTATTGACATGTAAAAGTGTTTTGTGCAAACCTATTTACAGAAAATATAATCATTAAAATTTCATTTCATTTCATTTCATTTCACAGTGGTCTAGCCAGCGTCTAGAACCATTCGCTTCACTAACAAAGCTAAATGTGTCTGAATCAAGTCCTAATATCTCAACGTCCGCACATGACCACTCTAATTCATTACAAAAACAAATAAGCTCGTTGAAAAATAATTCATTTGGATGACCGTTAAAATCACCCATTACGTATATCGAATCAGTATCCTCATTAACAACAATCGCACTCACCAAACTGAGACAATCCGTTAAGTTTATCAACTTATCTGTAGGCATGTAAACACTGAACACTAAGAATGACTTTAGGCCCATAGTTATTTTTAATTGCACACACTCGCGGGTTATTATATTATTATACATTGCAAAAAAAAAATATAGTGTAGCCCAAAAAGTTGAGTGTTTGTTGGCCAAATGTACACTTAGCTACATTTAGTTGTAGTTCATGGTCGTTAAGCCTTCTGAATACCTCTTCAAGTTCCCTTCTGTGCTGTTCTTTAGTTTCAGAAGCCACTAAAATGTCGTCCACAAATGGGAAAACAGGTAGTCCCCGTAGAACGTTATCTATGTGTCGTTGTTACGTTTGCCCAGCGTTGCGCAAACCGAAGCACATGCTTGGGAATTCAAATAACCCGAAAGGTGTGATAACGGCAGTCTTCTGTATATCCTCTTCGCGAGTTCTCACTTGATAATAGGCTTTTTTCATGTCGATTATGGAGAAGAATGTCTTCCCCAGTAAGTTGTAGGTAAAATCATGTAGTCTTGGAATGGGGTAACGGTCGGGCACAGTCACTGAATTGAGTCGACGGTAATTTCCACAAACTCTGTATTTGCCATCCTTCTTTAGGACAAGGTGTATTGGACTGGCCCAAGGACTCTTCGACGGCCGACAAATACCTTGCTCGATCATTACGTCAAATTCTGCCTTGGCTGCCTTGTACTTGTGCGGTGGCAGAGGGCGTGATTTTGCATACAATGGCGGGCCTGTAGTCTGTATATGGTGTTCCACCTCGCTGTGACAGAACTTCAAATTCGGTCGGGTAATGTCTGGGTACTTGGCGAGCAGATCGTGGTATGGCTGCTGTTCATCTACAGTGTTGATGCTAAAGTCTGAAGTAGATGTTACGCTGCCGACAGCGGATAGGCCTGTTTTTTTGTCTATTAACCTACGTCCGTGTATATCTACCGTGAGTTGGTGCTTATGCAAGAAATCAGCCCCCAATATCGGTTTGGTCACTTCGGCGACGACGAAATTGCACATATACGGTCGACATAGTCCTATATTCAATGTCATAAAGCGTTCCCCATAGGAGGGTATTCGTGAACCGTTGGCGGCGTAGAGGTATTCGGTCGGCGTCGTTTTTTCTCTGCGTACCCTCTTTACAGGTAATACTGAGACGTTCGCGCCGGTATCGATGAGGAAATGTAGACCGGTTCCCAGCTCTTTAATAAACAGACGGTGTCGAGTTATGTCGTTGACTTCGGCTCCCGTCGTAGCCAAAGTCGGGACTAGTTTTCCTGGCTCGTATTCGTCTTGCTCGCTAGATCCACCTCGTTGAGTAATTTTTGTAGTTGCTTATTCTCTGATTTCTCGTAGACGGATAATAAACGGGTCTTTAGCGCTTCAAATCTACCCGTCCTAGCCGATGATAATAATTATGATGTCGCTAATTTGTTCGACATCCACCTTATCGAGTTGCGCCACAGCAAGTCCAAACTTCGCTTCTTCGCTGAGCTTTTAGTTCGACACCATGGTTTCAAATTGCGCAAACCATAATCTGGGCTTGTCACGCCAGAATGGAGGTATCCGAGACTTTACGGAGATCATCTCTATATCTTCTTCAGACAGCGCGGTTCGCGGCTCCTGACTTGTTTCGGGCATGACTTTGTTGGATCACGTCGGGATCACCAATTTAGAGGTCACTTATATGTCGGAGCGATATCAGGATTTATTTCATTAGAATCAGGCATCATGTGGGCAGAAGATGGGTTTCGTGCAATGAAAACACACTGGGTGCGATACAGGGCGTTTATTAAAATCACAAACTAACTCTATCACAAATTACAATTTAATCATATTAACTGAGCACAACGAATCGAGTACAGTTTCGCGACGTCTTAACTCCGATGCGATCAGACACTGAATGGCCTGCTCGCCGTGGACTTAAACATCACGACTCTGTATAAGCGCGCTTGTGGTGTGGGTAGATCACGTGATGTCGCCAGTGGCACGCTTGCGATTCGTTTAGCGACCGTACTAATGACCGTCTCCGACACGGCCATCCTGCGATGCACACGTCCTCGTGTGTTAACCTGCAAAGACAAATACTCGCAAAGTATCGCATAGCTCGGTCACTCCTGACCACATTTGCTAAAGCTAAAAGCACTATAAAAGAAATCTGTGGGAATCTCAAATCTTATTTCAATTAATATGACTATTTACAACTTCTTGGAAAAAATACACCATAATATGGACAACAGAAAACCTGTAATGGCAATGTTTATGGACATGACCAGGGCGTTTGACTATGTAGACCATAAAATGCTATTAACTAAGCTCGAGAGATATGGCATCAGAGGTAGCGTGCTTAATTTGATAAAATCTTATTTAGAGAATAGAAGGCAAATTACACAAATTAAAAGAGTAAATATAAAGACCAAAACTGAGATAATTTACTCCTCTAGCTCTAGAATATTGTCATGTGGTGTGCCGCAGGGTTCTGTCTTAGGACCATTACTATTTATATGCTATATTAATGACTTTCCTCAAGTAACCGAACATCAAATGTCACTTTTTGCCGACGACAGCACTGTTATCTATGACTCTGGTACTACAAAACAAATAGAAGAGCAAATTAACGATAGCCTTATTCCTATTATCGACTTGTTGAATGCTAATAACCTTAAAATAAACCTTAACAAAACTAAAATAATGAATTTTAAAATTAGTATTAATTATATACACTATAAAGGGAACGAAATACTTGAAGCTAGTGTAACATTGGACTTTATATAGACAATGACATGACATGGAGGACTCAAATTGAAAGTGTATGTGGAAAGCTTAGTAGATTTTCATATGCTCTTTATATGCTAGGCAAAATTGCAAATAAGACCTACTAGAAGCGAATCATGGTTGTATGGCCTCATGTTCTGGGGTAATGCACCGAAGGTTCAAGAGGTACTTGTTGCACAGAAAAAATGCATCCGAGCTATTTGTAAAATAAAACAAACAGTATCATGCAAGCCACATTTTCAAAAACTAAATATTTTAACGTTACCATCTCTTTATATTTGAGTTTCGTCGCGGCACTCGTGCGAGCGAGTCGTGTAACAGTTGTTTACGCCGACTTAGTGATCTGATCACTGATAAGCAAGTACATACAAGCTTAAAAAGGTGCGGCACGTGGCCGGCCGGCCGGCTACTTGCTCGCTGCCGCAGATGCGACGTGTTTACGAGTACAATGAGTGATACTAATGAGGCTAGTAATGACATAAATAATGATTATATGAATGAGATTTCTACCTTAAGAGGGTTTATTCTGAAAGTTGGCAACGTCGCAAATAGATGTCAAATATTTCGCTGTTTTGATTAATTTGATAATATTTCTGTATGGAAATAAAAAATGTGGCTAACTAGGGAACTAGAATATTGATTATGAAATGCAATAATTAATATCGTAACACCGAATAGTTAGTTTTAGATGTAAAAAAAGTATTTGGTAACTTTCCAAATGCCTTTTTTTCACCTAAAACGGGTACAACATCAAATTCAATGTTATAATTGCAATTCATTATTAATATTCTAGTCAATTGGTTAGCCACATTTCTTATTTCCATACAGTATTATTTCCAAATTAATCGAAACAGGTAAATATTTGACAGCTATTTACGACGTTGCCAACTTTTAGGATGCACCCTCTTAAATGAAGATTCAGACATTGTAGATAGTGCAACTATAACCAATAAAAGAATGAGGGAAAGCAGTGATGAAGAATGGACAGAAGTAAAACCAAAAGACAAAAAAACTGAAGAAAACGGAAAAGATAGAAATATATATATCTAGCAACGAAAAATTACCTAAACAGTTTAGTCTAGCTAAGTTATTTAGAGATCAAAATATAAAAGATATTAGCAGAGTGAAATATCTTAATCCCTATCGAGTTCGCATAGAATTGATTAGCGAAATTAGCGCTGAGAAATTAGAATCATGTGAATTATTTAGCGAAAAGGGATGGAATATTCACAGAGCAATGGAAAAGAATTTGTCATACGGTGTGATACGAGATGTTGACTTGGACATACCAGAGGAAAACATTTTGAAAAATATATTTTGTCCTGAACCAACCAAGCTAGTTTCTGTACATCGGTTGAATCGTAAGAACTTTGAGGAAGAAGGATGGTCACCCAGTGAAGCGGTTCGTCTTTGTTTTAAAGGTCCCTATTTACCACCATATGTTTATACTCATGGTTTGAGAATAAAAGTAGAACCTTATGTATTTCCAGTGTCGCAATGTTCGCGCTGCTGGAAATATGGTCATATACTGAAGAAGTGTCCTAGTACGAAAGTGGTGTGTCCTAAATGCGGAAAAAACCATGACAATTGCGAAACCACAAACATGGTATGTGTTAATTGTAAGGGAGGACATATTTCCCTCTCAAAAACATGTATAATCTTTTTAAAAGAAAAAAGACTAAGGGAGCTCATGTCCGAATTTAATTGCACTTATAGAAAAGCCTTGACTATTTATGTCCCTAAAGACGAACCAACTCACAATGAAGTGATCATGGAAAGAAAGGGTACTGCTATAAAGCCAGCACTCCAAGTCATAGATATAGTTCCTTCTCCAATTAGTAGTAGCCCCACTTATGCTGAAGTGACAACTAAGGCACAGGTACATAAGCTTAAACAAAAGTCAGACTCTAAACAGAAACAGAAGAGAGAAGAGAAATTAGACCTGGAGTTTATGGAGTGGAGTAAAACGGAAGTAGAAGAATATGATGAAGCCGAGTCTAAAAACACGAAGAAAACAGAAGAAAAACAGAGATTTCAATTTCAAGGAATTATTACAGAGATTACAAGAGATAATATTCATGAAAGGAAGCACTATACAAATGATTTGCAAAGGGGTACTGAAAACTTGTATTGAGTGGTTAATTTTAGTTGTAGTTGACAATGTGGCAGATTGGCCTGTTCTTAAATTAATTATCGATTATTTCTCAAATGGCAGATAAATTTACAAGTATTGTTAAATTAAATATTATCCAATAACTCGTAAGTATATTCTGTTCTGTGTATCTTTTATTTCCTTTTTTGTTATACAATTAAATAATATTAATGACTATTTTGTTTGTTTCAGATCTTCAATAATGTCAGATTCGCCTGATATGGTCTTCTCCCAATACGGTCAAGGTTTCCCGACTCCGAGTTTAAGTTGGCATATCCCAGAAGCACACGGGTCTGCCAATAAAAAGCCTAGAGCAAGACGGGAGTGCCAAAAACGAAAATCATCTGAGCAGTCTGCGTGTCAATCGTACGTCGTAATTCGTAAACAATGAAAAGAAAAAAGGTTTACGACTTATACAAGTGAAAGTTTTGGACATCAGTGAAAATCAAGAACCTGCAAGTGACAATGAGGAGGTGATAGTGATAAGTGCGCAGTATGTAGTCAGTGAACCAGTCGACAATGTTATGGACGAGACAATGTCGTTAATTAACAAAATATCCAAGAAACTCTGCGATAACTATTACTAGTGATATTATTAAGTACGTAATTGGTATTAGTTATGGCAAGTTATTTTTTCTTATTTTTCTGTATTTAAAAATAGTTCATAAGTTATTGTGTAGAATAAGTTTTAAATTTTATTGTAATTAATGTTGAAATAAATAATACATAAAGTATGTTTAGGTTAGAAAGATGAAATAATTAAATATTATCTATCTATATATATCTTATATCTATATATATAAAATGGTAAACTGACTGACTGACTGGGTGATATATCAACACACAGCCCAAACCGCTGGTCCTAGAGACATGAAACTTGGAGAGTGTGTTCTTTGTGAAGAGTAAGTATCCACTAAGAAAGGATTTTTGGGAATTACACCCCTAAAGGGGTAATATAGGGGATGGAAGTTTATATTAAAGTCCATCATTTTTGAAGTTAGGATCTTCAAATTTTGTATTTTGGCGACATGGAGAGTGCGATTGTCGCAATCCAGTGCTGGGCACGCCACAATTGCGGCGATAAGTCCCCTCTTTGAGGAGTGGCTAGAGAGGTGCCAAGGCGTCCTCACCTTCCGCCTGACGCAGGTCCTCACCGGACACGGTTGCTTCGGGAGGTTCCTGTTCCGGATAAGGCGGGAGGAAACGCCCGGGTGTCACCGCTGTGTGGATCGCCCGGAGGACACGGTGGAGCATACGGTGGAGGTCTGCCCGGCTTGGGCAGAGCACCGCCGTGTCCTCGTGGAGGCGATTGGCGGTGGAGATCTCTCGCGTCCGGCCCTGGTCCAGGCCATGGTACGGAGCGAGAGGGCATGGAAAGCCGTCACCTCCTTCTGCGAAGCAGTAATGCTCGCAAAGGAGGAGGCGGAGCGCGTGAGGGAGAGGCAAATTTCGCGCCCTCACGCCTCCAGCCGCCGTAGGAGACGCCCGCCCCGGGCGTCGGGAATCGATCGCTGATTCCCGGCCACCGTAGGCGCGAGCTTGCGGGTGGTGAGCAATGGGTAGCTCGCCCCCGATAAGGACCAAGCCCGGGTCGATGGCACGTTGTATTCCACGTGCGCCTCAAGGAGATGTAAGCACCAATAGCGGGGCCCGCTAGGGCCGATGCCTGCTGGGGTTGCGGGAAAGTTCGAAAGGGATACCGTGGCCCCTAGCAACATAGGCAACTGAAGGAACACGGGTGGGTTTTAGTCAGTAAGAGTCTGACACGCCCTCCCGCTCCGTCCAGAGCGGGAGAAGTTATTTGATGATTTCCCACCAAAAAAAAAAAGGCTGACAATTGAAAATTAATATAATTATACGTGTCTCAGCGTTTTTGATAATTCCACGCCCGAAGGGTTAAAAAGGGGGATGAAGTTGAAAAGACCTTAATTTTCGAAGAAAAATCACTAAATGTATTATCTAGACTTATGGTTGCAAGCTAACGCACCGGTGTTGTTAGAATTTCAACCCTTAAGGGGGTGAAAAGGGGGATGAAATTTTATTTTTAATTAAAGTTCTTTATTTTTAAAGTTAAAATCTATATACATATATGTCGGCGCACGAGACGATGGCGTCAACTCACACCTCGTCTAGTTCTTATCAGCGTGAGACGAAGATGTCAGTCACACCTCGGCTGACTCTCAAGATTTCGATGGTCTTTGTTAGCGCGCTGAGCTTATTGATATTAAATAATGAATAATTGTTTCCGATAAGAAAGGCGACGACGTAAATCTTATTGCGTCGAACGTGGCCAGGAGTCGGCTTGGTTTTCTCGTGGGAACGTTTTAAGACGATAAGATTAGCATCAGTGATTCGCTGGAGCCTGGATCAGGCAGTCACATTCAGACCACGAGATCGACTGAGCGCGACTCGTGGACTCGTTACGCCCTTCTAACTCATTTAGGAAAAGCGTAGATTTATAAGTTTTAAGTAGACTTCTAATTAGTGGGCAATATCTATATCTTCTATACTTATAATAAATCTGTAGAAGTGAAAATTCTGTACATTGAAAATATCAAAAAAATAAATGGCAGGGGGTGTTAATAGACCGACACGCAAAAACTACCGGTTCGATTATGATGAAACTTGGTATAATTATTCTTTAATATCCTGGGCACCACACTGGATACTTTTTATCCCGGAAAAGTATCCTATCCTACTATCTATATTTATACCTATTAATAAAAAGACAAGTCCTGACTGACTGACTCATCAACGCCCAGCCCAAACCCTTGGACCTAGAAAGCTGAAATTTTGCACAGAGGTTCCCTTTATAATGTAGGCAAGGAATAAGGAAGCATTTTTTGAAATTCAACCCCTATAGGGGATGAAAGTTTGTAGGAAAAATCTTATTCCTTGAGGTAATAAACATGAAACTTCGCACGAATAGTTATCAAAATAAATTATAAAGTTTGTAGTTTTTTTTTTCTAAATTACCCCCTAAAGGGGGGTTGGGGGGTGTCAGTGTTTGTATGGAAGAATTTTAACGCGCTGTCCGATTAACTCGAAACTCAATATTTATACTTAAAACCCATAGGGATGTATGGGGTAATTTCCGACACTCACGCGGGCGAAGCCGCGGGCAGCAGCTAGTATTTACATAATAGGTTTCAATGTGTTGATGTTAATGATGTGAAATCTTCCGGGCTGCCAGTTCAGTTAGGTGTACCGCAAGGCTCTATACTAGGCCCATTCTTATTCTTGTGACTTGCCATTTCTTTTAAAGGATATCTGTGACGTTGTACTGTTTGCAGATGATACCTCTCTTATTTTTAAAGTAGACAGGAATAGACAAGAGTTTGACGACTTAAACAGTGCCCTCTCAATGGTTACGGATTGGTTTACGACAAATAACTTAGTTTTCAATGCCAAGAAAATGAAATGTATAAAGTTTGCCTTACCTAATGTTAGAAATCTAGGAACCAACATCGTCTTAGATAAAGAGGAGCTTGAAACTGTACACTCGGCAGTTTTTCTGGGCATTACAGTAGATGCCAAACTTCAGTGGGGGCCCCACTGAAGTTTGGCACTCTTATAGGTTCCCTATCCATTTGCATAAAATTTTAAGACCTAATATAACTTAGCATAATTTTGTTTGGCATAATTATATTTCCGCATAATATAAATACGCATAACAGCTTACGCATAATTTTTTTAAGCATAATTTCTCTAACCATAATAATGATTAAGCATAATATTCTAAAGCATAAATATATTTTCATCATTCTAGTAGTTTCTGGCACTTCGCCGGCCGCTGCCGCGGCACCGCTCGCTTCGCTCGCTCGGCTCGTGCGTAGGAGGTCACAGTTCTAACCTAACCTAACCTAAACCAACTAACATTACGCCTAGTAACATTATGCGAATAAAAATTATGGCAAAACAAATTATGCAACAAGATAATTATGACAAAAAATATTTAGGCCAAAAAAAAATTATGGCAAACAATTATTAGACCAAAAATACTTATGCCAAAATCGTTATGCCAAAGAATATTAGGAAAAAAAACATTATGCGAAAAAAAGGGATCCCCCTCTTATATCAAGCCTAGCGGGAAGGCTCAGTTCGGCTGCCTATGCCGTCAGGAAAGTTAGACAATACACTGACGTTGATACAGCTCGGTTAGTCTATTTCAGTTATTTTAATAGCGTCATGTCCTACGGTATTCTGTTGTGGGGCAAAGCGGCTGACATTCAAAATATATTTGTTCTTCAAAAACGAGCTGTCCGAGCAATTTACCAGCTAGGCGCCAGTTTCTCTAAGAGATTTTTTTAAAGATATTAGTATTCTCACGGTGGCATCACAATTCATCTTCGCGAACATCATATATATTAGGCAAAATATACACTTATACACTAAAAACAGTGATATTCATAATGTTAACACCAGAAATAAAGACAAATTAAGAGCTCCATTTCACCGGCTTCATAAGGTGCATAACTCATTTGTTGGGCTTGGTATATCCTTTTATAACAAGCTACCCTCTTCTTTGTTAGATTTGCCTTTTAATGCGTTTAAGAGGGTTTATTCTGAAAGTTGGCAACGTCGCAAATAGATGTCAAATATTTCGCTGTTTTGATTAATTTGATAATATTTCTGTATGGAAATAAAAAATGTGGCTAACTAGCGAACTAGAATATTGATTATGAAATGCAATAATTAATATCGTAACACCGAATAGTTAGTTTTAGATGTAAAAAAAGTATTTGGTAACTTTCCAAATGCCTTTTTTTCACCTAAAACGGGTACAACATCAAATTCAATGTTATAATTGCAATTCATTATTAATATTCTAGTCAATTGGTTAGCCACATTTCTTATTTCCATACAGTATTATTTCCAAATTACTATTCTATTATAAAAGGCATACTATTCTATCAACGACTATTTAAACGATAAGAATAGTTGGGCGCTGTTATTAACTCAAGACAATGTTTATGTTCTTTCTCCAGAATTAGCTTTCCTACCGACCTGTTTATTTTTGACTAATAAGTCTATTTATTTTAGTGTTATTTTTATTTTTGACATAATCTACTCCTTAAAATGTTTTTTTTATGAGTTGTATTGCAATAAGTGGTTAGCTAGCGACCTCGACAATTGATCATATTATTTTGCCTGAGCAACCGGCAGCAAGTTCGTCATGCTCCCTTAGATTTCACTGCTTGCGGTAGCGTTGGGGGTCGGGTTGCCTCCTTCCCTCAAATATGGCGAGGGGGGTGATGGCTGATCTTCGCGTTATGCTCGTGAACGGGTGCTGCTCGTGGTGACTGGTCGTCTTGTTGTCCATGGTTTTTTTATTGTTATTAGTAATTAACTGTTTATTTATTTTACTTCGATGGTCCTAGTTTAACATTTTTGTGGCTTTGAGTTCCAGTTTTAATAGCTATTATGTAAGTGGGCACGCCCTTTATGCTTGCATGGAGGCTTTTATTCGATTAAGTTCTGTTTACGTTTTTAATTTATTCACTTGAGTAAGAATTTCGATGTTTTTTGTGGGTATATTGGCGTGTGCTAGCTGACATAAGACAAATAATTTAATATAAGTTTGACGTTTTTGGTTAATTATTTTGCATATTATTTTGGATACTATTGTATAGATTAATTTTCTTTTCTAACTGATCAGACAGCTGTGCTGCTGGGGAGTTTGTTGCGCCACTTCTTCCCAGCTAAAGCACTAGGAAGTGGTGAAGGGCGGGCGTTTTTGGGGGACTGTCTTATGTAATTTTGACGTTCGAAAAGTGCTGATTCTCAGCCTAGTTTGAATAAATGACTTTTGATTGATTGATTGATTGAGAATGTTGCGGACTCCCTTTGCCAGTTCAAAGAAGTCGTGGAAACGAGGATGAGCCGAACTGTACCAGAAAGTGTTTCTTATGCTAACATGGTGAAGAAAGGCTCTGATAACTTTATTCGCCCAGCAAATCTCAGTTCGGTCGCTATATACCCCAGCGATAAAACTAGAACCAGTGACGAAACCAAGTCGTTGGTACAATAAATTATCTCGCCTGAGGAACTAAAACTCCAAGTCCGCGGTCTAAGGAAAATTAGAAACGGAGGTGTTGTGGCGGCATCTACACCGCCACATACGAACTAAGCATCAAAGACCTGACGTCACAAGTCCTACATTGCGGTATAAGAGTTTACCGAGCGATTAACATATATAAGACTATCCGACATCAATCCTTGGGCAATTGCCCGCCAGACACAACACCCGTCTGGTCGGAGGATCCTCCCTTTTCCATAGTATATGAGTGAACTTTACACCCTGTTCCTCATACCCCTAAATTGGTGACCCCGAATATGAACGTCAACGCAGCCTTCGTGCAACTACTTCAGCGTGACGTCATCATCATCACTCCCGCAAGCTTTCGTGAGGCGAGTCACACAGCCAGCCAGCACCCACGGCTTCAACGGGTATCCTGACCACCAGCATGCAGCGAACGCGCATTCCTGGTCACCACCCTAAGCCTCATCAGCAACCCGGCGCTGTACCACATCCGACGCACTGGATCACAACGCAGCGCCACCCCGACTCACTGGGGAATCAAACTCAAAACTCAAACTCAAAAGCACCACCAATCACCGCAGACAGTTCCGACCCACTGTGAACTATGCGGCACCCGGTTCCGACTCACTGGAACCTCAACTGGCACTGGCAAGCATCGCAAGATACAAGACTCAGCCCACTATCATCCTCCGGTCTCCGGAGGGGAGTGATGTGGCGGCATCTACACCGCCACATACGAACTAAGCATCAAAGACCTGATGTCACAAGTCCTACATCGCGGTATAAGAGTTTACCGAGCGATTAACATATATAAGACTATCCGACATCAATCCTTGGGCAATTGCCCGCCAGACACAACACCCGTCTGGTCGGAGGATCCTCCCTTTTCCATAGTGTATGAGTGAACTTTACACCCTGTTCCTCATACCCCTAAAGTGTCATCATTAGGACGGATAATAAAGACGACATTAATAAATTCAAAAGCTCACAGAAGCTAGTTTCCTCAGGCCTTACAGTTGAAAAACCATCCAAACGCCGTCCTAGGATTGCTGTCATTGGTGTCCCCGTAGCCTTGACTGAAAAAAAGGGTTTTGATTGCATTTACGTCCAAAACTTGACAGATAAATCGCCAAACATTAAACGTGAGTCCTTTTTAGAAAATATAAAATTGAGCCATAAGTCAGGAAAGAAAGATCGTCCTACTTGCAATTATATTGCCAGATTGAAAATGTTGATAAGATCAAATATCTTGGCGTAATTCTGGACAAAACACTTAGCTTCAAACCTCAAGTTGAAGTCCTGACCGAGTCCGAAAACTTATTTATATTTTTAAATCACTCCGTAGTGTTACAAATCCTACCATAATACGCAGTGTGTACTTCGTCTTATGTCGCTCAATAATATCGTACTGCATCTGTTGCTGGGGAGGTTGCTCTCGAAATCGCACATAGAGCTATACTTAAGGTTGCCACGTTTCGTCCAATATTATACCCAACAACAGAACTATATAAAAACTGTGGAGTACTTAACGTTCGACATCTGTTTATCTTTCACGCGGTTCTATTACAACATCGCAAAACTCCTTACACCCAACTCACCAAACGCCGTAAAGACTTAATTTGTTCGCTTCCCTCTGTAAAAATTAAATATGCGAAAAGATTTTTTGATTATTTAGGCCCCTCTCTTTATCTATACTTATAATAAATCTGTAGAAGTGAAAATTCTGTACATTGAAAATATCAAAAAAATAAATGGCAGGGGGTGTTACTAGACCGACACCGAACCCAAAAATTTGATTAAATTTTTTTTTGTCTGTCTGTCTGTCTGTCTGTTTGTTCCGGCATCACGCAAAAACTACCGGTTCGATTACGATGAAACTTGGTATAATTAGTCCCCGTAGCCTTGACTGAAAAAAAGGGTTTTGATTGCATTTACGTCCAAAACTTGACAGATAAATCGCCAAACATTAAACGTGAGTCCTTTTTAGAAAATATAAAATTGAGCCATAAGTCAGGAAAGAAAGATCGTCCTACTTGCAATTATATTGCCAGATTGAAAATGTTGATAAGATCAAATATCTTGGCGTAATTCTGGACAAAACACTTAGCTTCAAACCTCAAGTTGAAGTCCTGACCGAGTCCGAAAACTTATTTATATTTTTAAATCACTCCGTAGTGTTACAAATCCTACCATAATACGCAGTGTGTACTTCGTCTTATGTCGCTCAATAATATCGTACTGCATCTGTTGCTGGGGAGGTTGCTCTCGAAATCGCACATAGAGCTATACTTAAGGTTGCCACGTTTCGTCCAATATTATACCCAACAACAGAACTATATAAAAACTGTGGAGTACTTAACGTTCGACATCTGTTTATCTTTCACGCGGTTCTATTACAACATCGCAAAACTCCTTACACCCAACTCACCAAACGCCGTAAAGACTTAATTTGTTCGCTTCCCTCTGTAAAAATTAAATATGCGAAAAGATTTTTTGATTATTTAGGCCCCTCTCTTTATCTATACTTATAATAAATCTGTAGAAGTGAAAATTCTGTACATTGAAAATATCAAAAAAATAAATGGCAGGGGGTGTTACTAGACCGACACCGAACCCAAAAATTTGATTAAATTTTTTTTTGTCTGTCTGTCTGTCTGTCTGTTTGTTCCGGCATCACACAAAAACTACCGGTTCGATTACGATGAAACTTGGTATAATTATTCTTTAATATCCTGGGCACTACACTGGGTACTTTTTATCCCGGAAAAGTATCCTATCCTACTATCTATATTTATACCTATTAATAAAAAGACAAGTCCTGACTGACTGACTCATCAACGCCCAGCCCAAACCCTACCTCCCCAGCCCAAACCTAGAAAGCTGAAATTTTGCACAGAGGTTTCCTTTATAATTTAGGCAAGGAATAAGGAAGCATTTTTTGAAATTCAACCCCTAAGGGGGTCAAATCACGCCACAATCGTGGCGATAAGTCCCCTCTTTGAGGAGTAGCTAGAGAGGCGCCACGGCGTCCTCACCTTCCGCCTGACGCAGGTCCTCACCGGACACGGTTGTTTCGGGAGGTACCTGTTTCGCATAAGGCGGGAGGAAACGCCCGGGTGTCACCATTGTGTGGATCGTCCGGAGGACACGGTGGAGCATACGGTGGAGGTCTGCCCGGCTTGGGCAGAGCACCGCCGTGTCCTCGTGGAGGCGATCGGCGGCAGTGACCTCTCGCGTCCGGCCCTGGTCCAGGCCATGGTGCGGAGCGAGAGGGCATGGCAGGCCGTCACCTCCTTCTGCGAAGCAGTAATGCTCGCGAAGGAGGAGGCGGAGCGCGTGAGGGAGAGGCAAAGTTCGCGCCCTCACGCGCCTAGCCGCCGTAGGAGACGCCCTGGGCGTCGGGACTCCTTGGAGGATTCCCGGCCACCGTAGGCGCGGGCTTGCGGGCGGTGAGCAATGGGTAGCTCGCCCCCGATAAGGACCAGGCCCGGGTCGACGGCGCGTCGTGTTCCACGCGCGCCTCAAAGAGATGTCAGCAAAACGGACGGGGTCCGCTAGGACCGTTGCCCGCCGGGGTTGCGGGTAGTCCTAAGGGGAAACCGTGGCCCCTGGCATGGCAAGGGAAGGAACACGGGTGGGTTTTAGTCAGTAAGAGTCTGACACGCCCTCCCGCTCCGCCCAGAGCGGGAGAAGTCATTGGATGATTTCCCACCCAAAAAAAAAAAAAAAAAAAAAAAGGGGGTCAAATAGGGGATGAAAGTTTGTATGAAAAATCTTATTCCTTGAGGTAATAAACATGAAACTCCGCACGAATAATTATCAAAATAAATGAAAAAGTTTGTAATTTTTTGTTTTTCTAAATTACCCCCTAAAGGGGGTTGTCAAAGTTTGTATGGAAGAATTTTAACGCGTTGTCCGATTAACTCGAAACTCAATATTTATACTTAAACCCAAAAATTAAGAATAACGTGTATCAGGATTTTTCGAAATTCAACCCCTAAGGGGGTAAAATAAGGGATGAAAGTTTGTACGAAAAATCTTATTCCTTGAGGTAATAAACATGAAACTTCGCACGAATAGTTATCTTAATAAATTATGAAGTTTGGAGTTTTTGTTTTTCTAAATTACCCCCTAAACCCCTTGGGGGGTGTCAGTGTTTGTATGGAAGAATTTTAACGCGCTGTCCGATTAACTCGAAACTCAATATTTATACTTAAAACCCATGGGGATTTATGGGGTAATTTCCGACACTCACGCGGGCGAAGCCGCGGGCAGCAGCTAGTAACAAAATAAATAAAAGTAAATATATAAATCACTGTAGTACTTACCGAACCAATAATTATGTAATAATGTACTTACTGTTTTTGTTACTTAATGAGCTTGTTTTGGTGGGGTGGAAACTGTTTTACCTTAACACAGGCTATCTATTAGCTTAGCTAGGTAAACAGTTTGACATCCATATAATATGTAGTATAGAGTTAATTTTAATGTAACACATTATGTACTAGAAAATAAGTTAAAAATGTACTACAAATGTTTTTTTAAATAAAAAATTATTAATATTGTTATTATTATTTATTATTATATATTGGAAGTTTTTGCTAATATCAGGAAAATTATGATGGACCAAGGCCGAATTTTCATAAATTGGACATCATGTCCAGTAAAAGATTTCACTATTGTGACCAGGTGTTTTAACTGCCAGCAGTTCGGACACGCAGCCAAATTTTGCAGAGAAACGAGCCCTACTTACAACCTCTGTGGCGAAACAGGACATTCTTTCAAGGAGTGCCGTAATAAAGATTCTCCGCTTCAATGTGCGACCTGCAAACGGTTCAAGCGGAAAAATGACCATCCAACTGGTGATGTAAATTGCCCAGCACGTAAATATGCGGAAGACAACTATATCAATTCTATTGATTATGAAGGCGCCTAGGAGCGCCGCTCACCACCTAGCCAGTTAAGCACATAGGTAGTAGGTTAACTTCTACATATTTATTTATTTACTTTATTGGGACATAAAACAGTTACACATTACAATTTAAGTGTGACAGAATAAATGAAAAACTAGGTAAACGTGCAACCCACACAAATGTCCGCGAAATAATGGTTTATTCAATAGCCATCTTTCTAAACTTAAAGTGTGTAAGCACGAAAATATCCAAATCGACGAAGTTTGTGTTATACGTATCTACAATGCGTCGGAGAGGCGCCCGTGCAACAGCATGAGTTCTGCACCTTGCGGTGTGGAATAGCTGGGGCACGCGCGCCCCCCGACGCATCACAGTTCTAGGTACAATGTAACATAAGTTATTTTTAATATCTAGACAATCAAACCTGTTATTACACAGACCATGAAGCATCAGGCCGATATCTGTATTACCCTCTATTTCATAAATAATAGAAAAACTTATCAATATAAGGCTATTAACATATCTAAAAGATTTCAACTTACTATCTGAGTCACAATTTGGATTTCGTCGAGGGATTTCCACTGAAGATGCAGTTACTGCACTAAGTACACATATAACTGAACAGCTTGACAAAGGTAAAAAATGTATAACTGCATTCTTAGATCTAAAAAAAGCCTTTGATACCGTCTCTGTGCCAATCCTTCTAAAAAAGCTGGAATGTATCGGAGTTCGTGGAGTGCCTCTTAGCCTTTTCAAGGATTATCTCGGAAACAGGAAGCAGAGGGTTAGAGTGGGTCAGTACACTAGTGAAGATGCAAACACGTCATACGGTGTCCCTCAAGGAAGCGTATTGGGACCTACATTGTTCCTTATTTACGTTAATGAACTTTGTAACATAAATATTGCAAACGCACAAGTCTTCTCTTACGCGGATGATACTGCTGTAGTCTTCACTGGTGATACATGGCAGAATGTTAAACTTCGTACTGAGACAGGCTTGGCTAAAATCGCAAAGTGGTTAACAATTAATTTGCTTACATTAAACATCACAAAAACAAATTACATTTGCTTTAGTGTCTGCCAACGTACACAACCAGGGGAGGATTTTAATGTTAAAATTCATACTTGCAATACAGATAATCGCAATAGTTGTGGCTGCTCACCAATCAACAAAGTACCTCATATTAAGTACCTAGGTGTTATCGTGGACCAGAGGTTATCGTGGTACCCACATATTGAGCAGGTTGCCAATAGAGTCAGGAAATTAAGCTGGATGTTCAGGACTCTTAGATACGTCGTTCCCAAGACTGCCGAAAATCATTTAGGCCTTGAAAAAGATTTCCTAAAAAGGATTTATGTTGCGCTAGTCCAGTCAGTACTTTCTTATTGTATACCTGTCTGGGGTGGTGCAGCCAAAACAAAATTTCTAGCGGTGGAAAGGGCACAACGCGCTCTTATCAAGTGCATGTATTTAAAAAAAAAGAGATACCCTACTGAAGATCTATTTCGACTTAGTAACTTGCTCTCAGTCAGAAAACTTTACATTACGCAAATTATATTAAAAAAACATAAGTCTCTTTCCTATGATCCTAGCATACTAACAAAAAGAAGGAAAGACATGATATTAAATATCCCTAGGACAAGGACTTTACTTGCCAGTATGCAATTTAATAAACGATCTGCTGCGCTATATAATAAAATCAATAAATACATCTACATTTACCCAAAAAACTATTATGACAGTAAAAATAAAATAATGGAATGGATACAAGCGCTTACCTACAATGAAACCGAAACACTTCTGAAACCTTGAAACATACACACCCTCACACTCACGTACTCACTCACCCCTACAGGCTACACTTTCACTTACATATCTCACTCACACACATACTTACACCCACTCATACACACACGTTTGATTTACCTAATTTAAGTTAATGTTAATGTTAATTTAATTTATGTAGTTTTAGCATAAAAAATTATACGTTTTGCTTTTTATATAACACGTTTTGCTATGGAAGAGCGGACTCTCCTAATACAGGCACTATCTGCCTAAAAGGAGGATCCAATCATAAAATTGTTTATACCTATACTTGTTTTACTAATAAACTATTTTTATTTTTTTTATTTTTTTTATGACCATTAGTAGGCTGCGTCTTGACTCCAAGCGTTGAAGTTTATACCGCAATAATAATTGAGAGTATGGTAGTTTAGACTTGGTGCATCTGTAGTGCATACAACGAACATTTTTTTTTTGAACCATTTCCATTCTTTTTATATAAATATCAAAAACGGGACTCCAAATCGGAACTGCGAATTCCAATTGAGAACGGACCAAAGCTTTGTATAGAAGTAAAAAAGTGGACGGTCTCTTGAAGTCTTTTGAAGAACGCATGACGAAACCAAACATACGATACGCTCTATTAACGATGTTATCAATATGGAGATTGAAGTGCAATTTCGAGTCCATTGCAACGCCGAGATCTCGAATATGGTCAACTCTCTGCAGACAGATACCATGTAGACTATAATCGAATTTTATACTGTTTTTGTTTTTTGTGAAAGTGATTGCATTGCATTTAGGTGAACTAAGCTGGAGTTTGTTATATGAACAATATTGAGAAAGTCTATCAAGCAGACAATCTTGCTTGATAGACTTGCTGCTAGACTTGCTGACTAGCGTGCTTTTGCACGATCTGTAAATTTTGATGTCATCGGCATACATTAGAAATCGGGAATTAATGAAGCATTTTTTAATATCATTGATAAACAAAATAAAGAGTAGGGGCCCCATAATTGAGCCTTGGGGCACCCCAGAGGTGACAATGATTGAACTTGATTGGAAGCCATTAATAACTATCTTTTGCGATCTATTGTGTATGTACGCCATGAACCATCGTAATAAAGTGCCACGGCTTCCGTTGTAAGCAATTTTATCCAGGAGCAGTTTGTGGTCCACCTTGTCAAAAGCTTTCCGAAAATCCGTGTACACAGCGTCAACTTGAACTTGTTCATCCATACTTTACAGGACTAGACTAGACTGCAACACAGTCTTGACTAGCGCAGGTGTTAGAGAATCTTATTATATTGTAAATGTACTTATGTCAATAAAGTTTATTATTATTATTATTATTATTATTACTTTTGAATATAAAGTCTGCGAATAACATGAGATTGGTGTTCGTCGAGCGTCGTTTAACAAACCCATGCTGCTCACCAACAATGATGTTGTGAATGTGAGAATATACTTCACCGTGTACAAGACTCTCGAAAAGCTTCGACAAGGGGGATAGTATAGAGATAGGACGATAATTTTGTATGTTGTTTTTATCACCACTCTTGAAAACCGGTGTGATATGTGCCCGTTTCCAAATATCTGGAAAGGTGCCTTCGCGTAAACATTTATTAAATATAAGGTGCTATAAAAATATCTGCCACGGCTTTAATGAGAGGTAGTATTGTGTTTAAAGATAACAATAGTGAAGAAGATGCGCCCACATTATTTACCCTACAGAAAAAACTTTTGAGAATTTTAGTCAACATAAAGGAAACTGATAGTTGTAAACCCCATTTCGAAGAACTGAAGATTTTAACCCTACCCTGCCTTTATATTCTGGAAACTTGTAAATTTGTACGCAGTTACCCCGAATTCTACACTAAAAGATCAGACATACAAACAAACATTTTACTCAGACACAAAAACAGACTAAACATACCAACATCACGACTAAAAATGCATTCCTCAAGTCCTTATGTTATGTCAATAAAATTATATAATAAGCTACCGGAACAAATTAGAGATATAAGTAAATATAATATTTTTATTAATAAATTAAAATTATTTCTATTGAGCAAAAATTACTATAATATAAATGAATACTTAAATGACAAACTATGATAACAATAAAATACCTAAATATTAATAATTACTAATGATAACTAATTGATTATTTTATTTATTTTATTGTTTTGATATGATTATTTTTATTTTTTGTTTAATAATGACTAATTGATTTTATTTGATTTTTTATTTTTATTTGCAATATACATTAATAATTTACGTTAATTACTGACCAGAATTTAACTATAGATAGTTGTTAAAGAGAAATTTAAATGAATATATATATAAATTAAAATAGGAAATTGATCTCAGTAACATTAAGTGTTAGCATAGCATATAGATCATTTCATTTCAAATCACAATTAATTGTAATGTTAATGTTATGTTCAATTTGTTAAAATTTAAGATGTTACGATATTGCTGTGCCCTAACGGGGTCCATAACTGTACTTTAGCTTTAAGCCTTATGTAACACCTATTATACACATTATGGTATGCAAATAAATAAATATGAAATATGAAATATGAAATATGAAATATGAAATATGAAGAAATTTCGTACCCCGGCACAGTAAAATCAGTTTGAGAAAATAAAGTAGTTAAATAAACATTGACTCTATTCTGCATAACGTGGTTCACAAATTACACGCGAAGTGCACTTCATCAATGAAAACAACTGCTATCTCTTTCCATCTGTTCTGTGAATGAAAACTGAAATCAGCTGACTAGTTCGTCACTATCGACGATCTAATGTACTAGGTACGCAATAATACGCAGGCAAACAAGTGTTTTAAAAGTGCAATTACTTACAAGCTACCGCATTCTTCCAAAAAACTGACGTAAATAAGATGATAAACTTCCCATCACACTTTAAAACAGGCTTTGGACTGTCAAGTTAGTATAAGAATCGCAATTTTTTTCTTATTATTTTTAAACAATAGGCACCTACTTAGATTAAAAAATAACGATAAATTGTCCGTCGAAGACCCGAGTAGCATCCCTGGTGCTCGTCCAACACTTCCTCTTCGAGTTCGGCAGAATATGGAGGCCTGCCTGCGTCAACCGGAGGCGGGTCAAAGCGGCCGTGTTCTCTAAATCTGTACACTGCATCCAGAATGGTATGATGACTCACTCGCACACCAAACCTCTGCTGGTATAAGTTTACTGCGTGCGCAGTTATGGAGTTACACTCGCGGTAGCACAATACCATTTCAAGATATTCTTGATTGGAATACTACTACATTTTTAAAGAAAGCGCGCGCGATATTCCCGACGCTGACCGCAGACCGCTAAAAACTAACTTCCGAGCGGGCAGGCGGGCGACTGGCGGGCGGGCGGTCAGCTAGCTCGCGTGCGACGAACGGGGTAGTGCGGGTGAGGGTGGGGGCGCGCGGGGCTGCGCTTTGACGAGCGAGTGGCCGGCGCGCAGCGGCATTGTTTGATAAGAATGGCAACAGTGTATGAACGGCGCCGGCGTTTTGCGAATTGAATTCGGTGCGGTGCGGCCAATAAATCAATACGAATTTATACGTACAATTTTTTGTATGAAAAATAATATGACACATGATCAATAATTTATCTTTACTATTGTAATCTATAAACACAATACTGTCTCCCATTGCAGCCGTGGCAGATATTTTTATAGCACCTTATATAACATGAAGTGGAAGTACAATAGTTTCTGCAGTCTTCTTTATGAAGACTGGTGGCAAGCTATCGGGACCAGGACCTTTATTTAGGTCTAATTGCTTTATAGCTTTATGTACAACATCCACCGGCAAATAGAAGTCAGAGATACAGGGCGAATTATCTGCATATGTATTTGGTGGATGCCATATCGCGGGGTTAAAGTTCGTGGGTTCATAAACAGAGGTAAAAAAAGTGGAGAACATGTTACATAATATATCAGTTGGATTATTTGAGTTAAGATTTTCAAGAAACATATTTGCTGGAATCTCCGCCCTGCCCTTCCTGTTCGAAATGTAAGTCCAGAAGTGTTTAATGCTAAGTGGAATACTGTCTTCAACCGAATTCATGTATCTTTCAAAACATTTGTCACATTCAGATTTAAAACGTTTGCGATGAGTAGAAAAACATTCATAGTCCAATGCATTACCGTACGTTTTCCATTTTAACCAAGCTTTTTCTTTATTTTTTAAAATACGTATGATCGAAGGAGAAAACCACAGAGGAAAACGTGAATTTCTGGGACGCGATAGAGGAATATGCCTTTTAATTATACTATAGATTTGATCGTAAAATGCATTAACGGATTCTTCAGCAGAAAGGTCGTAAAACAATTGATTCCAGTCCAATTTACTTAACTCTTTATTGATTAGTTCATAGTTAGCTTTAAAAAAATTGTGTCTTGTAGTTAAGTGACGTTTCATTGGCGTAAGATTCGTAGTAAGTGATGTTAATATCGAGAAAGGCGGATGGTGAACGTCAAGCGGCAGCAATGGTGTACACGTTTTACACTCACAATCAGCGTTAGACAAAAACAAGTCCAGTATACGTGGGCAGCCATAATAACCGCTACTAGTACCTCCTTATTGATCTGTTATCCTGGTATAAATGGGCTCGCCGATGGACAAGTCGGTGTCTGACACCGGAATTAATCTGGTGGGAGCAGAGCACAAGACGCCTCCTAACGATGTGTTCCAACGCAGTAAAAGAAGTCGGGAAGATACATATTTCTGTGAGCAGCTGGATGAATTCAAAAAGAAAATCAAGGAAATGATGTCACTTTTTCTGAATAAACAAAGCAATGAGATACAGCTAATGACCTCCACTTTAACAGAAATACAGCAGAGTAACACCAACATTGAAAAATCGATTACATTTCTCACCTCCCAAAATGAGGAGCTTAACAAAAGAATTTCACAGCTTGAGAATCAGAACAAGGGAGACAAAAACTACATTGCATTACTGGAAAGCAAACTGGAGGAAATTCAAATCGGAAGTAGGAAAACTAACTTTGTTATCATGAATGTACCTAAAATTACAGCTGAATCTAAGAATGACCTCATTGACATGGTTATCTGTCTTTCACGGAATATTGAGTGCACCATCACCAAATCGGACATCAAAGACATCTACAGACTTCGAGGAAAAAATTGTGAAAGCCTCGATCAGCCAATTATTGTGGAAACGGGCTCTACTATTCTGAAGTCTGATTTTTTGAGAACGGGCAGGGCATACAAAATAAAACACAAGGCTAGACTGAACTGTAAACTCTTAGGATTCAAGTCACAAGAAGACACACCCATATTTTTATTCGTGCATCTTACTGCCAAGGGGTCCCGCCTTCATTTCCTAGCCCGGGACTTAACAAAATCAGGAGCTTACAAATTTTGCTGGACTGCGTACGGGAAGGTCTACGTGAAGAGGGACGAACACTCACCTACCATTTTAATTAGAAATGCAGAGCAAGTACATAAACTTGTTCAGAGTACTTGACTATCAGTGAGTAATAACCAACTTTGCCTACTTCATAATATACAACTCAAGGCGCCATTGTATTATCTTATTATGTTTATCACAATAACTTTGGCCGCTCTATGTTGCATAAGTTTTCTGATAAGTGTATTTAAGAATTTAGGTAATTTCGTAATTTTCTTGCTATTATCATGCTTTTTTTGTTGTGCTCATTCTCATCACTTAAACTCTCACGATACACTCACACACACAAATATACTACTTAGTCCTATTCGCCTAGCGCATAAGCTAAGCATAATATGCACGGCTTCTTCATTAATTATAATAATTGACTTCCTGTTACCAATCCTTTCATTAACTCCTTGTAACAAAAACACTCACGGTCCTTATTCATACAAAAACACACTCTCTTTAACTAAAGATCTAATTTGTTGCATGCCCCATACAAAAATAATATTAATTTACAACTGTAAATCAAACCCTTACATTCTATCATTTATAATAATGCACTATTACTCACCGCTTATCAATCATCTAATGTACTGCATTGCTATCAACAAACGCGAAAGTAACTCTCGATACGCATATGCCGCAGAGATGTCTATTCAATTTTTAAACACATCTTATGGATAACACCTTACAAACTCTCACTGAGATAGATGATATCGAAGTCGCGCGATCTTTCCAATGTCCCTGTACTGAGTTACACAATCACATAAAGGTTGCAAAAAATGATTTGACCATTATTTCGCAAAACATAAGAAGCATATTCTGCAACTGATTCTGATTTCACACTCTTATTGTCAATTCTTACATTTGAAACTGATGTAATCATCCTGACTGAATGCAGGTTACAGTCCCATAAACCAATTCCCCAACTCAGCAACTATTTGTTTTTTCATACAAAGCGTCAATTCAATCAAAATGACGGCGTGGTGGTATACGTAAAAAAAACACTAAAACCTAAAATCAAAGAATCAATTCAATCAATCAAGAATCAATTGGATATACTTAATAATATTATTCTGGGTATCTACCGTTCCCCATCCAACACTAACTCGGATTGTTTTTTGGACTCTCTCAGCACACACCTCAATACGTTAAACTCTCAGCAAAACATAATTATAGCGGGGGACATTAATATTAACCTCACTACTAAAGACAATGAACCGATTCATGAATATAAAAATAGAGTCAACTACTTGAACATGTTATCTCTATACGGCATACTCTCTGGTCATTCCCTACCTACTCGGGAATTGAACTGCTTAGACCACTTCATGATTAAAATTAATAAAAAAAAAGTTTCAGCATCTATTGCTATTCTTCATACTACAATCACCGACCATTTTAACACGTTTTTGGCATTATCAAAACTAAAGACTAGGCACACTGCAAACAAAGCTACCTCCGCTATTGACTTTGAACAAACCCTGGAATACCTTAAGAAAAACAAAATCGCCGACCTGCTGTTCTGTAATGATCCAGATAAATTAACTGACCTGCTAATATACAAACTAACTGAAGCTATAAATAACAATACTGTTACCAAAACAATTCCCAATAGCAAGCGTATCATTTTCAGTTTCAGTTCTTTCGAAACACTTGCTGTGAGCAGACGTGCTGTTGGACTGTATAGTAGTGTCGGGGCCAGTTAATTTTTGTTTAATTGTGCTTGATAATTTCTGTACGAATCTTATATCGGTACCTCTCTTACTACCTTGTGGAGTGCGCCATATAGTGTCGACGCCATCTTGGAACCTGTAGAGCGTCGTCCCTTTCTCCCTGAGTTTGAATAAATTGAATCAAACATTGAGAAAAAGACGTGCGTGCGGCGGGGTTCGAACCTGAGATCGTGCTGCGTTGGAGCGACGGGTGTAGCGAGTTAAGCCGCTGAGCCACCGCTGCGTGAACGACCAGCGGCGAATTTTTAAAGCGCTATCCGAACGAACATTTTGTGTAACACGTCATACTTACGCCGTTGTGTTTGACTCATTTTATATACTAGTTAGTACAGTTGTCGTTCTAGGGACGTCCGTTACCATGAGTCTGTTGCGTTCACCGAATAAATGCCAGTCAAATCCGAATCTGCACACGGGACAGGATTCAACCTCTGATACTAATATCACTCAAAGAACGTTTAAACGGAAACAACCTGATTGCGAGCTTACGTCGGCTATTGAGGTCCTGTCTGTAGAGTTTAAGAAAACTATAAACGACTTGCGTGCCGATATAAATGGCGAAATATGATGTAGTTGCGATTCATCGCGTTCCCCATGCGCATACACAGAATAATCGCCCAAAGAATATTATAGTAAAGTTTGCTTCTCGTTTGCTCCGCGACAATATGCTAAGCGCGTACCGACTATCCAAGGGACTCTCATCTGATCGAATTGGCATTGCCGGAACCCCATGTCGTATCTACATCAATGAGCATTTAACACTTCGTAATAAAGATTTGTTTCGCAAAACCCGTGAAGCAGCTAAAGCCAATAAATTTAAATACGTCTGGATCAGAAACGCTACTGTCTTGGTCAAGGAAGCAGATGAAACGGCTACGTTTTCCATTCGGTCGGAAGCTGATATATCAAGTAAAATCAAACCAGGTAACCTTGCAGAGAAGATCGCTGAATAACCTCCCCGTCAATAGTGCATTTAGTATAATTATAAGAAAAGAAATAATTAGTTTAATTAATCTAGTTAATATTGTCATGCTGCCTTCTGTGGGTCTACTTTTTGCTTATTTTTTGCTGTGTCGAGTACGCTATCTCGTAAAAGTGTTTTTATTGTCTAATAACGTAACTTACGCTATATGTATGTATTGCAGCCTCATGTTGTTTGAGGAAGCTACCGCTGATCCTTGATTTGTTGCGGTATTGCCAAAATCACAATTATTTATTCGCTTCTGATGCCTTTATTAATGTCAATGTAAATGTCAAGCTGTCTATTACTCGCATTATAACATGTCGCTGTCTTATATTATTCCCTTTATTGCTTTTGCTCAATGCTATTGAATTCACCTATTTAATCAATGGCTAGTACTCAAGTGTCTATATATTACCAGAACTGTCGAGGAATCAGGACTAAACTGAACACTTTGTACTTAAATATATTAGCGCATGCATACGACGTCATTGTTTTTACCGAGACTTGGCTAACACCTGATATTTCCGATAACGAATTTATTGACCAACGTTATGTAGTATTTAGATGCGATCGTGATCGTATAGTTACAAAAAAAAAAGATGGTGGTGGTGTCCTTATAGCAGTCTCTCGTGAGTTACGGCCATCCTGTCTCTCATTATTACCCCCTCTTATTTTACCTGAGCATAAAATAATTAAAATCCCCTCTAACAATGATAATTACAATTTAATATGCGCTACTTACATACCTCCGAACACACCAGATGAAATCTACTTGGATTTTCTTAATTCTCTTTCAACTTTATTTGATGATCCTCATGTGGATGACGTTATTTTTATGGGTGATTTTAATATGCCACAACTTAATTGGATCAATAACTTATCATTCATGGAATTTGACAATAATACTCCTTCTAATGTAACTCGCAAACTTTTAAACTTTTGCTCACAACTAAACTTGAGACAGTATAATCATTTAACCAATTGTAAAGGTCGTATTTTAGATTTATTTTTTAGTAATATTCATTCTGTAACGTTTCCTTCTGATGATCCCCTCTTGCCCATTGATACTTATCATCCTGCCTTCTATATCCAGGTACCATTGGTAAATACAAATCGTACCTCGAGAATTAAAATTGCAAACTCACTTAATTATTACAAAGCTGATTATTGCGATATAAATAATGATATTAGTAATGTTGATTGGAATGTTTTGTTAGACGAGTTGGTGCCTGAAGAAGCTGTTTCTGCCTTCTATGAGAAACTGTATGAAATAATTAGACTGCACACGCCCACATGTAAACAAAGAAATTTTAATTTTCCTATCTGGTTTACACATTCACTCATACGTACAGGAAAAAAAGTTATGCATGGATTAAGTGGAAAAAACGCGGGAATATAAAAGATTTTGAAAAATTTTCCATTCAAAGAACAAAATTCAAAAAGGAGGCTGATAAATGCTACAAAAGATATATGAATTCAGTTGAAGATAACATTTCCACTAATACTAAAGCTTTCTGGTCATATGTCTCCAACCGTAAAACCACAAATAGAATTCCTGACATTATACACTACAAACAAAATTCAACCAGTGATCCTACTGCTACATGTAATTTGTTCTCTAGCTTTTTTCACTCAGTGTATGAACCCTCCACATTTGACCCTGATTCCTGGGAACCTCCGACTGCAAGTGCTAGTCACGATATCAACTTGTCCAGATTGTACTTTCCCTTAGAAAATATTCGTAAAGAATTAAAAATGCTGGATGCTTCCAAAGGACCTGGTCCAGACGGTATACCCGCAATGTTTTTAAAGAATACTTGTAATACATTATGCTATCCCATATTTATAATATTTAACAAGTGTATTTCGTATGGTAAATTTCCTGATGTGTGGAAACGTGCAAATATAGTACCAGTACACAAAAGTGGTTCTAAGAATGACGTGGAGACTTATCGTCCAATTTCAATATTATCAGCATTTGCTAAACTCTTTGAAAGGCTTGTTCATATGGAGATTTACCCATTTATCCACCAAGTTTTAATTAAGGAGCAGCATGGTTTTGTCAAAGATAGATCTTGTATAAGTAATCTCTTAATATTTACAACGCAACTTTTCGAAAATATTGATAACAGGCGACAAACTGACGCGGTATATACTGATTTTCAGAAGGCATTTGATAAAGTTGATCATAGATTGCTGCTCGATAAGATCGCATACAATGGTATCCGGGGGGATCTTCTTCGCTGGTTTGTCTCCTACATAACAAATAGGACTCAAAAGGTTGTCATTAATGGGTTCGAGTCTAGCTGCATTCAAGTCACATCGGGAGTGCCACAAGGTTCAATTTTAGGGCCTCTACTATTTATTCTGTTTATAAATGATATAAAACATTGTTTCCGAAATTCTAAATTTCTCTTATATGCTGATGACTTAAAAGTTTTCAAGATAATTTCTAATGAGCAAGACTGTATTGACTTCCAGCAAGACCTTGATCGCTTTTCTTACTATTGCTCTTACAATAAACTATACCTTAGTCTGCCTAAATGTCATAGTATCACATTTACCAAGAAGAAAAACAATATTAATTTCAATTACCGACTTGTTAACAGCATTATTAACAAAGTTACTTGTCTTCGTGACCTTGGTGTGCAGCTGGACTCGAAGCTTCATTTGGATATCCATATTGAAAATATTACTAATAAGGCATATCAGATGTTTGGTTTTGTGATGCGAGCATCTAGAGAATTCCATCGTCCCTCCACTTTCTTACACTTGTATAAGTCCATAGTTAGACCTCAATTGGAATACGCAGTACCTATTTGGAATCCCTATTATGCTAAATATGAAGAAATTATAGAAATAATTCAACGGAAGTTCCTTCGTGCTGTGCAGTATAGATGTTTAAAAAAAAAAAGAAGCATTTTACCAGTTACTTCTTAAAAAATATGACCTACTTTCTTTACAGTCGAGACGTATTCTACTTGAGACAATGACTCTATTCAATGTATGCCGAAACAAGTTTGATTGCCCTGACTTGGTGAACGGTTTGTGTTACCTGGTTCCTCGAACTATTCATGGGCGGGAGGTGCGCACCAGGAGACTGTTCGCCACCGGGTTCTGTAAATCCAATGCTGGTTTGCGATCACCGCTACACCGCTTAGTCGACACATACAATACGCGATTTAGTGATATCGACATACTATTTCTTAACCGAAGCACTTTTAAAAGTAATTTAACTAAAATTCTGAAAGAGCAGCAGTAGATTCCGTGTGCTTAAGCAAGTTATAATTATTATATAATTGTTTTTTTTTTTTTTTTTTATACAGTGTGAGTCTTCATAATGTGCACATATCGAAATGGGGGAATCTATGCTTAATTTTATCGACGGAAAAAATAAAAAATAAAATCTAAATACATTTTTTTTTCAATTTTTTTTTATTAAAAAAAAATCGTCTTATTGATTTTTTTTTACGATTATTGTAAAAATTGATTAAAAAAACAGATTTTTGGACGAAATACCTGTTTATTTTCAATTGAGGGTTTTTTGGGTTTATTTGGGAGGGGTTTTTCCCACAATTTTCATTTTATAAGAACACTTAATTACTACCAATCATTATGGAGTTGAGTTTGTTTCATCGCGATAGATCATTTAAAAGTTACACCGTTTTTTTACATTGGGGTAAAAAATACAAAATAAATAAAAAAATTAAAATAGATTTTTTTAAATATTTTTTCCGTTTGTCAAATAAAGCATAGAATCCCTCATTTCGATATGTGCACATTATGAAGACTCACACTGTATAGGACCCGTAGTATAGAATACACAGATGAGTTTTGTTTAGTTATTTTTTGTTTTGTTATTTTTAGTTTTATTAGTTTATTTTTAGTAGTTTATTTCGTTCATTTAATTGGTTTGCCCTGACTACAGTTACGTTTGCCATCAGTTTGTGAAAATCTAAATTGTAATCTGTGGAAAATGTAGTGGGTGGTATATTCGTTATATTTATTATTAAGTTTATTATGTTTATGTTTAATATACTACTGTTTGTTTTCCCTTATCAAATAAAAAAAAATAAAAAAAAATCATTAAACCTTGGATAACTGCTGGTATATTAAGATGCATTAAAAATCGCAATAAGCTGCAAAAGAAATCCCGCAGTGATCCCTTTAATGATATTCTAAAAATCACATATCGACGTTACTGAAACTATTGTAATAATTTACTTAATTAAAAAAATAAAAAGAAAATTTGAAAGGTAACTGTTAACAAAATCAATCTCTAACAATAAATTATTATGGAAAAATATTAAAACAATAACCTACACTAATAATGGCAAAAGTCCAAACACAGAACTACTTCAACTTAGAGCAAGACCAGTTGAATCGGTAAATTACATAAATGATTTTTTTGCAAAAATTGGCAAAGATCTTGCCCAAAAAATTCAACCCTCAGCAACCAAGGTTAACTTCTCTTCTCGAGCAGACAAACTGCCGACTAAAGGACTGTCATTTGTTCTTTTAGACACAGATCCCCACGAAGTGGGTAAGATTCTGATGAGTCTAAAATCTAATAGTGCACCTGGCTGGGATAATATACCTACTAGATTTTTTAAATATATTGCCCAGGAAATTTTTCCTATTATAACCCACTTGGCCAATCTTTGTTTTACTAAGGGTGTCTTTCCTGCGCCACTCAAGCAATCCATTATCATACCAGTTTACAAGGGCGGGGAGAGAGACGATGTCAACAATTACAGGCCTATATCCATATTACCAGCTATATCTAAAATAATAGAGAAATTATTTAATGCTAGACTTATAACATTTTTGAAAAAAAGTAATACTCTTAGTAGTTCTCAATTTGGATTTAGACAGGGAATTTCAACTGAACATGCAGCTACTGTCCTTACCACTCTCATAGCTGATAATCTGGATAATGGTTGTAAATGCTACGTGGGAAGCTATTAAAACAATAACGCACTCAAACACAAAAAAGACATCTGCTTCTTTGCTTCTTAGCACAAACGAAACCCCTAAATTATCAGTGAACGCGGTAAACCATTTCTTTATTAACATAGGCAAGGAACTTGCAACTCCAACCCAAAATAGCACGCCCCTCTCTAGATCATCTACTAACATCACGCAGTCCCCCTCTCAGTGTGATTCTTTGGTTTTACTACAGACCGATGCTACTGAGATAGAGTCACTCATCAAAAACCTGCGAAGGGACTGTGCTGTTGGTTATGACAATATCTCTGCGGCTATTTTACAATCCTCTATAGATGTATTTGTCCCAGTTTTAACGCACATTTGCCAGCTATCTCTGTCTACGGAGTCTTTTCTGATGTATTTAAGAGAGCCATTGTATATCCGATACATAAGAATGGTGATGGAGACGTGGTCAATAATTATAGGCCTATTTCAGTTCTCCCAGCGATGTCCAAAGTCCTTGAGAAATTACTATACATAAGGCTGACCAAATATTTAGATTCAAAGGGAATTATTTCAGACCACCAATTCGGCTTTCGAAAGAAGAAATCAACCGAAGACGCAGTCTCTTCACTTGTTGACAGAGTGGTGGACTGGTTGGACGGGGGGGAGAGGTGTCTAGGACTGTTTTTGGACCTCACCAAGGCGTTTGACACCGTCTCCATCCCGCTTCTTGTCTCTAAATTGGAAAGGGTTGGCGTTAGGGGTCTGGCTCTTGATATATTTCAGGACTACCTGGCGAACAGAACACAAGCAGTCAGAATAGGGGAATACATAAGTGAAGACGCGAAACTGGTTTTTGGAGTCCCCCAAGGCAGTATTTTGGGTCCCCTGTTGTTTACTATTTATATTAATGATCTCTGTGAATTAAAATCTCCCAACTGCCAGGTACTAACTTACGCGGACGACACTGTGCTCCTCATACACGGCCCTACCTGGGACGATGTGAAAGCTTATGCAGAAATCGCCTTACGAAAAGCTGTGTTCTGGTTGTCCTGTAACCTACTGACACTAAACATCAACAAAACAAATTTTATAACCTTCGGAATGAAAATCTCTGGAGTTCCGCCCTTGGACCCTTTCTTCATCAAATCTCATACTTGTTTGTCACACCTTTCCAACAACTGTGACTGTCCAACTATATCTCGTGCAAACACTGTTAAGTACCTGGGAATCAAAATTGACCAAGTTCTGAAATGGCAGTCCCACATTGATTCTTTAACCTCACGTGTCAGAAAGCTAATTTATGTGTTCAAGTTGCTCCGTAGTGCCGCCAGCCTGGAAACTCTCAGGATGACCTACCAAGCACTTTGTCTATCATACTGTACTATCATATCATACTGCATCTCGGCTTGGAGTGGAGCAGCCAAAACCATACTTTTACCCCTTGAGAGAGCACAAAGAGCAGTGCTCAAGGTTATGACCAAAAAGATCCGTCGATATCCAACTTCTAAGCTCTATAATGAAATAGGTGTTCTGACAGTGAGACAGCTATTTATACAACATATTTTAACCAAGAAGCACGCCAGTTTAACATTTTGACCCCTTATTATTTCACAATAAACGTCGATCGGATATAGTCTGCCCCTCAGTTAGACATAGGACTGTAATGGCCAAACGGCACTACATGGTTATGAGTGGACTACTTTACAATAGAATTAACAAACTACTGATTTTATACCCACTTAAATTAACTGAAGTTAAAAACAAAATAATATCTTGGCTTTTACAGTTAAATTACATAGAAAGTGAGAATCTGGTAAATCAGTAATAGTTACGTATTTTTATAATTCATCTCAAGCAAATCAAAAATTTCCAGTTAATAAGATTGGATCAAACTAGTTTACTCGATTATAAATAATTATACTACTTACAAATACCACCAACCATAATTAAACTCCCACAAAGCACTCACGTCCTTACAACCACCATAAACACATCACTACAACCACACACACAACATATTATACTTACACTTTAAACACAACACTATAAATGTGGCACACCTATACTTCATAGTCTTTTAATTTGTACCTACTTATTTAAATACTGATTCCCTATCAACAGGCATGCCTAATTAGGGAAATCAGTGAGTCAAGTTCTTTTTTGCTACGGTAATGGTTCATATGAGCTTGTTTTTGGTGAGAGGACGGAGCATTGCCTAGTTCCTGTAATAAATAACATAAATAAAATAAAATTCATTTAATTCAGGCAAAACCCATAAGCACATTACATAAAACACATTCTATAAAATTCCACAATACTGCCAACAGAATACAACAATACACAAAATGAACACAATACAGTAAATAAAATGTCAATGCAAATAAAATTGGTACAAATTATATAGGTCACAGAATTAAAATTATAACAAAATGTCAAATGCAATTAAATTAAATGAATGTGTAGATACAAATAAAAAGGGTCACAGAATTGAAGTTAAATTAAATGTCAAATTATAAGGGTCACAGAATTAAAATAATCATCAAAATTTTAACATGGAAGTCAATACAATACAGTATATAGTATACAGTATGTATATATACAGTAATACAGGTTAATTCCTAGCACGGGACTGGGTCTTGCCCTGCTCTCCACTCTAACATGCCTGTCTCTGTCCTATGTATTGCTGTAGTATATAAGTTATTTTGTACTCAAATGTTTTTCCTCAATAAATATTATTATTATTATTATTAAATGTCTGACCGTTTTCCTAGACCTAAAAAAGGCTTTTGAAACCGTGTCTGTCCCCATCCTAATAAACAAATTGGAACGTGCAGGAATAAGAGGAACTCCGCTCAAGTTTTTAGAGGACTACCTGGTAAACCGAAAGCAACGAGTCAAAGTGGGAGAATATTTTAGTCACGGCGCAAATGTCACATTCGGTGTTCCTCAAGGAAGCGTGCTTGGACCTACGCTTTTTCTCCTTTATATCAATGACTTATGCAACCTCGGGATCAGTAATGCTAAAGTGTTTTCCTATGCTGATGACACTGCTGTTGTTTTTGCCGGGAATACCTGGGATGATGTTGCCCTGAGTGCTGAGGCTGGAATGACCCAGGTAGCTGCATGGCTGAATGATAACTTGTTGACGTTTAACACAGCCAAAACAAATTATATCTGCTTCAGCATAACCAATCGGTCCCAGCCTAGTAAAGAACTAAATATAAGAGTACATACCTGTGATGGTTCGAATAACTGTTTATGCCCAACATTAAAAAAGGTATCACAAACTAAATATCTTGGCGTTATAGTTGACCAAAAACTCACCTGGTACCCACACATTGAATAGGTTAATACTAGAATTAGAAAACTGAGCTGGATTTTTAAAACGTTATGGCATATTGTTCCCAGGAATATACCTACTAACTCGAATACCCCCAGACGCCTCCTAAACGAAATATCCATAGCTTTGGTGCAATCTGTCTTGACGTACTGCATCCCCATTTGGGGAGGAGCAGCCAAAACTAAATTTATTGACCTTGAGCGGGGTCAACGTGCTCTTATAAAATTGATGTATTTTAAGAACAGTCAATTTCCCACTCTAAGCCTTTACCAAATTAGCGACTCTCTGTGAGAAAACTATATATTATTAAAACTATCCTTAATAAACATAAATCCCTTCCTTATGACCCCAGACTAAATTTAAAAAGAAGAAAAGACCTAATAGCAGATGTTCCACAAACTAAAACTAAATTTGCTAGCATCCAATACAAAAAGCGCTCTGCTCAGCTTTACAACAGATGTAATAGAGTAACTTACATACACAGAAAAAAACAGCACGAATGCAAAAAAATACTAAATGAATGGATTAACCCTTTAATTCGCAACGTTGCACCGATGCAACTATCCAAACAAAAAAATATATTGCAAGAACCATCATTATTTTTTCTTATTTACATAAATTTTAATAATGGATATACTGCTGCCATCTATGAAAAAAATATTGAACCAACTCACGCGCATCATTACGTAGTTGTGACCAAAATGGCGTCGCGTCGACACTGCGCTCGTGGACGACCGGTGAGTTTTAATAAATATAAATAGTTTTTATGCATTTATTGACAACTATTACTTGAAATATTATTGTTTACTAGCTGTGCCCGCGACTTCGTCCGCGTGGAATAGTTATTTTGGGCATCATATTTATTTTTGCAAACAACCTCCTCAGCTTTATAAATTATAGCTGTTACCCACGACTTTGTCCGCATCAATTTCTGTTATTATTTTACGCAATTTAGTTTTTAAGTTTTTCAAAGAACATAATTATTTTAAAGTACTTCTGCGTAAATTATATTTTTAGTTTTATTTTCTTGTGGCAGAAGAACATATTGGTTTTCTCCGCAACCCGATCTTGACAACGCGACATATAGTTGGCCGTGTGAAAAGCAGTCTTGACGTAAATCGATTCCTACGTGTTTAAATGTTTGCCCCTGTGATTTATTAATTGTAACGGCGAAAGATAGCTTAACGGGAAATTGAATTCTTTTAAAATTAAAAGGTAAATCATTTGGAATCATTGGGATGCGAGGTATAAGCACTGTTTGACCAACTGCTGGACCAGTCAAAACTATTGCAACGATCACGTTATTGCGAAGAAATTTGATTTGAAGTCGGGTCCCGTTACATAAATTTGGTGGTTTAAGATTTCTAAGTAAAATTATTGGGGCACCTATTTTTAACTTGAGGGAATATGGGGGAAGGCGACTTGGGTTCAAAGAATTAAGAAACTCCTGTGGGTAATGGACCGCATCTTCTTGATCCATTACATTATCAATAGATGTGTAGGTAACTATGTCTCCTGGAAGTTTACTTAAAATTAGGTCGTTAATTTCGTCCACGCTACTGTTTCTCGCCGCCAATATTGCCCTTTGACACATCCATTGATGATCTTTATTTTCTATTTCGCTGCTTTCAGGGTAAACTTTCGATATCAAGTCCCGTCCGTCCATCCGTCGTCGTCGTGTCCCGTCTCCTATTAAAAGTAACTTTGAAGGAAAAGTTATACTACCTCCCCCCAAATGTGCTCTCATATTTGTAGTTAATTTTAAGATGTTAACAAACTTCCATAATGGGGAACTTTTAAGGCAAGACTTTACAATGTCTGCTCTAGTTCCCCTTACTATTACTGGTAAAGTTTGTCGAAAGTCCCCAGCAAACATAACAGTAATCCCACCCATGATTTTATCACAGCTTCTAATATCTCTAAGAGTCCTATCTAGAGCCTCTACATGAGCTCTATGGATCATGGTACATTCGTCCCAGATAATCAAACTGACATCTTGTAAAACTTTTCCCAAAGGGCCATTTTTACGTATAGAGCACACGCTATCTTTTTGTAAAGAAACAGTGAGGGGCAGTTTAAAAGTGGAATGAGCTGTGCGTCCACCTGCTAATAAAGTTGCAGCGATACCTGACGACGCTACTGCCAAAGCTAGCTTTCCCTGAGACCTTACTTTTGCTAATATAAGATTAGTAATAAAGGTCTTGCCGGTTCCACCGGGAGCATCCAAAAAAAATACTTTTCATCGGTTAGTGATTTATCGCAAATCTCATGAATTTTATCTTCAATTATGATTAGTCCATCATTGTATATATCATCATTATATGCTAATGTCATATCCTGATTCTCATTACGCATTCTGTTTAATATATCTTCACATAAAGCATTACGAAATTTATTCCATAACTCTAAGGGGTCAGATGGTTGGCAAAATATAAGGATGATGGTAAATAATTCTCTTAATTTTGTGGCTGGCTCGGACATGACAGCATCTGACATTGTATTTTGCCAATGTTCATCTCCCTCCAGTAAACCTAATTTCTTGCAAGCGCCTTGATAAGTTTGGCAAATAACACAATTCACGGTCCTTAGATGTTCAAATGACATTGGACCGCGAACATGTTGCAGTAACATTCTTAAATAAAAGCATTCAATTTGAGTTGGATGAATGTTGTAAACACGGCCTAAAGTTGTGTCTTTTTTTACACCGGGATATCCTTCAACATTTTTCCCACGTCTTCTTCTAGAAAATGAATTTCTTTGCCATACGTAATACTGGGGTACTTCGTGATATAAAAGGGTTTTTGCAAAATCGTCACTTTTGCAAAGATCAAAGAACGCTGTAAGTGTCGTTGATGAAGGATTATTAACGCGATCTTGAAGGTTTGCATTATTATAAAAATAAACTCTTTGTCCATTTTCCAAATGAACTGCTCAATGAACTACTGCCGGAAAACGTTCATGAATAGGAAATTGGAAAATTCGCCAGAGCGCTTCCGAGGAACTTATATAGCGACCATTTAGATATTTTTCTACTTCATCGTTATTACTTTGTAACGAAAATGTGGCTTGATCAGAACCTTTATGAATATACTTACAGATGTACTTAATAGCTTTGACCGATTGACAAAACTCTACGTTAATGTGTGCATTGAAAATTCGTGATAGCACTGGATTATAGGGAACAACCCACCGATTATCTACGCTCACTTCTGTACCTTTGACACGAATTATTGCTGTGTTTCCACCATTATCTGGAGACCTGCGCCTGTAGGTTGGGTAACCGTCATCCCCGGTTTGTGTTTTTCAGAAATAAAATGCCTAGGGTACTTTTTAGAACAAATGTTTTCTTTCATACATGGTGACGCAGGATTATGAAATCCGCAAGGACCATGTATCATATTTTTTATGACAATATTATGAAGAATTGGATCTTGTTGTTTGTCAGGTATTTCAGCCGATATTATTGCATCTATAGAATCTGGTTGTACTTTGTTAGCCAGCCACAATAAAATGTAGGCGTGAGGTAAACCTCTTTTTTGCCATTCTACGCTGTAAACAAAGGCTTTTGATGGTCCAAAAATATTTTTCTTCGTTAGTAGGTCTATCATTTTTTTGAGTTTTAAATGAAATACTCTAGAAACTAAATCATGTCTGTCGTAAGAATGTTGATCGGGTAATAACTCAATTTTTATTTCCGGTCATTCGGAGTTACATGTAAATGTAATGAAGAGATCTGGTCTTCCAAATTTCCTGACATATGTCATGGCATCTTGACTTTTTTCGTTCATGTATCTAGGGGATCCTGTAAATGACGATGGCAATATAACATGCTGGCCAATATTAGAAGCGTTTATATTCGCATCATTAACCACGGCATCTCTTAAATGAATGTACTCTTCTGCTCTCAATTTTTTTTTATTTCTTTTGATGAAGTCAAGCCTCTCAGAAATCATTTTTGCCGCCATATCAACACAATATTGGTTGAATAATCCTTTGAAATAATGTATGCTGTTAAAGTCATTTATTCTTACCATGAGTCTAAATGCATAGAACTGCATACATGATACAGTTTTAGATCTAGCAGCAGTATTCTGCTGTGGAATATTTATACAGTATCCGTCATTACCAAAGGGAAACAGTAAAGGATACTGAAGTGGGTCATAAGATCTATGAATTTCAGAAACTCGTTGAAGTCCACCATCTCTCGCAGTCAACACAATATCTCGGGGACCTTTGTCTTCATCTATCAAAAGAACAGCTACTTCATCTACTATTGGCGCATTATACCGACCTCGATGCTCGTTAGGAGGTTTCACATCAGCATGAATAATAAGTTTTAAGTCATTCGGTGGTCTATTTTCCAGATTGTATTTAAAACTTTGAATATACGTATTATGATCGTGAAGATATGTTTGGAGAACGTCGATAAGATCGATTTGCAAGCTTGGGTTTAAATTTGAGCGCAAGGATACCTGATCTGCATGGGAAACAAAATATATTTGCAAAAACTCGGGTTGTGCCCCTTCAGCTGGAAGTAAGTTACCGATCAAGTGATAAACTTGCCCTTGGACTTTAAAAGTGGGCATAAAGTTTCCCTCACGAATTTCTTTGGCACCAAATGAAGTCATCTGAAATAGTGTATTATATTGTCTTGAGTGATTTAAGAAATGCTTTGATGATGGATGTGAGCCTGACATCGGTTCTTTCATCGTTACTTTGCCGCCACTACAACACAGTCCAGGAGCTTCAGTCGCCCATTTTTTTGCTTGGCATAAGTTGCATATTTTATCCATTTTGCCAATATCAATATCATTTAGCTCAGTATAGTCAAGGGTACAATCATAAGCAAACGCAGCATTTAATAATTTAAGTTGCCTGCGAGTTCTATTTCTTGCTGATCGTACATTTTGCTGTGCTAATCGATGGGATCGTTCAGTGCTTGATTCCCGATCGCGGTTAGCCAAAGTTCGGGAATTCTGTGAGGCTAAACGTTGAGAACGTTCAGCGCTTGATTCCTGTAGTCGGTTCACCAAAGTTCGAGAACTCTGTGAAACTAAACGTTGAGAACGTTCAGCGCTTGATTCCCGCAGTCGGTTCACCAAAGTTCGAGAACTCTGTGAGGCTAAACGTTGAGAACGTTCAGCGCTTGATTCCCGTTCTCGGTTTATCAAAGTTCGGGAATTTTGTAAAGATAAACGTTGAGAACGTTCAGCACTTTGTTCCCGTTGTCGGTTTGCCGAAGTTCGGAAATTTTGTGAGGCTAGACGCTGCGAACGTTCAACGATCGATTCATTAGCACGGTTTTGTTCACTGATTGCTCGTTGAGTAGCCAACCTATGCATATTTTCATCCTCTGTTTCATTGCTGCGCAAAACTCGCAGCCGCTTTGCAGTAGCAGTCTGCCGAGAAAGCTGAGTTCTTTTTCTAGGCATTATAGTGACGAAGAAAGAACGTAGGAAATGAAAACTTAACCAAACCGTAACTCGTAATCAAGAAAAAAACAAACGTAAGGTTAATAATTAGGAATCTAATTATTTTTACCTGTATTTAATCGGATATAATATTATGTCAAAAGAATTACCGTATAACGAAAATAAGATAAACTAACTGTATGCTTAAACTAAAACCTAACCTAATAAGAATAATTATGTAGATGACACCTATTAATAATTGTGAAATTATTAGAACCAAAATATTATTCCTTAAAACAAAATATAATAGTATTGAAAAAGTATTATTACACGACGATATTATATCGCAAAAACAAATAACGCTGCATACAACCGTTCAGAAGGGAGCCGACCGCGCGTCTGAGCCGCGCGGCATGGTACCTCGTAGAGCTACACCCCCCCTCGGCGTCGCCCGCAAGCAACGCCTCTCCTCGCCCGCCGGCCAGGCGCAGCGTCAGGTTTTGCACATCATGCGGCGCGTGTGAATTTTATATCGGAGTTATTTTTAAATTGTAATATCTTCTAAGATGTTCATTGAAATTAAGTAATGTCAAAGACAATTTTGTTTACAATTAAATACTCTTAATCAACAACACATTTATTTGGATAAAGATTAATATTATTATGTTGATACAACTCTAACAAATAATTGGTAATAATGCATTAATTTCGACCAAATTTGATTACCATAAAAACGGTTCTAGTGAGTTAATCTTAAAAGATAGACATATACTGTCGCGGACATTTTTTTAGATCATTTCAAGAGGAATAATTCTTTCATACATATTTTTTTGGTATCTTGAACCGTTTTCGCAGCGCACGCAACGGAAGCCCTCAAATATGAATAATTTTCCCCGTTTTTTCCACATTTTTCATTGTTTCTTCGCTCCTGTTAGTTGCAGCGTGATGTTATATAGCCTAAAGCCTTCTTCGATAAATGGTCTATTCAACACAAAAATAATTTTTCAATTCAAGCCAGTAGTTCCTGAGGTTAGCGCGTTCAAACAAACAAACAAACAAACAAACAAAGTCTTCAGCTTTATAATATTAGTATAGATGAGTGTTTACAATTGTGTCATATAACGCCAATGTCAAATTCATATTCTACTATGAAATATAAGTACGCACAAGTATTTACTGACGTTGCACATTTGCGACACTGCGAAGCTTTAGCATAAGTACTTTTAATTTCGTACGTTGCACGGGTGCCACGTCGCGCTTTTACTAACACTGAATAATTATTATTTTCTTTGTATGGGTTTTGTGTTTTTTTTTACATTTATGGGAGTTGACGGTATTATGTTTTTATATTGACTGTTCTGAAAGTTTGCTAATGTACGAGTAAGCTAGATGACTAAATAATGAATGAATATCGCTATTACTAATATGGTCGTTTTTTACTAAAACTGGTGTTAACTTATGTTTGGTGTTGGTGATTGCTGCATGTTTGTTTTTTTGCTTATTACCAGGGAGGCTTAAAATGGCAGAGAGCAAGACAAATTTTAGCTTTGGTTCCACCAGAAGCGGCCTCGTCTACCGATAGCTCTTCATCTGAAGACGAAGTTATTATTCAAAACATCACCGAACGTCAAGACGATGTATCTTCTGACTTCAGCTCAGAACCAAGGTCCCTTCGTTCGTCTTTAGAAAACTTGGATCTTATTCTTGATAATCCAGTGCAAGAAGAAACCTTTTCGACATTATCTGATGAAGATACGGTTCCACTGACTCCAGTAATACGTAGTATTTTTCCTTCGGACACATCACCCAATCCGCTCCCAAATTTAAATTCAGTTTCGTCAATTTAATCACCACTTAATACTCCATTAAGCCAAAGAGTTCGCTCAAAAAGAAGTGCTAACTGTGAACCAAGAGTTGTAGCTAAAAGAGTAAAAAAGTACAAGAGACCTCTTCTTAGTTTCAAGGGGCAGCGTGGGAAATTCAAATATCCAGCAGAGTTTGATATGCCTGATCTTAGCACTAGTAGTACCGCAACAGAATCTCCGTTAGACTATTTTCTTAATTTTTTTTCTGAAGATATAATAGATTATATTACGGAGCACACCAATTTATATTCTGTGCAAAGCAAAGAAGGTAAATCTATAAACGTTACCAGAGATGATATGCGTGATTTTCTAGCTATCACAATTATGATGGGTATTGCAAGAATGCCGTCATATCGAGACTACTGGAGTAATGATTTTAGATACCCTCCTGTCGCTGATGTGATGAGTCTAAAAAAGTACGAGCTAATGAGAAAATATTTGCATTTCGTGGATAATTCGGATCTGAATAACGATCGTTATTTTAAGGTTCGGCCGATATTAGAAAAAGTAAGGACTAATTGTTTACGACTAGAAGAAGAAGGAAGATACAGCATAGATGAAATGATGGTTCCTTACAAAGGCACTAGAGCAGGAAATAGACGACAGTACTTGCCAAAAAAGCCCAAGAAATGGGGCTTTAAATTATTTGTAAGGGCTGGAGTTTCTGGCTTAGTGTATGATTTTCTTCCATATGGAGGTGACGATACTTTCAGATTTATTTCTTTTTCTGATTATGAAGACAGTCTCGGATAAGGAGCCAAAGTAGTTATAGCCCTCTGTAAAACGATTGTCAACAAGCCCGCTGTCGTTTATTTTGACAATTTCTTCACGTCATTAGAGTTGATACATTTACTTCGCGACGATTATGGCATTTTTAGTTTGGGTACCATCAAAGGGAATCGTCTCAGGGGTTGTGCAGATTTATTAGCTTCAGATAAAAAATTAGCTAAGAAAGGCAGAGGTTCCAGTCATCAAATTGTGTGCAATAGTAACAAAATTGCCATTGTCAAATGGTTGGACAACAAGGTAGTTACTTTAGCTAGCTCATTTGTGGATTCGCATCCCATGGTAAAAATAAAACGCTGGTCGAAGGAAACTAAAACTAAAGCAGATGTTGATTGTCCACAAATTGTGAAACAATATAATGCCCATATGGGTAGAGTGGACCTCGCTGATATGTTGATAGCTTTATATCGATCTACCTTCAAAACCAAACGTTGGTATATGGCAATCTTTTCACAAGTCATTGATATATCTGTGAACAACGCCTGGTTACTATATAGGAGAAACCTCTCACCAAATCAAAAACAAGGCATGACGCTGGAAAAGTTTCGATTCCAAATTTTTACGGAATTATTACAAAAAAATCGAGTGCAGGGTTGTGTGCAAGAGAAAGACATTCCTTTAAAGAAAAAAAATACTGCGCCTACTGTGTCTAGACCTACAGATGCTGTAAGATTTGATAAAATTGGCCATTTTCTAGTTTTTGTACAGCGAGGTAGGTGCAAATACTGCAAAACTGGGTATTCAAATATCCACTGTTCAAAATGTGAACAACGTTTGTGTTTAGTTCCCAAAAGAAACTGTTTCTTTAACTTTCATAATGTAGAATAAATATGTTTTTTAATATATTTTGTTTTTCATTTATATCTACATTTTATTCTGTAATGTGGGCACTGTTGTAAATATACAACACTGATTTCAACCTGTTCTTGTGTTTCGCAATGTAGCACATTTACAACATACTATATTTGGATATACATATATGTATACCAGATTTTTATTTTTAGTTTTTTGAGCACTTGTAAGATCTAAATAAACAATAAATGAAAAAATAAATAAAAATAAATGCAATATTTTTTTTGAGCTTTAAAGGGTTAAACCACTTAGTTATGAAGACACAGAGGCATTATTGTTATAAATTCACACCATCACTAGTCTTATGCTCAATGCCTTTCACTCATGTCATTCTCTCACCCACACACATCCCACACAGATTCACATACACAACACACATACATCCTGTACGGTGAACCCGCACATTTCATAACATTAATTAAGTAGGTTAAGCTACATCAGCGTTTGCATACGTGCGATCATTTTAGTGAACTGGCTAAGTAAAATAAATCAGTGATTTTACCACACTCAACACGGGCGGTTTAATTCTTTATCCCCGGGTATCCATCATCACAAGTGTACAGAACTATCATCGTACGCTTGAACAAAGTGTATAGATTATCGTCGTACATTTTTTTGGTCTTTCGAGCCGGATTTAGACCGGCTGGATTCAGTGATCACGCGTATCAATCAATCGGGTGTATAGATCAAGGTGTGTTGAAATCACAGCCACACACTTGATTATATTCGTTGAGTATTTCGCGACAGTTCCGAAAATATAGTTCAACTCAGGCAATTCAGTGGTGAATCGTTCCAAGAAAACATCGGTGGAGCTGAATCTACATCTGCACTGCACACGGCCTCGGCAGCCCACAGTTGGTATCGCAACTCGTCAGCGTTCAAGTAAGATCGTTCCTTATATTAAATCATAATGGCCGTTTCAGGCGCTCGCCAATCGGAAATATTATAAATATAAAAGGTCTCAATAGGATAAAGGTCAGCTTCGGTAAGGATCCGTTGTCGAAAAAAACTCCGGAATACATCCAAAAGAGAATAGAGTCGTTGGATAACCTCTGGGGAGAGTTCGAACAAAATCATTTGAAACTCTCCGAGTCTCCGGATAAGGAACCTCAATATTTCGCATCTAACTTATATCAACAGGGTAAGAGCCTCTACCAGTCTACTCGAAATTTACTAACTTCCTTTGGTTCAGATGAAAAGGGTACGCAGTCAAACCTTGAAGCCACTGAACTGTTGGCTCAACAGAGAACCAATTTTAGGTCTTTCAACAGGTTGATGAGGAGCATCAACGTAGACGAAATATCCGAAAAATGGGAACTTGAAGACGAGCTTAGGGCTATACAAGCCAAGTGGAACACTATCGATACGTTACATCTGCGAATCGACCACATACTTCAAGGTCGGTCGATCGACACAGCTTGGGAAATTCTAAATCACCGATATAATAATGCTCAAATTCTCTTTACAAATCAAATAGAGATACTTTTAAATCAGCCTTCTATCTCCAAACAAACAGCTTATGAGTTAAATCGGTTATATGATACCACCACGGAGTGCATCCACGCTATAATAAAATTCTTTATTTCAGACTATGGTGTCCATTTTGTTAGTAACAATGTTCTTATAGACTAGTGTTAGTAATACTTAAAACTAACCACAACAAAACATAATTATAAAAGAAAGAAAGGAAAGGAAAGGAAAGGAACTCATCAATCACTACTGCGCCATTCCATGACTAATGGCGCAGCAGTGACTGATGTAACCACAGTCCAGCCGACTAGCGATCATGCTAAGGATGCTATTGGCGCTGCCACGTACTCTACGCACCAAGGATGCGCACCTTTTACGCATCGTTGCGTAAAAGCAATCCACGCGATGTTCAGCAAACATCCCTGATGCACTACAGAATCGCCGCAGCCCCATCAGCACCCTGAACGCATTATTAAATTGAACTCGGAGGGCACTGTAAGACTTTTGAGTATAGTCGGCCCACAGGCAGCACGTATAGAATAATGTACAATAAGATCTAAAAAGTGTAATTTTGACTTCTGTCGAACAACGTGCAAACCTGCGAGCTATCATGTTCGCCCGCACTGCCAACGCCCTCCGTTCCCTCTCGATGTCATCATTGTCCCTGAGGTCAGAAGTCAGCATATGCCCTAAGTACTTAAATTTGGACACCCTATGCAAAGCAGTACCATTAAGCGTAATGCTGGGAAACACGTTGTCTGTACCGTTTCCTCTGGCCTCAAAGACCATGACTTCACTTTTGAGCGGATTATACTTCAATCCGTGTTGCTCGGCATATGCTTCACAGATGGTAAGCAGTTTCTTAATGCCACAAACCGATGCACTCAGCAGCACCATGTCATCAGCATAGCTTATGTTGTTTACATTAATACCGTCTATGTGACAACCTACTCGGGTGCTACTGAGTGCCACAATCAGATCGTTCATATACAGGTTGAAAAGGGTTGGCGAGGACAACCCCCCTTGCCTCACCCCGCATTCCAACCTGTACGAATGCGACATGGTTCCCGACCATCGCACGCCATTAACCTGGTTTCCGTACCAGTACTTGCAGATGTTGACGAGTTCTACTGGTAGATTGGTGTTTTCTAACTTTTCCCACAGAATATCATAGGAAACCAGGTCTATACACAACCTTGGTGTCAACACAAATACATGGGATCCATTGATAGTTCATCTTCTCAGTAAGAAACTAGACCAGGAGACTTACTGTGATTACAAAGAGTCGCGTACAGCACCCAGGGAGCTCCCATCCTTGACAGAATTTATGACGTTCCTCGAAAACAAGTTCACAGCCCTAGAACCCTTACACCGAAGAGAGAGAGAAACAACGAAGTCTGCCTTTAAACGGGAGTCTGGTCAACAGCGTGACAAACCTGCAAATCATGGGAATCAGTACAAAAAACAGTATCAAGTCGTCGCCACTCAAGGGCCAGACTGTCCGATTTGCAATAAACGTCACTCTATATTTCGTTACAGGAAATTTATTAAAATGACCCCGGGTGATAAATTGACCTTGGTAAGAGAGAATCAATATTGCAAGAATTGCCTTAATTATCATCCAGACACCGAGTGCAATAGCACAAGACGTTGCAAAAAGTGTAACAGTGAGCACAACTGTTTACTGCATGATGCGTGTGTACCTCATCAACAAACCGCAGCGATGACGAGCGCTATAGTGCAGCCATCACCGGCACAGCATAATGTCAATCACGTCGCAGCTGATAATGAAGAAATACTGTTAACCACGTTATCGTTAACTGTATTATCTGAAAATGGTACATATGTCACATTACGGGCGCTTCTAGATCAAGGGTCCCAAATTTCATTGATATCAGAAAATGCGACGCAAATACTAGGCTTGCAACGTCGACCATATCATACCTCCATTTCAGGAGTAGGTCCAGTCTCCAAACAAAGCAAAGGAATAGCAACACTAGACTGCAAGTCCATCTACGGATCAAAGGTCATAAGCAGCCTACCGAACTCACCATTCCGCAAACAGCCCTGGTCTCACTTGCAACATCTTCAGTTAGCAGACCCAGAGTACAACGTATCAAAACCTATCGATCTTCTTCTGGATGCCAGTGTATATTCGGAAATTATATTAAGCGGTCTTATCAAGGGGTCAGCGCAGGCCCCAATAGCTCAACAAACCAAAATGGGTTGGATTTTGTCAGGAAATGTCAAAACGTTCAACTGCCATGTCGCCATAAATAACATTGAAGAAATAGCCAAGTTTTGGGAGTTGGAGGATATTCACGACTCATCATCATCAAACGTGTGACTAGTGGTGATCAATTTTGTGAAGATTTCTACAAAACCACCACGAGACGCTTAAATAATGGCATGTATGAAGTTATACTGATAAAGATAGTTATATAGATACCCATGATGCCAGGCTTTGAGCAGCAACTCGGATCATCAAAGTTTAAGGCTATAGCGCAATTTAGACAATTAGAGACAAAAATTTAAAAAAATGCATCATTTTCAAGTCAATACAAGCAATTTATGAACGAATACCAAGAATTAGGTCACATGCGGCAAGTCAAAAGTACAACCGATCAAGCGTACTACTTGCCACATCACGGTGTATGGAAACTTGATTCCACAACAACGAAGTTAAGAGTAGTTTTTAATGCCTCATCCAAGACTACATCGGGTAACAGCCTGAACGACTTAATGTACTATCGGCCAAAGTTACGCATGCTCACTTAAGAAAATATTTCTGCGGAAGCGCAGCTAGTGTCAAACCACACCCCTTTCTGGTTTCGCCGAATTAGAGACAATATGCATTTGTGTGAGTACAGCCCGTGTAACAAAAAATGACAACAAACATTAAGCCTATGGCATTAAGTCCGCCTCTGTACATTTCTGTGCTTGAAGTATTAAATAAATAAATAAATAAATAAACATTAGCCAGTGCCAATTTGCAACTCGCTAATGGCTGCCGCTTCCCGCTCCTCGCTCGCCATTTCATTTTACGACCTGCTTATTTCTATCGGATTGTTTGCATATAGTAGAGTAGCCTTCATTTTTTTTCAATCCTTTCACTCTCATTGGTGCCAACGCGCATTTTTTTCGATATCGCGCCTGGCTTGTTGAAAATATTTCTGTAATATTTCAAAAATTAAGCTGTATTTCCTTTTGAAAATTATATATTGGTTTTATTACTTGAAAAGCTTCCGAATTTTAAAGTGGCGTAAGAACTGAAGCATTATTGTATTTTTCAACAAACTCTTGTCTTATGCAATGCCGGCAACGCGTTGATTATAGTATAAATTAACGAAAAGTAAAGTGTGGGTATTATTAAACTCCAGCTTTACGTGCTGAAAATTTTGGATCTGTGCTCTGTCCAGCCGTTTATGAACCACCTAATGGTAAGCACATCCTGCACGACATGCCTCGAACATTTTTATCGGAAAGATACGTTGTTCGTGAAAACTCGTTACAATTACGATCAAATCTAAGGTGTGACAAATAAATGGATAAAACGAATATTACAACTATTAAAAATATTAAACCGAATACAAGGAACAACTGCAAAACATTCGAGATAGGTAATATAAGGTAATAAAATAATATAACTTAAAATATTTTGTATTACAGATATTCTGTAGTTGCAAGAGTTGCGCTACCAATAAACAAAAAGCTCTGACTTTTTCTATTAGTACAATTCGTTTTGTGGCATTTAATTATTTTTAAAGTATAATATTTGTTGATTTACAAATTAAAATTACCCTTTTGCCTATTTAATGAGTTCCATTTTTAGGAAATTACATAATAATGCAAGATGTAAAACGCTTTTATTGCAAACATTGTTTTATGAGATAACATGAAAAAATAATGAATTGTGAGTCATACAATACGTTATTTAAAAAAAAAAAATCGGATAATTAATTTCTGAAAAGAATTATTTGGCAAACTTTTTGTTGAATAATAATGAAATGACAAATCATGTTTTTGTCAATCGTTGCTTGTCAAGTGAAACTTTGGGTTAAAATTTAGTATCGTTCGGCAGGAGGAGGGGGGAGAGGGGGGTGGGGGGCGGTGGGACGGGTGCCCATCCCTTGTCATCACTCCCATGAAAAGGTAACGCACCGTTCTTGAGAGAAAGAAATTATTGTAACCTAACCTCAAAACACATTAAAGTTGCTTCTGCAAATGTTCCCGCCCTGCACTGCCAGCTATGATACTAAGACGTGGTTTAAAAAAAATAACCACCTTCACCTTCTAACCTAACCTGTCCGAGTCGGGGTGCCCCAAGTCCCGAGCTCGCTTCGCTCACTCTTGCATCCTTAATTCCGGATCAGCCCCAGAAGGAATTTCAAGGCTTAAAAAAATATAAAAATCTGGGGCGTATCCGGAATCGAAATTATGTCATATAATGAAATGCGCCTATAAAGTATCCAAATCATTCAATATACGTATTTTATTCCTAATGACTGTGAAGCAAAACCTTTTAGTATGTTGACATTACGTAAAACGAAACGTTCAAAAGACAAAATGTCAAAAATGAGAAATAATTGCAATTTTTTTACGATTTTGTTTTATTTTTTTCACGTAAACCATTTTATCTCCGCAACTTAAGGGCCTATATGTCGTCAAATTGCTTAGCAAGATTCGCCGTTATGTCGAAACTACTGCAGCATTAATTTTGAAATAAATATATGTTAAAGTTGAGGATTAATGTTAGCGACTATGTTAGCCGATTTCATAAAATTTTGTGTATAGAAAAAAAAACAAAGTTACCTCCAAACCGAACAATTAACTTCTGCTATTCAAAAAATACTTCAAATAAGATCATGAAACTTGGCACACTAACTGAATTAATTATAAAGCAGCGACGATGTTTTTTATTTTTTTAAATTTATCATTATTTTCGCCGTAAAAAGCAATTACCTAAACTTTTGCCAATTTATTGCCGCCTCCGTCTCGCTGGCACTCAGTCCGCGAGTAATATGGTGCGAGCGAGATAAAAACCTGAGGTTGGGTGGGCTCTTAAAACATTGCTTGGAGCTGTGGGCTTGGAGGCTTCTAATAACATGATGTAATAAAATATAATATACTTTCTGTAATAAAATATAATTTTACTCCCAACTCGATGGGTTTTCGCTTTATAACTGATTTGAAGTTAGAAACAATTTTTATTAATAACTCGAAAAATATGCATTACCTTTTAATAAGAGTGGTAGCGTTATAATCGTGGACCCAACCTCTACCAACTTTAGCCCAGTATTTAGTGTCATGATTTGTACTAGAACCTTGCAAATCTTCAACAAAGGAAGCCGCTTGGCACAGGCATACCTAGTGGTCATCTGAGCTGATTTAGCCCTGTACCCACGTGGTACCACCCTGCAGGTAGGTGGGGGAGGGGGGGGAAAAACCCATCTACCGTGCTGCACTCTTACGTCGATATCTGCAAAAGTTTAGCAAATAGGTCGTGTTTGGTATCGTTTTCGTATAATTCAAGGACGAGGAATTCATTTCTGGAACAACATTTTCACCCGTTCATAGAAAGAAAAAAAGTTCGGCGCAAAAATAGAAAAATAAGAAGAAAAAAAAACTACAAAATCTGTGCCTACAATTAAACCACGAGGTTATACTATATATAAAAAATATGTGTAAATAGCCCCGTTTGTCTAGAATATATAAAAATAAACTTTTTTAATAGATTGAACTTATAGAAGCGTAAAAAAAATCATTTGCGTCGCGCGGCGGAGCGGAGCTGCGATAGTAGCAGTGCGTATTTTGGGTAGGATTTGGCACTTATTCATTGATAATGACATTGATTAATATAGGTGCTTCTATATCTAGATGTAGTACATATTATTAAAGAAATATCTAGTGATAATTCATTATATTAAAACAAAAATATTATAAACTAGCTGCTGCCCGCGGCTTCGCCCGCGTGAGTGTCGGAAATTACCAGATTAAATTACAGGGTTTTAAGTATAAATATTGAGTTTCGAGTTAATCGGACAGCGCGTTAAAATTCTTCCATACAAACACTGACACCCCCCAACCTAGGGGGGTAATTTAGAAAAACAAAAAACTACAAACTTTATAATTTATTTAGATAACTATTCGTGCGAAGTTTCATGTTTATTACCTCAAGGAATAAGATTTTTCATACAAACTTTCATCCCTTATTTTACCCCCTTAGGGGTTGAATTTCGAAAAATCCTGATACACGTTATTCTTCATTTTTGGGTTTAAGTATAAATATTGAGTTTCGAGTTAATCGGACAGCGCGTTAAAATTCTTCCATACAAACTTTGACACCCCCCAACCGTATGATAGGATACTTTTCCGGGATAAAAAGTACCCAGTGTGGTGCCCAGGATATTAAAGAATAATTATACCAAGTTTCATCGTAATCGAACCGGTAGTTTTTGCGTGATGCCTGAACAAACAGACAGACAGACAGACAGACAGACAGACAAAAAAAATTGTAATCAAATTTTTGGGTTCGGTGTCGGTCTAGTAACACCCCCTGCCATTAATTTTTTTGATATTTTCAATGTACAGAATTTTCACTTCTACAGATTTATTATAAGTATAAATATAGATAGTCACTGAGATAACCGAAATTCCAATTTATTTTGAACATGTGAGCTAAAATTGTTATTCCCAAAGAGAGTTTTGTTTAGTAAAAATAATAATGAAGTAAAGAATAATCGTATAATTTTATTAAATAAGTATATAAAACAAATAACAAAATTTATTAACGTGGCTGCTGGTGGTAAGGCGGTTTACATTGACTCCCATATGCCATTATTTTTGGCACAACCCCAATCAGCAGGACACGGCTGGTCTTGTACGTGGTTTCACAGAGCGTGTTTGGTTGGTGGTAAATTCTCCAGCCGTCACATAATAATCAATAATCACTTCAAATCACAAAAGCCTACCTAACCTACTTGTCATACAAAGCAATGAGAAATCTTTCTAATATTGGCAAAGCCTGCTCTACATTTCCTTCTTTAGCATATTTAAATCCCTCCATTGCAGTTGGATAAGCGCCCCAACCTTCGAAAACGCTGTTTTTCTTTTACCAGCAAAAGAAGAAACAGTGTCACTAGCAGAACTACCCGGAAATGGCGTTGAAGAGTGGCAATACTTCTGCCTTTTCGTCCTAAAAGAAAATTCATTCATAATACCTGAATTACTTTAGATTTTAAAGTGGACTTATTCTCAAAAACGAGACTAGAGAGAAAAATTGCACAGGACAAAACTCGTGTCACCATACAATATTAAAATTTCGAAAGGTTGGGCAAACGGGATAATTAATAATTCAATATATAGAGGATTGTTTCATTTCCTGGCTCTCCAGTGCTAAGCTACAGAATTTACAGCTGGCAAGGAATTTTATGTGACAGACCGCAGACGGACCGTAAGTTCTCAGCAACAGCGGCAAAGATAAACAAGCACTGGAAGCATGTGACCATCAGGAAGTAGACACGCGCATAATGATCCACATTGGTGATGCTGCAGGCCAAGGATACACATGGTGGGTACAGTGGATACTGATGTTGTTGTCCTTGATTGAGCAACTGAGGGTTCATATTGACACAGGAAAAAATCACTAGTTTCTCCCTTGCTATGCTATTGCAGCTTCGTTAGGTAACTCAAATAAATATAGTAGGTATATTTACACTAATATAAGTAATTCATAGGCACATACCAATTAACTGGATTTTAGGACAAGAAAAGGCAGAAGTAGTGCCACTCTTCCACGCCATTCCCGCATAGTTCTGCTAGTGATATTGTTTATTTTTTAAGGGAATAAAAAGCGCTTGCGAAGGTCGAGGCGCATATGCAACCGCAATGGAGGGATGTTACCCAACTATCCTGATCTTATCCAACTGCAAATATTCTAAAGAAGGAAATGTAGAGCAGGCTTTGCCAATATTAAAAAGATTTGTCATTCAAGTAACTAAAGTGGTGGTTGGCTTTTGTGATTTAAGTAATTGTTGGAATGTATGTCGTCTTAATTTGTTTTATTTTAGATCGTGCACATGCACTGATATAGACCAGTAAGATGGCTGGAGAATTTACCACCAACGAAAGACGGTGCGGAACTATATTTTGCGAGCGATTTATCAGGGGTAAACTTTTAGATCCAGTACCTACAAGACCGGCCATGTCCTGCTGACTTGGGTTGGGCCAAAAATAATGGCATATGGGAGCCAGTGTGGACCACCCATCGCCAGCAGCCGCTGCTTGCATGGAATTAATGAGATTTAGATGCAAATTAAAAGATGCAATTGTTTGAAAACAGAAATAAGGTGCACCGAACTGCGTGCCTGCACCGGGAACTGTTAATAAAATTTGTTATTTTTATGTTACACTTATTTAATAAAATTATACTATTATTCTTTACTTCATTATTATTTTTACTAATAAAAACTATATTTTAAAGTAACATTATGGGAATAACAATTTGAGCTCATATGTTTTAAATAAGCTGGAATTTCGGTTATCTCAGTGACTATTTATAATATTTTTGTTTTAATATAATGAATTATCACTAGATATTTCTTTAATAATATGTACTACATCTAGATATAGAAGCACCTATATTAATCCATGTCATTATTAATTAATAAGTGCCAAATCCTACCCAAAATACGCACTTCTCCTATCGCAGCTCCGCTCCGCCGCGCGACGCAAATGATTTTTTTTACTGCATTTATAAGTTTATGTATTTTTTTTATATAGTATAACGTCTTGGTTTAATTGTAGGCACAGATTTTGTAGTTTTTTTTTTTCTTATTTTTTTATTTTTGCTCCGAACTCTTTTTTTTTCTATGAACGAGTGAAAATGTTGTTCCAGAAATGAATTCCTCGTCCTTGAATTATACGAAAACGATACCAAACACGACCTATTTGCTAAACTTTTGCAGATATCGACGTAAGAATGCAGCACGGTAGATGGGTTTTTCCCCCCCCCTCCCCCACCTACCTGCAGGGTGGTACCACGTGGGTACAGGGCTAAATCAGCTCAGATGACCACTAGGTATGCCTGTGCCAAGCGGCTTTCTTTGTTGAAGATTTGCAAGGTTGATGACACTAAATACTGGGCTGACAACTTTTACCTCCTTACAACTGCCAAACGATACTCGATCCAACCCAATTAATTGCACAAGTATCAAAAAAAAAAAGTCTATAAAAACATTTTATACCTTTACGCAGTGCCGGTCAACGCGCCTAGCTTGTTCGCTGCATTTTGTATGGCAGCATCGCCTAAGACATCGTGTAAATTGGGGAGGCAGAGATAGTTTAAATAAATAACTAAAAGACATAATTAGACAAAATAAAATTTTGTTAAACATTTCTTATTCCAAATAAATAAAAATGTTTGTTGACAGTTAATACTATTTTAACACTTTCAGCGGAGCACCTGGGTATTCAAATATTTGTTGCGCGGCGCACTATTTTCTCATCCTACTAATATTCCTACTAATATTCCTACTATCCTACTAATATTATAAATACGAAAGTTTGTGAGGATGGATGGATGGATGTATGGATGTTTGTTACTCTTTCACGCAAAAACTACTGAACGGATTTTGATGAAACTTTACAGTGATATAGCTTATACATCAGAATAACACATAGGCTACAATTTATAACGATTTTGTTTGATTTTGCCATAATATAACGATAAGTATGAAGTAAGTCGGAAAAATTTCTGCCCTCTGAGAGCTATCTTGGCGTGCGCTGCCTAAACCGTTAGAGTTATACGAAGATAATGTATCGTGGGATTGTTTGTCTGAAATAGTTCTAAATAAAAGTCCGCGACAGCATATATCTATCTTTTATGTGGAAGCCATTATAGCTAAAATACTGAGCCATAAATACATTTAAAATGGAGACTTTTTTTACATTGCACATTTTGGAGTATTTAGTTAATTCTTATCAAAATTAATAACTTCATCGCTTTCGGTATTTAATGTAGATAAACTTTGTCTTTTACACTAAGACATTTGAAAGAATAGTTTAAAAGTTACAACGATAAGAATGAAGCGGGGGTGAGCGGCGGGCCAGATAATGACGCGCCATGTTCTAATAACAATTTTTTGGTAGTATTTTAAGTAGAAATATATTATAGTAGTTTTTATTTTAATTAGATATAAGAAGTCTTTCTTTTTTTGTTAGTTTAAGAATAACGGTTAGTTTTAAAATTCAATCGTGAATGTCGGAAATTATCCCACAGGAACGTGTTACATGTCCTAAATCAACGGGGTAATTGCGTAACACACTTACAATAGCAATGGGTTTCATTTTGACAGTTCAACAAAATTAATTGCGTTATTTACGTTGTTGACAGATTTCTCGAACATAATAATTAATGAAGCAATGGATTAGCAATATCCATAAAATCATTCAGATTTTGATTGATAGTGTGTTACGCAATTGGTTTTTATTTTAATTACTTATATTATCCTACTAATATTATAAATGCGAAAGTTTGTGAGGATGAATGGATGTTTGTTACTCTTTCACGCAAAAACTACTGAACGGATTTTGATGAAACTTCACAGTAATACTGCAATTTATATTTTTTTGTTTTTATACTAGCTTCCCGCCCCGGTTTCGCACTGGTAGCACTAAGTGCTTATCTACGGTACACCTACCTATCCACCTACCGTACCCTACCTATCCACCTACGCTACCCTACCTATCTACTTATCTACCTACCCTACCTGCATACCTACCTCTTTACGACCTATTGTCATACCTACCAAATAAAAGTTTCGGAGGAGTGCGACCATAAGCACCGTGACACGACATTTTTATATTTATAGATTAGCCTACACTGTCCCATTGCTCAGCAAAGGCCTCCCCAAATACTTCCAAGCATCGTTCTCCAGGGCCTCCTCGATCCAACCCTTGCGATTTGCGTCTAGGTCGTCTCGCCTCCTCTTCCTGGGCCGGCCTCGGCGGCGCCGTCCATCCTCAGGCATCCACCGTGTGGAGACTGTTGCCCAGCGGTCGCTATGCATGCGGCTTACATGACCCGCCCAATCCCATTTTAGCTTGGCAGCCTTTTTGCCTACATCAAGAATCCCCGTTTTAGAGCGCAGCGTAGTGTTTCGATAATTGTCAGTTCGTTTTACGCCTAGAATGCTTCGCTCCATTGCTCTTTGGCAAACCCCAAGAAGAAACTTTTGCGACTCGGTAAGTGGCAGAATACACATATCGATGAGTGTTCGCTTCAAGGAGATCGGCAGATCGCCTTTCATTACCGTCTTCAGAGACCAGTACCTTTTCCAGGCATTTTCGATGCAGCGATAGAATTCCTTTTGTTACCGGTTTTCGAAAGGAACTAACTGGCCCAAGTAGATGTACTCATCGACATGTGTTTCCTGCCCATCTACCTCGAAACTACACTTAGTGCTGTTGGTTATGGTTTTTGTTTTAGACCGATTCATCGTGAGTCCAACCCTGAGGCTTGCCGTGCTTAGGTCTTGAAGCATAGTCTGTAGTTCCAGAGCTGTGGGGGCAAAAAAGTACTATGTCGTCGGCAAATCGGAGGTTTGTCAACCTCCTACTACCGACTTCAATGCCCTTGGTCATTCATGAGGCTGCCAGTGTCCTAAATATCTCCTCGGGAGTGCTCCTACTTACTAATATTATAAATGCGAAAGTTTGTGAGGATGGATGGATGGACGTTTGTTATTCTTTTACGCAAAAACTACTGAACGGATTTTGATGAAACTTTACAGTAATATACCCACTTAAAACTTATAATGACTTAATCTTACTGATATTATAAAGGTGACAGTTTGTATGTTTGTGTGTTTGGATGTTTGTTACTCAATTATACAAAAACGGCTAACGGATTTGGATGAAATTTGACACATTGATGATATATAACCTGGATAAAGTACCTACTTTTTTCCCCGGAAGTACTTTCCTGTAGGACAATTTCCGACCTCCACGCGGGCGAAGCCGCGGGCGAAAGCTAGTACAAAATAAAGGACGATTAGTGATGTTCTGCTTTTTATACAACCATAGATAATATGAAATGTGACACAACCGTTACTACACGTCGACGTTTATCCACGTTGTGTCATATGCAATCCACGTATAGTACATAAATAAAGCACAGCGACTAACGACGTTGACGTCCTTAACCGATGTGTCATATACTGTCCATACATATTAATAAATTGGGAAACAACGTCTAAACAAGTCGACGTTCTAAAACGTTGTGTCGTGTAAATATAAAGTGTTTATATAAATTGCGGAGCAACGTTTAACCACGTCGACGTACATAGATGTTGTGCCGTATACTATGAGATATATTTCGAAAAATTATAGAACAACTTCTTACCACGTCGGCGTTTATAAACGTTGTTTCTTATATTTTTAGCTATTTTACTATAAATTAAGGGAGAACATCTGATCACGTCAACGTTCATAAAAGTTGTGCTAGATACTGTTATTTCTGGAGTATGTAACAAAGAAAGCAAAGTCTGTTAACGTCGACAGATGTTTGAATTTAATTTGAGAAAAGACAATAAAACAGTTTTGTTCGCCGCTAGATATTTATTCAAATTTTGAAATAAAAACATCTGACTTCTGACTATAATCATACACTAGATATTGTACTTATAAACTCACTAACAATTGTTGGTCTCACAATTCTACAAAAAAAAAAAACTTCTAACAATATTTGCGACAGTTTGACTTCGCTAAAAGAACATAATCTTAATCACATTTGGTATTTATTCATAAATCAGCCTTATTTGTAATCCTTTTGACTAATAATATCTTCCTAGAAAAAGAAATAAGTTCTTTTCAATCTAACAATCAGTCTTTATTATCACGTTTGATAATCATAATCAGCCTTATCATCTCTTATGATTAATATAATGAAATGGGGGAGGCCTTTGCCAAGTAGTGGGACAATACAGAATGATAAAAAAAAATGTTTTGAATAAAAACATAACTAATCAAACATTTATAATTGACTATGCCACTCTTCAAAACAAGTAGCACGTAGTGCTGGCTTCTCTTCACATCCTTTGCATCGTATACTGGTTTCTTTTCTTATCTTCTTTTTGGTGCACATTTAGCACTTCATGTAACATGAAGTCTTCTTCGAGTTAGTTCGTACGGGAATCTTTTCCGGCCAGTGGCCAAAATTGTCACGGTTTTCAACATCTCTTGATGGCACAACGTCAGCCCTTTCTTTCAGTCGGTTATCGAATTTATTTCTCTTTATTAGTTTGTCGGGTTTTAGATTCAGCGGCAGCTGTATGAGTGTTTTTATTAAATCTTCTCTAAAGGTCAAAAAATTATATCTGTTGCTATTATTCTTGCAATACTTTTTGTATATAAAGAAGCTATTCCACACTGAGAGATCGAGTAAATGAAAGAATACTTTCTTGTACCACCTCAAAGTCTTACGGGGTGTGGAATAGTATGAAATCATTTGGTCTGCCCGATCGATTCCCGACATAAATTGATTGTATATTGTCACTTCCTGTGGTTTCATACGTTTTTCTCCACGTCTGTTAGTAATTTCTACAAGTTTGGGATGATTTGACGTATTTACCATAAGCACAGACCTTTTGTCTTGCCATTTGGATACATATACCTTATTTTTGCGTACCCAAATATGTTCATTTTTGTTTAATTTCTTTGTTGTTAATTCTTTTGGGTTGTCTTTTCTGTTAGTCCATAGGGTCCCTGTAGAATGAGTTTTTAAATCCAATAATTTTTGAGATAGCGTAACTGAGTTGTAATAGTTGTCCATGAATAAGTAATGCCCTTTTAGTAAATATGGTCTCATTAGTCTTATAACAATTTTTTCTGTCTTTTTTCCTGTTTCGTTTTCATCGTGATCATTTTTTCCTGCATACATAATCAAATTGAGAACATACCCATCAGATGTTGTCAATTCGTAAAATTTTATCCCATACCGAGCCTTTTTAGATTTTATATATTGTCGAAAAGACAGGCGTCCCCTAAAGAGTAACATTGATTCATCTAATGACAGTTATTTTGTAGGCTTGTAGCATTCACGAAAATTCTTCGAAACCGCATCTATAAATTTAATAATTTTTTCTTTTCCTGTAGCTCCTAACTGGGACAAATATAAACATCTCAAAATTTGTTCAAACCTACGCGCAGACAACGTATACTGAAAAATCGGATGAAAATATACAGGGTTATTTCTAAAACACCAACAACCTTGCAGGACTGTATTACTATCATCATAAACAACAACTTTTGTTCCATGACTTTTTACAAAACATAATACATTTACTAAAAACAAACCTTCAAGATTTCGTTGTCCTATCTTACACATTTCAACTCTGTATTTTGCTACCTACGCGCCTGCCGCGCTCTGTCCTCGTAGCTCTCGCGCGCACGCTGTAGCGCTCTGTCGTCGTAATACTTTTGAGTTAGTAACTCGCTACGCTACGATTCCCGTTTTTTTACGCAAAAGCCAAATGATACCTACAATCGGACTTCGACATGGAAATAACCTTGATATTTCACAGTACCTACGTCTAAACACCGTAATAAAAACAAACTACCAATGACTTCTCACATTTTCTGTAAAGCTACAACGGCAGATAAAAGTACCTATTTGTTTGTAGATAGACTGAATCCACTCTCCCTTCATACTTAACCAGGCTTAGGACTGGCTACATTAAAGAATAAAATAAAATAAAATCGCATGTAGGTACTTAAATTACCTACCTACGTAATATGACGAAAGTTACGTTAACAGGTTCCGGCGCGGCGATATTGTTGATTAAGGTCGCGTTTACAAATCTGACGTAATTAAGCAGTTTTCGGTACATTTTGCGAACAAACGTGAACAAATCAAACATAACTAACAATTACCTTAAAGGGTGCAATTGAACTCTTTGGCATTATTTTAAACTTATTTTTGCGAGTGAAGGAGCGGGGCAAAGATTGTTCGGGGTGGCCGGCGTCCCTTTGAGCCTACTGTTATTGCTACTTGTAAGGAAATGCCACGTACACGTGCCGGCCAGCCGCAATGACTAGTTATTACTAATAACTAATCATTGCGGCTGGCCGGCACGCGGAACGAAAAGTAAACAATCATCAAACAATACTTTAAATAAAGTATTGTTTGATGATTGTTTACTTTTCCATCCGCCGCATTTTGAGGTGATTATGTCTGCTTCCTTGGAATATTGCAATATTCCAAGGAAGCAGACATAATCACCTCAAAATGGTAGTAAAAATAACAATAAAAAATATTACAAATAGCCTCAGAAAAAAATAAGTTTCCGTTTAACTTTTTCTCATATTTTGCCATAAGACATGAACCTTAACGGGTGGCATTAGGGTTTATTTTATTTGGTCGCCGTCTAGATTTGTTCCACAGAAAATGTTTAATGAAATGTTAGTCCGCACGTCAAAGTTTATTTCCTCCTAATTCCCGCACAGGTATCCGTGCGTATGTGTGTGTTAAAGCCGTTTCAATGTAGTGTTGCGATTCGATACAAATCATATTTTGTAAACGCGTCCTTAAAATAACCTATTGTAAACACATTTGGTGCGAGTAACAATGTCGGCACAAAACTGGGTACAATACCTATTTTTATTTTTTAATGCAGGCGTATTTAAAAAGTGGAATCAGCATATTTACAACAATTGGATGAATAAGTATTAAAATCAGTATTTACAAATCATTACCTCTCAAGTTCAAGTCTCGTGGATGTCGGTGAGTATCGCGCACATAGCGTTCAAAATAATCACCTTCACAACCAACACAAAGTCCACACCTAAATAGTAACTGTTCATTCACTCGCGAAAGCACAGCAGAGTTGGTTTTTATTTGATTAAACGCCCAATTAATCTTTTCAATCAAAATGTCGCGGCTTGTGATTACGGGACCCGTGTACACCAATGTCTTTACGTGTCCCCACAAATAAAAGTCTAAAGGCGTAATATCTGGCGATCTAGGCGGCCAAGCACGAGGTCCGCCACGTCCTATCCATCGACCAGGATATTTACCGTTTAATAAGTCTCTGACTTGGCGAGCATAATGCGCCGGCGCCCCGTCTTGTTGGAAGTACATACCACTTAAATCGGCGCGTGGTATATCTTCTTCTAGTTCCGGTAGCGTTTCGGTAAGAAATTGTTCGTAACTTTCACCGTTCAGTCTATCCAAAAAGATAGGGCCCAGTAATGTGGAATTCACAATTCCCGCCCACACATTCACACTAAACCTGTGTTGGTAATTATGTGGTCTGGGTTCGTGCGGGTTTTCATAACACCATAGATGGTCATTTCGTGTATTAAATAAACCAGCTCTGCCAAATGTAGCCTCGTCAGTCCATAAAATTGTAGGCCGTTCAGCTAAGTACCAGTTGCAAAAAGCGACTCGTGCTGGTTTGTCCGGTTCAGTCAGCTCCTGCACACGATGAAGGTGGTAAGGATATTTTCCTTCAGCGTGAATGACACTCCACGCGAAGTATTGACTAACATTGAATCGCCGGGCTGCGTCGTTGGTACTTGCTGCTGGATTTGCTTCGAAGAATTCGACGATAGCTTCTTCTTCTCGTACTCTGTGCCTCGGTGGACGACCACTATCCCTGATGGGATTCCGGAATTGCCCGTGATCTCGTAACCGCTGTGTGGCGGCTAACATTGTTTCTCGGTTGGGTACACGTACGTTCGGGAATCGTATGGCGTATTGGCGACAGGCTTCCGAAACATTGTCATCACACCTAGCTAACATTCGCACCATTTCCGTGTACTCGACATTGGAATATTGATACGCCATCATGTAAAGATAATTACGTCCGCACTGCCGAATTTTACTACAAGGACACGTAATGACGCGACGACGCGAGCGCATCAAAGCGAACGACCGACTGAGGAGCGCCCGTAAATAGGTCAAGTTCAAAGCGCCCCCGCCGCCCTAACCCCGCTCCCTTCGCTATTGTACTGTCGCTTTCTTTTGCTTCGCATAGACTTCGTAACATTTTGAGCGTTCAATTTAAATATTTTTATTTTTGTATGAAAATCTGATGAAATAAAATATGATGAATTTTTAAAAGTCATAGAACAAAAGTTGTTGATTATGATGTTAGTAACATAGCCCTGAGAGGTTGCCGGTGTTTTACAAATAACCCTGTATAAGGGATCACTGTATGTAAAAAGTTTACTTCTTTTTGGAATGCTTACTTGTCCCATCAGAAGACATAATCCTAAAAACTTTAGGATTTCGTCGTGGTCTACGTCTTTATAACGGTAGCGTCGTGAATGTCTAGTGGTCGGTCTATTTGTGGAGCACAGTGCTCTTCCATAATTATTTGTGCTTGTAACTATGTAATCTACAATATGAGGAGGAAACATTTTGTTGAAGACGTCGATAACTGATGTATTTGCACCGATTTGAAACTGGACACCGACAGAACTGTCGTCAAATTCAAATTCTGGTATATCTGATGTAGAGTTTGTCCAATCTGCTACTGGAGACGGTGTTCGGTATCTTCGCTGCCGTCGCGCGGTGTTCGAAGTATTTCGAGCACGTCCGTGAGATGGGCCGGGTGTTGGGTTGTCCTCTATCGTAGCAGGTGGACTGAAGACAGGAGAAGGCAATGATGGCTCAGGAATTGTTGGGTTGCCGGGGTTGCTCTCTTCGTCTAGAAGCGGTGGGTCAGGATTTCCCGGGTTGCCTTCTATGTCTAGAAGCGGTGGGTCAGGATTTCCTAGGTTGCCTTCTATGTCTAGAAGCGGTAGGTCAGGATTTCCTGGGTTGTCTTCTATGTTTAGAAACGGGAGTGGCTCAGGATTTTCCGGGTTACCTTCTATGTCTAGAAGCGGTAATGGCTCAGGATTTCCCAGGTCGCCTTCTATGTCTAAAATCTGTGGTGGCTCGGGATTTCCAAATCTACCTTCTATGTCAAGACGGGGCAGCGGCTCGAGAATTACGGGGTTTCTCTCTATATCTAGTAGCGGCAGTGCGTTAGGCATTTCGAGGTTACCCTCTATATCTAGTAGTGGTGGCGGGTCACAACTTTCAGGTTCGATCTCTTGACGCGACTGTGGCTCAGGTGAGCTCATTGGTTCCGTATCACGATCAGCACTATTGGAATGCTCTGACATAGTTCTAGGCCGGTTTGAATTCCTAGTGTCAAAAATACTATCAGAACTTGCACTGTGATCTGAAGTCTCGGAACTGGACTGATCGGAATCTAAACGCTTATCCTTGATTCTTGCTCGTGGTCTTCCGTGAAATAGTAATTCATTACTTACTGAACTATCGCTCCCATCTGACCCTCCTGGCTCCGGGTCATAATCTGCATCAGATCCATGCTCACCATCGTCACTGAAAGGATCTGGAGTAGTTTCCCGTGACGCCGATGCCTCATCGAAAATCCTCATCGATCTCTGTTTACCTTGTTTTTTATCCATCTAAAACAATAAGTACCATTTATATCAATAAACTGGTAACGTACGATTTACATACCTACATAATATTACCTATATTTATCATAATAAAACCATGATTATACTTATTATTTTTACAAATATAGACGCAAACAATAAACATAAATAACTTTACGATAACTTTACGAACGAAAGACCTACACAAAATAGTAAATACTTACGATAATTCGAAGACGTAATTTCGTAAAACCACGGCCGCAGCACTGCAAAAGAACACTCTCCCGCTCACGGCGCACGGAACGACTGAAGTACGGGAGCGGGGGCATCAAGGGACGTATGACGACGTTGCGAATGTATGCGTAATTAGAATGTGTGCGAGTAGCCTTGTAAAGTGCACAAAAAAACTAACTTGGAAAGGCGCTAGCAGTCCCAAAATTTAAAGTGATACGGCGCAATGACGTAGCTTAAAGGAATTAGTATAAGCCTCAGCCGTTTATACACGTTCTTTTAAGAAAGACATATTTTTTACTGACGTGATTAAACGTTGTGTCAAATAGCGTTTATCAAATTTTTCGTATTATAACGTTGCTCCGCTCAAAGTGTTAATATAGCAATTACATTATTACATTTCCTAAACCGAACAGAAAATATGAGTACGCAATCACTTCTTGTCAACAATAATAATTCATAAAGAGCTCACGCTGGCAGTGTCCATTAAAAAAACATCTCACAAACAATTGAGAATAGCACGCGCCTGTGTGTGTCACACTTCTGTACATCATTATAATAATACGAACTTTTACGAACACTACTAAAATACGCTTCGTGCATCCTATTGGTCAAAATACATGCATTGGGCGATCGAGTCGTGAGCCGTGCTATGCGATTATAGCCTTAAAGGTGAGCATGCGGAACATTGGTCGATAGTACAGTGGGCGCAACTTACAACAAGACACTTATCATAAATTGGAGGCAATTTCAATATGTAATCACTACGGATATTGAAAAAAAATTCCGTCAGATACTCGTCAGAGAGCAAGATCAGCCACTACAAACGATCATTTGGAGAGATTCAATGGATGATCAATTGAATCAATACCAATTAACCACTGTAACGTACGGGACCAAGGCAGCTCCATTTTTGGCCATGCGGACCCTAAAACAACTCGCGGCAGATGACGCCGAGAAATATCCACTAGCAGCAGCAGCTGTACGGAACTCCTTCTACATGGATGATTTGCTGAGTGGACAGAATAACGCCGATCAAGCAAAAGAGCTACAAAGACAACTCATTAAAATGCTCTAGGGTGCTGGTATGAACCTGCGAAAATGGTCAAGTAACAAGCCAGAACTCCTGCAGAATTTAACAACCGACCAATTGAACAGTCCCTACGAATTTAAGTGTTTCGAATCCAGAAAGACTCTTGGATTAAAATGGAATCCATCATCCGATACATTCATGTTCCAAAGCCATGTAATCCCAAAGAGTAATGCAGTAATTACAAAGCGGCAATTATTGTCAGAAATATCAAAGCTATTCGATCCTCTTGGTTGGTTATCACCGCTAACAATCAGAGCGAAGCTACTGTTTCCACAAACGTGGTCCATTGAAACCAACTGGGATCAAGAACTACCTAAGAACATGCAAGAAAATTGGCATAAATTAAAAGATGAAATCAACTGCATCGACAAATTCCGCATACCAAGATTCTTAGGTAATACAGAAAAAACTTGTCAATTACATGCATTTTGCGATGCATCAGACAAAGCTTACGCTTGCGTTATTTACCTCGTCACCAAGAACAATAAGGCCGAGTACACATCGACAATTGTTGCTGCAAAAACAAAACTTGCACCGGTCGCAAAGAAAACATCGCTCCCTAGGCTGGAACTGTGCGGCGCGTTACTTCTATCCCAACTTGTAAAGAAGGTCATTGAGTCCTTACCAAATATAAGTATGACCCATCATGCATGGACAGATTCCATGATCGTTTTGGGCTGGCTACACGGAGATATATCCAGATGGAAGCCATTTGTAGCTAACAGAGTTCAGCAGATAACCAACATAGTCCCGGCAGAATTCTGGACTCATGTCAGTTCGGAAGAAAACGCAGCTGATTGTGCTACACGAGGCATAACATGTCAACAATTGTTAAAACAATATTTGTGGTGGGAAGGACCTGAATGGCTAAAAGGTTGCGACAGAAAAGAAGCAGTTAAGATCGTATACCAGTCCCCAACAATAGAAACAAAAGCGGTCAGTGTGAACACAGCTTTAGTGGAAAATAATGTTACGTTTATTACTGACTTACTGCAAAATCACAGTTCGTTGACACGAATTGTGCGGATTACTGGCTGGGTGTCACGTTTCATCAAGCGAATTCGCGACAAACAGATAGCAACACATGGTTTTCTGGAGTCATCAGAAATAAACAACGCTTACAATTTAATTATTAAAGAAGTGCAATCACAGGAATTTCAGCAAAAATTGCAACATATTAAGTGTAAACAACACGTGAGCTCGAAAAGCAAGATTTGCAGTCTAAGCCCATGGCTAGATGAAAATGGTTTACTAAGAGTAGGTGGACGTTTAAAACACGCCAGTATAAGTAAATCGGCAAAGCATCCCATCATCCTACCAAGCCACAGTAGATTTACTGATCTTGTCATTAGCCAGGCACACATAACAACTTTGCACGGTGGCCCCCGTCTAACACTTTCCTACATAAGGGATAAATACTGGATCATCAGTGGAATCAGGACGGTAAAACGCCAGTTAAGACTGTGTGTTAAGTGTCGCCGATTTAACAACGAAGTTCAACAACAAATTATGGCAGACTTACCACAAGCCAGAGTCACTCCGTCAAGGCCATTCACGCATACTGGTGTCGAGTTCACGGGTCACGTAGAGCTGAAAGTCAATAAAGGACGCGGGATCAAGACAACGAAAGGATACGTAGTAGTCTTTGTCTGCTTGGCCACGAAAGCGGTCCATCTGGAATTGGTTTCAGACCTGAGTACGGCCGCCTTTCTAGCAGCGTTTCGTCGATTCTGCTCCCGACGTGGATCACCAGGCCACATGTATAGCGACAATGGTACAAACTTTGTCGGCGCTAATCGCCTGATGAAAAAGGAGTACAAGGAGATTATCCAGAACATCAACCCGAACTTCTTTAACAAAATCAGTGAGCAAAACATCCAGTGGCACTTTAGTGCTCCAGCCTGGCCTAACGCTGGTGGACTTTGGGAGGCGGCGGTGAAGAGCCTCAAATACCATTTGATAAGGGTCATCGGCGACCAACGACTAACGTACGAAGAGTTTTCGACGTTACTTTGCCAAATCGAGGCTTGTCTGAATTCCAGACCTTTATGTCAACTCACAGAAAATTCAGACGACGATTGCCTTACTCCGGGACACTTCCTGACTGGGGCACCGATTGTATCTCGGCCTCTTACTGAACCGGAATCATCAACGTTAAAGGCGCGATGGCAACTCGTCCAAGCAACGACAAAGAATATCTGGCAACGGTGGTCATCCGAGTATCTGCAACAGCTACAAACCAGAACCAAGTGGCAACAGGCACGACGTAATCTTGAAGTCAACGACTTCGTCCTCATCCGTGAAGAGAATGTACCTCCGGGTAAATGGGCAATGGGACGAGTGCAGCTACTTCATCCTGGAAAGGACGGGTATGTGAGAGTAGTTACTGTCAAAACAAGCAATAACACCATACAGCGTCCAGTTAACAAGCTTGTATACTTGCCTGTAAATGAGGAGGTATCTCAACCTAAACCCATGAATCAGTGTGAGGATGCGTCTTCCACTCCATCATCCGATCAAGTTGAAAGCAAAAGGCGGCCTCCGCGACCACGAAAGCAAAAAACCTTGCAAGCATTTTTCATCAGTGTTTTACTAATGCTTTTCTTTGCATCTCCTACTCTACAACAGAAAGTGACAAGATACAACGTTACGCAAATTACCACAAACCAAGGACTTTACTTCGACAAGATGTCCAACCTCCAAGTTATCAAGGACGATTGGAAACTCGTCGTGTTTTATAACATGTCCACGTACTATCACGGAGTATCGAACATTAAAAACTATGTCAAGCACTTAAAACAAACCGCCGACGGCATGGGTTCGCAATACGACAGTGTCATTCTACAATTAGAGCACGAAGTAAAGGAACTTGAGCATTATCAAAAACTCCTTGAAAACCCAAACGCAAGAAGGCAAAAGCGTGGTTTAATCAACGGAGTAGGGTACCTGGCAAACACGTTGTTCGGAGTATTAGATGAAAACTTCGCTCAACAGTATAAGCAGGACATAGAAAAAATAAACAGTAATGAAAATCATCTTCAAAAGTTATTAAAGAATCAAACCTTGGTCTTGGAATCGGAATATAACATTCTGCTACGCAGTGAGGAGACTATGAACGAACAGTTCAAAATTATAAAACAACATCTTCAAAACGTCACTGACGAAATCAATAAGGTGCGCCTAGACAACAGGAATGGCATTTATGTAACATCATCCGCCCTAGCTGCGAGTATCATATTCTCCACCCTAATGCGAATCCAACACACACTTATCAACACCGTGACAGACATCAGCCACGGCCGCATCGATCCGTACCTTTTGACGCCCGAACAGCTGGGTCGTCAGATCAACATAATCTCCGGTCAACTGCAGGGAAATCTAATGATTCCGATCGAGTCATCAAACCTATCCGAACTGTACAAGATTATGAAGGCGTCCGCAACGCTGTATGAAGGCTATCTTATTATAGAGATAAAGATTCCACTTGTGAGCAACGATATCTTCGAGTTAGATAGAATCATACCTATCCCTCAGAAAAGGGGGTCGAATCACATTCGCACTGTCCCAAACTCACCATATATTGCTTACAATATACAAAAGGACCGCGCTCTTCTCTTATCAGATAGCGATCTGCAAGCATGCTTTCATATCATCAGTAACAATCGGCTAGTGTGCTCCATTGTCAAACCTGTTTACAATCTGAGAATAAAACAGTCGTTATGCGATATCCAGACAGTAAGTAATATGAGGAGCGCTTGTAACCGAGACGTGTCCACGTGCCACAATTATTGGGTCAACTTACACAATTTGAACTCCTGGCTTTACACCTGTTGTGAGTCATGCGAACTCCATATTTCCTGTATTGCTGACACAACAACGACCGTTATACGAGGCAGCGGTATTATTGACCTAGGTTATGGATGCACACTGAAATCAGATTCCTAGTATTCACACGCACAACAACTATTTACGCTATTTGAACATGCGGCCAAATATCGACGTCTCAGAGGTTTCTATATTGAACTCTCTAATAAATACAACCTTGCCCAATGATTTCGACGTACCGGAAAACCACACCCATATGTGGAATCAGCTTAGAGACCAAATAACAAATATAAAGGAACAATCTTCCACACAACTAAACGTCCACGACATCCACCATTATTCCGTCGTGTACGTAACCTTGGCCTTGGTTCTTGTCTTTGGCGGCATATGCATATACTTAATTATAAGAAGCAAGTGCCAAGCCACACCTGCGCCGCAGCAGTGTGAGATGTTGGAGGTACGTGTACCGGGGGGCGAGCGAGCCCCAGGGGCGGAGGCGCAAGCTGACCTCACAGGACCGAGATCTACTGAGTGCGAGCGTCAAACAGTGCCAGTGCCAGTGATTAGTGAGTTCAGTGATATCAGCCGAAAGTGTAAATAAAGGGACATCTTCTATGTTGAAATATTAACTACTAGCTGCTGCCCGCGGCTTCGCCCGCGTGAGTGTCGGAAATTACCCCATACATCCCCATGGGTTTTAAGTATAAATATTGAGTTTCGAGTTAATCGGACAGCGCGTTAAAATTCTTTCATACAAACACTGACACCCCCCCAACCCCCCTTTAGGGGGTAAAATTACCCCCTAAAGGGGGGTTGGGGGGTGTAAATAAATTATAAAGTTTGTAGTTTTTTGTTTTTCTAAATAGAAAAACAAAAAACTACAAACTTTATAATTTATTTAGATAACTATTCGTGCGAAGTTTCATGTTTATTACCTCAAGGAATAAGATTTTTCATACAAACTTTCATCCCTTATTTAACCCCCTTAGGGGTTGAATTTCGAAAAATCCTGATACATGTTATTCTTCATTTTTGGGTTTAAGTATAAATATTGAGTTTCGAGTTAATCGGACAGCGCGTTAAAATTCTTCCATACAAACTTTGACACCCCCCAACCGTAGGATAGGATACTTTTCCGGGATAAAAAGTACCCAGTGTGGTGCCCAGGATATTAAAGAATAATTATACCAAGTTTCATCGTAATCGAACCGGTAGTTTTTGCGTGATGCCTGAACAAACAGACAGACAGACAGACAGACAGACAGACAGACAGACAGACAGACAAAAAAATTTTTAATCAACTTTTTGGGTTCGGTGTCGGTCTAGTAACACCCCCTGCTATTTATTTTTTTGATATTTTCAATGTACAGAATTTTCACTTCTACAGATTTATTATAAGTATAGATATAGATAACAAAATCAGACAATTTAGTATTAGTTATACATACATAGTACTTACAGTAGATATTGTTGAAATCACCTTGTATCAGCTTTCAACGAATAATTGTATCATTTATTCTAAGTCATCATTTTTAATTGTATTTAGAAACACTAGGCTTCATCTAGGGTCAACATATTCCGTCGTCTACTTCTTTAGAGTTGGCAGTATGTACGGTGAACCCGCACATTTCATAACATTAATTAAGTAGGTTAAGCTACATCAGCGTTTGCATACGCGCGATCATTTTAATGAACTGGCTAAGTAAAATAAATCAGTGATTTTACCACACTCAACACGGGCGGTTTAATTCTTTATCCCCGGGTATCCATCATCACAAGTGTACAGAACTATCATCGTACGCTTGAACAAAGTGTATAGACTATCGTCGTACACATCCTATCACACACACAATCTCAGTCTTACACGCACCCTTTGCTTAGCTTTTAAATGCAACCCAGTATAGTTTTAAGTAGTTTTATTTGTTTCAAAATATTAAATTAGAAATAAACAAGTAATTATAAGTACGAGTAATGCATGGAAGAGCGGAATCTCCTAATACAGGCTTTATACGCTTAAAAGGAGGCTCCAATCACCACTGATGTTTTATGAAAACTTGTTGATTCCAATAAACCTTTTTTCATTTCATTTTTCATTTTTTTTCATACGTCCTAAGTTATTCCTAAGTGTGTTATATTGAAGAATATTAGTTAGTGAAATAAAGTTGCATAGATGAGAACTTAAATTATCAGTCGGTTGTGGAACTACATAGTTACATCCACTATGATCCAGCCAGTTAATGCCCGGTAAATTGTAATCGCCTGTTATATAGAATGTGTCAATACTAGTGTCATTAATTACATCCAGCAATTTATCCAAGTGTGATGTATACAAGTCGTCCGGAGAACGCGGCGGTATGTAGGATGCACTTATGATATGTCGCCTTGCAGGGCGCGATCCCGGCAGCTGCACCAAGACGTGTTCGATATTAGCATGTGAGGAGCGCGTCAAAGCGCGAGAAGACGGCTCGCGGACCGCGGTAGCGAGCGGACGTGCCTACGGAGCGAGCGCTCACTACAGCTGACTCACGCGCACGACTGTTAAGCCACCGTCATTTATAAATGTGCGGAACGAAATATTCCAAACGGACGCGAGTTACAAAGTGAACTTTTTATAGTTAATTGACTGTTAAGACACCGGGGGGTCTCGTAGCGTAAATGGAATCTATACCTTCACACAACGCTCTATAGTGTTGAGTTCAGGTATACAATAAAAATATATACGCCCATGTTAGGGATTTGAAAATATACCGTACCTCAACATTTTTCTGGTGTATACTTTCATGTAGGACACTCCATTTTGCTATACTGTAATGTATACCCTTTTCACCGCTTATAATTACGCTATCGAATACAGAGACAGACAAAGGGGACGTTTAAAAAAAAATTTTAAACAAACTCGTAGATAAAATTAACGTAAGTATCGTTCTTGTTTTTCATTTTGATCAGCTTTCAGTCTAAATTGCATGGAGTACAGTAAGCGGTCATAAGTGCATTATCACGCTTAGGATTGTATTGCTGTGAACGAGCGACAGGCCGAACCTATATCTGTGTGTGTAAGTGATGTATCAACACAGAATACACCTCAGAACTCTCACTGGCGTCGAATGAAACAAAAAGCATACCGTCACTTTTTCGCAGAGTACGTAATTACTCGTGACCTTGGTCGGTTCATACTAGTGCTAAAAATTCACATATTGGTATCAAGTTCCGATAGCTGGTAGCGTATCGAAGTGTATGGTGAAACACATAGGTCTGGGTTCAAATCACGAAACCAAACTTTTATTTTTCTTTTAAACAATCATCTTCATCTGTTCTTTTATTATTCAATAAATTAATAAACAAGATTATTAATTAATAACTAATTTTATTATTACTTATATTGTTATTGAAATAAGGGGTTAAGAATAAAAATGTTTAATAAGTGATTACAAAATGTTTATTCGTTATCATTTTATGAAGTTTAAATAAATAAATTTCTAGAATTAAAACAGTTTATTTTCCAATAAATAACAATTTATTGAGATAAAGTACCGTGAACCTTGACAATCAGGCTTAATATATTGTATCTTAATAATAAATAATAATGTCCTTTAATTACTTTTGTGTGTGGGTAATGTAACAAACCAACTCGCAAATCTACCCAAATCTACCCACGTAAATATAACAAATGCGGAATCGTTGTCACAATACAAATAAATTACTCAGTATTACTACTTTTATTTTACTACGAGTAAGTTTGAGACCTCACGTTCGTGTAACGAATAGTTAACAAATCGTATTTAATAGGACTTATTGAGGTTATAGCTTAAGTGTTCATTTTCATTACGAAAAGAAGATTGAAACTAAACCTCAAAATAATCCTTATTACGGATATGACACAATATAATTATAATTATTATTATTATTTTATTATAATTATTATAATATAAATTGTATAATATAATTATTATAATATAATTATTATAATATAAATTTTATAATATAATTATAATTATTTTAGATTTTAATTCATATATTGAAGCATTTATCTGTATCTGTTCCCCTTAAATTTTCCCATGTTTCTATACAATGCAACTTCAACTGCTCATCAGACCGCTCATTCCGTGCTTCCCATCGCTGTATCATCAAACCCCATAGGTGTTCTATAGGGTGGAGGTCAGGAGATCGTGCTGGCCGTGAAATAACTGTTATCTCCGGGTGTTTAACCACTCACGCACGTAAACATTGCACACAGTGGGTAACATGTAATGCAAACCTTCTGCGCGGACTGCACGGCGCACGGTTCGTAAAGACGTGTTGAATAATTCTCTCTAAAACAAAAAAGTTTAATAAGTAATTATTGTCAATAGAAATTTCACATAAATAATTAAAATGTTACTTTCATCGTTCAAAAATCTAAGTAAATAAATTTACTTTGAAATTATATATTTCTTCTTCTATTTAGACTTTATCCACAGATGAGACATTTAAAGATCAGTGGTTGTAACTAGACGAGCATTATTAAAGTTAACAAATGTTTTGAAATAAATAAGTAAGTTATTATAAAGTTAGCTATAGCTACAAAACCAAATCAGATCAGAAACAATTTCATTTACTTAAATTATGCAATAAATAAATAATATTAATAAGGTAAAAATAAAACGTTTCAAAAAACAATTACCAGGATCAGCAGTTATAATTTAATTAGATAAATGTTTGATAAAATAATTAAATCATATTACTCACACTCAGTCCGGTTTTATCAGATATTTGTGATAAATATTAAGTCCGCTTTTACGCAGCGCAATAATATTCGCTTTCATTTCTATATTTTTTGCTTGCATTTCAAAATGAACTTTAGACACCGCTAATATATTGAACACACGTCACTAACCCACAATAACAAGCATCGTTCTATTTATTCGCGGTGAATGAGTCGTAAGTTAACTGCGTTTGTCTACCTTAATTATCATTTAACTTTATTTAGGTTTTCGTGGGTATAATCATAAAGTTTTGGCGAGTTTAGTGAACACGACGAACATAACAAGGATATAGTCAATAGCGTGATTATTCGAGTGATTTTTAAAACATTAAAAAACTATCACCGCGCGTGAGATTTGAACCCACGACTCTCTACGCATGAACGCTTCAACCCAAATACGGTAACCACTAAGCTATCATGACATATGCGTAACCAGTTGAATTTATGAAATACTATAATTGCTAAACTAATGAGAGTGTGTGTGTGTCTATGACTTATTATAAGAAGGTCGTAAGTTAAACCGAAGCGTCAATCTATTGCTTTGAAAAATTGCTACTCCACTTATGACCGTTACTGTACTTTTCCCCCGACTCAAAATTCAAATTCTCGATAAAGGCTCGTACACAATGTTCAGTTGTAAAACCCTCTAAACTGGCTGTATCTATCATTTTACACACTTTTTACACTAATAGGAACACAAATTATATATTTATTACTATAAAATATACTTCGTACCCTACTTTGCACTTTACTTCCTGTTTTTGTATTAAGAATATTTGGAAGCACATAATAATTTAAACCGTACTGACTCACACGTGGCACAATCTAAACAAACAAAATGTTGCGTCAGCTAGCGGGTGACAAGGAACGAACTAATGAAATAGTAACGTGACAAAAGAATACCGTTGCAGTCGGGAATATTTTAAAATACCTACACGCGAAATCCTAAATCCGAAAGTATACCCAATGTCAACTCGGCCAGTGACGTCACAAATGTTAGGTAAAGGTACGCTTTAATGAATTAATTCTCGATTTCTGGATTTGAAAACATACCCGACGGCAACACGGTCTCTGACGTCATGAGCGTTGTGTGAAGGTATAGATTCCATATACGCGGTCTCGTAACCCCCGGAAACGTTAGAAATAGTGTTATAATTGTGTAAGTGAAATTATAGAATAAAAAACGGTGAAAAAAAATGTTTTCGGAGAACAATAATATAAGTTCGGTAAAAACCAGTGATATGGAGACGGACCCGCTTAATTCGGGATCGGACAGTGAAACAGTTAAGAACAAAGTGAAATCAGTAAAAGTAGATATATCTGACTTTAATAAAAACATAGTGCAGTGCTGGGAATGCGAAAGTACCTTCCAGATGGACACTCCCCTGTGGGGTATAAATCAAATGAACACTAAGAAGATTCAATGCAAAGTATGTATGAAATTTTTTCTTATCAAAGCTGCGCTTAAAATAGAGCCAAGTATGATAACGGCATACTAAAAATTGAGTCTGCAGTAACAATTTATACAGCAGCAGGCTTAGCCAAGTTGACAATCTACAATCGTTAACGCTATTAGAAAACTAATCAAATGTATAGGAATGACTTCATCTCAACGTTAAGTCACGTGGTCAGAACAAACGAATAGAAAATTCGTAGACAAGTTTACAACTTATCAAATCGTTCACAATCTTAGAATGAAATGTAATCGTTTCTACAACGTTGATCGCTACATCCCATAGATATGGTAGCCAAGTGACAGTTTTGACAAGCGCTAACGAAACGATGTCGAAGTTTTTAAACGCTAGCTAAGCGATCGCCGAGACCCAAGAGTAAACGATAAAAAATGGCGTCTTTATGATACAGCTGTGTTGAGATCGAGAAGTGTTTTGTTTATTTACCATAATTTTGAACTATATTTACCATTTAACATTTAAAATGCATACTTTAAATATGTTGTGGTGCGCTCATAATGAAGAAGTGTGGCTTAGGCGCCAAAGAAGAGATTTAAATCGTCAGTGCATGGAGACAGTACGCGAAATGCCGGAAACTTTATTTGTGCAGCAATTTCGGCTAAACAAGACTACTTTCCAAGCACTTTGTCAAGAACTCCGACAAAAAACTTCATTGAAAGGAACCAACGAGATTCCCCTAAAAGTTAAGGTAACTGCTTATGCCTTAGCTTTATGTTAATGCTTAGTATTAGCATTTTTGTTTATTTAGCTACTTTATCATTTCATTTTCTCTATTTTTGTGGTTTTGTAGGTGTTGTGCGCTCTTAGTTTCCTAGCCACAGGATCCTATCAGGGAATTGTTGGCGTCACTCAGCATCTTGCCCAACGCACAGCTAGTCGGTGCATCAGACAAGTTGTTGATGCTTTGAACCACCCTGCTGTCATGGCAAAATGGATTGTGTTTCCGAAAACACGACAAGACAGAGCATTTATAAAACAAGAGTGAGTATGGTACCTACTTAACAAGATTTAATAGTATTTGGTCGGTGGGTCGTCTTAGGGGCGGAGTTCAGTATTTAAATGATTAAATGCATGTAATGTAATATTAACAATTATTGTTTTAGGTTCCAAAGAAGATTTGGCCTGCCTGGTGTAATTGGGTGCACAGATTGTACCCACATAGCTTTGGTAAAGCCCAATGAAGAAGAGCATCTTTACTATAATAGAAAAGGGTATCATTCATTAAATGTTCAAATGGTAGATATTATATTTATTTATACTGTATGGCATTTTACAGGTAGATAAATCACTTCTTAATAATAGTTTTATTTTCAGATTTGTGATAGTAATCTAACTATTTTAAATGTGAATTCAAAGTTTGGTGGAGCTACACATGATTCACATATATGGTCTTCCAGTATAGTTGAATCATATATGCGTGAACTACATCAAAATAATGAACAAGTATGGCTATTAGGTAGGTATTTTAATTGTAAAAGAGAGAGAGGAGTTTTCCTGTTTTGTCTATAGAATCAAATTTTGCAGGTGACTCTGGATATCCACAACGCCCTTGGCTTATGATACCTATCCTCAATGCAGTTCAAGGTTCTATTGAAGACCGATACACACAAAAGCATGTGCAAGCCCGTAACTGCATTGAGCGCTGTTTTGGATTACTCAAAGCACGGTGGAGATGTTTACTTAGAGACAGGGTTCTTCACTACCATCCTCATGTAGCTAGCAATATTACAATGGCATGTTGTGTGTTACACAACATAGCTTTGAAAGCTGGCTTACCACCACCACAACCACTTCCTGCTGCACATGACGATGGTGATGATATAACCATGCAACATCCCACATCCACTGCGACTATGGGTAGCCAAAGTGAAATAATCCAAGGAAGAGCCATGCTGAGATGTTTATTGAATAGGTTACAGTAAGATTATTTTAAGCTTTAATAAGATTTATATTTAACATTTCCTTTTTAATTAAACTTTTTACAATATTTAATTTATCATATACACATTAATGATAGTATTTTGTAATTGTCCAGTTCATTTTATTTTCAATATAATGTACTTAGATATTAAATTATGAATAAACCAGCTTTATTATTACAAATAAGTTTATTATTGTTTTTATTAAAACACTGACATTCATAACAATTTTGGTGGTGACATGCACCGTAGGTAAGAGGGAAGGATTTTTCGGTTATCCAATACTTTGTATTTACAATTCACTCAATACTTACATTTGAGGTACTATTGTTATCAAATACTTTTCAAAAATGACTTACAGTAAATGTTCATAAATATTGGCTTCATTCTTATAAAATAGGTTTTGTTTAATACTAGAAAAATATCAATTATACTAATATAGGAAACAAAAATGACATACAATTTGTCCATATAAAATTTAGAGAAGGGAAAATAAAGTGCATAGTGCAAGTGTATAGCAAATTTTTTAAATATAAATTAATTGTTACTCTGATAATGTAGGCAACTTAAAATGTTCATAGCCCTCAGCTGAGACTACCGTCACTATATTTGACATTTTAAGGGATAATGTCTGTCGAAGGTAGTGATGATAGTCTCAACTGTGGTAAAATTTCTATTAAATTGTCCACAGTACCAGCCAAACGACTTAACATTACGTTTTGATTTTCCTCCATTTCAATTCTTCTCGCCTCCAACCGCAACCTTTCCATCTCCCTCTCGTGAAATTTTTTCTCCCGGTCTGCCTCTAATTGTAGCCGACGATGCTCTACAGCCACGAACTCGCTCGTGGCTCGTTCGAAGGGCGTTTGTATCCGGCGTGTGCATGTTCGAAGCAGCCCGCGGCGCCGCGGCGTGGATAGGGTTGGCGACGCTGCGGGCGACGGGCTTGCCCGATGCCGCCGTCGCTGCGGAGCTCCCCGTGACGCTGAAGTGGTAGGCGACGTCGCTGACGGCACCGGCGCAGACGCAGTGCCGGGCGGCGGTGTTAGCACTGGTGGTGGGGGATGGCGTAGGAGTTCTGCAGAGGGAGGTGGCAGTGAAGAACGGGCTGTAGATGCTGTTGTTTCTGAGAATAAATAACTACAGTCATATATGAAAATGTACTCAAATGCTAATGCATTTGAGTATGTAATGTTTTGGCTAAATAACTTTAGCCAAAAAATTGTATCTTTAAAAAATATTAAAAGGTACCTTGTATAGAATCAAAAGGAATAAAATCCAACATCATTTCTTCTGTGGCAGGGGACGGACAGACTGTAGGCACAGAATCTCTGCTCAGTCGTGGTAGAGAGTTTCTCTCTGATGGTGGGGCCTGAAAAATATGAAGAATTTAAATTAGAATTTACACTTGTTTATAAAAGAAAATATAGTAATAAGCAAAGACCACAAGCACAGAAAAAAACTAACATCAAAGCCTCTCTCCTCAATTCCAGCTTGACCAATGACAGCAGTCAAACCCATTATGCCCAATACTCTCTCTTCTGAAGCAGTGAGAGTTTGTCTGCTGCTTGGACCACCACCAGTACCAGAAGCCTCACAACGTATTGCCAAGGCTTTTTTCTTTGTTTTTGTTTTCCAGTCTGCCCACACCTGAACATATTTGTTTGTTAACTTTTGTCATGCATATTTTCATCAATCATTTTCTGGTCTATATAATAGGAAACCATAAAATAATAATTATGTTTACTGTGGTTTTTGTGAGAATCTAACTTTTTTCCATTTGTCCAATGGCTTTATTACTCCTCCACCAATGGAATAAGTAACTCTGCCAGTTCCTGCCACAGTCGGTCAGCTTTTATTCGGCCTTGAGGACCTGGCTGGGGCCGCGTTATATCACCATGGCTGGAACATAAGTTAAGACAATTTCAGAGAAACAAAGGGTCTATTGATTAAGTAAAGGGTCAAACAGAAATACTGCCTGGACAAAGAAAGATGAGTGAATAAAACCAGAGCGGTGAGAAGGACATCGTAGAAGACGATTGTTCGTGGAACGAAGATTTTTACTATGGGCAGAGCATAGGTATTGAACATGCGAAGTCAGGTAAGAAGGAGAAGTGGGTTTGTCAAGTATAGAGTACAACATAGACAGAGCCCGCAACTCTCTGCGCTGACGTATGGGTAACCACTTTAAAAGCAATCGATGCGCAGACACATGATCATACTTACGGAGATTGAAAACGAATCGAATGCAGTTATTTAGAAGGCGGTCAATTTTATTGAGGAGATCTGCATTCAGGTCATAGTAACACACATCACCATAGTCTATTATGGGAAAGATTAAGGACTGTACCAGCATTGCCTTTATGTGTGATGGGAGAAGGTTTTTCAACCGATAGAGCGACCGCAACGTTCCAGTGACTTTTTTACTTACAGTCGTGACTTGCTTTCGCCAGTCAAGACATGTGTCGACATGCATGCCAAGATCCTTAACATCTGGGCTAAACGGGATGACTGAGTTGTCAAACATTAAAGGTGGCACAGTTACGCTATTTAACTTCCTTATACTGTGGGGGCTCCCTACAATGATAGCCTGACACTTGGTAGGATTAACCGCCACCCCAAATCGATCAGACCAGTTTTTAACTACACCTAAATCCCGGTTTAGTTCCTCAATTGCATCGGATATGTCGTCCACACTTGAACGGCAGTAAAGCTGCAAGTCGTCGGCGTAAAGATGAAACGCAGTCCGAAGCTCGGTGGTAATGAGATTAATAAAAATGGAGAACAAAAGGGGAGATAATATACCGCCTTGAGGGACGCCAGCTGCAAGATTACACCAACCCGACGACGAGTCACCAGCACGAACAGACTGCTGACGCCCCTGAAGATAAGAGCAGAACCATTCCAATACCTCCGGAGAGACCATAAGATAGGAAAGGATGGATAAAAGGACTTCGTGACTGACGGTATTAAAAGCATTGGAGAAATCAATTAGCACTAAGACTGTAACTTTAGTGTCTTCCATTCCCCGCCTGATATCGTCAGTCACTTTAAGGAGAGCTGAAACGGTACTGTGCCCAGGCCTGAAACCGGATTGAAAGGGACTGATGAGGGAGTTGCAGTGAACAAAGTGGGAGAATTGTTTATGAACACTGGCCTCCAGCACTTTAGACAGAAAGGGAAGGATAGAAATTGGGCGAAAGTGACTAGGAAGAGAGGGATTGGGTATCTTTGGCAGGGGCCGAACAAGGGCTTTACGCCACAGGGAAGGGAAAACACCGGTGTAAAGGGAGAAGTTTATGATGTGGGAGATTGCAGGGAGGAGTTGATCAAGAGCCGCTACGATCATATGGCGGCTGATATCATCGCAGCCCACACGCTTTGGATTTAATGGAAAGGATAATCTTTTTGATCTCTTCCGGGTCAATTGGGGTGAAAACAAAGGGATTAATATTGGGACGCGTCAGACCAGCAAGGTAGTTGAGAGTTTGACTTTTGGTTAGACTATCTAGAGTTCCAGTGGAGAAATGGCGATTTAGATCGTCCAAACCAATTGTGTTAGGAAGGTCCGAATGTCGCGATTTGCCGATGCCCAAAGTTCCAAGGAACTTCCAAATATCGGCAGGAGAAGAAGATGTGATATTATTTAAGATATGGCGGCGTTTAGCGTTGCGTATCATCTGATTACACCGATTCCTAGCAGCCTTAAACAAGGCCCAATTGTCATCCGAGCGATCCTTTTTAAATTTCCGAAACGCGCGGTCCCTCCGCCGCATTGCCATCCGGACTCCTCTATTCATCCAAGGCGCAGGCGGCCGCTTTAACTTGATTTTCTTGTTAGGGGCATGGGCGTCATAAAGCTTGACCACAGCATCGTTGAAATATTTGACTTTTTCGTCAACTGAAGCAGCTGCTTCCAAAGGTGACCAGTCAATATTGGACGCATCTTGTTGAACTCACCATTCATACGCGCAAAGGCACGCCTGTACTGGAACGTTGGTTTAGGTTTAGGAGGTTTAAGGACATACGACAAGAAAATAATGTCGTGATGGAAGAAGCCAGGAGCATCGTGTTGACCATGTGAAGAAACAAGGGACGGATTAGATGTAAGGATCAGGTCAAGCCAAGTATCATCACCGACTATATTGTGATCAGTGGGTTGAAGAGGCAAAACATGCAGACTGGCTGACTCGACTAAATGCAGGAGTTTACGGGACCGAGGGGAGCTGAGGGCAAGGAGGTTGGTATTAAAATCCCCCATAACAATGTGATGTGCATACTCCGACCCTAAAGATTCCAGTACCGATTCGAATTCAGTGAAGTAATCAACGGAAGGGGGGCAATAGACGACGCCGAGGACGGTTTTTACTCCTTTGACACAAACCTCGAGGAAAAGAAACTCTGCGGATTCATTGAAAGAAGAAGAAGCTAGAATTTTAAATGGGAAATCATCACGAAGGTAGATGGCAACACCACCCCCCCTCTTCCCGGTTCGGTCATTCCGAAAAAGAATGAAGCCGGGGAGCTGGTAAGTGGTCGAAAGAAGGTCTGGTTTGAGCCAAGTCTCGGAAATCAGGACGGCGTGAACGTTAATGTCGGAAAACGTGTCGTATAGTTCATTGTAGTGACTGGGAATGCTCTGAGCATTGAGGTGGCATACGTTAAATAGCCGACAAGAAGTTTGGCTGAAATTTTGGCGTAAAAGAACACCTAAGGTGTTTGTAAGTGACGTGAAACTTCCATCGCTGGAGGAGGCGCTAGATTCGTTGGCAGAAAAAAACGTTTCGTTATCTGATGTCATAAATATGATAATAAAATGAATATAATATATAAAATAAAGAATGCTAAAAACACACTAAATGAATGACAGGTACAACGCTTGCATTTCTGCACCACCCGCCAGCTCACAACATCATCTGATTTAAAAAAAAAACATTAAAACGTTAAAACTAGTTAATTAAAACATAGAAGCATACAGCAGAAACATAGAGCGACAACACACACAATGCACAAAAGAGTGTAGCTGTCATGCGGAATAAAATAGTATAATATCATGATAAAAAAGCTAAGTTTACACAAATTAATACGGAAACAATTATTTGACATAATGACGTTTACGTTGAAAAATAACATAGAAAAGACCCAAACCATTAAATAATAAAAAAAAACTTGTTGAGGGTAAATTATTCTATACAGTGTGCCGACTTAAATTCCGAAGAAATTATGAGGAAATAGCATAACCAATGATAAAGGGACTATTAAGAACAAATTCAAAGAAATAAATAAATAACAGCGGTAAGCAAATTCCGTAATAACAATTACATGCAAATGATCGACTAGTATATCAACATGTGATACCATTATTGATACGTTCTGTTTTGCAGGCTATCTCCTGTCTCCTGTGCCTGGGGCCTTTGTATCTTGGACCTTTGGAAACTTCGCAAGCAGAGGATTGAGCTCATCCATAGAAGAAAGTTTATGTCTACTTCCGTCAAAAGCCTTCAGAACGATAATACCGTCCTGAGTCCAACACGACCGCATTCCAAAGTGATGACGCGCCTTCCCAAAGATGGATTGCCGGACCCTTGTCAAGAACTCCTTGACTGCGATCGAAGTTCCCTTCAATCGTGTCTTAGCTTTCCAGACTACTGATTTGTCATCGTAGCTGGAAAACCTGATCAGTATGGGCCTGTGATGGTCTTTACTGGCAGCACCTAGTCTGTGACAGACCTTTATGGAAGATGCCGAGAAGTTCTTCAGGGCTAGCTTACTTGTTATTACATCCAGGATGACTGCAGTGATGTCTTCACTGTCAACTTCGGCAACACCTTGAAAAATAAGTGCTTTCCGCCTATGTCTTGTCTCCAATCCGTCAACCTGCTTAGCACACTCGCAGATCTGAGTCCGAAGCAAGCCAAGCATGCTGAAGATAAGCCCCCGGAACGTGCGGAACTCCTCAGCCACCTTTGCTATGGTATCCTTGGCAGGTGCAGCGCTCTGAATTTGAGCTTCCAGTGCTTCCATCTCCCGTGTAAACGTCTCTTCAAGGCACTTTTGTGCTGACATTATGTCAGTAAGTTGAGACATAGTGACAGTGATAAGTGAAAGGTGTAGCAAATATTCAGATGATGAGCTGGCAGGTGGTGTAATTTTACTACTAGTGTCACATAAATATGCCACAAACGTTAGTACTCGTGTAATTGTGATTATACACTTATAATAGATAAAAATTTAGGCAAAAAACTGTATATTTCTATTTTAAATATAAATTAAAAACAGAGATATTACTTTAGTTTTATACACCTACCCGCGAAAAAAAAAAAGAAAAAGCTTATCCTTGTTATGTTCGTCGTGTTCACTAAACTCGCCAAAACTTTATGATTATACCCACGAAAACCTAAATAAAGTTAAATGATAATTAAGGTAGACAAACGCAGTTAACTTACTTCACCGCGAATAAATAGAACGATGTTTGTTATTGTGGGTTAGTGACGTGTGTTCAATATATTAGCGGTGTCTAAATTCTATTTTGAAATGTAGGCAAAGAATATAGAAATGAAAGCGAATATTATTGCGCTGCGTAAAAGCGGACTCAATATTTATCACAAATATCTGATAAAACCGGACTGAGTGTGAGAATACGATTTAATTATTTTATCAAACATTTATCTGATTAAATTATAACTGCTGATCCTGGTAATTGTTTTTTGAAACGTTATTAATATTATTTATTTATTGCATAATTTAAGTAAATGAAATTGTTTCTGATCTGATTTGGTTTTGTAGCTATAGCTAGCTTTATAATAACTTACTTATTTATTTCAAAACATTCGTTAACTTTAATAATGCTCGTCTAGTTACAACCACTGATCTTTAAATGTCTCATCTGTGGATAAAGTCTAAATAGAAGAAGAAATATATAATTTCAAAGTAAATTTATTTACTTAGATTTTTGAACGATGAAAATAACATTTTAATTATTTATGTGAAATTTCTATTAACAATAATTACTTATTAAACTTTTTTGTTTTAGAGATAAAAGAGACGTAGCGGCAACACATGGTCAGCGAATACGGAACAAGTGGTTTCATACCAACAAGACATTTGAAGAATTATTCAACACGTTTTTACGAACCGTGCGCCGTGCAGTCCGCGCAGAAGGTTTGCATTACATGTTACCCACTGTGTGCAATGTTTACGTGCGTGAGTGGTTAAACACCCGGAGATAACAGTTATTTCACGGCCAGCACGATCTCCTGACCTCCACCCTATAGAAAACCTATGGGGTTTGATGATACAGCGATGGGAAGCACGGAATGAGCGGTCTGATGAGCAGTTGAAGTTGCATTATATGGAAATATGGGAAAATTTAAGGGGAACAGATACAGATAAATGCTTCAATATATGAATTAAAATCTAAAATAATTATATTACAAAATTTATATTGTAATAATTATATTATAATAATTATAATAAATTAATTATAATAAATTAATTATTATTATTATAATTATATTGTGTCATATCCGTAATAAGGATTATTTTGAGGTTTAGTTTCAATCTTCTTTTCTTAATGAAAATGAACACTTAAGCTATAACCTCAATAAGTCCTATTGAATAGGATTTGTTAACTATTCGTTACACGAACGTGAGGTCTCAAACTTACTCGTAGTAAAATAAAAGTAGTAATACTGAGTAATTTATTTGTATTGTGACAACGATTCCGCATTTGTTATATTTACGTGGGTAGATTTGCGTAGATTTGCGAGTTGGTTTGTTACATTACCCACACACAAAATTAATTATAGGACATTATTATTTATTATTAAGATACAATATATTAAGGCTGATTGTCAAGGTTCACGGTAATTTATCTCAATAAATTGTTATTTATGGGAAAATAAACTGTTTTAATTGTAGAAGTTTATTTATTTAAACTTCATAAAATGATAACGAATAAACATTTTGTAATCACTTATTAAACATTTTTATTCTTAACCCTGTAGCACTACCGGCACACGACGCCATATCGCGCGCGCACATGGTGCGCGCTCCCTCTAACCGAGCCCCACCATCGCGCTTGCCACTGCCGCCGGCCGCGCCCAGAGAGTATATAAGGGCCCGCACGCCCGTCATTCGGCAGTGGATTAGCCCGTGGTCGCTCACGGACGCATCCTAGTGCCTCGTCGCGTGTGCGAACTATCCCCGCGCGGACCGCAAAGTTTTTAACCGTAGTTCCTTGTGTGTGTACGAGTGCCGGTCTACCGGGACTGGTGCAGACACAGGGGAGTACGCCCCGTGCTGCCCGGCGAGAAATCGCCGACGCGGTCGCGGAGGCCACGTCCAGCTATGCCTAAACCCGGCAAGCGCGGATCGCTAGGCCGCGATGCCGGGTCCCAGGACGACCGTCCGACGTTGGACCGGGCGACGTCGTTGCCTAACATAGGCGATGCGTCGTCCGGTGCGCCGCCAGCCGGACCATCCAGGACCGCCGTTGCCACCAAACAACCCATGAAAAGAAAGGAAGAGGTAAGCGGAGGAGCGGGGAAAGCGGACACCGCTGTTGCTGCTGGCCCACCGACGACATCGGCGCCTGCGCGCGTTGCGCCCTCGCCGTCGTCGAGCCGGCCGCACGCGGTCTCCGTTCGTCCACCGCAATTCCGGCCAGTACCTATTCAGGCCCCGGGGCCAGTGACCTCACAGAACCCCGGTCGCGCACCTCATGCGCGTGCTGCTGCGCCGCCGCCGGTGCGCACACCTGCGCCCGGTAACAGTGCCACCACGCGTACCCCAGTGCCGTCCACGCGTACCCGCGCTCCACCGACCCGCACCGCAGCCCCGCCGCCGCGGTTCGTCTCACCGCCTGCGCCCGCCGCTGTGCCAGCTCTGCGAGCGGCAGTGCCCGGCCTCCGCCTCTCGCTGGCGGGGCCGGCGCCTGCTGAGCATGAGCGGCCAGCCAGTGCGGGCCCATCCTACCGGCCTACACAGGCCATTACAACACCAAAGGTGCCCTCTTCGCCGGCGCCCCCTAGAGTCTCAGCCTGCGACTCTCCCGCCATGCTGTCGGCATGCTCCTCCCGCGCGGGGTCGAGCATGTCGCTAGCATCGGTGGGCTCGGCCGGGTCCGGTCGCGGAGACGTGTCCCCGGATACGACACCGCGATCCGGTACACGGCCCATCGCGGGTAGAGCAGCCGCCGCGCTTATGTCGCCGGCATCACCGACACCGTCGCTGGGGTTTGAGTACGAGTTCAGGCTCGATGCGAGACCCCAGCGGCGTAGGAGAAGCTCCGGCGAGACCGCGACCGAAGAAGCGAAGCGATATTGCCTTGACCCGCCGCGGCCACAGCGTGAAAACGCGCCGCGGGGTCGGGGCACGCCCGCCTCGCCTTCCTTCGCTGACGCGGTCCGCCACACTCAGCCTCCCACCTCACCGGACTTGACCGAAGCGGGGGTGAGCGTCCGCAGACCTCCCCCCCCCCAACAGCAACCACCCCCCCCCCCTGATGCCGCCCCCGGCGTAGCGTCGACCTCAAAGTCGACTAAACAAAAGCCGGGGAAAAAGCCGCGCTACCCGCCGCTTATTGTAGAGAGGCTGCCGAACTGGGCCACGCATTTCCGGGTTCTGGCGGGGAAACTGGGCCGGCCACCGAACGCTCGCCCCTATGGGACCGGGGTGAAATTCACCCCGGAGACCGAGGAGGAGTATCGGCTGGTCCAGCGGTACCTTACCGGCCTGGAGAAGGAGAGCGGTGTGTCCTGGTTCGCATACTCTCTCCCGGCAGACAAGAACCTCAAGATCGCCATCAGGGGCCTACCGGCGGATACAGACCCCAAGGAGATTGAGGAGGAGCTCCGGATGTTGGGATACCAACCGGAGTATGTGCGCCACATTAAGGGCGCACAGGGACGACCCGGTTGCGTGTTCCACGCAATCCTAAAGAGAACTCCGGACGTCCGCACTATCTTCGACACGAGCGTGTTTTTATATATGCGCGGGGTCAAGATAGAGGCGTGGCGGGGGAAACGTGGGCCCGCACAGTGCCACCGGTGTCAAAAATTCAGACACAGCTCACACCAGTGTCACCGCCCGCTCGCTTGTGTGCGCTGCGGGGGCGAGCACGCGGCAAGAGATTGCCCGCGCCCGCGGGAAGAGCCGGCCACCTGCGTGAACTGCGGCGGCCCGCACCCCGCGAGTAACATTAAATGCCCTGTATTTCTTAAGGAAATACAGAACAGGCGAGCGGGGACTGTCGCCATCACAGCCACACGCCGGTCACAAGCGGCCTCAGAGAGGCCGCAACAGACTCAAGTAGAGGCAGAAGGCACGACGTTGATGGCGGCCGCAAACGAGCCCACCACCCATGCTTCCTCCTCCGGGCGGAGGAAAAAGAGACGCGGGGGGAAAAGAAATAGGGGTAAGAAACCCCCCCCCCCGGCGACCCAGGAAGAGATCCCGACGGCCGACCCTGCCTCTAGCACGCAGGTCGTACATGACGTCCCTATAGACGTAAAGTCTTATAAAGATAAAAAGGGCGAACCTGCCGTCAGCGCCAATTTGGCGCAGCGGCAAAACGCGGAACCAAAAAGGTTCGCCCGTATTCCGCAGGACACCCACGCCGTCGCTAATACAAACACCCAGGCGCAGCGACCAATCAGCGAGCAGCATAAGTTCGCCAAAGCGACGCGGGGTGGCGCTGACACCACGAACATTAGCGCGATAGGGACGTCGTCGCTAAGGAAACAAGAGTTTACGACCTGCGCCATACAGCTGCTTATGGATTTGATAAGAGCTATAAGGCAGGGTCAGGATGTGGAGACAGTCATCCTGGACGGCTTGGCCACTTTGCTAACTTTGTATCATGGCTAGGCCGTTAAGGATGGTACACTGGAATGCCCGCGGCCTTAGGGACAAGGTCGCCCCACTCCGCCACCTCCTACGGGATCAAGATATCGACGTGGCGCTAATCAGTGAAACGTTCCTGGGACCTGAGGATAGGGTCAGGTTCCCGGGGTATCATATATACCGAAAGGACGAAGGGTCGGCCCTGCGTTCCCGCTACCGTGGTCTGGCGGTATTGGTGAGGCGAAGGGTCGTCCATCAAGAGCTCCCCGTGCCGCCCAATAATACGTTTTACGCGCTGGGTGTGCAGTTGCACGTCGCCGGCGAGGACTTAAACATCTACGCCTGTTACAAGCCGCCTGCGACCCACCTAAACCTTGTGGAGTTGCGGGCGCTTGTAAACAACAAAAACAACAACGCGACCATCCTTGCCGGCGACCTTAATTGTAAGCACCCGGCGTGGAACTCTCTTCATACGAATACCGGGGGGAGACGGCTCTTCGCGGACGCGGAAGCCTTCGGGTACACGGTGTCCGGACCGGAGACGCCCACCCACTACCCAGATGCAACCCGGTACATGCCGGACGTACTGGACGTTGTAGTCCACCGAGGGCTACGCTGCCAGATCACACAACAAGTGATAGACGACGAGTTACAATCTGACCACCAACCTGTACTCGTCGTCCTTACGGGTATGCCGACCCAACTGAAGCCATTAGCGCCACGCCGATTAACGGACTGGACTATGTTCCAAGAGAAGCTAGATACCACCGTGCCGACTCGGCCTATCGTTACCTCCGCGGACGTGGACCAGACGGCGGGTGACGTCACTGCTTCCATTCAAAGCGCCTTAGAAGCGGCGACAACGACACTGCCGCAGGGCGGAGGACTATTGCCGCCCCTGCCGGCACACATCCTATCGATGATCGCCGTGAAGAGGCGCCTACGTAAGCAGTGGCAACAGCTCAGATGCCCGACACTGAAGACGCAACTAAACCGTCTTGCGGAGAAGGTGAAGGCCGAGTTACAGGCACACACCGCCGCGGGCTGGGAGGACCGTATCGACGCGACGACTGACAGTTGGCCGTCGATACACAAATTATGCCGCCAGCTGACGAACACCCCAGCCCCGGTGCGACCGCTTCTGAATCGCGACGGGGCGCTCAAGTACGTAGCGGAGGACCGGGCGGAGGTCTTCGCCGAACATCTGGAGCGTCAGTTCCAGCCCAACCCGACCAGCGACTATGAGCATGTCGCAGCAGTCGAGAAGCACCTGGGAGACTACTTCGCAACGCCGATAGCTCCCGAAGAGGAACCTATCTTCTTCTCGCCTGGCGCAGTTAGACGCGCCATCCTAAGGACGAAGCCTAGGAAGGCCCCTGGTGCGGACGGTATCACAAACACAGTGCTGCGCCACTTGCCGTTCCGTGCAGTAGCGGCACTGGCGCGCCTGTTTACCGCGATACTGCGCACCGGGGCCTTTCCCGCCTCGTGGAAGGAGGGGCGCGTCATTATGCTGCCCAAGGCGGGAAAGAATGTCCTGAAGCCGGAGAGCTATCGGCCCATCACTTTGTTGCCGACGGTCTCCAAGGTGTTCGAAGCACTCCTGCTGCGACACCTACAGCCACACATAGCGCCGCGTCCAGAACAGTTTGGGTTCAGGGCGGAACATAGCACGACGCTTCAGTTGTCGAGGGTACTGCACCACCTCACAACAGCACGCAACAAGAAGGAATACTCGGTGGCAGTATTCCTCGACATGGAGAAGGCCTTCGACCGTGTATGGCACGAAGGCCTAATATACAAGATGTCCAACTCGGACGCGCCCCGTCGCGTCGTAAAGGTGGTATCTAGCTTCCTAACAAACAGGACATTCAGGGTGGTGGTCGAAGGAGCGCTCTCTAGCGCCCGCCCGGTACTAGCGGGCGTGCCGCAGGGCAGCTGCGTGTCGCCGGCGTGTTACTCACGTTATACCGACGACATCCCCACCACTTCCGACGCTATGCTCGCGCTGTATGCAGATGACGCCGCGTACATTACTACATCGCTCAATGCGAAGTACGCGGCGGTCAAGATGCAGCGCGCGCTCGATACGCTCCCCGAGTGGCTGTCGAAGTGGCGGCTTTCGGTTAACGTGGGTAAGACGCAGGCGCTGATTACCGGGTCCGCGCCCCTCCCACCACCGCTGAAACTACAAGGAGCCGACGTCGCGTGGTCCCCCCAGGCTAAATACCTGGGTGTGACTATCGACCGCCGACTCACGATGGTGCCGCATGTCCGCAAGGTCGCCGCGCAGGGTAGGGTCGCCCGCACCCTTCTTAAGCCTGTGCTCTCATCCCGCATCCCGACGCGCGTCAAGTTGGGCGTGTACAAGTTGTACGTGCGCCCAATCTTGACGTACGCCGCCCCAGCGTGGTTCGCCCTCACTAGTGAGTCGAGCCGCAAGCTACTCCGCGCGCAACAGAACTTAGCGTTGCGGACTATTGTCGCTGCTCCTCGCTATGTGAGGAACGATATACTCCACCGGGATCTCGGGATAGAGAGCCTGGATGAGTTTGTGCGGCGCCTCGCGAAGGGAATGTTCGCGCGTGCCGACGCCTCTGCCTGGCCCCATGTCAGGCAGATAGCACCCTTGCACGCGCGCCCCCCTGACGCGAGACCCTTGCCCCGCGACCTGGTAGCGGACCCTGACACCATCGCACCGGATTGACGCCTCGAGTAAGCCGCACCCAGGTTACACGCGGCCTACTCGAAATAATAATACTTTACAGATGTACTCACACATCTGTTGCGTGGCGTGTTCTAGGTTAATATAGGCATGTCACGTATGCCTTGAGCAGGGCCAGTTGCCTTGAGCAGGGCCAGTTTCCCACTCTGTGGAAATCAGGTCATCTGGTCCTGCTCAGGAAGGAAGGGCGCCCTGCAGACTCACCGTCCGCGTACCGGCCCATAGTGCTGCTAGACGAGGTGGGCAAGCTGTTTGAGCGGATAATCGCAGCCCGCCTCGTCGGCCACTTGTGCAGAGAGGGGCCGGACCTGGACGACAGTCAATTTGGGTTTCGGCATGGGCGCTCCACGATCCACGCTGTGTCGCGGGTAAGAGTCCTGGCGGAGGAAGCGGTGTCCCGGGGCGGAGTGATGTTGGCGGTGTCCTTGGACATCTCCAACGCCTTCAACACCCTGCCCTGGAGTTGTATTCGGGAGGCACTGCGGTATCATGGCGTGCCTCCCTACCTCTGCCACATCGTTGGGGCTTATCTGTCGGAGAGGTGTGTCACCTACATGGGACGAGATGGCGGAAACCAGCGCCGCATGTCGTGCGGTGTTCCACAGGGCTCGGTTGTTGGCCCGCTCCTGTGGAACATCGGGTACGACTGGGTGCTGAGGGGCGAACTCCAACCGGGCGTCGACCTGACGTGCTACGCGGACGATACGTTGGTCACTGCCCGGGGGAGCTCGCACAGGGAGGCAGCGTTGCTGGCGACGGCTGCGGTCTCACAGGTGGTGGGCCGCATACGTCGCCTGGGCCTGGAGGTGGCCCTCAGCAAGTCGGAGGCCATGGTGTTTCATGGCCCCCGGCGGGCGCCGCCGCCCGGTTCACACATCGTGGTCGGGGGGGCTCGGATCGCTGTCGAGTCTACCATGAAGTACCTAGGATTGGTGCTCGACAGCCGGTGGAACTTCGAGCCCCACTTCCGGCGGCTGGCGCCCAAGTTGCTGGGCGCTGCTGGGGCGCTGTCAACGCTGCTTCCTAATTTGGGGGGCCCGAGCGCCGCTTGTAGGCGGCTCTACGTGGGGATCGTGCGGTCGATGGCCCTTTACGGGGCCCCGATCTGGGCGGCTGACCTGACGGCCGGAAGCATCGCAGTACTGCGCAAGCCGCAGAGAGCGATGGCCGTCAGAGTCATCAGGGGGTATCGCACGATCTCCTACGAGGCGGCTTGTGCACTGGCCGGATCCCCGCCCTGGGACCTCGAGGCGAAAGTACTCGCGTCATCGTACCGGTGGCGCGAGGAAGCGAGGGCGCGGGGCGAGCAACCGATGCAGCGACACATGGAGCTGCACCGGTCTCAGCTCCGCGAGGTCCTGGTGGCGGAGTGGCGGGACAGGCTTTCACGCCCTACCGCCGGCCTCGACATCGTCGAGGCGGTCCGGCCGGTGCTCGACCTCTGGCTCGGGAGGAGGCACGGCTCCCTGTCGTTTCGGGTGACGCAGGTGCTCTCGGGGCATGGTTGCTTCGGGAAGTACCTGTGTCGCATAAACAGGGAGCCGGACGCCCGGTGTCACCACTGCGTCGACTGCCGGGAGGACACGGCGTGGCATACGCTGGCAGAGTGTGCCGCTTGGGAGGAGCCGCGCCGTGCCCTCATCTCAGAAGTAGGCAGTGAATTGTCGCTGCCGGCCGTTGTGAATGCGATGGTCGGCGGCGAGGAGTCCTGGGACGCGGTGGTTTCCTACTGCGAGACAGTCGTTTCGCAGAAGGAGGCTGCGGAAAGGGAGAGGGAGATTACGTCCACTCACCCGGCCCGCAGCAGGCGCACCGGGCGTCGAAGGAGGGCGGATAACGCCCTCTTCCAGCCCCCCTAAATGGGTCCAGGGGCGACGGACTCGGGGACGTCTGTCGCCCCCCACACATCAGGACCCGAGGTGGCGGCGCGTAGTGTTCCACGCGCGCCCCTCTTAGACGGCGCGGGGGGAGTTTAACACCTCACTCCCCCCTGACCCGAGGAAGAGGCCCGCGTTCGCGGGCCGGCACCAATCGGGGGTTGCGGAAGATTTTTAAGTTCCCGCGACCCCCGGCGTCGGTGTGAGATGGGACACCGGGGTGGTTTTTAGTCAGTAAGAGTCTGACAGACCCCTCCGCCCGCCCCAGGGCGGGGGACATCCATGAGGATTTTCCACCCCGGAACAAAAAAAAAAAAAAAAAAAAAAAAAGGCATGTCACGTAACTAACACAGACACCCATCACTCTACAGACGCCTAAACACACACACGCGCAGGCGCAACGCGGGCTGCGATGCGCGTTGACACTGAGCGGTGCTATACTACAACACTAGCCGCTCACACACACACGACAGTTCATCCTTCAATCTGTAAACGGCTAGATCTGTAAGCAGGGCGAGGGGTGGCTACATTCCGTCCTGTAGGAGCGTCGAGTCGGCATCTTAGTCGCTGGTCGTCCTCGCTGGGCCTCTCCCGGGTAACCGGGAGTCTCACCTGGCGGTGACAGACCGCCTAGATGTCGTGAAGAAAGCGGCGCTATAGGATTTAGCGTCGTGACGCGCCTACAGAAAAACACAATGCAACCAGTCACACGCACGCGGTAAAACGCGTGCAATTCCACCAGCCGCTTTAGGCGAACATAGTGAAGGGCCCGCAGTTGCGGGCCACTGTATAGCCTCCGCGGGCGAGGGGCGAAGCCCTGACCCCGCTCGCCACGCCCCCTGACGGGGGCGTCGCGATATCCAACGACATTCGGCAGTTCGGCTAGCACGGACACGCTTCCTTCGGAACGGGTTTCGGGCAGTCTGACGCTCTCTGACCTGCACGGTCGGCTTCCATCGCGGAACCGATATCGGACGGTCATACTTAGCTATTGTTGTTAGTAGTATTAGTGTGTAGTTTTGTTAAAAGTGGTATTTGTGCAAGAACAATAAATATCTCTGCTGTTAAATTGGTTTACGAGTGGTTTCATTAGAATAATCCTTACAAGTGGCGCACAACGTGGCGGCCGAAGATAGAAAATATTTAAGGCCAAGGCCCACTCGTAGACCAGATAGATTCGGAAGCAGTTCCCCAGAAGATATGGCTGTCAATATGTCTGATAGTCAGTTCAAGGAGCTCATCCTCGCAATCACCACCGGCACACGAGGGAGGAGTACTTTTGCACAATGCCCGGCTAAATTTGGAGGTTCAAAAGCGGAAGTGGAAGCATTCTTAGCAGCAGTGACAGTGTTTAAAGAAGTGGAAAAGATATCCGATGCGAACGCTCTGGAAGGCCTACCATTAGTTCTGATTGGTGATGCAGCGATTTGGTGGCAAGGCGTTAAAACCAATGTGAAGTCATGGGAACTTTTCAAGGAACGCTTGCGCCATACCTTCGCCCCAAAGAAATTAGACTACGTGATCTATCAGGAAATAGTTGGTGTTAAACAGGATAGCCAGACCCCGACGGAGATTTTCGTTGCCAAGAAACGAGCGCTTCTTGCCGAGATGTCAGAGCCACATTCAGAGCAGCAAGAGATCAGCCTCATTTTTGGTCAAATTAAATTCACCGTAAGGGAGAAGATTTGTAGGGAGTCTATTAAAACTTTTGACGAGCTACTAACAAAGGCAAGAGATATTGAGAGGACATTAATGGAGAGAAACAATCAAAAAGAGGAACCAGACTATTCACAGGATAAAGAAACAATAACACAACATAAAACTAATAAAAAACAGAATAAGGTACGCTGTGGTTACTGCCGTCTTCCCGGTCACACTGCCGAGGTATGCAGAAAGAAGACAGAAAGAGAGGACACAGAAAAGCAAAATGCTGTTGTTAAGGCGGAAACCACCTCGAGCATTCAAGTGGAGGACAAACCCAAGTTTTCCTGTTATGGATGTGGTGAGCCAGGGGTAAGACGCAGTCGCTGCCCAAAGTGCAAGAGCAAACAGTCTCTAACGGCAGTTGATTTTTGCTTCTGCTCGGCCAATATGACCGCTGACGTGCGACCACGCCCCACGGTACCTGTTACCATCGAGGGAATGAGTGGAATAGCGTATGTCGATACATGTGCCAAATCAAGTGTTGCCTCCTACCAACTATATAAACTTCTGGAGAGAAAGGGCGTAAGTTTTGAGAAGGAAATTATGTATGTAACACTAGCCGATGGAGTACCAAGAAAGCAGGAAGTTCTTACAGCTAAGACCGTTGTAAATCTTTATGGCCGAGACGTAGCCACGTCCTTCGTAATCTTTCCTGGCGCACGAGAAAATAGGACACTGCTTGGCGTAGGATTCATAGAAGACGCAATGTTAGCCCTAGACCTACCCCAGCGAACTTGTTAATTCGTGGATGAGCCTCATAAGTTCTATGAACTGAATCCAGAGACTCCGGAAGAATCAAGGGATATTGCGGGTGTTTTATCCAGCGTGTGCTTGCCAGCAATGGAGTCACCACTAATGAACACACCCAGTCCTGGAATATCACCTGTTGACATGGCAAAAGTTAGCCCGCAACAGCATCAGGAACCGCCAATCCACATGATGACACCTCCACACTCCCCTCAGAGAATTGGCTTTATTACGCCTGGAGCAACAGAGCAAGCCTTGGAACGACCGTATGGACCCCTGATGCCCATAGAATTCTCGACTCCACCTAAGAGACCACGAACAGTCTTATTCGATGGGTACTCACCAATTATTGATGCTCTGTACGAAGATGCACGTCAGAACATCGATAACGCGGACGTCGAGTTGTCACCAGACTCTGCTAGTTTATTCCCAGAAACAGAGATCTTTTCTGTTGCCATGTGCAGCCACGAGTGCCTGCTGACGGGGAAAGAGACCAAGCGCTTACAACATTTCCTTGAAAGGAATGAAGCGGTTTTCGTATCCAATGGCAAGCCAACAACGGAGACTGAACACACCATTGATACGGGATCACACAAGCCTATTGCTGTTCCACCGTATAGGCTATCACCGGTTAAGATGCAAACCCTGAAGGTGGAAATACAGAAGATGTGTGAGCAAGGAGTCATTGTACCATGTTCCTCACCTTGGTCAGCGCCGGTCGTCCTTGTTCCGAAAAAAGACGGAAGTACACGAGTGTTTATCGATTACCGCCAGTTGAATGCGATAACGACTGCAGATGTGTATCCGCTACCTCGTATTGACGATCTTCTACACAGTGCTAAGCCTACGCGTTACATGAGCACCATCGACCTCCGCGCCGGCTACTGGCAAATTCAAGCAAAGGATGAGTCCAAATTTATGTCTGTAATTTTTTGGTGTACATAATAAAGAGTATTCTATTCTATTCTATTCTATTCTATTCTATTCTATGAAGACCAAATAAAGACAGCCTTCATCACACCTTTCGATTGCTGATCCTGCCACTCCAAACCAGAGTGCAGGGCTGTACCATGCCTCAGCCCTGCGTCCGTATCAAGGGTTGGCATCGGCTACCCTGCCCGAGCCGGTCTTGCCCTTACGCCGGCGAGGTCGCCCGCGGAAGAACAAGCAAACTCCACCAGAGGCCCTGGCTACTGCCAAGCCTCGACCCCGCGGAAGACCACCAAAGAAGCAGCAGCCTACCTAAGTCCTGTCTACCTCGCCGGGTCGTCATCGGAGACAGAGGGGGAGACTGTAGCACTACCGGCACACGACGCCATATCGCGCGCGCACATGGTGCGCGCTCCCTCTAACCGAGCCCCACCATCGCGCTTGCCACTGCCGCCGGCCGCGCCCAGAGAGTATATAAGGGCCCGCACGCCCGTCATTCGGCAGTTCGGCTAGCACGGACACGCTTCCTTCGGAACGGGTTTCGGGCAGTCTGACGCTCTCTGACCTGCACGGTCGGCTTCCATCGCGGAACCGATATCGGACGGTCATACTTAGCTATTGTTGTTAGTAGTATTAGTGTGTAGTTTTGTTAAAAGTGGTATTTGTGCAAGAACAATAAATATCTCTGCTGTTAAATTGGTTTACGAGTGGTTTCATTAGAATAATCCTTACAACCCCTTATTTCAGTTATTAATTAATAATCTTGTTATTTATTGAATAATAAAAGAACAGATGAAGATGATTGTTTATAAGAAAAATAAAAGTTTCGTTTCGTGATTTGAACCCAGACCTATGTGTTTCACCATACACATCGATACGCTACCAGCTATCGGAACTTGATACCAATAATTATGTGAATTTTTAGCACTAGTATGAACCGACCAAGGTCACGAGTAATTACGTACTCTGCGAAAAAGTGACGGTATGCTTTTTGTTTCATTCGACGCCAGTGTGGGAGTTCTGTTGTGTATTCTGTGTTGATACATCACTTACACACACAGATATAGGTTCGGCCTGTCGCTCGTTCACAGCAATACAATCCTAAGCGTGATAATGCACTTATGACCGCTTACTGTACCTACAAGTTCAAATTCAAATTCAAAATATCTTTATTGTGGGCATTATGTTTGTTACAGGTCTTAACAAAAAAATTCAGTTAACTTACGTTAACTTAAATTTAACTTATTTGTTACTTCTGGGTGGTTTAAAAAAAATAACCACGAAGCCCACCAAACCTGTCCGAGTCGGGGTGCCCCAAGTCCCAAGCTCTCTTCACTCGCTCTTGCATCCTAAAGGCAGTCGGGTCCTACAATGAATGTTTTATTCAAGCAAAGAACCTGTTTTATTAACTTTACCGTATGCTTGGCCGTTAGTCTGCAGATTACCTAGGAAATCTGCAGATTGTCTAGTTAATGTAAGAACTGAAACAATGTTTTCCACTTTAACGGACTCAACCAGATAATCTGTAGATTAACTAGTTAATCTGCACTCTAACCGATTTACGCACGTTAGCCGTAACATATACAATAATATAAATTAAATTCTTCTGACCTATCGTTTCTGGTAGGTATCAATTTTACGTAATAATATTAATATACTAAGGAGAAATTTACAATTAATTCTGAGCGTGTTTTCGTAGTTTTATGATTTTGGATCGGATTTTTTTTAAATATTCCATATATATTTCAACATTCTGAAGATCACCATTCATTCATTCAGTTTCGCCATGTCCGTCTGTCTGTCTGTCTGCCCCGGCTTAGCGCAGAGACTGTTAGTACTAGAAAGCTGTATACATTGGTATGTGTATACATTAATGATCTGTAAATCACACTGATCTGTAAATTACACCACTACGGAATTCGTGGACAGGCTACTGATCTTGTTCTTTCCTATTTATCAAACAGGCAGCAAAAAGTAAGCGTAAACGGGGTGACTTCCTCGGGGTCTCTAGTAAAGATGGGCGTGCCCCAAGGTTCGAGGTTATATTAATGACCTTCCCTACATGATGGCTAACTTATCGGATATAATTCTATTCGCTGATGACACTTCTCTTATTTTTTAAATAGATAGAAAAGATACGGATGTCTTACATGTCAACGATAGTTTGGCAGTTCTTTCTAAATGGTTCGCAGCTAATAATCTTTTACTTAATGCGAACAAAACTAAATGTCTTAAGTTCTCTTTACCAAATGTACCCCAAGTAGGTCTAAACTTAAAACTTGATGGCAAGAAACTAGATGCAATTACGGAAAATGTGTTTCTAGGAATTATTCTAGATTCTAAATTGCAATGGGGTGCCCACATTAGAGCTCTTTCAGGTAGATTAAGTTCAGCTGCATTTGCAGTAAGAAAAATAAGGCAGTTGACTGATGTAGCTACAGCTAGGTACTTTGCTTATTTCCACAGTATTATGTCTTATGGCGTTCTGCTGTGGGGATCGGCAGCTGATGTAGACTCAATTTTTATATTACAAAAGAGAGCAATCCTCGTGAGTCCCTTAGAAACAAATTCAAAGAAATTGATGTACTAAAATACTTTCTAAGATATAAAGAGAAGGCAGAGTAACTGCCTTCTCTTTATATCTTAGAAAGTATTTTGTATGTTCGCAAAAACTTTTCAAATTGATGTGATTTCCATAATATAAATACACGTAGTAAACATGAAATTGTGATACCTAAATTTAGATTAACTAAAAATAGCAAGTCATTTCTTATAAACAGTATTCGCTTTTATAACAATTTGCGAAAGTCGGTTACAGAACTTAACGATGGAAAGTTCAAAACCCACATAAAACGTGCCCTTATCAAAAAAGCATATTACAAGATTAAAGACTACGTTAATGACAAGGAAGTTTGGCAATAATTTCTTCTGCACATGTGGCCTCCCTGGTACCTCATTAACGGCATAATTATGTAAATGTCTATTAGCGGCTCCCAAATTACGATATGTATTTTACTTTACTTTTTTATTTACTACTTGACATAGTTTCATTATTTGACATTATATGCCTACAATTCAAACAACTTAAAGTAGAGACTTTTGTGGAATACGGGGCTTTCATTCGGATTGGTTAAAGTTGTAGTGACAACCATTTGGTTTAAATAGGTTTTTATTATTTTATTCGACCTTTATATATATAAAGGTCGAATAAAATAATAAAAACCTATTTTGTGAATGTGAGAACGGTGTAGGCGCAATGGACTGTCGATTTGCAGACTATTTTCTAATTTTTTGTGAATGTGAGAACGGTGTAGGCGCAATGGACTGTCGATTTGCAGACTATTTTCTAATTTTTTTTAAGTATCTTGTTGACAGGCCTACGCGACGTCCTCTCACCTATTCAAACTGTACATTTTTGAAAGCAATGTAAAATCCATTTATTTTTAAAAGACTAACCGTGGAGTTTCTTGCCGGCTCTTCTCCATATGAAACGACCAATTGGAACCGTGCACCTAGCTTCTGACGTTTCATAAGTGCCCATGTAGGTTTATGTGAAATAAAATATTTTGATTTTGATTGATTCTTAAAGAGTCATTAAAAAAAAAGGGTACAAAAAAAGGGGTAAAAAAGGTACAAGAAACGTTAAACTGTTGAACGTATTAAATACAAGCATTCCAAGGTCACCTTTACTGCATTTTTTTGCTCCTTTTCGTGCTGGGTTGTCGGGCGATGGGGCTCACTCAGCGTCCAGCGCACAGAGTACTTTTTATATATTGGAATAGAGGTCTATCTCAGCGACTAAAATGAGAAACGTCAAGTGTCGCCCTCTGGACGCGGGTTTTGGAACTAATGCCAACACAATCTTACCTATAGCTACCTATAATACATACGTCGGCTACTACTTAGCTACTTACAGCCTAGCTATTTTTAGGATATGTTAGAATGTGAATTACATATTCGCTTGCAGTTACAGTTATATAAGCGAAAAGTAATTCACATTATTAAACAATAAAACAATGTTATGTATCTTCAATTAAATTATTTATTTCTTTCTTTTGAAACATTTCTTATTTAGTTTTTTAGCTTTAACTTTGAAGGAATCCGTATCATCATCACACTCTCTCTTATTTATTAATATATTGTTAATATCTTTACAATAATTATAAATAAAAAATCTGCAAGATATTTTTATTAAAAAATCTATAAATTTTTCATTATTGTGTTGAGCATTTTAGGAATGAAAAATCTACAGCTACAAAAATGATAGTTGTTATTAATTCTTTTAAATGCTGCTTTGCTAAATTTTCTTTTATTATTATATAACTAGCTTTCGCCCGCGGCTTCGCCCGCGTGGAGGTCGGAAATTGTCCTACGGGAAGATTATAAATCATCAATGTGTAAAATGTCATCCAAATCCGTACAGCCGTTTTTGTATAATTGAGTAACAAACATCCAAACACACAAACATACAAACTGTCACATTTATAATATCAGTGGGATTAAGTCTTTATTAAGTTTGAAGTGGGAATATTATAAAGTTTCATCAAAATCCGTTCAGTATTCCGTTCAGTATTCATCCTCACAAACTTTCGCATTTATAATATTAGTAGGCAGGAGCACTCTCGAGGAGATATTTAGGACACTGGCAGCCTCATGGATGACCAAGGGCATTGAAGTCGGTAGTAGGAGGTTGACAAACCTCCGATTTGCCGACGACAGCCCCCACAGCTCTGGAACTATAGACAATGCTTCAAGAACTAAGCACGGCAAGCTTCAGGGTTGGACTCGCGATGAATCGGTCCAAAAACAAAAGCCATGACCAACAGCACTAAGTGTAGTTTCGAGGTAGATAGACAGGAAACACATGTCGATGAGTACATCTACTTGGGCCAGTTAGTTTCTTTCAAAAACAGGTAAGAAAAGGAAATCGATCGCTGCATCGAAAATGCCTGGAAAAGGTACTGGTCTATGAAGACGGTAATGAAAGGCGATCTACCGATCTCCTTGAAGCGAACACTCATCGATATGTGTATTCTGACCGTCCTAACCTACGGTACGCAGACCTGGGCCTAAAGTCTACTAATTTATAAACGTTACAATGGTCTCTCAATGGCGAGTTTTTGACAGTTTTTGTATGGCAAATCTATCAAAAAAATAGTAGATTATAAATTAGTAGACTTAGGCCCCTGGGGCATAAGTCTACTAATTTATAAACGTCTGGTCGCTTACCGAGTCGCAAAAGTTTCTTCTTGGGGTATGCCAAAGAGCAAAGCGCAGCATTCTACGCGTAAAATGAACTGGCAATAATTATCGAAACACTACGCTGCGCCGTAAAACGGGGATTCTTGATGTAGACAAAAAGGCTGCCAAGCTAAAATGGGATTAGGCGGGTCATGTCAGCCACATGCATAGCGAACGCTGGGCAACAGTCTCCACACGGTGGGTGCCTGAGGATGGACGGCGCCGCCGAAGCCGGCCCGGAAGAGGTGGCGAGTCGACCTAGACGCGTACCGCAAGGGTTGGGTCGAGGCGCCCCTGGAAAAGGATGCTTGGAAGTATTTGGGGAGGCCTTTACTGAGCAATGGGATAGTGTAGGCTAATCTATAAATATAAAAATGTCGTGTCACGGTGTTTATGGTCGCACTCCTCCAAAACTGCTCGACCGATTTTTTACGAAAATTGTATGTATATTTGGTAGGTATGAGAATAGGTCGTAAAGAGGTAGGTATGCAGGTAGGGTAGGTAGGTAAGTAGATAGGTAGGGTAGGGTAGGTGGATAGATAGGGTACGGTAGGTGGATAGGTAGGTGTGCCGTAGATAAGCACTTAGTGCTACCCGTGCGAAGCCGGGGCGGGCAGCTAGTATAAAAATAAAAATAGCAATATTACTGTGAAGTTTCATCAAAATCCGTTCAGTAGTTTTTGCGTGAAAAAGTAAGAAATATCCATTCATCCTCACAAACTTTCGCATTTATAATATTAGTAGGATAATATTAAGTAATTAAAATAAAAACCAATTGCGTAACACACTATAAATCACAATCTGAATGTTTGATGGATATTGCTAATCCATTGCTTCTTAAAATTATGTTCGAGAAATCTGTCAACAACGTCAATAACGCAATTAATTTTGTTGAAAGGCCAAAATTAAATTACCCAGTTGATTTAGGACATGTAACACGTCCCTTTGGGATAACTTCCGACATTCACGCGGTCGAAGCCGCGGGCAGAAGCTAGTTAAAGCATAAATTTTAATTTAAAACTAACCGTTATTCTTAAACTAACAGAAAAAGAAAGACTTCTTATATCTAATTAAAATAAAAACTACTCTATATTTCTACTTAAAATACTACCAAAAAATTGTTATTAGACCATGGCGCGTCATTATCTGGCCCGCCGCTCACTCCCGCTTCATTCTTATCGTTGTAACTTTTAAACTATTCTTTCAAATAAACTATTCTTTCAAATGTTTTAGTGTAAAAAACAAAGTGTATCTACATTAAATACCGAAAGCGATGAAGTTATTAATTTTGATAAGAATTAACTAAATACTCCATAATGTGCAATGTAAAAAAAGTCTCAATTTTAAATGTATTTATGGCTCACTATTTTAGCTATAATGGCTTCCACATTAAAGATAGATATATGCTGTCGCGGACTTTTATTTAGAACTATTTTAGACAAACAATCCCACGATACATTATCTTCATGTAACTCTAACGGTTTAGGCAGCGCACGCCAAGATAGCTCTCAGAGGGCAGATTTTTTTCCGACTTACTTGATACTTATCGTTATATTAAGGCAAAATCAAACAAAATCATTATAATTTGTAGCCTATGTGTTATTCTGATGTATAAGCTATATCACTGTAAACTTTCATCAAAATCCGTTCAGTAGTTTTTGCGTGAAAGAGTAACAAACATCCATCCATCCATCCTCACAAACTTTCGCATTTATAATATTAGTAGGATTTATATCTTGCAGATTTGAGATACAATTTAAGAGAGAGTCGCTGGGACTGCAAAGCCATTTTTTATTTGCGTATTCCCGATATTTTAAATATTCGTGTTCACTGTTTGATATTAAATCTTTTTTACATTCAACACAGCCCTTGAATACCTTTTTCTTGGCGCTTTTTACAAAATATCCACTTACGTACTGTAGGCCCCCAATTACGCGTGGGTCATTTTTTTCTTCAAGGGGTGTGAATGTTATATCGGGAATATTACCAAGTTCGCAATTTGTTTGGTCTTTGCTGCCCCCGCCTGTGATGAGTACTTCATGTAAAGTTTCACAACTGTCTATTTCACAATTAGCTCCAGGAGCGTGGGCACTAGAAAGGCTGTTTACTAGCAACGTCGTGAATGCTGCTTCGAATCGTTCTGGTGTAGGGTTTACGTTGCGGCATCCGTGGCTCCTTATAGACCCAAAAAAGTTTTCTATCGGGTCTTGATTCAGATGCCGCAACCAAACTGATGTTACACCATATTTTGATTGCATTTTTTTTAATAATAATTCAATGCCTTCTAGTGTCCATACCCAATTGTTCAATGTGGGAACATATTCGTTCTTCGATGTTCTAGGATTAATAAATTTCATATCTTTCATCATTAATTTACATTCCTTCCATGTTTTGTGATGGATAGATGAAGGTGTTGCAGGGCCTAGAAGAGGTTTCCCATGTTTTTTTTTTTTGCCAAAGCTTCCGTTTAAGGAATCAAAAAGCTGGTCGAAGAACAAGAGGATGTCTGCAGTCTCTTTGGCTTCTCCAGGAAGTATACCCTTATCTGTAAAAAATATAGTTAGTTATATAATGTTTTATGTCTGATGTGCGTCATGTAAAACTATAGTAAGTTTTTAATACTTGTATTTCATTGTAATTATCAGAAAAGAACAAGACAGTGTTAAAAGAGTGTAAAGACAACATTAGGTACTGAAGACATTTACCTGCTAGATAGCCCATATTCGATGCCACAGTTTGACTGAAAACTTGTGTGGCATTTTTGACCTTCATCCGAGGAATTTTGCTGGGGTCACAGTGTGCATCTGTCAATTTGGGCACCAATCGGATTCCTTTGTACCCTGGGTTTTCCTTGTGTAAAGCCATGATATGAGACCATTTTGCCATTTTTTCTTCCCCATTTTTTATATAACTCAAATGTTTTGTAATCAAATTGTTGCGTATGCATTTTATCAAATGGGGTGGGTCATACAATGGTATGATGTCTTGGTTGTTTATCATGAAACTATTATCTCGGGGCTCTTCTCCCTTTCTCAACAGGTTACCCCTTGTTTCTTGCAGAAGATATTTAATGCAGTTCACATTGTTTGTGCCTTGGTCGCAAACAGTTGCTACCACAATAAGCCCGGCATTTTGTAGCTCGGTAATTACAGTTTTTAATTGCTTCGCCAGTTCAGGCCCCTTTGTTGCAGCTTGTGAAAAAGTGTATGCAACAGGTTGCTTATAGTTTTTTATTAACCCTCTTACCATAAACACCTGCGCATGATCTGCATAATCAGGTTGTGTCTCTAGGCCATTTGTGACAAACCCACAAACTTTGTCCTTTCTTTCATTGTATGTCACATTGGGTTTGAGTGACATTTCATCAAACAGAACAATACATATTTTATGTTCTAACTTCATTTTCTCAGTAGTTTTCTTTATTTGCTGAATCATATTTTTGTTGATTCCTGGATTTATATCTGCCATATTAAGTAACTTCAGGAGAGTTTGGCGTGATGGCAAGATAAATATTTTCCTAAGAAATCTGTACCCTTTTGGGCTCTGTTTGAGGAAGGACAAAGCAATAATTTTTTCCTTTAAATTGAAACGACGGCCTTTGATACCTTTCTTATGCTCTCTAAACTGTAACAATGTAAAAACTTTTGATGTGCTAGGTAATTCGTCGAGTGTTTTCAAAAACTGTGGATTCGTTGTTAGATTTTGCAGTGCCTTGATCTTTTTTGCCTGATTTTTGACCTTGTTGCGGCACTTACTTAATTTTACTCCAACTAGCACAAGTTTTCTATAAAGAGCATGCTCAGATTGAGTTACAGCAACGCGTTTCACCCGCCTCCTTGTAACGATGGTTCGTGGTTGCTCTTTGCGATGCTCTGTAATGAAATAAAACGTTATAGAAAATTATTTGGTAACTATTTTGTTTTGAACTTTTGATGACCAAATGAGTTTTCTTCTATAAAAAATAGGTTGTAATAGTAATAAATGCATTAATTACTTGCACTCTAATACATTTACCTATCTCAGAACAGTTAATTTTTTTTTTTTAATACAATATATTCCTAATGTATATAATTACATAAATAAAAAACACGAGTGTGTAAATATCATTTATTTAATAATATCAGTTATTTTGTGTAGTGCAATATTTGATGGACACTATTGTAATCCTATAAAGGTACACAATATTTTCTCCCATTAGGTACAGCTGTGGCAGATATTTTTACAGCACCTCATATTATACATATTATAATGAATCATTCTAATTACAATAACGGTATTGAGTATTTTAAGTTGTAAAGATAAATACATCCGTTTAATTATTTCATGGCAAAATTCATAAAAAACATCTGCCAAAATTGTTTACTACATAAGAAAAGTAAGGAAACATACATTTAAGATGATATTATTGTCTTAACTTACCAAGACTTTTGTTAATTTCTACATCTTCCACAGGTATTGTAGCATGTACATGCATAAGCTCAGCATCTCTGGATACTGTGTCACATCTTGGTGAAGTAATAGGTTCTGGAATGAAAATAAATTTATTACTTAGTTATAAATTAATGTATAACTAGATCGTCATTATCAACCATGTAATACAGCCAATATTGAAAGTATTTAGGTATGTTTAATCATTGTAAATATATTTATTGTTAACCCATTGATAATGTTTGTCATTATTGTTTAATATTAGTCTTCATAACATAAATTAATGTTTACAACATAGTAAACTTTATCATTTTATTAGCTTCTGAAAGCGTGGTTGCGTGGTATCACAATGAGAAGTAGGTAGAATTAATATGTATACATAGAATTGAGGAAATTAATAAAGCAGTCTGCTAAATGCTGTTATGATTATATCTTCACTTACCAAGATTTTCCTTTAATTGTACATCTTCCACAGCACTTTGAGTTTGTGGCTGCATATCCACAGATTCCAAATGTGCAGTAACAGGTTCTGGAATGACAATTAATCTATTATTTCAGAAAGCAGCGATACCCCTCGTAGGACTAGGCACAATAGATTTTCCATTGTGCCTCATTAATGCAGCTTGACAGGTTAAGTGTGAACTAATTATCATATTATGAAAAGCTACATTGGTTTAGCTTTTCAGCATTTGCAGAAACAACCACTAGGTTCAGGTATTAAATTTGATTCCCAACTTGGGCCAAATTGTTATTGGGTATTTCACCAAACTTTAAAGTATAACAGTTAAAACCATGTCCAGCAGAGGAGGCGTAAGAGCTTATAATAGGACATTTAATTATGTTTTGATTAAAGAATACTACTATTTACCTTTTGATGTAGATGGTTCTGCCATCTGAAGAGGTCTCAACACTCTTCTTTCCGAATTGAATTTTAATAAAGATAATCCTGTAATAATAATAAATTATAAGTTAACTTTAGTTCAAAGACCTTATTTGAAACTAATTTAATTTTCTTAACAATTTAGTCGTAAATGGGTTGGTAAATATAATATTATTAACTAGCTTGTTTATTTAGTACACTTTGTGACTAGTGTGTTATAAGTAAGAAAATTACAACACCTACTTGTAAGCATACTAACTATTTGCCTGCGGCTCAAAAAATTACATTGATCTGTTGCGTGAAATACGGTCAAACCAATAATGAACACACTTGCATAATTATATAATAATAAGGATATAATATCACCGTTTGCCAACATATTTCAATATTGTTCTTGATACGCAGACACCATTTTCTTCCAGATAAAGTAGTTATTTACCAATCCATCAAACAGGAAACTAAAATTACTGGTTCTGTGGGGAGGGCCCACAGAACCAGTAATTTTAGTTTCCAAAGTTAAGACTACAATTTAAAGTTCATATAAAACTTTTGGCTCCCATGATTACAAATAATAATAAACCTACTATCCTAAACCTGTATTCTTTGTGTTTATTGGATAATAATATTATAACTAACCTGGCATGTTTGTTGTTGGTACAGCTTCTTTGCTCAGTCGATTATTCCGGCACCAATACTTTTGTTCGAAATGTACGCGACATACACGGCGGTATTTGAAAATATATTCATTTTGAAGTTGCAATATGTCACCACCAATGGAATAGACCCATGTATTAAATAACTCCTTATCCTTGGTTGGGTTAGGGAACTTATGCAAATTCGTATTGGTATCTGAAATAATTAGAAACTAGAGTAAGTAAGTAATCAGTGAAGTTGAAACTTGAAAGTCGAAACCTGCGGACTTTGTCATAGGGTTGCTGAACTACGGACATATCAGCCCCCCCCAAAAACGAAACTTTGGCCCAGCGGTCTTTTATGAATTTTATATTCGAAGAATTTTCACTTACCTAAGCTATTTAAACATCCGGGGACGCAACACTTTCTGTTAGACATGATAATAGGTAGTTATCAATGTCACAGACCCAAAAGTTAGCACTACGGGTAGTCAGAGTCCTGTCTCAATACTTAGATCTTAAACAATCAATAAAAGCACAAAATCAACACGGCCGGAGGAGCAGAGGCTCTACTCAACGGACTTAGGTGGAAAAAGCACTTTTAGACTATTTAAAAGCTAGAAAAACAGATAAAAACAAGCAAGACGCGGAAAATACACACAGGCAAATCGGCGGCCAAGTTTGTTTTGTTTGAAATTTGTTGTAGTGTTGCATACAAAAATAAATTCAGTTAAAATCTCTTGAAATTATTTTTTTGTTCTTTTTATTTCGATATATAACTTATTTACTATGCTTTTATCTACCAAATATTTTCTCATTGTAATGTTTTTTATATATACGTATACTGAGGACGTGCTGCTCATGGAAATTGAGTGAGGGCTGGTCACACCAAATACCCAAATGTAGGACAGTTTTCATGCCATCTTGCGTTTTTTGGGTAGAACTACGTAGTCACAAAATCTTAAAAAGTGCCATCTCTTAGGGAGTTTCAGAAAACTAACACAATATAATGAAACCAAATTCAAATGTCAGTTTCGTGTATAGGTCGTGAACACTTTTGGTGTCCAACCTTATTTTGTATACATATACGAGAACGATTACCCGCTTGCCACTACTAAGATTGTCAACCCTGGTCCAGCGCTCGGCGTGTTAACACCTCGTCGTGTTCAGGTTCGCGACAAGTCAATCGTCATCCTGAGGATGCTTCGTTGAGAGGTGAAACACGTATCGATTTTTTACATGTTCTTTTTTTTTTACTCTATAAGAATAGTTAAGCGGAATAGGTTACTAAATATATCTACGTCTATAGTATTTTATAATGGATTTCGGCCAATAACCTAACTATCTTGAGAGCCATGATGTGGTTGATCGTTTCCAGCACGTCTGCGTCTCAGTGCAAACGCAATAAGACGGAGACACACTTGGCGCGAGGGATTATTACTGCGCTATACGGTAGCGCAGTAATAATCCCTCTCGCCAAGTGTTGGAAAGCATGGATGAAATGAAACACAGTTATTTCTTTAATATATTTATTAATAGTAATGTAGCGGATGTTGTCACCGTTTCCGGCACTAAGAGAAGTCCTGTGGTAATAGGCAAGAATTTATTTGTACTCGCACAATATATATAGCAACCTCTTCCCAGAAGGGACGAAGGTACGCAATTTGGGGTCCTCTAGACCAAAAAACTGACAATATATCTTTAAGTATTTCGTAACTTAGTAGCGGAGTCTTGTGTAATTATTCCAAACAGGACGTAATCCACGAATGCACCACTATTTCAGAAGCCTTAGTGTAAGTTTGCAAGTGAGTAAACGTAACTATAGCGTTTGCGTTAAAAATTAACTGATAGATCTTAATGCTCAGAATATAAGGCTGAGAATAAAAATCTTAACGCATACGCGATCGTTACGTTTTCTCGCTTGCAAACTTACACTAAGGCCTCAGTCTCACAAAAATGTTCGCGGGATGTCGCTACACCCCCGTCGCGGGGTGCGGCCAGCGGCATCAGAGCATCGCTCCTTGCCAGCGGAGGCAAGACGGTGGTCCGCTACAACGGACCCCTCTCTTTGTGTGCCTATTACGGAAGATGGAAATGGCGGCGCGTATTATCGCGCCCGTATGTGTAGCTGCTTGTGTGACTTCGTAAGCGCGTCGCGACGCCTATAGTGGCATCGCTTTCTTCACGGCACCTCGGAGGTCTGTCCCTGCCAGGTGAGACCCCCAGTTTCCTGGAAGAGGCCCAGCAGTGGATAACCAGCATCGTGGGTGCCGACTCGGCGCGCCTGCGGGCAGACATGTAGCCCCTCTCGCTCTGCTCGCAGAGCTAGCCGCTTACAGAATGGGAGAGAGGCTGATATGAGTATGTGAACGGTTTGTGTTGTAAAATACCACCGCTCAGTGTCTGTGTGTGCCGCAAGCGCACCCGCGCCGCGGCTGCACACTTTGTTGTGGATGCAGTGGAGTAAAGGTTGTCTGTATTTAGTTACGTAGTATGCCTATATTAACCTAGAACACACCGCGCAACAGATGTGAGTGTACATCTGTAGAGTCAGGGCGCGTGTAAACCGAGTGCGCTTCACCCGTGGTGTCGTATAGGGCGTCGGTGTCGTCGTCCGATTTATAATAAAAACCCCACCGTCGTATCTCTACGTTGACATCGTGGTGGGGCTTGCGTGCTCCGAAATCTAGATCTGTGCCGGTAGAGTTTACTTTGCCGGAATGGGTCTAGGATGCGGAGCCAGACTAAGAGAGATACAGAAACCCGCAGGGCAGCATGTGGCGAGCTGTTGGGCAGTAGCGACCCCACGGACCCTATCTCCCGGGAGAAGTCTTGTTCCTCACCTCTGGCTTGCCTTTATTGGCCGACTGGAGTGAAAACTGACGAGGAACAGAGCTCCCACCTCATTCTTGCCTTTACTGGCCGGCTTGAGTGGAGAATCGCAAGGGCAAACGTGCTCGGAGGAAGGAAGTATTCCAGTAAGATGCTGGTAGGGATCTTGACCGTACTTCCGGGATTGTCCTGATAGCCGTGGAATACCACTCCACTCCCCAAGCACCTCAGGAAGTGTTGCCCCCTTGTCGCTACGACACTTTGTGCTAGCGACCGTTTTCGGGGGCCCATTATTGAGTGTGCAAGTCACCCCCTGCCATTTTATCTGTGTATTTATATAAAACATTGGTCAGGCAGGAGCCATAGCATTTCCATAGTTCGACATAACCAGTTCACTTAGTCACCCAAATCCATAATCCAATGTCTTTGTTTCCACATCTTGCAATAGTCCTACACCAACCGGCGGTTGTCCTTGGCTGCACTTGCATTGTACGAACAGGGATAATCGTCGGATGGTGCCTCATTTCAATAAAACGTCTAACGGGCCTCTGCGAGTTGGCTTTGGCCCCTCGTACGCCTTCCAAAGGACCGGGACCCCAGGGTCCCGAGATATGTCAAGAGACGATAATAATAAAATCTTTATTGAACTTAGCCTAAATAACTGAAAAGCAAAAAATAAAAAATATACCTTTTAGTGTAAGTAAGTTCCTAAACTAATTTACGTAACAAACTTTGAGTCGGCGCCAAACAAACCAACAAACAAATTGATTAATTACAAATAATTATAGCGCATAATGGCAGCTTGATGAATCTTCGTTGAATGTGTGATGGCGCCGACTCAGTTTGTTACGTAAATTAGTTTAGGAACTTACTTACACTAAAAGGTATATTTTTATTTTTTGCTTTTCAGTTATTTTTTTCGTCGGTTTAATTTTTTGTAAAAAAGTTTTTTATTTTTCGCTTTTGACTTACCATTTATTGATGTAGCTAAAATCTACTACCTACCAATTTTTTTGATTATTCTTTAAAATACATATTTGCCTCGGTCATATATCGTGGTACCTATTATATTAGGTTTATTTATAAACGTTGTTTAAAGTTATGTAATGATTAGCGACTGTTTAACTATACACTTTTGACGTTAAACCAACGTTTATGAATAAATGGGAATAATACAATGTTAGATAAATACTTAATAACTACTTATACTTGTGTGTGTGTATATGTTATTAATTTATATGACGGACTTTGTCTGAAAATAAACGAATTATTATTATTATTATAATTTTTAAGTTTTAATCAAATTAAACAGCATTTTTTTTTTTTTTTTTAATACTGTCGTTATCCAGAGCGGAGAGTTTGAGTAATTCATTTGCGGCTACAAGAGTTTAAAAACAACGATAAGTTATTTTGAGGTATAAATATTATTCTCTTTGACGACATCATGCAACTGCCCCCTGTAAAATTGGTGCTTTGCACAACCACTTTGGGATGCTGCAGAAGTTAATTTATGGCACTCATTTTCATTCTGGTAATTAACCATTATCATAGAGACAACGAAATGACGTCGAATTCGTTGACCTGTTAAACAATCTACGCGTAGGCGAATTGACAACCGTTCAATGGAAGTGCTCTGTCAAAGGCGAAGGGTAGCTTTAGGTGAAGAGTTAAAGGATGGTGTTGTTGTTTGAATATTCCCTACCGTCAAGCAGATTGACGAGTACAATAGTAAGATGACAGCTATGAATTCAAAACACTATTGCATTTATACAATTCGTTCCATAGATGAGTCTCGTGAAGTTGCTACCTATGGAAAGAAACCTCCAGATAATGTAGTTCCAAAAGATGTGAACAGTTGTGGTAGCCTTTTATCTGAGGTAAAATTAGCTACCGAATCCCGTGTTATGCTGAGACGTAACATATCAGTATCTGAGGGCCTCGTCAATGGTGCAATGGGTATTGTGAAAAAAACTAAATGGCCATCACTGCGCAGGGATCAACTAGAGGAAGGAGAATTAGCGGATTGTATTTTAGTAAAATTTGACGATGAAAGCATAGGAAGCAGACTGAAAGATAGCGATGGTTGTGTTGCTATACCTCCAGTAGTTGCAACTTTTCAGGGCACGAAGGTTTATGGTGATATTGAGCGTAGGATGTTGCCGTTAATTTTGTGCTGGGCCGTTACGGTACACAAATTACAAGGAACGACCCTTGATAAAGCCGTAATCGACCTCGGTAAAAAAGTCTTCGCCAAAGGGCAGGCATATTTGGCACTGACTAGACTAAAAACACCCGAGGATATATCTGCCTTAGAACCCGATAAGAAGGTATTAAACAAACCTCACGATGAACGAGCTTTGGCCGAAATGCAGAGATGGAGAGGTCTACTTACAAATCAGCAATAGGCTCGAAGACTGATGTTTGTAGCAACCCTGAATAATAAATTATTTATAGTAATTTTTACATGATTTAATCCGGTATATATCGACCGATTTTTATTTCTCGTGAAACTTGCATTTCAATCGCTTTAATCAATCAATCTGCCTAGCCTTCCTATAATTCCAGTCTAACCGGATGCAGCTGAATACCAGTATTTATAAATATCGCTTTAATATTGTTATTATTTTCCTCAACTAGGAACTCCCTCAACAGCCTTCCGTCTCCATCGTCAGACCCTCGATGACAGTCATACCCCAGCCAGGTCTAAAGTTCTCATCAAAATGAATGACATAAACCCAAACTCCTGAGGAGCTCTCGCGACTGTCTTCCGTCTCCATCGTCAGATCAACTCCAGGTCTTTATTATATAGTTCATCAGAACAACATTATTTGTGTGCGTTTCAGCAGAATCGGTTCACAGTTGAAAATTCAGTCGGTGCAAAATCAATGAACCCCAATTTTTCTACCCTTAGTTGTGGATTGTAGTTTTCAATTTTACATGGGATCAACTTCGAGGTATACCCTGTCTTTGGTTTTGGATTTTCGTGTCTTCCGAAATTAAAGTTATTCACTTAAAGTTTTTTTTGGAAGTCGATTGTATTTTTTGTAAAAAGTTTTTTATTTTTCAGTTTTTAGTTGTGGTACCTACCCCACACAAATTCGAATATCACGATCTGCTTTGTAAAAAATAACAGTGGCTGGAAAAAATATTAGAATATCATCCACATAGACTAAGTGGGAAAAATACGTATTATTGAAGCTAACTCAAAAAGTACCCAAGCAAAGTTAATACAATTTATATGGGACCAACTTCGAGGTATACCCTCTCCAATAAAAAAAGAATCGTTCAATTCGGACTATTCTGTAAAAAGATATGCGTGGTCATACATAAAAAAAATAATAATAATAATATACGTGTCGACTTGAGAACCTCCTCCTTTTCGTTTCGTCGGTTAAAAACGATTACAATGGTATAGTAGAAGTACATACATTGAGAGGCTTATGCTAGGTAGGAATACATTGAAACGCTGCAAAATTGACCACGCCTTTGCCCCCCGTCAGGGGTAGATTTTTACAAATTTCCCTAGTACACATTGTTCTTTATTTTTGGTTAAGTACAAAAAATTCGAGTTAATCGGACCGCGCGTTAAAATTCTTCTATACAAACTGACACCCCCGTTCCCCGTTCAGGGGGTGGTTTAGTAAAACTGAAAATGAAAAACTTTATAATTTACTTAGATAAATATTCGTGCCAAGTTTTCAACTCAAAGCGTACGATACTTTGATAGCCCCCAATCCCCATTTAAGGGGTAGTTTAGAAAAACAAAAAATGACAAACTTAATGATTTATTTAGATCAGTACTCATGCCAAGTTTCAAGTCCATTAACTCAAGAAATAAGATTTTTCAGACAAAAGAAATCCCTCCTTTTCACACCTTTAAAGGTTGAATTTCCAATAACCCTTGCTTAGTGGACGCCTATAGGTCCTAATACTAATCTAAACTATCTGTGTGTCAAATTTCAGGCCAATCCGTTCAGTGGTTTGGGCTGTGACGTAGACTACCCATTTTCACCCTCTTAGGGCGAATTTCAAAAAATCGTTTCTTAGTTAGTGGAAACTTACTCTTCATAAAGAACACACCCTCCAAATTTCATGTCTCTAAGACCAGCGGTTTAGGCTGTGCGTTGATATCTCAGTCACCCTAGCCTTTTATATATTAAGATTATTTTTTATTTTTCGCGGGTAGGTGTTAAAAAAGTTGTCGGGGTACGTAGCAAGGTGTCGGTGCTTGTTAGGAGAAACAAATGTTTATGTTGAACGCTATTTATTGACTCCCACTCTCAAACTGTTCTTAATGTTAAACTATAATGAAATATTGATGAAATGTTTGAATACACCCGGCTAACGCGGTAGACAAAAGTGCACTGAATCTGTTATAAAATAATAAGTAATAAGTAAAGCAATTAGGTCAACGCGTATCGCTGATATTGCTAATTAAGGTGTTCGGTGAAATTAAGAGCTTAATGTTCCTAAAGGATTCCTAGGCACGCGAGGACACGCCCTATTCACCATTGTATTGTTTAATTCACCATACATATTATGTGTCGCACTAGATCGACGTTCACTCATGTTTTGCCGCGAACTAACACTAACACTATGGACGTTCACATCACTAACACTTCTGGTGGGTTGTAGCTCCATGTCCGACGTAATGTGGGCGCGGCGCGCTCGCATCCGCAGCCATCTGTACAGCAGCGCTCCCGCCGCCAGAGCCAGCGCGCCAACCAGGATATAGCTTACTACATACTGATGGATGTCATGAGGAGATAATGTTTCTCCTACTTCCACTTGGCTGTTTTTCATGTCATCAATGCGTTTATGTAGGTTTTTCAAGGCGTACTTAATCTCGCCTGAGTCTGGTACGTCTTGGAAGTTTTTGAAAGGCATAATGCTGTTAATGATGAAGTTTAACTGATCCATCTCAGGTATGAAAATGTCCGGGCTTATGTCAATTCTGTTTGTCTTTTGACTCTGAATGTTCAGCGTAAAATCCTGACCCTTTATCAGGCAACCTGGTTCTAAGTACATGACACCAGCTTTGCTCAGTTGTATCTTGTTTATCTGTTCGCCGCAGATTATTTTGATGGCATAAATGTTGCAGCAATGATACAAGAATAGTAACGGGTTTGTTAGGGATGTCCATTTGTTTTCACATCCAGATCTTCGTATCTTGCACTTATTCGTTTCTCGGTCGAGATCACAAAAGTTGTTCTCGTTGTTCAGCTGGTAAATCGGCTTTTTCCATTCACACATAAACTTATCATCGTCTTGTTTACATGATGAAAGTTCTTCTGACGTTATGGTTATGTATGAGTCTCTTTTTAGATCCGTAGCAACGTATTCTGAAGACGGGATGAACTCTATCATTGTGTTGTTCGTCTGATGTGGTATAGAATGTATTTTGTACAACTTATATCGGTCTCTACTGATAAGTGGGAATGTTATTTGGAAGAGGAAGTATTCTTTAGTTATTCGTGCTTTAATGTTTATCAGAGAATATAGCTTTCGAATATCGTGTGGTTCTATAGGCAATGTTAGATCATCGGATAAATGCCCAGAGATAATGTTAAGTTCCCTTTGGAGCTGTTTCGGGGTCAGCAGATGAATGTTAAACTGTCCACGGTGAACGTTGGTTAGGATATCAAGTAAAATATCTTGAGTTCTTTTTAAGTTACGCAGTAAATTACTGGCTGTTAGGGCTGACATGGTAAATTCTTGAAGTAAGGATATGTTGTTTATCTCCCGCTGTAATTTGTTTGAGATGTTATCCAGCGTAATTAGATGCTTGTTAATAATTTTATGCTGTTTGGCCATTATTTCTTCTGTTCTTTTCAACAAATTGTACTCTGATTCGACAATCGACGTCTGATTCTTCCATAAACCGGCTAAATGTTTTTCATTTTGTGGTATCATGTTGATGTCACGGCTGTATTTTTCCGCGAATTGTTCGTCTAATACGTCGAATAGGGAATTTGCAATGTTTCCAACTGCATTGATAAGTCCCCGCCGCCGTCTGGATTGTCCGCTTACGTGTTGCGTAATCAGAAGTTCATTGTAATATTTTAGTTCGTTACCCTCATGGATCAGCTGAGGCACTATCCTGTTACACTGTTCACTGCCTGTTGTTTTGCATGTTTTGTCCAGAAACGTTGTTACTTTTATATACGCCTGCATACCTTCCCAAAACGGAGACATGTTATAGAATACAACTAGGACCCAACTGTCTTTTACGAGGCTAATTTTGGATATTGGGTCAAAGTAGAAAGATTGGTTATTGTTTAGTGACGTTAAGTTGTAGCTGCAATCTGCAACGCTGCAGATTGACATGAAAAAGGTTAATGCCATGGCGACATACGATAACGTGCCTGGTGTCGTTATTCTAGCTCGTTTCCTGTTATTCCGGGTCCCAGGACCCTGTTCAACTGAACTGTCTGTTTCGTTATTCTGTCTGTTTGAACTGTCTGTTGTTTTGTTATTTGTTTCGATCTCTACCGGTAATAATGAAAGTTTGACTACTGGTCGCTTTATCATACCATTTTTCGTTTTCAATGACACTACTCTGACATAGCCATCCTTACCGGGGTGCAGGACTATTACTCGGCCCATAATCCACCGACCAGCTGGAATGTTATCCTCATGTACTACCACTATGTTGCCTATTTTTAAGTTTTCTTGAGGTTTAGACCACTTCTCTCTCGCTGATAATTGGCTTAAATATTCATTCTTCCATTTTTGCCAAATCTGTTTAAAAATGTTGACTGACATCTTGTTCTAGCATCCTCCTTTGTCTCAATCACTGTTAAGTCGGATCTTCCCGTAAAAAAATGTGCCGGTGATAAATAATCCAGATCTTCAATGTTTTCCGTAAGTGAACATAACGGTCTCGAGTTCAGACACGCTTCCAGTTGTGTCAGTACAGTGGTGTACTCTTCGAACGTTAGCTTTTGTTCACCAACCACTCTTTTCACGTGGAACTTCAGACTGCGGACGGCTCTTTCCCACAGCCCGCCAGCGCTCGGCCAAGATGGAGCGTTGAAATGCCATTGTATGTTCATGTCAGCGATTTCTGCCTGGCAACTATCCCCGAAAACTTGGTGTATTTGGTTGTACTCCTCTTGTAGCAACCTATTAGCTCCGATAAAATTGGTTCCTTGGTCACTATACAAGTGATGTGGTGCTCCTCTCCGAGCTGCCATTCTCTTAAGTGCGCATAAGAATGCTGCGCTGGTAAGGTCAGAAACCAATTCCAAATGAACTGCTTTCGTGACCATGCATATGAATACAGCCACGTAGCCTTTCAGTGTTCTCACTCCTCTCCCTTTGTTTGCCTTGATGTTTACAAAACCTGTGTAGTCCACGCCAGTGTGATAGAATGGCGGGGCGGGATTCGTTCTAGCTGCGGGAAGGTCACCCATCAATTGATATTGCTTCCTTGCTTCATACTTCCGGCAAGTTACACAATTTCTTAACTGTCTTTTGGTGGTACTGTATCCGCTTGTTATCCAGTATTGTTGTCTGAGAGCAGCTAAGGTCAGTCGAGGACCTCCATGAAATGTTAACTGATGAGCTTCTTCTATGAGTAACCCCGCCAATCGACTTTTGTTGGGTATTATCTTAGGATGTTTCATTTCGTCGCTCATATGCGCGTTCTTTAAACGTCCTCCCACTCTCAGAAAGCCGTTCTTATCGACGAAAGGTTTTAAATTTAATAATTTACTGTTTGTAGCCACATTCCCATTTTTGTTTAACATTTCAATGTCTGACGGAAATGCTGTACTTTGCACTCGTTTTATAATAGCCGATTTGACTTTTCGCAGTTCTAGTAATGTTAGGTACTTCGGTAAATGTTTGCGCTGCGATTTTGGCGTCAATGCCCTCATTACCCACGCCAAGACACGAGTTATTTTTATAAATGAGTTATGTTGTAATAGTAAATTATCTATTATGCTATTACTGTTAATGTCTTGAACAATGTTTACTAATGTTATCCTTTTTATCTCTTCGTCTGTTTGATAGATAGGCTGTTTTTGTTCCTTTTCTACGTCATACGACGCTAGCCATTCTGGTCCCTTCCACCATAAAGGATGGTGTAATAGTTGGGGCGCTGTTAAACCTCGGCTGGCGCAGTCGGCCGGGTTGTCTCCTGATTTGACATATCGCCAGCAGTTTGCCGGCATTACCTGTTTAAAGCATTGACTCTATTAGCCACGAAAGGTTTCCAACGTGCTGAATCGCCTTGTATCCACCCTATGGCCACCATAGAATCACACCATCCATAGATTTCTAATTGACAACTTATACTCTGTTTGATTTTGTCGATGAGCTTTGATAATAGATAAGCGCTACAAAGCTCCATTCGTGGTAATGTTACGCTCTTTTTACTCGGTATAAGTTTCGATTTTGCTGCGACGATAACTGTTTCTTGTTGATGTTTTGTCCGTGCGTATACCATGCACGCGTATGCTTCGATGGACGCGTCGCAATAGCCGTGCAGTTCGATGACTTCGTTTTCTTTGCATAATATCCATCGAGGAATCTTACAGTGCTTGATGTTGTCAATTTCCGTAATCAACTTGACCCATTCATTATGTATGTCCTCTGACACTTTATCATCCCATTATAAATCATGTTGCCATAACTTTTGAAATAATAATTTTAGTTTCGTGGATAGGGGTGTCAGCCAACCAAGAGGGTCATACAATTTTGATATCTCTGACAGTAAGCATCTTTTAGTCGGTTTTGAGGTTGTTTTGGAAAAATCGCAACGGAATGTAAATTGATCTCCTTTTGGGTTCCAGCACAAACCTAAGGTTTTCAACATATCATCATTTTTGAAACTATAAACGAATTCCTCTTGACTTGTTGATATTATGTTCCCCAGTAATTCCTGATTGTTGGATGACCACTTTCGAAGATTAAAGCCTCCTGATTTCAAGAGCTGAATTAAATCCTTTATCGATTGTTTACCCTGTTCTATGTTATAGCAACCGTGTAACAGGTCATCCATTTAAAAACTGTTTTCCAGGACAGCAGCCGCGTTTGGGAAATTACCTCGCTCATCCGCTGGAAACTGTTTTAATGTCATAATTGCTAAAAACGGTGCGGCCTTTGTACCGTATGTTACCGTGTTCAATTGGTAAACTTTTATAGGTTGTGTTGATGACTCACGCCATACGATTTTTTGTAGATGTTGATCAATGGGGTTCACTAAGATTTGGCGGTACATCTTCTCGATGTCCGCAGTGAAGGCAAAAGGATATTGCCTCCATTGAAGCAGTAACGCCTGGAGATCTTTTTAGGTTGGGCCCTTTCAGCATGACGTCATTCAAGCTGTATTTGGTTGATGTTTTGGCGGATGCGTTAAATACTACTCGAAGCTTTGTTGTTAATGATTCTTCTCTCTGCACGCCGTGGTGCGGCAAGAAGCATTCGAGTGTTATGTTATCGTTTTTCTGTTCCGGTTTCATGTGGTTCTACGCTGCATATTCATTCATGAACTCTTTATATTTGTCGGCTAAATCTGGTTGTTTTTCTAAGCGGCGTTCCAAATTCTTTAGCTGAGCAATCGCCATAGGTTTCGACGTTCCCAATTGCTGTTGTAGTCCTTCTTTCAGCGGTACTCCAACTTCATAGCGACCCTGTCTGTTTCTTTTTGTTGTTTTCGCATAGAAGTCCATACATTCCTGATCTTCTACCGAAAGGTTTGAAGGTTCTGAAATCTCCTCAACTTCCCAAAATTTCTGAATCTCCTCGATGTTATTTAGCACCACATTACATTGGTATGTTTTTACGTTACCGCATAGTAACCATCCCAGCTGTGTTTGTTGAGCCATCGGCTGTTGGGCATGTTCTCCTTTTATAATTCCGCCTAGCATAATGTTAGCATAAATGTCGGCCCCGAAAAGCAAGTCAACTGGTCGACTTTTGTAGTATTCCGGGTCTGCTAAATTAATGTTTTGTATGTAAGTCCAATTTGGTTTATCGAATGTTTGGTTTGGCAGACGTTTGATAAGTTCGTTCATGATGAGCACATCAGATTCAAATTCAAAATTGTTGCACGAAGAAGCACATTCTATGCTTATCATCCCCTTACAACTGTTTTCCTTTTGCCCCACTCCACAGATGACTCCTTTGCATCGTCGTCTCTTGATACCTAACATCTGAGCCGCTTCCTCAGTTATTAAGGATATCTGGGATCCTTGATCGATCAAGGCTCGCATGGTTTGGTAAGTTCCATCCACACCTTTGACTTTCACCAGACCAGTCGCTAGCAATATCTCCGCCTTTTCATCCTGAGAGGCATTCACGGTGCCCGTCACAGGTTCATTGCGCTTTGCCTTTTGTTTTTCTACGTTGTTGCTGATTGACGACAGAGTTGATGCGTTCGCTAATTTCGCAAATGCATCATGTAAAATGGTATTATGTTGATCTTGGCATTTTCGGCATGTTAAATTGGAGGTGCATTGATTTCCAAAATGGCTAAATAAACAATTTGTGCAAAGTTTTAATTTGGTTGCAGTTTTTAACCTTTGGTCGTCACTCATTTTTAAATATGTTTTGCAATTATAAATGCCGTGTTGGTTATTGCAGAGAGGGCATTTTATGTTTGATACGTGCATCGCTTTCGCAACTGTTCTATTTCCGTTGTTTCTGTAGTTCCAATTGTTGTCATTATTTTTCTTATGGCTGGATGTTTGATTTTGATTTGGCGAATTGTTTTGATTAGAAGTCTTCGAGGGCACACTATCTTTACGGCGAACTGTTTCCAGGGATGTAAATTTTGTTTCCAGAAATTCTAAGAACTCTGAGAGAACCGGTAGTTCTTTGGAATTCTTCAGCGACTGTATGTAGTCGGTGTATGTTTCAGTGTCTAGCTTTTGACCTAGAACGTGGACGATCATTGGGTCCCACGATGTGGTGTTAATTCCTAAATTTTTGATGGCATTAAGACACTCCAGCGTGGTGTCATGCATTCGCTTAATCTGCTGTAGCGATTGCTGTTGTATGTTTGGCAGGCCTAGCAAGATGTTCATATGGGACGAGAATATTAGTTTTTTGTTGTCGTACCGATGGGTCAGAATATTCCAGCACACCGAATAGTTATCGGTACTTATCGATAGATGTTGTATAAGTTTCTCAGCTTCTCCACGAACTTTACCCTTTAAATACTGGCTTTTGGCCGCTTGATAACGAGGGATTGTTGTGTATTACTTCCATGAATAGGTCTCTAAATGATACCCATTGGTTGTAATTCCCGTTGAAGTTCGGTATCTCTAGTTGAGGTGTCGATTTTTCCCTGTGGGCGACTGACCACATTTTTGTGTTAATAGCCCTTTTCAGGTTGTTGAATTTTTTCTCATACTTATCGTACATGTCGTTGTATTGTTCGTTCTCTCCCTCAAGTTCGATCTCGATGTCCCAATGTAGTCTGTCGATAGCTGACCACCTAGCCTGTAGTGACCTCAATACGTCCTCAAATTCCCATTTATCCGAGATAGAGTCCACATCGATGTTTGCGGTTGTACGCACAAAGGCTTTAAAGTTCGCATACTGTTTTTTCAATAAATCGTCTATCTTGCTGTTTGGCTCCATATTCAACTTCTGAGCTGATCGGTCGTTCAGCTGCCTTGAGCAACTTGGTCCCGCCTCCTCACCTGTTTTTTCTTCAGCCCGCATACTCAATGTTGCTGGTGACCTGTCTCGAGCTGTTGTTTGCTCCCCTGTTGAAAGGCTTCCTGTCTTCGTGTATCGCAGCTGATACTGTTGATTGATCAACGCCTTGGTTGACTCATACACCGTACTCGTTTTCTCGTACTCTCGGTCGGTAAAATAAGGATCAGTTTTGCTTACCTGCCCCTCAATGCGCTCATGATTAATTTGGTAATCATTCCAATAACTCTCCAAAGTCTTAAGCTTCCGTTTAAAGTAATCTACTGTTTTCCTATCAGCACTATCTTTCTTCAAATTGATGCCAAGTTTTATGATGCTATCATAGATCATCGATTGCGTTTCAATGAGTTCAGACATTGTTACAGGATGTTAAACTGCAGCCCTGACTAAAAATAATAAGGAAATGTATTACTTGTATTCTCCGCTGTAAGGATAACTCAGCCTGTGCTGCTACTTCACTGTTCTTCTCCGATGTTCGCTGCGACAGCCCCATATTCCGTATTTCCGAAATTACGCGACGCGTGATCCGGCTCGAAGGACCAAAAATATGTCGGGGTACTTAGCAAGGTGTCGGTGCTTGTTAGGAGAAACAAATGTTTATGTTGAACGCTATTTATTGACTCCCACTCTCAAACTGTTCTTAATGTTAAACTATAATGAAATGTTTGAATACACCCGGCTAACGCGGTAGACAAAAGTGCACTGAATCTGTTATAAAATAATAAGTAATAAGTAAAGCAATTAGGTCAACGCGTAACGCTGATATTGCTTATTAAGGTGTTCGGTGAAAACACCGAACAAAAGTAAAGACGTCTCTTTTTATTAGCAATTTTAATTGAAATATAATCAATTGATAAATTGATTAAGTTTACATCAGTACTTAGTCCACAATAGTTATATAACGAGTACTCACGTTTGTGGCACATTTATGTGACATACTAACATTTTAAACACCACCTGCCAGCTGATCAACTGCACTATCTCACAACATTTCTCAGCACTTCACATCACAGAATGTCTCAATTTGCCTAAGTCCTTGCTGCACAAAAAACCCTGGAGGAAAACTTTTTGAAGAAGATGGGTCAGCTTGAACCACAAATCCGGTGCACCGGTCTTGCCAAGGACACAGTCGCTAAGATAGCTGAAGAGTTCCGTAACTTCCGTGAGCTCATATTTTCTATGCTGGGTCTGCTTCGTACCCAGATCAGCGAGTGTGCCAAGCAAATTGAGGGCTTGGAGACCAGGCATCGGCGGAAAGCGTTGGTTTTTTAAGGCCTTGCTGAAGTGGAGAATGAAGACAGCACCGCGGTAGTTCTGGAAGGTCTCCATACCAAGCTTGCCCTCAAAACTCTCACAGCATCCTCAATTAAAGCCTGTCACAGGCTTGGTACCCAAAGCAAGGAGCATCATAGGCCTATCCTCGTTAGGTTCGCCAATGTGGACATCAAGGCCTCAGTTTCGAAGGCAAAGACAGGGCTGAAAGGCTCCAAAATATGTCAAGGAGTTCTTGACCAGGGCCAGGCAATCTGTCTTTGGAAAGGCGCGCGAGCACTTTAGTATGCGGTCGTGCTGGACTCAAGACGGCGTCATCTTCATAAGGCACCTGATGGAAGTCGGCCCAAAGTTACTGCCATTGACGAGCTGATGCCCTTGATATCTAAGTATCCTAAGGCGCCGGTTACGACTCCATCAACGAGATGAAGACGTGTCAACGCTGCCGGGAGCCTGAAAAACAATAAACGTAAATATACTTAGGTGAAAGTTTAATTTCGATGTCTTGATGTTTGTATAGTAGTTTCATCGATTCGTAATCTTTACTTACCTTTCTGTAGTTTTCCCGTCTCATAGATATCTTTCTTTTGTGTTTGTGTCCCAACTGTTTACGTAATGACTTTGAATTGTGTATTGTAGTTTATTGGTTTTTCGATACCCTCAGCAGTGATGTTTAATTTTATTGTTTTTTGTTGTGAATGTCAGCTTGTCAAATTGACGTTAGTAATATTAATTTGGCATTGACGTTACTAGTAAACGTTCTGAAATCTTTGTTCACTCATACACAGATGATATTACTAACGTTTCATTTCACGATGCGCTTCATTTTACAGAATCTACAGTTGTGCCATTTTAATTATTTTTTGTTTTTCTGACTTTCTTTACTTTTGTTTTTGTTTTTTGTCTTTTATATCTTCGGGCTCAACGGGTTTCGCTTCCAGTAGAGTAGAAAAAAAGTAAATATGTTTTTTGTGTTTTATGTGCTGAATACCATGCTTGTACTGTTTTTAGTGTTGGTGTTAGCTGGCGGCTGGTGCAGTGCCTTGCACGTGTGAGTTGCTCTGTTTTTAGCAATAGTACTTATAATTTATTATATATATTGAAGTGGGTACGTACGGGAGATGAATAAAAGCTGGTATTTTCACTAGCGTAGTATATTGTCCACACACGACACACATATAAAAGTTTGAAGAATAGAAGGTGAAAAGTTTACACAAGGAGAAGCACAGTAAGTTTTGCACAAGCACAAGCAGAAGAGAGATAGGCAGAGAACATTAATTAGCGTTGGTAGCAAGCGCGCGAGTTGCATACAGTCGCGAAAGTGGAAGCGTGCGGATAGCGCAGCGGCGTCTAGCGGACTAGCGGGCCGGTGAGGCGCGAGGAAACGGGAGGGTTCACGCTCGCTCGCTGCGCGGCCGCCGATGCCAGCGGTCGGTGACTCACGCGCTTGTAATTCACAAAAATATCTACTAATGATTATATCTGTGCGTCCGTGACATTACCTAATCGCAACGGCTAGTGACGCTACATCACCGCCCTCCTGAGACCGTCAAGGGCGATAGTAGTCAGGGAAACGCACCCTACGGCCTGACCTACATGATGGCAACACTGGCAGCCGGTTGTCAAAAGTTTTGTATTTGAATTAAATTGTAAAATTAATATTTTTCGTGCATAATTATTGATAAAAATGCTTAAATTCGATAGATATAGTTATAGATATTAAGGATTTGTGTTTGTGAGTAATTTCGCTGCAAAACCATTGAAAAATCAATGAACTTAGTACCAGCTGTCATCCAACGGGCGGATTTGAAATCACCACCTAACCCGGGGAGTATTTGTTTTAATTTTATTTTATGATTAGTTTTAGATAATTCGTTCTCTTTAAAAGTTTTCCTTCCCCCTTAAAAGTTTATATAGCTCATCCCTGTGAGTTGCGTTTTAACTAACCCTTTGTTCTCTTTATTGTACTGGACATGCATAAAACATTAAGTTAAAATCATATTAAATAAGGCAGAGACCCCATAGATATCACTGCAAATTATTACTAGACATACCTCTTTTATATTTAATTACTGTATTAGTGCCAATTCCTGAAATTTGTGTTAAAAACTGAATTTACATTCACTTTAAAACAGTAAGTAGTACCTACCCACAAGTCCTTTTTTTGGTTAACTTAACTTAGTTTTTTTGTTTTTCCCTTTAATTTTTAGAATAATAGTATCTCAAGTAAGATAAACCAGTGAATGATTAAATTATCATCTCATAATTGAGATTACACACTCTTCATAACTTTTATTTCTTTGTTTTCTTTCAATTCTAAATAATTTGTTTCCCAATAGGCCCTTCATCCTAGTACTAACTATTCACATCTTATCCCTCTGTCTAATTCCTTTTACTCACTTAGCTTTCTCTTCTCTCATTCCAGGGTGCCTCTAGGGTTGGCTTGTCAATATGTTGACCCGTAGAGCTGCATCCTTGGAGGAAAAACTGAAGGCTACTTTAAAAGAGTTGGAATCTAGTAAAAAGCAGTGCGATCAGCTGCTACAGGAAAGGGATGACAGCGAGGTGGAAGTGCAGTATATTAATAAAAAGAACACTGAGCTTAAGAACCAGTTGGCCGAACTACATATACAGCATGTGGACATACTTGACCAGCATCAACACCTCCGTCAACTTGTGTCAAATTTCCAACAATGTAGTGATACCCACGAACTGACGTTGAGACGGTTATCTGAATTGGAACTGGAATTAAGCAGGGCCCATAACACAATAACCCGTTTGGAATCGCTCAAAGCCAGTGAGGAGTCTGCGATAACCTGCAGTCTTTATGATGAGTTAGTTGGTAGCGGGCCTGGACCCACATGTATTGAGCCAATTGTTACAATAGACTTAACTAATGATACCATCACTAAAAGCAATTTGTTTACTAGCCATAATAAGTTAAAAAAGTATATTAAAATTAATAGATTAATTATAAAAATTCACAAATCATTGGAACGCCATAAAGTTAACAAATTAAATATAAAACTTAGGCAAAAAAATCTAAATTTAATTCAAGAATTAAAGAAGTGTAATAGTGAATTACAATTATGTAATACCATGTATGATACCGACACTCAGCACCTTCAGGATGAATTGTTTGTTAGGGAATATGCTCTAAAGGATATTTTTATTTTTTATTTTTTTTCGCCCGCGTGGAGGTCGGAAATTGTCCTACAGGAAAGTACTTCCGGGGAAAAAAGTAGGTACTTTATCCAGGTTATAAATCATCAATGTGTCAAATTTCATCCAAATCCGTTAGCCGTTTTTGTATAATTGAGTAACAAACATCCAAACACACAAACATACAAACTGTCACCTTTATAATATCAGTAAGATTAAGTCATTATTGAGTCATTTTCAAAAAAATTGTACTTTCTCGCATAATGTGTTGTCCTCGCTGAAAAAACACATCATATTATGAACTTAATGCCCATTTCATGAATTCGTTTTATTCTGAAAATTATTTATAATTATAACTCATAAATTAAAAAAATAAAAACGATGAATCTTATTCACTTCCTATACAATTCCGTTTGTCTCACATGAGCTCTTGACAGCAAAACATTAATTGACGCCTATTTGAATGAAATATTATCAAATTACGTAGTACGGGGTATAATAATGAAGGTACTGATCCACCGATTTTTTTTTTTTTTTTTAAAAACGTTAATCTTAAAATAAAAAAAAGAATTTGAATACATATCCACTTTTGTAGTACTTTGTGTAACACCTCTGTGTAACGTCGAAATCATGCTACATTTGATTTACTTTGAACGCATCTCTAGTTCAGTTAGCAGTGGCAACACAATACGCAACTGCCAACCTAACAAAATAACAACGCAGCCATCTTGTTTTTCTGTCATTTAGATTTGACTGTGATCCTCGATTTTTGTCGCAAAATATTTTCCTCTGACTAACGTGGATTTAAAAGGTAAGTACTCAAAAATAACTCAAAATCTTTATATATAAGGTGCTATAAAAATATCTGCCACGGCTTTAATGAGAGGTAGTATTGTATTTAAAGATAACAATAGTGAAGAAATTTCGTACCCCGGCACAGTTAAATCAATTTGAGAAAATAAAGTAGTTAAGTAAACATTGACTCTACTCTGCATAACGTGGTTCACAAATTACGCGCGAAGTGCACTTCGTCAATGAAAACAACTGCTATCTCTTTCCATCTGTTCTGTGAATGAAAACTGAAATCAGCTGACTAGTTCGTCACTATCGACTATCTAATGTACTAGGTACGCAATAATACGCAGGCAAACAAGTGTTTTAAAGTGCAATTACTTACCAGCTACCGCATTCTTCCAAAAAACTGACGTAAATAAAATGATAAACTTCCCACCACACTTAAAACAGGCTTTGGACTGTCAAGTTAGTGTAAGAATCGCAATTTTTTTCTTATTATTTTTAAACAATAGGTAGGTACCTAAATAACGATAAATTGTACGTCGAAGACTCGAGCAGCATTCCTGGTGCTCGCAAGAGGATGACGCCGGAAGAAGTCCAACACTTCCTCTTCGAGTTCGGCAGAATATGGAGGCCTGCCTGCGTCAACCGGAGGCGGGCCAAAGCGGCCGTGTTCTCTAAATCTGTACACTGCATCCAGAATGGTATGATGACTCACTCGCACACCAAACCTCTGCGGGTATAAGTTTACTGCATGCGCAGTTATGAAGTTACACTCGCGGTAGCACAATACCATTTCAAGATATTCTTGATTGGGATACCGTCGTCTAGGAGGCATTTTTAAAGAAAGCGCGCGCGATATTCCCGACGCTTACCGCAGATCGCTAAAAACTAACTTCCGAGCGGGCAGGCGAGCGACTGGCGGGTCAGCTAGCGCGTGCGACGAACGGGGTAGTGCGGGTGAGTGTGGGGGCGCGCGGGGCTGCGCTCTGACGAGCGAGTGGCCGGCGCGCAGCGGCATTGTTTGATAAGAATGGCAACAGTGTATGAACGGCGCCGGCGTTTTGCGAATTGAATTCGGTGCGGTGCGGCAACAGCTTATTAAGTCTACGGGATGGTTTTATGCCAATAAATCAATGCAAATTTATACGTAAAAAATTTTGTATGAAAAAAAATATGACACATTATCAATAATTTATCTTTACTATTGTAATCTATAAACACAATACTGTCTCCTATTGCAGCCGTGGCAGATATTTTTATAGCACCTTATATACATGTGACTTCGTATACTAATGAGATAATCCAACTGAAATTAAATCATTTTAGTGAGATATTTGCCTGCATTTTTTTTTATATAATTTTGACGCCGCGTAATGTTGTTCTTTTGTGTAACATTGTGTAACGTTACACAAAGTAAACGGTATTAAGCTGTGTGCATATTGCAAGAGTCCAGTGTTTTTAACCGACTTTTAAAATAGTTCCCTAAACAAATGCCACTGTTTTTTTAAAGTACCTATTATGATGCAATATCTCCATAAATTATGAATCGATTTTGATGGTTATTTTTTCTTAAGTTAAAAGTCATTATACTCATCATAACGAAAAATTTTAATTTTCATCAACACTGAAATCGCGAAAAAATATCAGCTGATCCATGCTTTTTGTAGATTTATGTGAGCACAAATGTATGGAACCACTGCTTTTTTTCGCGATTTCATGATCGGTCCCATAGTAAGAGTTGTTATTAATGATAAGTACAATAACCCCTTGTCAGGTAATGCGTATACAAAAAATAACTTAGCGTTTACTGCAGAGTGCGCTTTGTTTGAAATCAGTTCGTACAGTTTTACTGCGTTTAAATTATACAGGGGGTGTATCAGTAAGGTGTTTTAAAATTTAAGGATGTGGTACAAACCATCAACCTGAACAGCTTTTAACATGGGACCAGCATCATAATCTAGAAACAAAATATCAGCCGTCCCATACATTTGGGTTGAGTAGGTATTGAAGCTTTGTACGGGACAGTTAATAATTTTTCTCGATTACGATGATGGCCGCATGGAGAAAGTTGTTCAGTTTGATGGCCTGTAATACACCCTTAAAGTTGACCATACCTTTTTGATACACCCTGTATTAATGCTATTATTGTATTTTTGTCTGTAGATAATGAAAAATGGCACCATTGACTTTAGCAGAACGTCAACGAAAATATCGGGCGAAATTAAAACAAGAAGATCCTGCAAAAATGGAAAAGCTTAAAAAAGAAAATGCTGAAAGAACCAGGAAAAAATATATAAAAATTAAAAAATGGCGACAGCAAAAACAAAAAGAAAAACCAAAAACTAACCAAACAGAGAAACCAAAAATCGACAAAAATGATAAAGAAAAACGCACTGCCGTCCTTTAATTAGAAAGCCGTTAAGCCCTAAAAGTTGTTTTCGAGAAAATGGCAAAAAACGCGGGAATCGTTGTTTCTTAAAAAATATGCTACTTAGGTTAATGATTTTTGGACACATCAATTGAGATTTCTTGCTGTTTATCCTACAGAATCGTTTCCGTCCAGAACCTCTCAGTAATTACTTTTAAAATTCAAAACCCAAGCAATTGCAAAAGCGGAAAAGAGTAATAATACTGGGGGATTTTAATATTAATGTGCTGAATTTGGATCAGACAGCTATTAAATACAAAGAAGAACTGCAGATAAGTGGCTATAGACTTCTAAACAAAGTTGAGGAGAGCTATTGTACCCGAGAAACCGCCACAACGAAAACTATAATTGACCATGTCTGCACAAACCTTACTGATGTCAAGTTCCATCTTTCTATAGTTGCAAGTGCTATGTCGGATCATAATCAAATATACTTCGAAGTTAAAAAACAGGAACCAGAACCGCCTAGAAGAGTAAAATATGAAGCTATAGATTATGAAAAGCTGTACAATAATGTTAGAGAATGGAATACTACCGACGAAGACGATCTATACCAACTACTTGAGCAAAAGCTATTATCCAGTATCAATAGCAGTAAAATAACAAAATATAAAATATTGAATCCGCCCAGGCAAGATTGGATAAACAAAACAATTATAAATCTAATAAATAAAAGAAACATACTATGGAACATGCACAAAAAAAAAGTGAATGATCAATATGTGTTCTGATTGTATTAAACACTTTTTTCCCGCTTTAAGTTAATATTGGTAAAGGTAAGTCACATTCGCGGTTTTTACCTATTATTATTGGTCACATTTCATCACATTGGCGGTTATGCTATAGAAAATGAAACAATTATTTATTGACAATTGTTTTGGAATAATGTAATTATTTTTAAACCAGGTAGGTAATTAAAAATATATTTGGTTTTGACGCGCGTTTGCCTTTTACCTTCAAGTGGTATTTTCTAGTCACACCTTTTCTTGAACTTGTGGATAAATTACCCATAAGTCTACTTTGTAGTGGCATGACATCAACCATGGATTTGACGAAGACTTTTTTGAAGTCCCAATCTATTTCAGTCCAGAACCTTTCAAAATTTTCTTTCCGATCTTCTTCTGACATAGGTATCCCGGCAATTAAATACTCCTTTTTATCTAAGCATACCTATATCTGATGTACACCGCGGTCTTATTTCTCTTTTACTTCTTTCAATATCCTGTATCCACTTATCATTGTTTTCGAACTCCTAAAAAAGATTCGCCATTCATTCTTTTTACTTTTTAACCCCCGACGGAAAAAGAGGGGTGTTATACCTACGTTTAACGTTCCCCCGTAGCTCCCAAACGGCTGAACCGATTTTGATTATTATTTTTTTGTTTGAAAGGTGTCTTGCTTGATCGAGAGTGTTCTGAGGTACAATTCAAGAAAATCGTTTCAGCCGTTTGAAGATTATCAGCCCTTTTCTAGTTGATGATTGGATGTGCGCATCTTCCACAGGTCTGATCTTAGAAGATAACATTTACAATGATATTAGAAGAACATAGTAACCTTGAACCGATACTGCAGTATCACCTGGAATTGTGTCGGGGGTTATTTAATTTTTTAATTTTAACTTGTTCCCATACATCTTGAGTTGAATGACTAAATGGTTAGGTTGAGTCGAGACTGGGTCAGCCGGGTCAACAGGCTGCGACTGAGGCTCTATTTCAGGATAATCTGGAGTAGTTCGCAGAGGTTGGTCTGCCCGAGAAGTGATCGGAGATGGCAACTCTATTTGAGTTTCAACGAAATTTGGCTGAGACTGATAAAATAAATCTGATAAAGTATAGGAAGGGTAAGGCGAGATTTCCAAGTCTGTAAGTGCTTACTGAGGCTCTTTTTCAAGGTGGTCCGGAGTGATAGGTAGAGGAAGGAGTGCCCGTGAAGGAAACAGATAATGACTGAATTATGTGAAATACGTGCAATAAAACCCAAAAGTTCCCCAGAAACCCTGCGGGACCGTGTTGCGCTTGCGATGCGTATGGCGGCACTGAGGAACTAACGCATATTCGCGGATTTGATGGCGGAATATTACGTTCGCGGTTTTGCATGACTCGAATAACAACATGACTGGATAACTTTCTGGCAATTTTAAAATGTAGGATGACGTATTTGAACGAGTAGAATGAAATAAAACAAAAATCTGATTTTCGTCAAAAATGTCATATTCGCGGTATTGGATGCCGAGCGACGATATGTTGATTGACTTCATCTCTTTGATTGTGAAATTTTTCCAGCAGTAACATTAAATTAGTTTAAAATATATTATTTCAAAATAATAGTATGTATGCAGTACATTTTATAAAGTTTTTTTTGTCTCCTGTAAAATTTGATGAACGTTGCATTCGCGGTATTGGATGCCGAGCGACGATATACAACAAACAAAAAGTACTTATTACCAAAATGCTTTTGATCAATGCAAGAAAAACCCAAAAAAGATGTGGAGTCTTATAAATGATCTCTCTAGAAATAAGGTCAGAGACTCGCCAGCACCGAGTAAACTTCTTATGCCATCTGGAGTTTTGACTAATCAGACTGAAATTTGTGAGTGTTTTAATGACTTTTTCTCAAACATTGGATCAGTTCTGGCTGGTCAAATCCCCAGTCAATACCATAACAATTTAACTCACACTAAAGGAACGCAGGCAACTGGAACCTTGGACACACTTTCACAGATAGGACCATGCACCATAAATGAAATAGAAAAAAATATTGAAAACTTAAAACTAAACACTAGCTCCGGTTTAGACGGTATAAACACAAAATCAATCAGATGCGTAAAGGAATTAATACTAGATGAACTAACAAACTGTATAAATAAAAATTTAGAGCTTGGAACTTTTCCCGACAGCCTCAAAATTGCCAAAGTCAGCCCCATCTACAAAAATGGAAGTAAATCGGATCCAGGAAATTATCGTCCAATTTCAGTACTGCCGGTTTTATCAAAAATGTTTGAACGTGTTTTATACAACCGCCTCGACGAACATCTAAGAGCGCGTAACTTTCTTTACAAAAAACAATACGGTTTTAGACCAAAATCAATTACACTTTCTGCAACAATAGATCTAATAACAAAAATTAAACTAAGTATCGACAAAAAACAAATAGCATTGGGAATTAAAGAAACTAAATGACATTGGTGTCACTGGTACTGCCCTTGATATCTTTAAATCTTACCTGGCAAATCGTTCCCAAGTGGTTAAGATTAACGATTAACCCAAAGTAGTCCTAAAATCGTGAGTTTTGGCATTCCGCAGGGATCAATTACCCTCCCTTACTATTCCTGATTTACGTAAATAATATTCATGAAGTTGGACTAAAAGGCGATGTATCCTTGTACGCCGACGATACAGCTTTATTTTATTTTGGACACTCTGTAGACGCTGTTATGTGTGACGCTCAGGATGATCTACATCTTTTAAATATCGATGGCATAGAGCACAGATGTGGCAAGTGCATTTTTTTTTTAAATTGAGGTAAGTACACGGGGGAACCGTAGTAACAGTATATTTAGTTGTGCACAAATGTGGTAAGCATACTGTGTATCGGTACAGATTGACTAGTTGTCTAAATGTGGTAAGTTTACTTAGTGTGAAAATAATATTATAGACAATTGTTTCATGTGCCCATACCTCATTCGGGTTACTTAACATAAATGCACCAATGTGGTATGTGGCACTCAACACATTTTGACACTTTAACTGGCAACCCAGACGATCTGTCAGTTTTACTTGTCACTTTTGCGCGCCGACCTGGTAATTGTTTCGCGTGTGGTTTTGTTGTAAATAAGTGCATTTCAGTAAACAAGTGGTAAAATATGGCTAGCCGAGGACGTCTTCTAGTTAAACTCGCATGTGAGCAGTCAGACACGACTGGTAAATATACGAATAAAATTTTACGTACTTATCTAATCCTGAAATTGTTTCCTTTTTAACTAAGTTGCAATATTTATTTTAGATTATAACAATGCAGATTTGTTTCATGAAAAAATCCTACATCCTACTGATACTGTATCATTAACAACATCTGAGACTGAGGCTTTCGGATTTACAAGCGATACTTTTTCAATCAATCGTGTAGAACAAAGTGCAGAAGTCGCTTGTGATCAATTGAATACAGGTATTTGCCGTAAATAATTACACATCTGCCGTAGTTTTAATCAATTTAATAAGCTTCAAAATATTAATTCTAACATAAAATATTTTATTTTTATTCACTTTCAGATGAAATGTCATTGGAATTAACCCATTCTATTGCCAATTCACCAATAAACCAAAGCAACATAATATCCATACCAATTACAACAACAAATGCGGATTTGGATTTTTCAAGTGATACTTCATCTAGTTATCACCCAGAAACAAACCCAGAAAGCAGTGACTCTGAGTCAGAAGAAATTCTGCAAAATATAAGAGGTAGGAAACTTAGCTTCTATTGAAAATTAAATTTTCGATTTAATGATCACACAATGTAATAATAATTATGATCACTTTTTTGTATTCTTACAGGGAATCATGATAATAATAATGAGAGCCCTCCAGCAATGAAAAGAAAAAGGAACAGGAGAGCTCAACCACAAAATTGGAAAAGAAATAAAGTAAAAAATAGCCGCATGAGTGGGCGTGGTGGTGGAGGAGTATGTAAATCGATCAGGCAAGATAATTAAAGAAAAAACTGTCAAGAGCACTGACTGTAGTAAATGCCGGTAAGTATACCAGGTACTTTGAATTGTTTTTAATCAATAATGCATGTTATTTACGTATGTCTATGTATTTATGTATTTCAGATACAAATGCAATGAAAACTTCACTGAAGATCTGAGAAACCAAATATGTAAAGAATATTGGGCTTTAAGTGATACAAGCAAACAAAAACAATATTTGTCAGCCTTAATTACAATAAGTGATGTTATTCGACGAAGGCAAAATACAAAAAACCCAAAAAAAGTGTCAAAACAGTATCATTTAAGGACACAAGGGGGGGCTTTGACAAGAGTATGTCTGAAGTTTTTATGCAATACGTTATCAATCAGTCACAGAATAATAGATACTTTGATAGTATCAACTACTGGCAATTATTCTAGTCATGATAAGAGAGCTGGCAATAAACCGGCCAATGCTACATCAGAAAGCAAGATTGCTATTGTAAAATCTCATATTGACTCATTCCCACGGATGGAATCTCATTACTGCAGGCGTGATAGCAAGAAATTATATTTGGCTTCTGATTTAAATATCAGCATTATGTATCGTTTGTACAAAGAACAAATGCAAGAAAATTTACCAGTGTCCTATTATGTTTATAAGGATATTTTTCATTTGTATGAACCAGCATTAAGTTTTTATCATCCAAAAAAAGATCAGTGTACAAAATGCAACGCATATAATGCCAGTTTAAATAAAGATGACCTGAAAGATGAATGGGAAGCACATAAAGCCAGAGAAAAATCATCAATGAAAATGAAACAAGATGACAAAATCAGGGCAGAACAGAACCATGGTATAACTTTCAGATCGGTTTCATTTGACTTGCAAAGCATATTGACTCTACCATTTGCAGGTGACTCTGCTATATATTACAAGAGGAAATTAAATGCTTATAATTTCACAATTTATGAAAATCATTCTAGAGATGGTTACTGCAATATATGGGATGAATGTAACGCCCAAAAAGGTAGCAATGAAATAGCTACCTGTATTTTCAAATATTTGGAGTCATTGCCTGAGACTGTGAATCATGTTTCTTCATTCTCGGATACTTGTGGTGGCCAGAATAGAAATAAAAATGTATGTGCTGCGATGTTATATGCTGTGAATAAGTTAAGCCATCTGGAGATAATAGATTTGAAGTACATGGAATCTGGGCATTCTTACTTGGAGGCAGATGCCATGCATGCCACTATAGAAAGGGCTAGAAAACACAAAAAAGTTTATACCACTAGAGAATGGGCTCTGCTGATATCTGCAGCTAGGTTAAATCCTAAACCATACATTGTTAATCTTTTAAATCATACAGATTTTCACGATTTTAAATTATTAACGAAACAAGTAATACAAAATACAACAAAAAATTCTGATAAAGACTCTGTAAATTGGCTGAAAATTAAGTGGCTGCGATTTACCAAAACAAGGCCTAATATCATTATGTACAAGTATGACCTTGATGAAGGAAACTTCATGGAAATTAATATTCACCAAAAAAGGAATGCTAGGGTATGAAAGAAACAAAGATTTATTACTTTTTGTACTAATGTGCAACTTGTAACCAAAGTTTTAATTTACAGGCAACGGATTGGCAGCAAGTTATTTTAAATAAAGCCTACACTAAACCACTGCCTATAACAGAAGCCAAAAATAAGGATTTGCTCTCTCTTCTAGAAGCTCAAGTAATCCCACGAGATTATGAATATTTTTATCGTTCTCTGCCTTCAAGTTCCCGCACATTAAGAGAAGTGGATTCTGAGGATGAATAATGCACTTTAATTAATTTTTGTTAATTTAATTGATTAAATTGTTTTATTCTAATTAGTTATTATTTTTATACAGTTTGTTATTATTTTTTGTCTTGTTTAAAACCTTTCATCAAATGCAGCAAAATGTGGTATGTACAATAATACAGTACACAGAAGTGGTATGTGTGCACATATAGGTAATTATTTCAAAATTGGGCATTCAAAATTTACTTAATATTTTTCGAATAACCTCTATTATACTAGCCAATGAACTAGTATACAAGTATATAGCAATATTATATCTATAACTATAAAAACTTAAATGGACTAGATATCCAAACTTAAAAACTGCTGTACTGTAAAATTACTTTGATTGCACATACAACATCTGTGTTCTATGCCATCGATATGTGGTTTCAGTGCAATCTACTCACAATAAATATAGCCAAAACCAACTACATATATAATTTTCGCAGCAAAGAACAAAAAAATATCACACAATTCCCAACTAACCATAAATAACCAACCTATCAAAAAAGTTGATCACGAAAAATACCTTGGATTAATTTTAGATAACCACCTGAACTGGAAGCCACATATGGAGACGGTTAGATCTAAATTGACTTCGCTCACGGGAGCCCTACGGAGTGTTGTCCGATGTCTCCCACGCCAAGTTCGCTACAATATATATAACACTCTTATAAAACCCCACCTGGACTATCTTATAGAAGTATGGGGCACAGCCGCTAAAACCAACATAGAAACGCTACAAGTAGCACAAAATAAATTAATAAAGACACTCTTCCAATATGATTACAGTACACCAACACAAAAAATATACAATGAAACGAAATTAATGAACATATCACACACATACATATATAATACATGCATCTTAATAAGAAAAATACTTAATAAAAACATTCACACACAAATACATTTTACAAAGAAACATCAAATACACAAAATTAGGCTCAGAAATGCAAATGACATACAATTATATTCACCACGCACCAGCTATGGCAAAAAAAATGTGATGTATGAAGGTGCTGCATTGTATAATAAACTGCAAAAAAACATCAAAAATGCAAAATCCATGCCAATATTTAAGAAACGCTTGAAATTACATTTATTTAATAAAATTATAGCGAGCGCACCTTAGTACATTACATACCACATCTAGTTGCGCGCGTTCCATGTATGTTTACGTTTTAGCTGTGTTAAATTATTAGCGAGTACCCTACACTTTTGGAATAATTTTGTGTGTTATAATTTATTTTTACCCAAGACTGTACGCTTATCAATAATATTTTTAACTAGTATTAGTATATATTTCTCATGTAAGTGAAATTTCTTATGGGAAATAAAGATATCTCAAACCCGAAATTCATTTTTCTCTTTTTGTTAAGCATGTAACTTAGATATTGTATCATATTACTGTACTAAAAGGCCGTTAACTATACCTTAGCGGCTTTTTAGTGAAGTAATTTATAAAAAAATTGAACCTTCATAATGTTTGTTATATTTGTTCAGAAATACTTAACAAAAAAGTTGTTAAGTGACATAACTGCTTTATAGTCATGACATTCGCTTTGATTTACAATTTAATAACTGTCCTAATGAGCGGTTACGGCTAATTGTTGCCGATCTTTTATGGAACTTTTGTAAAACCTTAAACAGTTTTCTTAACTAAAAGGTGGCTAAAAATATTTCGCTTGTGGTTAACTTCTTTATAGTTTAGCATTCATGAGGGAATATGTGAGAAATTAAAGAAATGTTCATATAAAAATCAAAAGTATATTTCAAAATTTAAAAGTTAGGTGTAATGAAAGGTTATCCCTAAATATAATTTTAATAGGTAATAATCAAGTAATCTATACTTATAATAAATCTGTAGAAGTGAAAATTCTGTACATTGAAAATATCAAAAAAAAAAATGGCAGGGGGTGTTACTAGACCGACACCGAACCCAAAAATGTGATTAAAAAAATTTTTGTCTGTCTGTCTGTCTGTCTGTCTGTCTGTCTGTTTGTTCAGGCATCACGCAAAAACTACCGGTTCGATTACGATGAAACTTGGTATAATTATTCTTTAATATCCTGGGCACCACACTGGGTACTTTTTATCCCGGAAAAGTATCCTATCCTACGGTTGGGGGGTGTCAAAGTTTGTATGGAAGAATTTTAACGCGCTGTCCGATTAACTCGAAACTCAATATTTATACTTAAACCCAAAAATTAAGAATAACGTGTATCAGGATTTTTCGAAATTCAACCCCTATGGGGGTAAAATAAGGGATGAAAGTTTGTATGAAAAACCTTATTCCTTGAGGTAATAAACATGAAACTTCGCACGAATAGTTATCTAAATAAATTATAAAGTTTGTAGTTTTTCTAAATTACCCCCCTAGGTTGGGGGGTGTCAGTGTTTGTATGGAAGAATTTTAACGCGCGGTCCGATTAACTCGATATTTATACTTAAAACCCATGGGGATGTATGGGGTAATTTCCGACACTCACGCGGGCGAAGCCGCGGGCAGCAGCTAGTAACTAATAAAATTAAGATCTTACAGATCATGAGATGAAAAGCATCATAATATACTAACCCAGGTCATGATCTAACTGTATGCCAAATTTATTCTAAATCTTTTCAGCCGTTAAGGTTGAACTAGTCGCGGGCTCGAACTCACTGGTGGGGGAGGGCAAAAAGCACGCTATTTCACCTGGGACCGCGTCCGACAGAGATAGTATCAGTGATGAGCAGCTAGAAGCTAGTCCACATGCGTCCACAGTCGTTACGAAAAAATTACGAAAAGTCCTTTGGAAAATCGTGTTTTATGAAAAAACCACTGCATAAATCAGATTCAAATAAAGTTAATTTAACTTTTCGATAATTGAGCTTTACCGACAAAGCTCAATTATCGAAAAGTTAAATTAACTTTGGATTGGATGACGGATTTTGTTTTGGTGATTTTACCCTTCTTTTAGTACTTATTTACGCCCAAAGTTGCGTTAAAATTAGCTAGAATAAAAAACTTTTTTACAAAAAATTAAACCGACGAAAAAAATAACTGAAAAGCAAAAAATAAAAAATATACCTTTTAGTGTAAGTAAGTTCCTAAACTAATTTACGTAACAAACTTTGAGTCGGCGCCATCACACATTCAACGAAGATTCATCAAGCTGCCATTATGCGCTATAATTATTTGTAATTAATCAATTTGTTTGTTGGTTTGTTTGGCGCCGACTCAAAGTTTGTTACGTAAATTAGTTTAGGAACTTACTTACACTAAAAGGTAGGTATATTTTTTATTTTTTGCTTTTCAGTTATTTTTTTCGTCGGTTTAATTTTTTGTAAAAAAGTTTTTTATTTTTCGCTTTTGAGTTACCATTTATTGATGTAGCTAAAATCTACTACCTACCAATTTTTTTGATTATTCTTTAAAATACATATTTGCCTCGGTCATATATCGTGGTACCTATTATATTAGGTTTATTTATAAACGTTGTTTAAAGTTATGTAATGATTAGCGACTGTTTAACTATACACTTTTGACGTTAAACCAACGTTTATGAATAAATGGGAATAATACAATGTTAGATAAATACTTAATAACTACTTATACTTGTGTGTGTGTATATGTTATTAATTTATATGACGGACTTTGTCTGAAAAATAAACGAATTATTATTATTATTATAATTTTTAAGTTTTAATCAAATTAAACAGCATTTTTTTTATTTTTTTTAATACTGTCGTTATCCAGAGCGGAGAGTTTGAGTAATTCATTTGCGGCTACAGGAGTTTAAAAACAACGATAAGTTATTTTGAGGTATAAATATTATTCTCTTTGACGACATCATGCAACTGCCCCCTGTAAAATTGGTGCTTTGCACAACCACTTTGGGATGCTGCAGAAGTTAATTTATGGCACTCATTTTCATTCTGGTAATTAACCATTATCATAGAGACAACGAAATGACGTCGAATTCGTTGACCTGTTAAACAATCTACGCGTAGGCGAATTGACAACCGGTCAATGGAACTGCTCTGTCAAAGGCGAAGGGTAGCTTTAGGTGAAGAGTTAAAGGATGGTGTTGTTGTTTGAATATTCCCTACCGTCAAGCAGATTGACGAGTACAATAGTAAGATGACAGCTATGAATTCAAAACACTATTGCATTTATACAATTCGTTCCATAGATGAGTCTCGTGAAGTTGCTACCTATGGAAAGAAACCTCCAGATAATGTAGTTCCAAAAGATGTGAACAGTTGTGGTAGCCTTTTATCTGAGGTAAAATTAGCTACCGAATCCCGTGTTATGCTGAGACGTAACATATCAGTATCTGAGGGCCTCGTCAATGGTGCAATGGGTATTGTGAAAAAAACTAAATGGCCATCACTGCGCAGGGATCAACTAGAGGAAGGAGAATTAGCGGATTGTATTTTAGTAAAATTTGACGATGAAAGCATAGGAAGCAGACTGAAAGATAGCGATGGTTGTGTTGCTATACCTCCAGTAGTTGCAACTTTTCAGGGCACGAAGGTTTATGGTGATATTGAGCGTAGGATGTTGCCGTTAATTTTGTGCTGGGCCGTTACGGTACACAAATTACAAGGAACGACCCTTGATAAAGCCGTAATCGACCTCGGTAAAAAAGTCTTCGCCAAAGGGCAGGCATATTTGGCACTGACTAGACTAAAAACACCCGAGGATATATCTGCCTTAGAACCCGATAAGAAGGTATTAAACAAACCTCACGATGAACGAGCTTTGGCCGAAATGCAGAGATGGAGAGGTCTACTTACAAATCAGCAATAGGCTCGAAGACTGATGTTTGTAGCAACCCTGAATAATAAATTATTTATAGTAATTTTTACATGATTTAATCCGGTATATATCGACCGATTTTTATTTCTCGTGAAACTTGCATTTCAATCGCTTTAATCAATCAATCTGCCTAGCCTTCCTATAATTCCAGTCTAACCGGATGCAGCTGAATACCAGTATTTATAAATATCGCTTTAATATTGTTATTATTTTCCTCAACTAGGAACTCCCTCAACAGCCTTCCGTCTCCATCGTCAGACCCTCGATGACAGTCATACCCCAGCCAGGTCTAAAGTTCTCATCAAAATGAATGACATAAACCCAAACTCCTGAGGAGCTCTCGCGACTGTCTTCCGTCTCCATCGTCAGATCAACTCCAGGTCTTTATTATATAGTTCATCAGAACAACATTATTTGTGTGCGTTTCAGCAGAATCGGTTCACAGTTGAAAATTCAGTCGGTGCAAAATCAATGAACCCCAATTTTTCTACCCTTAGTTGTGGATTGTAGTTTTCAATTTTACATGGGATCAACTTCGAGGTATACCCTGTCTTTGGTTTTGAATTTTCGTGTCTTCCGAAATTAAAGTTATTCACTTAAAGTTTTTTTTGGAAGTCGGTTGTCTTTTTTGTAAAAAGTTTTTTATTTTTCAGTTTTTAGTTGTGGTACCTACCCCACACAAATTCGAATATCACGATCTGCTTTGTAAAAAATAACAGTGGCTGGAAAAAATATTAGAATATCATCCACATAGACTAAGTGGGAAAAATACGTATTATTGAAGCTAACTCAAAAAGTACCCAAGCAAAGTTAATACAATTTATATGGGACCAACTTCGAGGTATACCCTCCCCAATAAAAAAAGAATCGTTCAATTCGGACTATTCTGTAAAAAGATATGCGTGGTCATACATAAAAAAAAAAAAAAAAAAATATACGTGTCGACTTGAGAACCTCCTCCTTTTTGTTTCGTCGGTTAAAAACGAATCTTTGTTGGCTCATAACTTTTTAATGGCTTTTAATTTTACTGTTCGGTTTCCGTACAGACAAAATTATCTAATAATGAGACCAAACGATATCATGTTAAACTTTGAATTTACAATGTCAAACAGTGGAGTAAAACACCCCCGTTTGTATGGAAAAAATATCAACCGGTTTCACCTTATGGCATGAAAAGGTAACAGAACAGAGTCACTTTCGTATTAAAGTAAATATTTTTTAGATATATTAAGTCTGGGTTTGATGTTTATGAGATAAGTTGTTTGTTCATCAGTTCATGGTAGATCATGAACTGGAATAAGACATAATACATGATAAATGATAAGAGTGTGGAGCAAGTAAGTGAGTTTGTATATTTGGGGAGTCTGTTTACGAGGGATTTAAAGATTGATGACGATGTGGAAAGGAGAGTAAATGAGGGAAATGAAGTGAATGGTGCTACACATGCGATTGTGACCAACCAGCTGATGTCCAAAAAGGCTCGGATGGCTGGTCACAATGGTGTGCTGCTGCCTGTGCCCACGCTTATGTATGGAAGTGAATGCTGGGTGCGGCAAAATAGCATGAAAGTAGAATTAATGCTGTGGAAATGCGTTCCTTGCGAAGCATGTGTGGTGTGGCTATGAATGATAGGCTGAGGAATGATGTGATAAGGCAACGGTGCGATTTAAAAGAAGATTATGTAGTGACAAAAATTGAAAAGAGTATACTTAGATGGTTTGGTCATGTTGAGAGGATGAATAAACGGCGACTAACAAAATGTATTTACAAGGCAAGTGTGAGTGGAAACGCCGGGACCTCGACGCCCTAGGAGGACATAGTGACCTTATTGGGGATGTACTTCAGAAAGGTCAGGTGCGTAGTACTCGCAACCGGCGTGCGTGTATAACCAGATGTAGGTATGAACGTTAACGAGGCAAAAGGAGTTTGTAAGGATCGTAGCAGGTGGCGTTCTATAGCTTCTGCCTACCCCCATGGGAAAAAGGCGTGACTTTATGTATATATGTTGAGCCCTAACTCAATCTTTCCACCCGGAGTGCCGACTGCCACGGCTGTGTACAACGTCACTCCGTGTTTCCGCCGAGATTTCGATATGTCGGGGCACGACTTGACAAGCTAAGTTTCCAATAAATAATAATTATTGTAGTGAACATTATTGTGAGTTTAAATAATACAAAACAAAAACACTATTAGCCGTTTGTTCGCTAAGTTCTTTTTCGTTTTGTTTGTTCGAAACTGAAGATATTAATTAAATAATATGTTTACCTATTCGCGGGAAATTTCGTTACGATTCAATAAATTCCTTCTGCTAGGGGTTATATTGATAGGTATATAAATACATAACCTTACGCCTACAATCCCCGAAGGGTTACAAGCAGAAGTCTTCCGTTAGTCTGCGTTTGGAGTCTGTTTCTGGGGCACAATTTTTTTACCAGGTTCGATGCCTCTTACAAGTTCGCTTACCTGGCGAAGGAGAGGAAAGTATTCATAATCTACAGATATTTAGATAGATGATACAGCATGTAAGGTACAATATAATACATGTATAAATGTGTATGAATATACATTATATCCCTAGCAGAAGGAATTTCTTGAATCGTGACGAAATTTCCCGCGAATAGGTATACATAAGTATTATTTAATTACTTAATATCTTCAGTTAATAATAATCTAAAACGAAAAAGAATTTATCGAACAAACGGCTGTAGGTCTTTGTTTTGTATTATTTAAACTCATAATAATGTTTACTACAATAATTATTTTTTATTGTATACTTACCTTGTCAAGTCGTGCCCAGACATATCGAAATCTTGGCGGGAACACGGAATTACGTTGTACACGGCCGTGGCAGTCAGCACTCCGGGGGGAAAGATTGAGTTAGACGGGATGGCGGACGGCGTGGATGGGGCGGCCGCACCCCGCTAACTCCCGGAGTGGACCCAGCGCGAGAGTCGGGAAACTGTCTTTTAGCTAAGTAATGAGGCTTAGCTGCTTTTTACCTAAGCATGATTTAATTTTTTTTCACCGTTTTCGATAAACAGGCAAGAATTTTTTTCAAACAAAGTATTAATGCTTAACTAAAATAGCGTTAAGGGCGGGTAACTGGAAACAAGTTAAGTATTTCACTGAAACTGTTCTTTAAATGCTTAACTAAAATGTAGTTATAGTCCTTTTGCGTCTCTATAGTCAAGAATAATCAGATAAGGTACTTATAGTTAGGTAGAAGATCAGAAAATAATCATCAAATCCTGTAGTTAAGGTATTTTAACGTACATTAAGCGAAGAAGTGTGGGTTAGATGCTTTCAAGTGATGGAACCTTCATAAATTATGTTACTTAACGGCCTACAAAATTTTCATATCTCTGGAACTATTCATATTGTAAAAATCTTTCTTAGACAAAAAGATAGAGAATTTTGAACTCTATCACTTCCCATTAAAAAGTAGAAATTGACCATTTGAGGGTTAACGGCTTTCTAGTTAAAGGACGGCAGCGCAGGGCTCGATACCTTCAGTCAAAAGAAAATTTAAAACTAAAGGTTACTATTGGTCGAATGACAAAAATTATAAGAGCTCAAAGAAAAACTATATCGAGGGTATAGTGTTAAAACCCAATAAGTGTCGAAAAATGAAAAATCGTTTTATCAGTACATCTTAATGCATTTTTGACGCTCTTTCCAATGGTCTTACCCAATAAGTGGAATTCGCAGTAGAAAGAAAATTACTTGAGCTAATAACCCAATAAAGTGACCGCGTTTAGTCAAAACTTAAAAACTGGTACCCTATAAAGTGTGTTATCTTGTTACATAATATTTTTATTTTACGCTAAAACCGCATAAAGCTATTTATTGGTATTGAGTGTTCAATGATTTCAACTAAAATTACCCAACGGCTTAGAGGCAATAATTACTATTTGTATTTATCGGGTTTTAGCTCTACATACGTAGATAAAAAAACAAACAAAACCAAAAGCTAAATCAAAACAAATGTGTTTGTCGGGTTTTATTGTTCGATTATATTTCAAAAGTAACAAGTTATGTTCAGTTATATGGTATTCGCTCACTGCGTCAACTAACTTTCTTCAAACTTTGTTGGGAGAAGAACCCAATAAATCAATTTGACCTATCAACTTCTAGCGTTACTGTTGTCAGTTTGCGACGCGCATTTGCATCGCATTCACGCACGCGTCGTCCGCGAGTATGTTTTCGAAATTCTTCTGTTTGTGCTAATAGTTTGTGTTTGCTACGATGGGTGATCGAGGAAGGAAATTAGTGCAACTAGCTTGCATTAAGCCGCTGATATCAGGTAAATTCTCACTTTATGGATATTCTTTCCGAAGTAATGAAAAATGAAAGTAACCTAACCAAGTTTTATTGTTCAATTCTTATATTAAACTTTGATTAAGCAATTTAGCTATAGTTGCAATGCAATCAGCCTATTATAATAGCTAATTAATTGTGTTATAAATAGTACATTATTAATTTGGTAAGTCATACCAACCAAAGTAACGAGAGCGGCGGCGGCGTGAGCATTTGCGCCACTGTTTCATGCGATGCGCTGTGAAGTGAGCGGGAGAGCAATAATCACTCGCGGTTCACGAATTTTAATAATAATTTCTATTATCAAATACTTACGGTGCGCTGTCGGCGGACTTCCGAATTATGCGGTTTTACCACTAACAACTTTTACCGATTTTAAAACGGATTCTACAGTAATTAAATAATGTTATAACTGTTGTTTCGGTTAATTATTTATCTCTTAACATTATTTAAGTATTATTATAACACTAAATGTTGGTTTTAGATATTTTCGATGATGGTATCATGGAAGTGGAACTGCCTTTGGAAAATCGAAATCCTACAAGTAGTTTACAAGATGCTTATGGTAAGTTATCCGTGATGTATTTCATACCATGTATTGTCAACAAAATACACGTTTATGGGTAGGTCTGGAAATATTCATACTTATTTGTTATTTTTATTAAATAATTAGGTATAAGTTGTTATTTACTTACATATTTACAGAATAAACAATTTATAATATAACGTTTTATTTTGTTTTTAGATAGTACAAGTTCCAATTTGGAAAAAAGCTGTGCTAATTTGAAGAATCTAGATCCGGCTAGTAATTTACACGATACTTATGGTAGGTAGTTAGGTACCTCTCAAATGATGTTATTACTTTACCTACCATAAGTGTTCGATATTTTGTGTTGATTATACTTATTAATTTTAGATATAGCTGTGCCTTTGATGTCAAACGATGTTGATACAATTTCAAATAGTTCATCAGATCTGAACATTACGCAAATGGATACTGTTTTAAAAATGAAGGATCTTCACGAGGATAATTAATATCCGTGTAGTATGTGGGCGGCGCAAGTCAGAGCATGCGTGACATGGCGATCCTTTGGAGTGGCCTATGTCCTTCAGTGGGCGTCGTTTAGGTGATACGAACACCTGTATTGATACAATTAAATTGTTAAGTTCTGTGTTATCATGATAACATAGTATTTTAACGATTTTTTATTATTTACACAGGTCAATCTCCTGAGGGAATTGCGTCTACAAGTCAGATCATTCGTTGTTATGCGTCAGATGTATCAAGTGAGAAAGAATACCTCTTTGGCAGCGACTTTTCAGATAAAGATCCTACTTACGTGCCAGATTCAGATGAAAATATTCAAAACGATAGTGGTTCTGACTGTAATGTGATAATTCCCGAGGAATGTCAAAACGATACAGGCAAAGAATACGTTTCATTGATTCTTGAAAATATTTTGGATAGAGTTTGGTTATCCGTCAAACCCCTAACGAGACCAAAGAGAGCTCAACCAAGAGAGTGGAAACGAAACATTAGTAAGGCGAGAAAAGCTGAGGGATTATCTTACATTACAAAAGGTGTTGTGGCGGCATCTACACCGCCACATACGAACTAAGCATCAAAGACCTGACGTCACAGATCCTGCATCGCGCTATTTAAGTTTACCGCGCGATTCATATATATAAGACTATCCGACATCAGTCCTTGGGCAATTGCCCGCCAGACATAACACCCGTCTGGTAGGAGGATCCTCCCTTTTCTATGGGGGATGAGTGAACTTTACACCCTGTTCCTCATACCCCTAAATTGGTGACCCCGAATATGAACGTCAACGCAGCCTTCGTGCAACTACTTCAGCGTGACGTCATCAACATCACTCCCGCAAGCTTTCGTGAGGCGAGTCACACAGCCAGCCAGCACCCACGGCTTCAACGGGTATCCTGACCACCAGCATGCAGCGAACGCGCATTCCTGGTCACTACCCTCAGCCTCATCAGCAACCCGGCGCTGTACCACATCCGACGCACTGGATCACAACGCAGCGCCACCCCGACTCACTGGGGAATCAAACTCAAACTCAAAGCACCCTCAATCACCGCAGACAGTTCCGACCCACTGTGAACTATGCGGCACCCGGTTCCGACTCACTGGAACCTCAACTGGCACTGGCAAGCATCGCAAGATACAAGACTCAGCCCACTATCGACCTCCGGTCTCCGGAGGGGAGTGATGTGGCGGCATCTACACCGCCACATACGAACTAAGCATCAAAGACCTGACGTCACAGATCCTGCATCGCGCTATTTAAGTTTACCGCGCGATTCATATATATAAGACTATCCGACATCAGTCCTTGGGCAATTGCCCGCCAGACATAACACCCGTCTGGTAGGAGGATCCTCCCTTTTCTATGGGGGATGAGTGAACTTTACACCCTGTTCCTCATACCCCTAAAGTGTTACTAGATCGGCCAAAGTGCCAAAGCCCATTCTATGTGATAAATGCATATTTAAATGTACTCAAAAGTTTTCTCCTGACGAACGAAACGTTTTCTGTCGTAATTATTACAATATGAACTTTGTATCGCAGAAGAATTTTATTCTCTCATGCCTAAAGATTCAGCCTGTAAAGACCAGGAAATTACAGAAAACATCAAATAAAAAGGATCGCAGTCAGCAAAAAATACTTTTTCAGAAAGAACAACGAACAAATCCAAGTCTGCCTCAATTTTTTCAAAGCGACTTTATGTAGTAGTGTAGACGTTATAACTGACGCTGTGATTAAAGCTGATTCGTTCGGGATTTATAATAACGATGATGAACGCTGCAAAAAAGAACCACCTAATAAAACAAGCCCTGAAGACGTTGCTTTTGTGCAACAACATGTTGAATCTTTTCCTGTGATGGAGTCTCATTACTGTCGTAAAGATAGCAAAAAGAAATATTTGGCTCCAGACGTAAAATCTATAAATAACATGTATAGATTGTATCAGGACATTTGCAGAGAATCAGAAAGGGTAGCAGTTTCAGCATTTAAGTACCGTGAAATATTTAATGATAAGTATAATTTGAGTTTTTTTCATCCAAAAAAAGATTTATGCAACATTTGTTCAAAATACGAAAAAGCTGTCTCGAAAGAAAATTTGGAAGAAGAGTATCGGGAGCATTTACAGCGTAAAAAAATATGTCAAGCAGAAAAAGATGATGATAAAATTCGCGCTAATACAGATGCCTCGTTTATGTCTATTACTATGGATTTACAAGCTGTGTTGCAGATACCAAGTGGAGGGGAAAGTATATTATACTATATGAGGAAATTAGTGTTGTATAATTTTACTATTTACGAAGCAAAATTACCAAATAATGCATACTGCCTCTGTTGGAGCGAACTAAATGGTAAAAAAAGGAGTTCTGAAATAGGTACGTGCCTCTATTACTTTTTATCGAAAGAATTACCCCAATCCATCAAAGAAATAAGTATTTTTTCTGACACCTGTAGCGGACAAAACAGGAATCAGTACATCTCAGCACTTCTGCTCTGGACAGTTCAAAAAATCGATCATTTAGATATAATCGAACAGAAATTCTTAGAGAGTGGCCACACTCACATGGAGGTGGATTGCATGCACGCTGCTATTGAATCAGCGTCTAAAAATAAAACAATAAGTAGCGTAAGTGAGTGGAAAAACGTTTTTACAGCAGCTAGAAAGAAGAGGGCCAAAACTATCACGAAAGAGGATGTAAAGGAAGCAATAGAGATTGATAATTATAAAGTGAGAGAATTTAAATTTAATGACATGTTAGACTTGAAAAATCTTAGCGCTGCATTAATTAGAAACAAAATTAAAGATAACATGAAAGAAACGGTTAACTGGCTTAAAATAAAAAGGATTAAATATGTTAAAGGAGACCTAAAAATATATTTTAACTATGACATGTCCAAGAACTTTCGTAGCATAGATGTCTGTAAAATGTCCGTTAATACACCTAAAACTAGAGCTAAAAGAAATTCAAACCCGCCTTCAGTTAATGTTCAATTACCAAACGAAATAGAGCACTTATATTCCAGTCAATTACCGATTAGCCTTGCTAAAAAGAAAGATCTCCTTAATATGTGCGAAAAACTTATCATACCAGAGGAACTCCATGCATGGATACGTGGTATGAAGACGTACACGAAACTACAGCCTTCGAAAGTGACGAAGAATGATTTACCTTGTTTTTTACTGTGATTCTTAAAATAAACAATTTATTAAAGTACATTATTTGTTTAATTTCTCTAGACCTAAAACCCAATAAGTCGGTGCCCTTTGTAACGTTTTTTTTTTAATAATAAAATGGACCAACTCAGAAACTTAAAAATACTGTTTTACACTAATTCAATGTATACACTTTTACCACAAATACTCATTATAACGATATTATTCGAATAACATAGGTATTTTTGTCCTTAAAACTTAACACTCTCACCGCCACGCATATATACAGGTTTCCAAAGCAGCAGGCCATGTGGGCGGCGCGCCGCCCACCCTATTTCTTTCGCAACTGGCCACGCTAAATTTAAGAAAACTTTTGCGGCACGCCACGTGGCACGCCGGCGGGACACGCTGTAAACTTTATCTGCAGGCCGTGTGGTTTGCTGTGACCCGACGAATTCATATCGATTTTTTGGCGTTGGCTTGCCCGATATGGAGTCAAAAACAACTGTATCGAATAGTGTATTAAAAAACTGACCTATGAAAAAAAAAACGAGGAAAATCGGACTCTATTGCCATGACCGTTCAGTTGGTAATGGATTAACAAAAACTAGTTTCCATAGAAGACATTTATTAATTTTTGACTCAAAAAAACTGAAAACTTCTTCTTACATAAAAAAAATAATTAAATCTGCTTACTAGAATAATTCAAAACAATCAAATTGTGGATACATCAAACAAACGAAGTTTCATCATAACTTGATTCCGATTGCGATGAATCTTGTGGCAACGATGGTAGATAGTCTGGATCGGTTTCGGAGTGCGACATGTTGAGGGCGCGTAAGAAAAAGCGCGCGAAAACCCTTTAGCAGCAGGCTACGTGGGCGGCGCGCGGCCAACTGACCTAATTACACTGATGGCCTGCGGGATTGAATATTGACAGTTAATAACGGACAAAAATGCAAAAGTTTTGCCGCGAAATTTGTGGGGCGCCGGCCGCCCACATGGCCTGCCGAAACAAATTCAAAAATCAACAATAGCTTGCTGCACTATAATTTTTGTGGGCGGCCGGCGTGTGTATATTGAATATCTCGAAAGTGACAATTTCGTACTTATTGGGTTTGAGCACTATACCCTCGATATATCGATACAAAAAACAAATAGAAAACTTAAAACAATTATTAAAAAAGACTGAAAATGATGCATTAAATGATAATGAAATGGAAGGATTTGTAACCAAAGAAGCGACAACACCGTTCTCAAAAACAGAGAGGTTCTTAGAAGAAGTGCCAAATATTCCAAGTCCGGAAAAAGAAAAAGTGAAAAAGGCGATATTCGAAAATTATGTTTTGAAAGAATCATTATCAAGCCAATTCTCAAAAGCCAAATCTAAATCTGAAAGAGATGTTTTAAAGAACATAATAAACAATGACATTGTGGATAAATATAAATTAAAGACTAATCTTGGCTACTCTTGCTTGGGACTAAAAGGAAGAGTAAGAAAACAAAAAAGAGCACTTGAAATTCAAAAGATGAAAAGGATGAAAGAGATACAGGATTTTCTTGGAAGAGATGATAACAGCAGGATAACAGCAGGAAAAAGAGAAACCAAAACGTTCAACAAAGATAAAAGGCAAATCAGATATTTACAAGGCTCTCTACAAAAACTGCATAAGAAATATATGGATGAAGGTGGTTCGGCTTCTTACACAACATTTACTAGATACAAGCCATTTTATATTTTAGATCCTAAAGTTACAGAGAGAAATACATGTGCATGTGTTAAACACGCGAATTTGACATTCTTAGCTCAAAAGTTAAAAATACTTGGAGTTTTAGATACTGATGATCTCGAGAAACTGGTTTCGGCTATTGTATGTGATAAGTTAAATCAAAAATGTATGTATGGTGAATGTAAAAGTTGTGAAAATAAAACAGTCTCATTTGATTTGACGCATAAAAATAAAGACGTGGTTGTGTTTTGGAATGCATGGGTAACAAAGAACCACGAATACATGAAAAAGAACGATAATCAAGAAAACGATAAAAAAATCACAAAGAGAACCACTAAGGATGTCATAAAAGGGACATTAGCAGATCTGATTGAGTCTTTTGCCGATCAACTTAAAAACTTTAAAAAACACAATTTCAACATTTATCATGCATATCAAATGTACAAAAAATGTAAAGAGACATTATCTGACACTGAGTGTATCATTCATTGCGATTTCTCGGAAAATTATCTTGCGAAATTAAGTGAGGAAGTACAAGCAACACATTTCGGCGCGTCTAAACAACAATTTACGTTACACACTGGAGTCACTTATTATAAAAACGAACAAGGTCTTCAAGAAAAATCATTCTGCACTATTTCACCGAATAACAGTCACAATCCAATAGCCATTTATGGGCACATTTGACACCCGTCTTGGAATATATCAAAAGAACATCACAAAATGTCACTACATTACACTTCTTTTCTGACGGCCCTACTACCCAGTACAGGCACCCAGGAAATTTTTATCTCATGACGGAAATGATAAAAAAACTGGGTTTTGAAAAATCAACTTGGTCATTTTTTTAATCCGCTCACGGCAAAGGGGCTGCAGACGGAATAGGCGGTGCGGTAAAAAGAACGTTAGACAAAAAAGTTGCTTACGGAGAAGACATCGTCAATGCTCGAACTGCATATGATCTCTTAATACAAGGTCAGTCCAAAATCATGTACTTTTATATATCAGATGAAAATATAGAAACTGTAGAGCAAGAACTGAACTTAACGGGGTTGATTCCTGTACCACATACTATGGACATCCATCAAGTTATTACTACGAACCAAGCGAATGTCATAAAATTTAGAAAATTAGCTTGTTTCTGTAGAAAACCCTCATGTGTTAGTTATGATTTAGAAGAGCATAACCTAAAGTTAAAAAAACAGAAGCGAAAATGTAATAAAGATCAACGAGAAATGAACAGGAAGACTAACAAGAGAACACGTTTTGAAAATTCTAGGAAGAGAGTAATAAGAGATGACAGTGATACTAGCGTAGAATCGAAGGTGACATACGCCGATTCAGATGACAGTATTTGGGAGGCTGATGATGAATATGACATAAATAACGAGAATGAAGGTGTAAATGAAAATAACAAAGGTATCAGATCTAGAGAAAATAATTTTGTCATGAAAAAACCAGAAAAATCATTTAAATCCGATAATAAGAAAAAAACAATTTTATCTGATATAAAAAATACCCCAGAAAATTACAGACATTTCGATTTAAATAACTACGGTCCATTTAAGCTTCATGAAGTAAATAAAATTCAGATAGAAGAACATAATATGAGAAATATTTATGAAAACCCAACTCCATCTACATCAAGTATAAAACAAGAAAATATTATTAAGAGTGCTATGATTAAAGAAAAAGCGATTGCGATCGAAGAAGAGAATACGCAAAAGGAGATTGATAGATACAGTTTACAACTAAACACAAAAAATGATAGCGAACCTGAAACAGAAAATTAAGACTTTTCTAAAAGAGAGAATGAGACTGAAGAACCAATCACAGCACATAAAGAAATGTATATTATAAATGATAGTGTGTTAGTTAGATACTATGAGAGAAAGTCATGGGTTTATTATATTGGGTTTATAGAAGATATCGAAATTAAAACAGGTTTCACTTATTACATTGTTAGATTTTTTAAATCTGTTAAAAAGCCCTTGTTGAAATTTATAACTCCAAAAAAAATTGATAGAGACACGGTTCCCACTGACTGTGTGGTAAAAAATATAAATTTAAAACTTGTTTCAAATGAGTTTATGTTAAAAGATGATTGTGATTACACTTATTTTGAGTGATTGTTGCAGTACGATTGTATTGTCAATAAGCTTGGCGAATGCGCTAGAGTGGGTCAGCTTGGGCGAAATAAAAATATAATTTAGAGAAATACCTATTTTGATGAATAGTTATGATTATTAATCAGTAAGATAAAGATTTGCAAAGTTTTAAGCAGTGCGCAAATTTTGACAGGATGTTCTACCCATGAATATGAACAAGTTTCACTATGGGACAAAGTCTGAATTCACGAAAAAAGAATCACCTGTTTCTTTTTTGGTCGAGTAGGTATCTAGGTATTGAACTTATATGAAACAGCTGACTTTTTGTTCATGATATCAGATTTGGTCTAAGTTGTACATATTTATGGGTAGAACAACCTGTGAAAATTTGCGCATTGCATAAATATTTTTTTATTTTATTATTTTTAAGTTTTGAAACTCAGCTGATTTTGTTTTTACCCGACTGCGGGAGAGTAATTAAGTATATAATGTGTTTTGTGCACATTTTTTCTAACAACTTCTTTTGGAATTGTTTATTTTCATCAATTTTTTTTGTTTTGGTTCACATTAAAACCCGAAACGGGGTCATTGTGCTCATCATTTTAAACAACTTTTCTATAAAGGACCAACACTTGAATCGGGAAAAAACAACTGCTGATCAATACATTCTGTCAATTGTGAACCCAAATGTATGCAAAAGCTGTTTTTTTTTCGTGATTTCAGGGTTGGTCCCCCGATATATTACTTTCCTCCATGGTTGGTTCCTTAATAAAAGTTGTTCAAAATCATGACTACAATGACACCTTTTCGGGTTTAGGATTAAAACTCAATAAAGATATGTTACAACCTAGACCTAGTTTTTTTAGTTTCCCCTCAATAACACCCATTACAAGACGGGTGGAAAACGACAGTATGAACTATTCTTTATAATGTCTTTTGTGTAACATTATGATCCTTTATGTAACAAAAAAAAAAAAATTCACTTGTGTTTCTTTTGTGTAACGTACAATTTTTTTTTAAATGACTATTAAGTTTTAAGTGGGTATATTACTGTAAAGTTTCATCAAAATCCGTTCAGTAGTTTTTGCGTAAAAGAATAACAAACGTTCATCGATCCATCCTCACAAACTTTCGCATTTATAATATTAGTAAGTAGGAGCACTCCCGAGGAGATATTTAGGACACTGGCAGCCTCATGGATGACCAAGGGCATTGAAGTCGGTAGTAGGAGGTTGACAAACCTCCAATTTGCCGACGACATAGTACTTTTTTGCCCCCACAGCTCTGGAACTACAGACTATGCTTCAAGACCTAAGCACGGCAAGCCTCAGGGTTGGACTCACGATGAATCAGTCTAAAACAAAAACCATAACCAACAGCACTAAGTGTAGTTTCGAAGTAGATGGGCAGGAAACACATGTCGATGAGTACATCTACTTATGTTCGAGAAATCTGTCAACAACGTAAATAACGCAATTAATTTTGTTGAACTGTCAAAATGAAACCCATTGCTATTGTAAGTGTGTTACGCAATTACCCCGCTGTGGGATAATTTCCGACATTCACGACGTTAATTAAAGCATAAATTTGAATTTTAAAACTAACCGTTATTCTTAAACTAACAAAAAAAGAAAGACTTCTAATATCTAATTAAAATAAAAACTACTATAATTTATTTCTACTTAAAATACTACCAAAAAATTGTTATTAGACAATGGCGCGTCATTATCTGGTCCGCCGCTCACCCCCGCTTCATTCTTATCGTTGTAACTTTTAATTCAAATTCAAATTCAAATTCATTTATTCACGTATAAATAGAGTAAATACAATCGGTGGTTTCCATGTTACATTATTTGGTCTTATAATTCTATTTAGCCTGTGGTATGGCATGTGAATCGTTTTCTTAAAAGTAAAAAAGGAATAAAGAAATATAAATAATGGTTAGTCTTAGCCCGTGGTCTTAGCCAATACGTGTCTCCGAAATTCATAGTCTTATATAATGTCAATAAAATAATTATGTGCCTGGTAAAATACATTGTCAAATGCCAATAAAACTCAGTCATTTCTACGTTGAATTAATAATACACAACACACATTATTTAAAATATTTATATATAGAATATTTTCCTTATTCCTGTAGCCATTCATTTATCGAGTAAATCATTTTTTTAAGCAGTAGCTCTTTAAGCTTTTTCTTAAATTTTGGTAGGGGGAGATTTTGAATGTCTGTTTGTAACCTATTATAAATTTTAACGCACATAGCTGAGCAATTTTTTTTGAACACCGCAGTCTTTGGTGCAAAATCTAACACTAGTCGCTGACCATGTCTGGAGTTACGAGGGTAGACATTATCCCGTGTATAAATATCACGAGCTTTTACAAATAGATTAGGATTGGACTTTACGAACACACAAACTTCAAAAATGTACATACTCGGCAGGGGTAATATCTTGAGTTTATTAAAGTGAGGTTTACATGACTCATAAGGAGGAATACCAACAATTGCTCTTATGCATCGTTTTTGGGAGAGAAACGCCCGCTGGGAGTCTGTTGAGTTTCCCCATAGTATTAACCCGTATCGTAGCACGGAAGCTACATGGCCATGGTATGCCAACAATACCGTACTTTGGTTAGACGTAGTTCTCAGTCTGTTTAGGACATATACGAAAGTGTTAACTCTCTTGCAGACTCCGTCAACGTGTCCTTTCCAGTCTAGGTATTTGTCCATGGTGAACCCTAGAAATCTTACACTGGTAGATTCATTTATTTTTATACCGTCATATGAAATATGCCTTGGAACAATTTTTGATCCACGGGTTTGGAATTGTACAAAAGTCGTCTTATTGATATTTACTTGTAAATTGTTCCTTACTAACCACTCTATAACTAAATCAATTGTATTGTTTATATCAATGTCAAAGTTATTATTAATTATACTGTCATATGCTAATATTATTGAGATGTCATCTGCAAATAATATACATTTTTTAGTAAGAATGTCAGGTAAATCATTAATATATATAAGAAAAAGGAGGGGTCCGAGGATACTTCCCTGCGGAACGCCGTAACTGTTAACAAGATACTCAGACCTCTCTTGTTTTACCGCTGTATTATGTTCACAAGGTATTTCTACACATTGTTCGCGATTACTCAAGTATTGTTCTAACCATTGTAACGCTGGGCCTCTGATACCATAGTTTTCCAGCTTTTGTAGAAGCAGATCATGAGAAACGAAGTCAAATGCTTTTGACATGTCAAAAAATATTACTATTGTCTGCTTTTTCTTGTCAATGTTTACTAGGATATTGTGTACTAAATCGAATGCAGCAAGTGTAGTTGATTTTCCCTTTTGGAAGCCATACTGTTCATTCTTAATTAATTTGTACTTATTCAAATACGAAGATAATCTTTTATGCATAGCCTTTTCAAATATTTTAGACATGATAGGGATAAAAGTTATGGGTCTGTAGTTACCCATTTCTGTTTTCTCTCCTTTTTTATGCAATGGCTTGACTACTGACTTCTTTAACCGGCTAGGGAAATTTCCTTCCTGGAAGGATAAATTTATGAGGTATCCGAGCACGGGGACAATACTGACGACACATTTTTTTAGAATATCGGTTGTAATACCATCATAACCGACAGAACTTGTATTGTTTAAGGACATAATAATATTTACAATTTCAATGTCTTCTATCGGTGTAAGAAATATGGTATTGTTTGTACGGTTTTTATTTGTATTTTGTATATTATCATTATCACTGTTCGATAGTTGTATTAGGTAATTATTGAAATGATTTGCTATGTCATAAGGATTGGTTACCATACCATTGTCAGTTTTTATTTCATTTATGAACTCTTGAGTGGCATTATATCCCATATCATCATTAATGACTTTCCACGCAGCTTTACATACATTCTTAGATTTTTCAATAAAATTGTCATTAGTGATTTTTTGCGACTTTGATATACAGCGCCGCAATAAGTTTGAATAGTTGTGGTACTTAGCTTTATTTTCTTTTGTTCGCTTAGCGTAAAATTTAAATCTTAAATGTCGCTTGGTTTTACAGCTGAGTCGTAGCCCCTTAGTAATCCATTTTATATCCCTATACTTTGTGGTAATCATTTTCCTAATTCTTGGGAAACATAATTCAAAAAATAAGCACAAATCGTCATGAAAGTTATTAAAGGCTGAGTTCAGGTTAGGCTGTTTGTAAACACTGTCAAAAGTTAACTTGTCTAGACTTTCCCGAAATTTTCGAATATTATCCTGACAGAAGTCTCTTTTTGTTATATAATATTTCGAAGACTGAAAAATTTTGGTGTTTATTGTCACGTCTAACATCTGTGCTGTGTCGTGGTCGGAGAGTCCTAGTTTCAATATTTTACTAGACGCTTTTTTAACGTTACTAATTATATGATCTATGCAGGTATTTAGTCTTGTTGGCTCATTAATATGCATTGTCAGATTATAGTTATGTATGATGTCCTTTAAATTTTTGACAGCTTTACATACTTTGAGCGTGTTAATATTAATATCACCTGCAAGAACAATTTTATGTTGGTTGTATTTGCTGTTAAATAATAATTTATATAACAGCGTATCAAAATGCTTTAAAAATAACTCAACATTTGATTGAGGTGTACGATAAATACATATTATCACAATTTTTAAACTTGGCACCTCTATTCCACAGCATTCGAAGATCGTTTCACGAGCAAAGTTTTGTAAGATATTTATTTCTTTGTACAATATACCTTTCTGAATGTATACGCAAGTACCGCCTCGCCTTTTTTCCCTACAGTATGTTGATGCTAAGTTGTATCCAGTTATTTTGGCATTTTTTATATCATTTTTTCCTAAAAATGTTTCACTGAAACATAGTACATGTGGGATGATTTTTGTTACCTGTAAATTTGTGAGAGTCAATTCAAGAATATCTTTTTTGCACATTAATCCCGCTATATTCTGATGCAAAATATGAAAAAACGATGTATTTTTTTTTTTGTGAACGAAAAAAGTCATCAATATTTGACTCGCATTTTTCTACTGGCACGGTTTTAGTACTTTTTACAAAATAATACGGGATTGTACCAATTTTTGGTTTGTTTTCCGATGATATTCTCAAAAGAGATTGACCATAAGTGGTATCGCTATTTGTTCTGGTGTGACTTAAGTTAATAATGTTGATAAATCTTGTTTTTAAATATAATGATTTTACCTAATAATGCGAATTCATAAATACTCCGGATAAAAAATATCATAAAAGTATTAGTTTTTATTTCGATTTCCTATTTTACCCATTACTTTCACGTAAGTAATGTCACAAATGTCATTGGCATGGCATTCAAAGAGTATATAAACAATAAAATCTTCTTGACTTACGCAAAATAATTAAATTACGCATCCAATTATTTAAATTATTGTTGAATAGCATTAGTAACAACAACAACTAATTATTATTTTACATTGTAATAACAATTTGCTAAGGTGTGTTTTGCTGTACTTTTGTACAGCAAAACTTTTTTTTATACGAAAGGCAGAATGCCATGCCATGACATTTGCCTGTTTCATTCATCAATAAAAACTCTTTGAAAACAGAGCAATAGCGCGCTATAGGATTCTATGCGCGCGCATCCCGAGCAGAATATGCTGGCGACCGAACGGCGAGCGTTCTCTTTCTAGCATATATGCACGTCCTATTCGTTGTGTTTTAAGTACAGTCTTGAACTTTTATTATTAGTTTATTATTATTGTATATTAATGGATTGATTTCATTAATATGTTTTGTTTGAATATATTATTATACTACTAGGCCATTATTATTTTGCAATTTGGATTTAATTTCATTAACTATGTTTTTATGTTACATAGATTATTATAAGTGAAGACTGAAATTGTGCCGACGCTAACGGCAAATAAAAATGTAGGTACCTATATTCTGATTCAGTTAAACTGTTTGCTTGTTTCTATAAACAAGTAAATATTGTAAAACCGTCTAGTTTTAAATAACCACTTGAAGACATAACTAACTTGACGTCATTTTGTATAAAGATAAGGTAAAACAAATCAAATCAAAACAAAATCATATAATCAAACTAGGCTGAGAATCAACACTTTTCGAACGTCAAAATTACATAAGACAGTCCCCCAAAACGCCCACCCTTCACCACTTCCTAGTGCTTTAGCTATACTAGAAAGAAGTGGCGCAACAAACACCCCAGCAAAGTCTGGTCTATATTGGTACCTACATATTTACATAACCGTAAACAAGTAGATTTATAATTAAAATAAATTACGTGCGGGTGAATCCGTGGGCAGTAACCAATACGTGGTAGAAAAAACATCCATTGCGTTTTTTACGCGACTGTGCATGCGCCAATTTTTGGCGGGAATATTTTAATGCGCGGTTTGCTACTGTGACTCTGTGGTTTCTAGTATTCTTTCCACCGATTGTGTTCTTATTGTTTTTTGGGAATATTTTAATTTTTTAGTAATTTCGTTTTCCTGAGTAATAATAACATTTTAACTGCGTTACATTAGTAAGTTGTTCATTACAAGCAAGACTTAGTTCGCCGGTGTATTAACTGTTCGATTCCACTGCCGTATTTACGTTGGTAGAGAGAAGTTAGTGAAAAGTGTACAATACTCTGGCTTCTTGGATTTCTCCAACACCGGTAAGATATTAAAAGTAGCGGGCCACTGCAGTAGGTGGAACGGACATACTAAACGGACTCTGGTGGTACAATTTCTATGAAAACTTCATGGAAATTAATGCAATCATTAATAATATGGATTTCTTCGAGGAACCTACATGGTCGATATTATAGGTAGTTACACACCTCATTATTAGGGTGGAACTATAGACTAATTACTTAATGTAATTTTTTTATGTTACGTGTTTCATTGTCTTGAAATGTGCCCTGGCGGCTTAGAGTATGTCATGCTCACTCTAATGTCTTGCTGATGGTGGCGTGTGTATTGAATCATTAAGTTACCTACAAAATGGTTCGGCTGAATGATGCTGAATGGCGCTGCCGCCAGTAGGAACTGTGTCATCTCTTTGCTGCCACGGCATATTTTATTTATTGTTTTTTATCTTTTTATTTCTGACGCTTTTAACATTCTGCACAGTGCTCACATGTATAATTTCAACATGAATGATATAACGAATATATTGTAATCTGCATTACGCTATCCTAGAATATATAGATGGAAAAGTAGATGGAAACCATCATCAACCATCTACCTACTCAAGAAAAGGGTTTTAATGGTAAAGCAGTTTTAATGAAATGCTTGTGTCGCTAGATGATTTAATTTTCCTTTTGTTTTTCAGAATATTTCTTAGTCCAAAAATGTTCAGCATTTTGATCTTAGTGTTGTAACGTATTAATAGGTACCATTTTACGTGAGCGTTCCTATATGAATATATGTATATGTAATATTCAATAGATTACAAATTAAGCTGAACACAACGGTAAGCATCGTGAAAAGCAACTTATTTCATAACAGACTACATTTTCGTGGAAACCATGCTTTGATATTTTTAATGTTCCGTTCAAGATGTACAAATTGCTAAATGTTCGATGATCTGTTACATGTTGTGCATTCTCGAGTTTTTACTTACCTCTAAAGCCTCTTCATCAACCTTTTACTGTCGGAATTAGCAAGCATTGAAAATGCTCAAACGTCATTTTGACTTATTCGTATTTTGAATTTACCAGTATACATTGTGACAAAAAGTCACTAAGAGATTCGATCCTTTACCTAGATTTTGAGACTTAATTACTGTGTAATCCGGAGAATTATGATAAAATAGTTAATTACTTTTGAAAGCCCTAAAATCATACTTTAAATTAAACCATAAATCTTTGATTCACTGCATGTTTCATACCGATACTAGGTTCCATAGTCACTTGGTCAATGTCCTTTACTTCAGTACTGGTGTGTTTATCATGTTGAGTTTGCAATTGAAAATAATAGGGTATGGTACCTTTCTTTGGGAAACTTATTTTGTTTTTGATTTTCTCGGTGGGGATAGTTACTGGCCACGTAGTATGTACATCTTTGGGAGTTCTATTATTATATGTCAAATATTTTTGCTTGTAGTCAATAAAGTCAATTCCCAAATTTATTTGTTTACAAAGTTCATTATGCTCATCCTTGTCATAATAATCAAAGTATGTGATAATATTGTCCCTACCGTACCCATTTTCTATACTCAAGTCTATAAATTGACAGTTTTTGAATTCTTTACAAACTAATTTTAGCATATTATTCAATATTTTTTCATTTAAATATTTACTGCTTATAATTTTTGTTACAAAAACCTGTCGATCTTCAAGAAGTTTTAAAGCAGCTGAGATTTCTGCCATCACGTGTGTGGGATTTACATCGTGTTCTCCTATAGATAATATAACTCGGTCATCTTCTTGAATTTGAGAATGATGTTCTTGAATTGGTTTTAATATGTCTTTGGCTCTAGCCCCAGGTTTTATTAATCCAATAATAGAATATTTTCGGTGTTTTTTTCCTAGTCGTGAATTTATAAGCTGACTAGATAGTCCTCGGCATTGTTCACCTCCAAATATGTGAATTTTATTTAAGTTGTCCGTACCCTTCCTGTCATTATTATAGTCACATACCTCTGGAGTGTATGTTTGGTCAGCTGAAATCTCAGTAATATCCAGTACAGGATCATGCATCTCTTGGTTCATATCTTGAGTTTCAACGTTTTTAATTTCCATGAATCTAGAATTGTCAATTAGCATTCGTCTTGATTTTCGCCTTTTAGACTGTATCTGATTCTTAATATTTTGGGTCGGGGGTGTAGTACGTATGTTTTTTAGGGGGTTTATTTGTCGAGTTTGCTGACTAACAAGGTTTTTTAATTGATTCAATTCTAAGTGAAGGTTTTCGATTTCATTATTAGCCACCTGTAACTGCTCTGATAATAATTGATTTTCGGCCTTCATTTTTTCTAGTAAATCTACGTCCTGACTAGTAGATAAATCTAAGCTTCGTGTGTGTGGTTCCGTTGCTGACGAGTTGAGTGATGATGAACATAGAGATTCTATTGATTTCGCTCTATGTAATCGCTTAGGTCGCATTGTTACATTCTTGCTTGTATTATTAGGTGTTGAGTCCATTATTGATATATTATTGAAATCCATTATATTTTTGTGTAGTATTTGCCAAATATATAAAAATGTATGCTTAAAAAAATGCAAAAAGTAAAATCATAAAGAGAAATCCGCATAAGTCATTTCCGCTAGGATGCGAACCCGTAACTGCGCGTGCAGTGCGGCAGCTATATACACCGCTCCGCCAACGAGACTTTACCAGTTGAGTCGAAATATTTGATCGCTATGCGCTGGGTTAAGAGTATTGCGCAGGCGACGACGGGGACGGTAGCGATTAGTGCGGGAGGTATCGAGCGCGCTGCGGGTTGTCGTAGGTCACGGTTATAGTTCGTTATCACAATTTTTGAATTTTGAGTTTTTTTCCACGGGTTTATTTTTGTTATAACTTTAGATTGCATATGCCAATTACTATACAAAATACACCGTTCAGTAGGTCACTTCACTGGCTTTGAGTCAATAGCATCATATGGCCACAATATTCACCACACTTCGTACACATACTAACTACTAAACTATTCTTTCAAATGTCTTAGTGTAAAAGACAAAGTTTATCTACATTAAATACCGAAAGCGATGAAGTTATTAATTTTGATAAGAATTAAGTAAATACTCCAAAATGTGCAATGTAAAAAAAGTCTCCATTTTAAATGTATTTATGGCTCAGTATTTTAGCTATAATGGCTTCCACATAAAAGATAGATATATGCTGTCGCGGACTTTTATTTAGAACTATTTTAGACAAAACAATCCCACGATATATTATCTTCGTATAACTCTAACGGTTTAGGCAGCGCACGCCAAGATAGCTCTCAGAGGGCCGAATTTTTTCCGACTTACTTCATACTTATCGTTATATTATGGCAAAATCAAACAAAATCATTATAAATTGTAGCCTATGTGTTATTCTGATGTATAAGCTATCTGAATATATCACTGTAAAGTTTCATCAAAATCCGTTCAGTAGTTTTTGCGTGAAAGAGTAACAAACATCCATCCATACCTCCATCCATCTTCACAAACTTTCGCATTTATAATATTAGTAGGATGAGGCTTCTCAACAAGACCTGAGTAAGCGCTTGCAGGAGGCCAATGACTTGGCAGACCTGGTCAAGTACAATGCGGAGAGGTATGAGTCTCTGACAAATAACCTCTCTTTTAGCTGTGCCTGCACCCAGGAGCCCCAGTCTCAACTTGTTACACCCATACCCTCAGTGGCTCAGCCAGTAGGTACCTGTATGGATGATAAGATGATCAATTTGGTTAATACAACATACATATTTTCTGACAAATTTGGTCAAGGTTTTGGTAGCATATTTAATCAGTGTTCGCAACACTATTTAATTAATAATTGTTTAGCCGGTGCCAGTGTTAGCCAATTAATTAATAATATTAAATTAACAAAAATAAACCCCACTTCCACTGTTATATTATTATATGGGGATAGTTTAGCTGTAAGAAAAAAGTACATAATGGAATGTGTCCAGTTGATGTTACATCTCAATGAGACCAATAGTTGTAAATTTATTTTCTGTACCTTGCCTTATTCTCAATATTTGTCTGAGCAGCAAAACAGGCACATTTATAATTTAAATATGTTTATTTATAATTGGACATGTCGTCACAGTGACGCTATTTTATATTTTGATTGTAATCAATTTATTACTGATTACAAACTGACAAATTATACAATGTATTTGCCACCTAGTTGTAGGAGACATATTGCTAATCTTTTAGCATACAATATACCCAGTGACACTGGTACCTGTAGTGTACCGTCGATTACTGTTAGTAGTGGTACTAACACTACTTTTGATACGCCATATAGTTTAAACTATTAGGTGCGACAACGGGTGAGCCGCATATATTGAATGTTGTACTTACATCAAAATATGCAGGGTCTGTCCGGCAAAGAGCTAGAGTTAAGTTTATTTATAGAAAACTATGATGTTCAGGTGTTATGTTTGACTGAACATGAAGTAGTGGTTATCAATGATAATAATTTTACAGTACAAAGTGCGTTTGTGAGAAAAAGCGCAATTCGCGCTGGATCTTTAGTTCTTGTTTCAAACAAGTTGAAATGTAAACAACGTATAGAGTTTCGTTATAGAACCTTTCTATCGAGCGCACTATTGAGTTGTCTTGTGTTGAACTCGAGCGATACGTTATAATTTGTGTTTATCGACCCCCCTCTGGTGATTTCATTCGTTTTGAATCGGTAATGGAGGATTTACTCAATAGGTTAAAATCAAGTAAGAAAAGTATAATTTTATGTGGAGATTTTAATATTAATATTTTAGATGTCACTCCATTAAGTATTAGACTTCTTAATCTGTTTAGGTCTTATAATTTAATTAACTTGTTTCATGAACCTACTAGGATCACGGCATCTTCGTCAACTTGTCTTGATAATATATTTAGTGATTGTGATGCCAAAAATAAATGAGTGTTAAGTGACTTAACATCTGACTACTGTGGTTTATTAGCTAGCTTCCCCATGCCATTAAATAAAAAGCCGCATAAAATAGAATGCAGGCCCTATACAGCTAGTCGTTGCAATAAGTTTAAAAATAATATTGCTCATAGATTAACACCATCTATAGTAGATCACGAGAATCCTAATAAAATCTATGGAGCCCTTTTTGATGTTGTTCAAAAAGAGTACCAATCTACTTTCAAGACCAAAACCATTAATATTATTGGAACCTCCGTTGGCTTTAACCAATGGGCCACTCCAGGTATTTATAAAAGTAGAGCGAGACTGTACGAGTTATATGGTTTGAAAAAGTACAGGTTTGATACTCCTTTCCTTGAGTATGTCAAAAAGTATTCAAAATTATTTAAAATTATTTGTGTTTTTACTAAATCTAAATTTTTAAGTCGGGTAAGTCGATTAAACAAGAAAAACAACTTGAGATTATGGTCAACAACAAATTAGTTAATAAAGCAGCTGACGTAGCTGAGGCTTTTAATGAGTTTTTTGCCAACATACCTATAACTACGACCCGCTCCTTAAATTCGTCACCGTCTAAAGCTGAAACCCTTCTGCATAGTAGTGTGCCCAAATGTAGTAGCTTAATTAGCTAACACACTTAAGTCTAAAAATACTGGTGATTACTGGAGCATCTTCATTAAAATATTAAGTAATATAATAGACATCGTAGCCCCCTATCTAGCTGTTACTTTTAATAAATGTGTTGATTTAGGAATTTTTCCTGACCTCATGAAAAGTAGTAAAGTCATACCATTATTTAAATCAGGTAATAAAAATGACGTTGGCAATTTCAGGCCTATTTCTATCCTTCCTGCATTTAGCAAAATATTTGAAAAGTTAATACTTAAGCAGTTGCTAAAACATTTTAATTTAAATAGCCTCCTTCATGATGAAGCTTTACAAAAGGTCGTTCGACTACAGATGCGGGTGTTGCTCTGCTGAAACACATATTTAACGCATGGGAGAACTCGCAAAATGCTATTGGGGTTTTCTGTGATCTCTCCAAAGCCTTTGATTGCGTGCACCATGAAACGCTATTACGTAAACTACGTCATTACGGTGTCCAAAATGAAGCTCTCGAAGTAATAAATTCATATTTACATAATAGGTTCCAATGTGTTGATGTTAATGGTGTGAAATCTTCCGGGCTGCCAGTTCAGTTAGGTGTACCGCAAGGCTCTATACTAGGCCCAATCTTATTCTTGATATATATCAATGACTTGCCATTTCTTTTAAAGGATATCTGTGACGTTGTACTGTTTGCAGATGATACCTCTCTTATTTTTAAAGTAGACAGGAATAGACAAGAGTTTGACGACGTAAACAGTGCCCTCTCAATGGTTACGGATTGGTTTACGACAAATAACTTAGTTCTCAATGCCAAGAATACGAAATGTATAAAGTTTGCCTTACCGAATGTTAGAAATCTAGGACCCAACATCGTCTTAGATAAAGAGGAGCTTGAAACTGTACACTCGGCAGTTTTTCTGGGCATTACAGTAGATGCCAAACTTCAGTGGGGCCCTCATATATCAAGCCTAGCGGGAAGGCTCAGTTCGGCTGCCTATGCCGTCAGTAAAGTTAGACAATACACTGACCGACCGACCTCGACAATTGATCATATTATTTTGCCTGTGCAACCGGCAGCAAGTTCGTCATGCTCCCTTAGATGTCACTGCTTGCGGTAGCGTCGGGGGTCGGGTTGCCTCCTTCCCTCAAATATGGCGAGGGGGGTGATGGTTGATCTTCGCGTTATGCTCGTGAACGGGTGCTTCTCGTGGCGACTGGTCGTCTTGCTGTCCATGGTTTTGTTATTGTTATTAGTAATTAACTGTTTATTTATTTTACTTCGATGGTCCTAGTTTAACATTTTTGTGGCTTTGAGTTCCAGTTTTAATAGCTATTATGTAAGTGGGCACGCCCTTTATGCTTGCATGGAGGCTTTTATTCGATTAAGTTCTGTTTACGTTTTTAATTTATTCACTTGAGTAAGGATTTCTATTTATTTATTTATTTATTTATTTGATAGGAATAACAAACAGCAGTATATTACACAGTAGGCATACAATATAAGACTTGCAATAAAAGTAACAAATACACTACTCAATACGTTATCCACAGATTACAATACAGAATAGCTAGCTGTTAGCAGAGCTAGTTAAAAAAGCACTTATTAACTATATACTATACTAGCTGCTGCCCGCGGCTTCGCCCGCGTGAGTGTCGGAAATTACCCCATACATCCCCATGGGTTTTAAGTATAAATATTGAGTTTCGAGTTAATCGGACAGCGCGTTAAAATTCTTCCATACAAACACTGACACCCCCCAACCCCCCTTTAGGGGGTAATTTAGAAGAAAAAAAACTACAAACTTTATAATTTATTTTGATAACTATTCGTGCGAAGTTTCATGTTTATTACCTCAAGGAATAAGATTTTTCCTACAAACTTTCATCCCCTATAGGGGTTGAATTTCAAAAAATGCTTCCTTATTCCTTGCCTACATTATAAAGGGAACCTCTGTGCAAAATTTCAGCTTTCTAGGTCCAAGGGTTTGGGCTGGGCGTTGATGAGTCAGTCAGTCAGGACTTGTCTTTTTATTAATAGGTACTAGCTGCTGCCCGCGGCTTCGCCCGCGTGAGTGTCGGAAATTACCCCATACATCCCCATGGGTTTTAAGTATAAATATTGAGTTTCGAGTTAATCGGACAGCGCGTTAAAATTCTTCCATACAAACACTGACACCCCCCAACCCCCCTTTAGGGGGTAATTTAGAAGAAAAAAAACTACAAACTTTATAATTTATTTTGATAACTATTCGTGCGAAGTTTCATGTTTATTACCTCAAGGAATAAGATTTTTCCTACAAACTTTCATCCCCTATAGGGGTTGAATTTCAAAAAATGCTTCCTTATTCCTTGCCTACATTATAAAGGGAACCTCTGTGCAAAATTTCAGCTTTCTAGGTCCAAGGGTTTGGGCTGGGCGTTGATGAGTCAGTCAGTCAGGACTTGTCTTTTTATTAATAGGTATAAATATAGATAGTAGGATAGGATACTTTTCCGGGATAAAAAGTATCCAGTGTGGTGCCCAGGATATTAAAGAATAATTATACCAAGTTTCATCATAATCGAACCAGTAGTTTTTGCGTGTCGGTCTATTAACACCCCCTGCCATTTATTTTTTTGATATTTTCAATGTACATAATTTTCACTTCTACAGATTTATTATAAGTATAGAAGATATAGATATTGCCCACTAATTAGAAGTCTACTTAAAACTTATAAATCTACGCTTTTCCTAAATGAGTTAGAAGGGCGTAACGAGTCCACGAGTCGCGCTCAGTCGATCTCGTGGTCTGAATGTGACTGCCTGATCCAGGCTCCAGCGAATCACTGATGCTAAACTCTTATCGTCTTAAAACGTTCCCACGAGAAAACCAAGCCGACTCCTGGCCACGTTCGACGCAATAAGATTTACGTCGTCGCCTTTCTTATCGGAAACAATTATTCATTATTTAATATCAATAAGCTCAGCGCGCTAACAAAGACCATCGAAATCTTGAGAGTCAGCCGAGGTGTGACTGACATCTTCGTCTCACGCTGATAAGAACTAGACGAGGTGTGAGTTGACACCATCGTCTCGTGCGCCGACATATATGTATATAGATTTTAACTTTAAAAATAAAGAACTTTAATTAAAAATAAAATTTCATCCCCCTTTTCACCCCCTTAAGGGTTGAAATTCTAACAACACCGGTGCGTTAGCTTGCAACCATAAGTCTAGATAATACATTTAGTGATTTTTCTTCGAAAATTAAGGTCTTTTCAACTTCATCTCCCTTTTTAACCCTTCGGGCGTGGAATTATCAAAAACGCTGAGACACGTATATATTAATTTTCAATTGTCAGCCTTTTTTTTTTTTGGTGGGAAATCATCAAATAACTTCTCCCGCTCTGGACGGAGCGGGAGGGCGTGTCAGACTCTTACTGACTAAAACCCACCCGTGTTCCTTCAGTTGCCTATGTTGCTAGGGGCCACGGTATCCCTTTCGAACTTTCCCGCAACCCCAGCAGGCATCGGCCCTAGCGGGCCCCGCTATTGGTGCTTACATCTCCTTGAGGCGCACGTGGAATACAACGTGCCATCGACCCGGGCTTGGTCCTTATCGGGGGCGAGCTACCCATTGCTCACCACCCGCAAGCTCGCGCCTACGGTGGCCGGGAATCAGCGATCGATTCCCGACGCCCGGGGCGGGCGTCTCCTACGGCGGCTGGAGGCGTGAGGGCGCGAAATTTGCCTCTCCCTCACGCGCTCCGCCTCCTCCTTTGCGAGCATTACTGCTTCGCAGAAGGAGGTGACGGCTTTCCATGCCCTCTCGCTCCGTACCATGGCCTGGACCAGGGCCGGACGCGAGAGATCTCCACCGCCAATCGCCTCCACGAGGACACGGCGGTGCTCTGCCCAAGCCGGGCAGACCTCCACCGTATGCTCCACCGTGTCCTCCGGGCGATCCACACAGCGGTGACACCCGGGCGTTTCCTCCCGCCTTATCCGGAACAGGAACCTCCCGAAGCAACCGTGTCCGGTGAGGACCTGCGTCAGGCGGAAGGTGAGGACGCCTTGGCACCTCTCTAGCCACTCCTCAAAGAGGGGACTTATCGCCGCAATTGTGGCGTGCCCAGCACTGGATTGCGACAATCGCACTCTCCATGTCGCCAAAATACAAAATTTGAAGATCCTAACTTCAAAAATGATGGACTTTAATATAAACTTCCATCCCCTATATTACCCCTTTAGGGGTGTAATTCCCAAAAATCCTTTCTTAGTGGATACTTACTCTTCACAAAGAACACACTCTCCAAGTTTCATGTCTCTAGGACCAGCGGTTTGGGCTGTGTGTTGATATATCACCCAGTCAGTCAGTCAGTTTACCATTTTATATATATAGATACTAGGGCTATCTCTTAAAATAGTTGTAATCTCACTCTTAAATACAGCTTTGCTGAGAAACATAATATCAGTAGAGCCAAACTGTTTATTATAGGTGTCAACCAAGCGATGTAACGGCGAGCGAGCGCCTGAGTTCGTTCGACAAAATGAAGTAGCAAATAGTCGTCTCGAACGAACTTCTCGACCGATTACAGTACGAGGGATCAGGTAGCACAGACTGTTCACAAGATCAGTACAATCAAATTTATTGCGGCATATACTAAACAGAGTCATCATTTCAAGTAGGGTGCGACGGGATTGTAGGGTCATGAGGTTATATTTTTCAAGTAATAATTTATAGGACATTTTGGTTTTACAGCATCTGTAATGCATGGAACGGAGGTACTTACGTTGAACCAACTCAATGATCTCAATGTACTTTTTGTAATAAGGGTTCCAAATGGGTACTGCGTATTCAAGTTGTGGCCTTATTATAGATTTGTATAGATGTAAGTAGGTAGAAGGCCGATGAAATTCTCTAGACGCCCTCATAACGAAACCAAACATTTTATAAGCCTTGTTGACTATGTTGTCCACATGGGTGTCAAGATGGAGCTTTGAGTCAAGATTTACGCCTAGGTCACGGAGGGATGAAACCTTGTTTAGGGCAGTGTTTCCAAGAATGTAATTGAAATTCAGCACATGTTTTTTTTTAGTAAACGTAATGCTGTAACATTTAGAGATACTAAGGTGAAGCTTATTAACAGAGCAGTATTTCGAGAAACAGTCAAGATCCTTCTGAAGGTCTAAAGAGTCGGTTTGAAGGGTAATATTTTTGTAAATTTTTAAATCGTCCGCGTATAGTAGGAACTTTGAACTTTTAAAGCAATCTTTGATGTCGTAGATGAATAGGATAAACAGAAGGGGCCCTAAAATTGAGCCATGGGGGACTCCTGAAGTGACCTTTATTGTATGAGACTCAAACCCATTAATGACAACCTTCTGAGTCCTACTAGTGACATACGACACGAACTAACGCAGTAAATCTACTCTAATACCGTTGAATGCGATTTTGTTGAGTAATAGCCTATGATCTACCTTATCGAACGCCTTTTGAAAGTCTGTATAAACAGCATCAATTTGCTGCCTCTTGTCTAAGCCTTCAAACAGATGTGTTGTAAAAATAAGGAGGTTACTTATACAGGACCTTCCTCTGACGAACCCATGTTGTTCTTTTAATAGTACACGCTGAATGATTGGATATATCTCACTATGCACTAATCTTTCAAAAAGTTTTGAAAGCCCCGACAACAACGAGATTGGACGATATGTAGATACATCACTCTTGGAGCCGCTTTTATGGATTGGAACAATATTTGCTCGTTTCCACACATCAGGGAATACGCCATAGGCAAGGCATTTATTATATAATATAAACAACGGAAAGCACAATGTGTCACAAGTATTTTTTAAAAAGATCGAGGGAATACCATCTGGCCCGGGACCCTTAGAAGCATCCAATGATTTAAGTTCTTTTTGAATTTTGTATACCGGAAAGTGCAAATTACAAAGATTAATATCGTTATCAGGATTAGCGGGAGGTGGTACCCATGACTTATGATCGAAAGTAGACGGTTCATAAACAGATTGGAAAAACATTGAGAACAAGTCGCAAGTAGTAGTAGGGTCATTGGAAGACTGTTGGAGATAGTGAACTGTAGCTGGGATACTATTACTGGAGTTCCGATTAGAAACGTACGTCCAAAATGCTTTAACGTTTTTTTCCACGCTGTCCTCTATAAAATTCATGTATTTTTTATAACATATGTCGGCCTGTTTTTTGAATTTTGCTCTGTAAATAGAAAATAGTTCGTAGTCACTAATGTTTCCATATTTCTTCCACTTAATCCACGTTCGAGATTTCATTTTAAATAAATGCAAAAGAGATTTAGTGAACCAGTGTGGGAATTTAAAGTTTTTGGTTTTGTGAGTGGGAGTATGTAATTTAATAATTTCGTAGAAAGTAGAGACCGCTTCATCAGGTGGTAAATCATTGAGTAACATGTTCCATTCAGCGTTTTTAATGTCTGTATTTATTGCATTGTAATTAGATTTGTGATAATTTAGTGGTTTTACATTTGAGTGTTTAGGCATTCGTGAGGGTTTTTTAAATGGTATTTGTATATAAAATGCAGGATGGTGACTGTCTATAGGTAAGAGAGGAGTATTAGGATTACAAGCCACAGCATGTGTATTGCAAAAAAACAGATCGAGAATACGTCCGTTACTGTTATTAACATTGTTAAATTGATTCAAATCAAATCGTGAGCAAAAGTTTAGTAGATGCCTACTTGTATCCGAATAGGTGTTATTAGTGGCACACACCATGTATGACGATGCGTTAATCCAGTTAAGTTCTGGTAGGTTAAAGTCGCCTGTTAAAATAATGTGTTCTATGTAAGGATCATCAAATAATTTCGATAACGAATTCATGAAGTTTACATAAATGTCTTCTGACGTGTTTGGAGGTATGTAAGTGGCACAAAGAAGTAGATTTTTACAATCATAAAGAGGGACTTTAATTATTTGATGTTCTGGTAGAATTAATGGGGGAGACAGTGTGAGAGAAGATGGAATAAGATCCTTGAAGATAGCTATTAGGACTCCTCCCCCGTCTTTTTTATTTGAAACTGCTCGATCGCGATCGTGTCTGAAAACTGTGTATCGAGAGTCAATGAATTCGTTCTCGGAAATATCCGGCGTCAACCACGTTTCAGTCAAAATTATGATATCGTATGCATGCGACAATATATTAATGTACAATGTGTTCAGTTTAGTCCTGATCCCTCGACAGTTCTGATAATAAATGGAAAGATTATCCAACATTTTGAAATTTAGTAGACATTTGAGTATTCATTATAAGTGGTAAATTGGAAGATTTGTAACATAAATTTAACAAGCACTGTAATAATAGTGTACAAAAAGTATGCAAAAATAAAGCAACAAGGATTGAAAATAGAAAGATCAATGTGTCACACAAATAATGGCAAAAATAAAATAGACACCTAATGCCACAAGATGTTTGGCGCTTAATTAATGTTTTAGACCATTTAAAGTGTGTCACAGAGTATATAAAAATAAAAAGTGAGTGATTTCGATGTTTTTTGTGGGTATATTGGCGTGTGCTAGCTGACATAAGGCAAATAATTTAATATAATTTTGACGTTTTTGGTTAATTATTTTGCATATTATTTTGGATACTATTGTATAGATTTATTTTCTTTTCTAACTGATCAGACATCTGTGCTGCTGGGGAGTTTGTTGCGCCACTTCTTCTTCCCAGCTAAAGCAGTAGGAAGTGGTGAAGGGCGGGGGTTTTTGGGGGACTGTCTTATGTAATTTTGACGTTCGAAAAGTGCTGATTCTCAGCCTAGTTTGAATAAATGACTTTTGATTTTGATTTGATTTTGATTTTGATTTTGACCGTGTTCTTTTGATATTGTCGGTGTATCATTTGTAGTCTGTTTTTGTTCGTTACAGTTAGCTGTGTAGTTGTGTGTTGTTGCGGTGTATGAGTCTTGAAGTATGTAGGCTGGTTTCACTCGGTCTACCGATACTGAGACTGTTTTACCTTTAAGGAGGAGTTTGAATACTTTGTCTCCCCTCTCAAGTACTTTATGTGGCCCTGTGTATGCCGGTTGAAACGACCCGGATGACGCGTTGTCCCTTAAGAAGACGTGCGTTGCGGTGGCTAGGTCCTTAAACACGAATGTGGCCCGACTATTAGAATGTCGCGATGCTGGAGACGGTTGAATATTCCTGGCAAACACACACACAAAATCTTGATAGGTAGTTAGTTATATCCGTGTTGCCAACCGCCTCTGTGTCGAAAAAATCTCCTGGCAGACGCAATGTTTCACCGTATACTAGTTCAGCCGGTGTTGCCTGTATATCTTCCTTGTACGCGCTTCGGATGCCTAAAAGAACCAGTGGTAGCGATTCTACCCAGGTTTGGTTCCCGTGGCAGGTAATTGCTGTTTTTAGCTGTCTGTGTAACCGCTCAACCATGCCGTTACAGGCAGGGTGGTAAGTAGTTGTCTTCTTGTGCTCGAATCCTGCTATTTCCAATAGGTGCTTAAACAGGGATGACTCAAATTTTCTGCCATGATCCGTTACAATTTTTGTGGGACAGCCGAAGCGTGCGATCCAACCGTACAGAAGGGCGTTAGCCACGGTTTCGGCTGTGATATCCTTGATTGGTATTACCTCAGGCCATCGCGTGAAGCGATCGTTGCCAAGGGTTGCAGAGACATGCCGAGTTATCTTCGCACGTTGGCATGCCAGGCAGTTTCGCGTCCATTCTCTGCAGTCTTTCTTCACTTCGGGCCACACGTAACGTTCTGCTACCAGTTTGGCACTGGCGTTGGCTACTGGTTGGCTCAAGGATTGTAGATTGTCAAAGACTTGGCGGCGAAGTTCTTTCGTGACATATGGCCTTGACGTTTTGCTTCTCTCATCGCAGTACAGTTCAGACAGTTTTCCTGGCAGTGTAATTTTTCTCAGCCGTAGTGACGTTTCCCCGAAAAGCAGCCGTTTGAGCTCTGAGCTAGAACTCTGGGAATTGGCTAGCACGTTCAAGTCGATAGGCTGGGTGATTGCCTCCACTCGTGAACAACGTTATCCTTACCCGAAATGTGCCTGATGTCTGTGGTGAACTGCGAGATAAAATCTAGGTGTCTGAACTGTCTTGGTGAGCAATTCTCTTTTCGTGTATGAAACGTGTAACAGATGGGTTTGTGGTCTGTGTAGATAACAAACTCTCTGGCCTCGACCATATGTCGGAAGTACTTAATCGCTTCATATATCGTGAGCAATTCGCGGTCATAAGGTGAGTATTTTCGCTGACTTGCGCTTAGCTTACGAGAAAAGAAAGCTAAGGGTTGCCATTCCTCATCGTTTAACTGTTGAAGGACTGCCCCTATGGCGGTATCGGAAGCATCTGGCACCAAGGCTAGTTTAGCTTCGCAGTCAGGATGCGCTAACATTGCTGCTTGGCAGAGGCCTGTTTTGCATGCTGTAAACGCGTGATCCTCCTTTACTGTGAGACTAATTGAATGCGAGCCTTTTACCGAGCCTTCTAATAGCTTGTTCAGCGGTGCCTGGTTTTGAGCCGCTTCTGGGATGAACCGCCTATAAAAGTTAACCATCCCTAAAAACCTTCTTAGTTCTCGCACTGTCTTCGGAGTTGGGAAGCTGTTGATCACTTCAACCTTTTCTGGTAATGGTTTTGTGCCGCCTGATGTGATTTGGTAGCCTAAAAATGTTACCTGTGAGGCTCCAAATACGCATTTAGATGTTTTTATCACCATTCCGTAATCTTGTAATCTGGTGTTCTTTTTGGTCTTTTGAGTAGACCAAAAAGTCATCTAAATACCCAAAACAGAAATCTAGGCATCGGAGCATTTCGTCGACAAAACGTTGGAAAGTTTGCCCTGCATTGCGAAGTCCAAACGTCATATACGGAAACTCATATAGCCCGAACGGTGTGGTGATGGCTGTCTTCGGTATATCCTCGGGATTGACGCGTATCTGGTTATATGCTTTGACCAGGTCTATCGTCGAGAATACTTGACATCCAGAGAGGTTGTGAGCGAAATCATGGATGTGACGAATTGGGTACCGATCGGGTATTTTCCGCGCGTTTAGCATTCTAAAATCACCACACGGGCGCCATCCGTTATCCTTTTTAGGTGCCAGGTGCATGGGTGCAGCCCAAGGTGAGTCAGAGGGTCTGGCTGTGCCATTCGAAAGCATAGATTCAAACTCTTCCTTAGCAATTTTAAGTTTGTCTGGTGCTAACCGACGCGGTGTGCATGATATGGGTGGTCCAGGTGTTGTACGTATATAGTTTAAGGTGTTGTGTGTAGGTGTACGTTGTATACCCGACGGCCAGGTTATGTCAGGAAACTCCCGGGGTATGTCATGATATGTAGTATCACCAATTCTTACCTTAACAGAAGAAACAATATCAGAAGGACGAGCAGGCGAAGCAGGGGTCGCAAGTGTAGTGCTACCGTCGATTAGCCGTTGCTTTCTAACATCTACAATTAAGTTGTAGTGTGATAAAAAATCTACTCCTATTATCGGCTTTGTCACGTCCGCCACAATAAATCGCCAAGCAAAGTCACGACGCAAACCTATATTTAATTTTAAATACGCGTAACCGTAGGTATTTATCGCACTACCGTTAGCCGCACATAGTTCGTAGAGAGTTTTATTTCGGAGTTCTTTCACTGCTGAACTTGGGAAAACACAGACGTCACTACCGGTGTCGACGAGGAACTGCATCTTGGTGTTCTGGTCAGTGACAAATAAGCGACCAGTGCTACGACAGTCGCCGGTCGCCATTATCGACTGCCTGTTGCTTTTCCCGACTGGTCGCAGGGCTTCACACACTTCGTTGCTTTATCACCGAACTTATAATGGTACCAGCAGTTTGGGAATTTTCTAAAGTTGGAGTTTGACCTTCTTGAAGGTGAACGTCCCCGACTGTCACTTCTTTTGGACCTTTGTCTCTGTTAAATGTTAATGAACGCAACCTCTATTAGTTCCTTTTTTGGTCACTTGGGTCGCTGCTCTCTCTGTCCTGTTACTATGAAACTTGTAACCGTAATTTTCTTAAAGTAAAATACATTTTTATTCAACAAGTCTTCTATTCTTTAATTGCACCACCAATAATCTTTTATGGTAGCAGAGCGTGGTTTGCAATCAGTTATATGGATCGTGAAGAATCAGGAAATAAAAGTGTACCGGTAAAATAGTTTTGAGGTTAAGAATTTTTCCTTCGACACGTGCTGAAGCCGGCATCGGCAATTGGAAAAATACTCTCAGGACCTAACTACTCAGAAAGAAAATAAGATGGGCTCGTATATGTTTAATTTGGAGAAACTCACAGGTCGTGAGAACTTCGCGACATGGAAATTTAGTGTAAGAACATATCTGGAGCACGAGGACCTTTGGGAGTGCGTGGAGCCGAGTTCAGAAGATGCGGTTGATCATAAAAAGGATATTAAGGCGAAATCAAAATTGATTCTACTGATTGATCCCCGAAACTCCGTTCACGTGCAAGATTGCCAGACCGCACGAGAGGTTTGGAATAATCTAAAAAGGGCCTTCGATGACAATGGACTGACGAGAAAAGTAGGTCTGTTTAAAGATTTAGTTAAGACATCACTCGAATCAAGCAACAGCGTCGAGGATTACGTTAACAAAATAATGACCACCGCGCACAAACTGCGAAATATAAACTTCGAAGTTAATGAAGAGTGGCTCGGGACGCTAATGCTTGCAGGTCTTCCTGATGTGTATGCGCCTATGATAATGGGGCTAGAAAGTTCTGGTGTACAGATTAGCGCTGACTTGGTCAAAACAAAGCTGCTGCAAGAAGTAAAGTCAACTGATTCAAGTGCAGCCCTATACACAAACTCTAAGAAGACGAAGAATAATCAGCATCCCGATAAACCAAAGGGACCAAGGTGTTATAATTGCAACAAGCATGGTCACTATGCAAAGTTCTGCAAGAGTTCCAAGAAAACGACAAACAAACAGAATAAAGATGGAGACAGTACCAATTTTGTTGCAGCGTTTTCAGCTACATTGGATGGACTAAGTGACAGGTGGTTTGTAGACTCTGGTGCATCTATGCACATGTCTGGAAAAAGGCAATGGATGTACAACGTCACCAAACCACCAGTGAAGAGAATAACGGTAGCCAACAAAGAGCCGTTATCAGTAGATGGTGTTGGATGTATCAACATTAGTCTACCCCAAGGGAATATTCAGGTGAAAAATGTTTTATATGTCCCTGGTTTAGCCAATCTACTCTCTGTGAGTAGTATAGTTAAAAGTGGCTACAAAACTAACATTCAATGACAAAGGTTGCCATATACATGATGGAAATAAAAAAAAAAATTTGTTCAGCAACGCTCAGTAATAAACTTTATGTATTAAACACAAGAAATAATTCTGAGACTGCCCACTTACTATCTTATAATGAAAAAGTCAACAACACTTATTTATGGCATCTGCGGATGGCTCACCTAAATGTTTCAGATATAAATAAGCTGTCTGCCTGTGCTGAGGGAGTGACTCTGAACGAAGGGCAAAGTGACATCATCAAGTGCACACATTGTTGCGAGCGTAAGCACTTCCATTCAACAATGTGGGATCTAGAGCCACCCAGCCTCTGGAACTAATTCACTCGGATTTATGTGGACCAATGGAAAACGAGTCGTGCTCAGGTATGAAATACTTTATAACATTTGTTGACGATTACACTCGGATGGTTCATGTATATCTAATGAAGGATAAACTTAATGTACTTGAGGTTTTCAAAGATTTTAAGGCAAAAGTAGAAGTTAAGCTTGAAAGGAAAATAAAAACCCTCCGAACAGATAATGGTAAGGAATACTGCAATGATCGCTTTCAGAGTTATTTGTCTGATCATGATCCCATCAGACGTCAACTCCCTATGCTCCGAAGCACAATGGCCTAGCAGAGAGGATGAAACGCACTCTAGTTGAGCGTTTAAGGTGTATGTTGTTCTATGCCAATTTAGAAAAGAAGTACTGGGCGGAAGCTGTAGCTACTGCTGCTTACGTCACAAATCGTTGTCCCACAAAGAGCCTGGAAAGTAAAACACCTTATGAAATGTAGCATGGGCATAAACCTAATCTATCACATATTAGCATATTTGGTTCTGATGCCATGGTCCACATCCCGAAGGTGAAGAGGCAAAAATGGGACAAAAAGTCAATAAAAATAATACTGGTGGGATACTGTGATAATACAAAAGGGTACCGCTTACTAGACACTAAAAGTAACAAAATAATTAAAAGTAGAGATGTGATTTTTCATGAAAAATTTGATAACAACATGTTGTGTGATAAGAATGTTCCAGTTAATATTAGTGGTGAGAGCCCGCCTTCAGAAAGCACCAGTTCATCAGTTACAGATGAGATCAGTCATGACAGCCTGGTGGAAGACAGCCCAAGCCAGTCAAATTCGATAAAATCAGGAAGTTCAACAGCCACAGGTAATAAATATAAAATTGATTCACAAGATGAAGATTCTAGTGAATATCAATCAGGGACAGATGATTTAGACGAGACTTACCAACCTCCTAGGCAAGCATGTAAATCATAGGATTCTGTCAGTAATATTACTCTGAGGCCACGTAATAAAAAAGACAAACAAAAGAATGAGAATAGTCTGTATTGCTTTTACACTAATCTGTCTGACCCACAGTCAATAGAAGAAGCCCTGTCATCCTCACATGCTATGCAATGGAAGAGAGCTATGGATGAAGAATACAGTTCCTTAATGAAGAACAACACATGGAACTTGACAGATCTTCCTTCTAACAAAAAGGCTCTACCGTCAAAGTGGGTGTTCAAAACAAAAACTGAAAAATTGTTCGCTATAAGGCAAGGTTAGTTATAAAAGGATTTGCCTAGAGGCATCGACTATGATGAAATCTACTCTCCTGTAGTGAGGTATCAGACCATTCGCTTTTTACTTGGTTTAGCCGCTAAACATAACCTAGGGATTGAGCAGATGGATGCTGTCTCTGCATTCCTGCAAGGAGAAATAGACACTGATATCTACATGGTACAGCCTGAATTATATGCACAAGGATCCAAAGTATGTCATTTACATAAATCCATATATGGTCTGAAGCAAGCTAGTCGACTATGGAACATCAAATCCTACTTTAATATATATATATATATATAATAATATTATAAATGCGAAAGTTTGTGAGGATGGATGGATGGATGTTTGTTACTCTTTCACGCAAAAACTACTGAACGGATTTTGATGAAACTTTACAGTGATATAGCTTATACATCAGAATAACACATAGGCTACAATTTATAATGATTTTATTTGATTTTGCCATTATAATATATATATAATATATATATATATATATATATTATATATAATATTGTTAGGACAGAAGTGAAATCACTATTTTAAAAGAAATAATTGTTTATTAACCTAAAAACTAATCACATGTGTTTTCCTAAAAACAATTATCAAACTGAACAAAAATTACAATCAGAGGAACAGAATCATCACCAATCAATTAAAGAAAATAAATCAGAGAATAATAATAAGATACAGAGATACCAGGTTATAGCAGATTGCACCGAACGGCTGACGGGTAACGCTTCCGTACGCTACGGATTCCGAACAGAAAGTGTCGTCTAGCCGCTCGGGAAGTCACTACACCCCCGTCAGGGGGTGCGGACGGCGGGACCGGAGCGTAGCTCCTAGCCCGCGGAAGCCATACTGTGGCCCGCTACAGCGGACCCTTCACTTTGTTTGCCTCGTGGCGGCAATGGAATTGGGCGCGTGTTATCGCGCCCGTTTGTGTAGTTGCATACGTAGCTTCGTAAGCGCGTCGCGACGCCTATAGTGGTGTCGCTTTCTTCACGGCACCTCGGCGGTCTGTCCCTACCAGGTGAGACCCCCAGTTACCTGGGGGAGGCCCAGCGAGGATAACCAGCATCGTGGGTGCCGACTCGGCGCGCCTACGGGCATATGTAGCCTCCTCTCGCCCTGCTCACAGAGCTAGCCGTTTACAGATTGAGAGTGAGGCTGATATGAATGTGTGAGCGGCTTGTGCTGTATAGTACCGCCGCTCAATGTTAGCGTGTGCCGCAGGCGCACCCGCACCGCGGCTGCACACTGATGTGAATGCATGTGGAGTATAGGTTGTCTGTGTTAGTTGCGCGGCGTGCCTATATTAACCTAGAACACGCCGCGCAACAGATGTGAGTGTACATCTGAAGAGTCATTTTATTACGAGTGATGCGCGTGTAACCGAGTGCGCCTCACCCGTGACGTCATGTAGGGCGTCGGTGTCGTCGTCCGGTTGGACGGAGAGAGGCGACCTTATCCCTAAGGCCGCGGTCATTCCAGCGTCTCTCACCTTGGCGCTCTATCCATGGTACAATGTAAGTAGCATGGATAGACCGTCAAGGATGACGGTCTCTACATCCTGACCCTGTCTGACGGCCCTAATCAGGTCCATCAGCAGCTGAATGGCACAGGCTGTGATCTCCTTCTTGTTGGTATCCGCGCCGGTGCTGCCACGGTTCGCTTGTGCGGCGAACTCATGCGTTTCCGCATTCCGCCGCTGCGATTCAGTGGCGCTGGCGCGCGAATCTTGGGCGAAGTTTAGTGCGGATACCACACTGCGCTTCGTTATCTGTTGGGCGCTAGCTCGCGGCTGCGTCGCTATGCTGTGTGGCACCGCGTCCCTCCGCTGCGCCGTACCGGCGCTTTTCGGAGGTCGCGTGCTTTTCACAGCCTGTGCTTGTTTTGAGGCAGGCTCTGCCTCAGGGATATTCTCCTTGGTCGCCGGGGGTGGGGTGGGTTTCTTCCTCCCCTTCCCCCCGCGTCTTCTCTTTCTCCGTCCGGAGGAAGAGGCTTGGGCTACCTTGGTGGTGGGCTCGTTGGCCGGCGCCATCAGCGTCGGTCCACAGGCCTCCAGCTGCACATCTTGTGGCCGGTTTGCGGCCACCTGTGTCCGGTTTCTAGCCGTGATGGCGACAGTCCCCGCTCTCTTGTTCCGGATCTCGTCCTGGAACACGGGGCACTTGATATTGCTCGCGGGGTGCGGGCCACCGCAGTTTGCGCATGTGGCCGGCTCCTCCCGCGGGCGTGGGCAGTCTCGTGCCGCGTGCTCCCCTCCGCACCGCACGCAAGCGAGCGGTCGGTGGCACTGGTGCGAGCTATGCCTAAAGCGCTGGCACCGGTGGCACTGAGCGGGCCCGCGTTTGCCGCGCCAAGCCTCGATCTTGACACCGCGCATATTCATAAATATCGCGGTGTCGAAGATGGTCCTGACATCGGGGATTCTTTTGAGGATGACATAGAATATGCAGCCGGGTCGTCCTTGTGCGCCCTTAATATGGCGCACATACTCCGGCTGGTACCCCAATGTCTGGAGTTCCTCCTTTATATCCTCGGGGGCTGTATCAGCTGGCAGCCCCCTTATGGCTACCTTCATGTTGCGGTCCGCTGGTGGCGAGTACGCGAACCAGGATACTCCACTATCCTTCTCAAGGCCAGTCAGGTAACGCTGTACCAGCCTGTACTCCTCTTCGCTGTCTGGGACGAAGCGAACTCCGCCCCCATACGGACGAGCGTGAGGAGGTCGGCCCAGCTTCGCACTGATGGCCCTGAAATGGGTGGCCCAGTCCGGCAGCTTCTCAACCACGAGCGGCGGGTACCTCGATTTTTTGAGAGGCTTCTTCCCGTTGCTGTTCCCGCCCCCCTGCTTCGCTTGCGACGACGCCAACGAGGCGCCGGAAGCGGCGGCAGGGGGTGAGGTAGGGTTGGGGGGGGGTATGTTTCTAGAACTTACCCCCGCTTGTGTATGTCCGTGTGACGGTGGCGGCGTGCGGCGCGCCGCGTCGGCAAAAGTGGGCGGCGAGGGGGTGCCCCGACCCCGCGGCTGTGGCCGCGGCGGGTCGAGGCAGTGCCTCTTCGCTGCCTCCGACGCGGTCTCGCCGGAGCTCCTCCTGCGTCGCTGGGGTCTGGCCTCGAGCTCAAACTCGAAATCAAAGTCCAGCGACTCAGAGGGCGACGTCGGCGAAAAGGCCGCAGCTACTGGTCCTCCCACGTTGGGCCGCGGACCGGATCGCGGGGTCGTGTCCGGAGACACGTCATCGCGACCGGACGCGGCCGACCCCGACCTAGCGGATGCGATCGACATGCTCGAGCCGGCTTGCGACGAGCACGTCGAGAGCGCCGCTGGCGAGTCGTAGGCGGATGCACGAGGGGGTGCCGGTGAAGCGGGCACCCTTGGCGTCACTTGTGCCGGCCGTCTATACGTACCGGCACTATCAGGCCGCTCCTGCTCAACCCTCGCCGGTCCCGCCAGCAAGCGGCGGGGACCGGGGGTGGCGGTGCGCGAAGCTGGCACAGCTTGCGGCGACTTCGCACTCTGCGCGGGCGCAGATGCGGGCGGCGACACGAACCGCGGCGGAGGGGCGGCGGTACGGGTAGGGGGGGTGCGTGTTCGCACGGTTGGCACGGGGGGGTGCGCGGGTGGCGCGGGATGCGCATGAGGGGCGGCGGCACGCGCGATGGGCGCGGCCGCGCGCGCGGGCGCAACGTGGCGCACCGGCGGCGCGGCGGCGCGCGCATGCGGCGCTCGGCCTGATTTAGGCGCAGGCCCCGGCGCCTGTATAGGCACGGGACGAAAAGCAGCGGGGCGTATAGGCACCGCGTGCTGCCGGCTCGACGACGGCGCTGGCGCAACACGCGCAGGCGCCAATGTCGTCGGCGGGCTGGAGGCCGCAGCGGTGCTAGCCTCGGTGTAGGTAAGTGGTTTGCCACTTACCTGGGTCTTGACTGGTCCGGCCAGCGGCGCACCGGACGACGCGTCACCGATGTTCGGCATCGACGTCGCCCGGTCCAACACTGGACGGGCCGTTCCTTGGAGCCCGGCATCGCGGCCCGCAGAACCGCGCTTGCCGGGCTTCGGCATCCCCCTTGGGCGTGGTCGGTCCGCGACCGCTCCGGTGATGACACACCGAGCGGCACAGCAGGGCTCCCCCCTGTGTCCACGCAGGGACCGTAAGTTCCCTGCGCGCACACAATGAGGAACGGAAAAGTTTTTGCGGTCCGCACGGAAAAACACTGAGCCCAGTCACCCGATCGTGACGTAGGTTGTTGACGACAGGAAACTTCCACTATTCGCCAACTAAATACGCACTCGCGGGAACTAGGTGCTCAGTGGCCGGCCACGAGCCAATCCATGTGTCGTCTAGCTCGCCGCCGCAGTGGTTTTATAGTGACCGCGCCCCCCCCGTGACTGGGTGGGGTAGTAGTATCTAACACGGCCATCCTGATCATGCGTCGTCCTCGACGTCATCAGAGGGGTCCGGCAAGCTACGCATGGCTGCTCCATGGGTTTCGTTAGCTAGACGGGAAGGCCCAGCAACTGGCTCTGTACCATGATGAGCAGAAGTTGTGTCTTCAGTCAGGTCGTCTTCTGTGAAACCAACAAGGAAAATTATCAACTCTCGGAGAGCAAACACATTTGCCTATTCTTTTGCTTGTACTCAATTCGTCTTATGTGGCCTTTTTCTTTCATTCATCAGACACATAAATTGACTAGCTAAATAGTCTATGGGATACTAGGACGTCATCTTAGTACTCCATAGAGTTCCATTCATCACATACAACATCATGATTCATGTCATCAACATTCATACATCACACATTCACTGTCATGTAGGGCATTTATTGCCAAAAGGATCGTCTCGCAGTCCATCCTCTACATGACCCATCGTGTAGGGCGATTACCAAATCACCAAAAGGAACGTCTCGCAGTCCGTCCTCTACACGTCAAAACACACGTTATACGGGAACGAAATCCGTTATATGTGTGTGTGGCAAGGCTATTCTTTGAGAGACCGGTTAGGTACCTCGCAGTGTACCTAACGTAGACGTCTCGCAGTCCGTCTACTGTCTCACCTCAAGATCTGCACAACCCTCTATGGAAATGCAGACTTATGGTACGCAAGCTTACTCACGCTCAAAGAATGCAGCGCAGGTCTCAGGACACCACTCCCCTTTCCAGAGCACCATGTACTGAGCAGCAGCTTGCGTCGTTTTGCCATAGGAGCCGGTCAACAAGCGTAGCTCATACCGCCCACTCGGCAGCATGCGTGTGACCCTGTACGGCCCTCGCATCCCATGGTCCATTTTTCCGGTTGCTTGCGAAAACTTAATGACGAAGACCAAATCATTCACATTAAAAACTTTTGGCGGACGTCGATCTCGATTTACACAATCGTCCTGTCGAGACTGGTTTTGTTTTAGTAGATCAGTTGCGCGGGCTCGGCGTAACTCTCTTTGTGCTTCACGATTCGGCTGTGCACCTTCCAAAGCAACATCACGGACCAGTGACCTGATGACGGGGGTTGCCGCGTCGCTGCCCACTACCAGAATTAACGGCGACATCTGAGTCGTCTTCTGCTTGGTCACATTGAGGGTCAGTTGGAGTCTCCATAGCGCCTCGGACCAGGCTGCCCCTTTGTGATTGGTCTCGATGCGAAGAAGGTTCAGAACGGTGCGGGCATACCTCTCGACCTGACCGTTTGATTGGTGCATCTCGGCAGTAACCAAATGTATCTCCGATCCCATATCTTTAACAAAATCTAGGAACCTAGTGGACTGATACATTCTAACTCTGTCGGTTACAATCATTTTTGGTGCACCAAAAAGTGAAACTGCATTAGTGAACACTCTCAAAAGTTCTTCTACATCTTGTCTATAAATGGGGTAAAGGAGCGTGTACTTAGTGAACGCGTCCACAATAAGAAGAACAAACTTGAAGCCATTGGATTCAGGAAGTGGACCTAGTACATCCGAGTGTACAATTGAAAAAGGTTGATTGGGTTTTTCCCATGAAGTTATGTTTTGTTGTGGAGCCCTAGGCACGCGCTTCTTGGAGATGCAAATCAAGCAATGTTCAAGGTATTTTTTAACGAATTGCCTGAGGCCTGGGAACCAGAAGTGCTTCAGGATTAAATCCAAGGTCTTGTCATAGCCAATGTGATTGTGCTCGTCATGGAACACTCGAAGCAGACTAAGTCTGTGACCTCGGGGAACAAAGAAAAGGAATCGCGGCTGCTCGCCAATCGGAGTGTACTTATAGTACAAAAGGTAATTTTTCTCAACATAGCGATTAGGATCAAGACTGCCTTCTCTAAGTTTTTGGAGAAGCTCCCGTGTCTCTTCATCTGCAGCTTGCGCTATCTGAGCCCAATTGCGAGGTTGAGTGACGTAAAGCACTTTACGTGGGGGGTTCCTGCTTAAATAATCAGCATGTGACATCATCGCCCCTTTTCGGTACTCCATCTCGAAGGTAAAATCTTGGAGGTACATCCACCAGCGAGCAACTCTCGGCAGCAGATCCTTTTTTCGTTCGGTGGATTTGAGAGCATTGCAGTCTGTAACTAATTTAAACTGGAGTCCGATCAAATAGTGTCGGAAATTCTGCAATGCTTTCACAACCGCCAACGTCTCTAACTCGTAAGAGTGGTATCTACTCTCTGCGCCTTGAGTGGCCCGGCTGAAGTAGGCCACAACTCTTTTACTACCGTTCGAGTGGGTTTGCAAAAGAATTGCGCCATAACCGATGCTGCTCGCATCAGTATGAACCTCTGTGGGTAGACTCGGATCGAAAATTACTAATACAGGCTCATTGGTCAAAATTGAAATAATTTCTTGCCGCACTTTTTCTTGTTCAGGACCCCACTTGAACTGGACACCTTGTTTGGTTAATTGAGAGATAGGGAACGTTTTCGTTGCATACCCCTCAATGTACTTACGAAAGTAACCGGCCAGTCCTAGAAACTGCCTAACTTGTTTGACATTTCCCGGGGCGGGCGAGTCTACTAATGCCTGGATCTTGTGAGGGCTCGGCTTAACCTGACCTTTACTTATTATTCGGCCAAGATATTCAACCTCGGTAAAGAGAAAGACACATTTGCTTACGTTTATCGAAAACCCTGCCTTGGTCAAGGTCGTAAGTACCTGTCGCAACAGGTCGACACCTTCGTCCACTGTGGCGCTCATCAACAGCACATCATCTATGTAAACCAGGACTTGTCCCGCGTCAATGAATTTGCGCAGCGTTTTGTTGATAATGCGTTGATACACAATGGGCGAATTCGTCAGACCGTATGGCATTTTTAGGTACTCATAATGCCCCTCAGGCGTAACAAATGCGGTGCGATGGACTGACTCGTCACTAATTTTTATCTGGTGGAAACCAGAGGCCATATCAAGAGATGAGTACCTCGTCATGTTTTTGTCACCTAAACGGTCGATATGATCATCTATTAGCGGGAGCGGATATCGCTCTTTGACAGTCACCCTGTTCAAAGCGCGAAAATCAACGCAAAGCCGGTCCGATCCGTCCTTCTTTTTCACTAAAATTATCGGGCTAGAATACTCGGATTTGGACTCTCGGATAATGCGCTTCTGTAGAAGGTCATTGATGACTTCGCGAACTCTAATTTTCTCAGCAATTGAAAGTTTATAAGGGCGGTAGGTAACAGGTACTTCGCTGGTTACATTGATGTGCATTTCACCCGTGGTGACAGTAGTTGTCGCCGTGCCTGTTATAAAAAACTCCGCAAAATCATCAATCACCCTCTCAAGAGATTTCCGCTCTGCACCTTGTAGTGGTGTAACCACAGGTATGTCAGTTTCTTTAGAGACCGTGAACACATGAGACGTGTTCTCACTGTCGGGTGCGCGTGTGAGATATTGACGGTTTTTGGTTCTGATGTAAGTTATGCCGTCCCTATTCAAAATGTCAGTTCCAATTATCATGGGTGTACTCATAAATGCGGCTGGTACTACAACGAAATCAGCCTCTAGTGCGATATTAGCAAACTCAACCGTAATGGTTGCGTAAGATGTGGACACAATTTCGTGGTTACTAATACCCTTCAGCACACACTTAGTAGGTTTTTCTGCACAAGCCAAATGTTTTACCACGTCAGATGATATGAGGGAGACATTAAGCGCGCCGCTATCTATTAATACATCGACCGGCATACCTTGTACTACTGCGGTGGTTATGTCTCTGTTTCTTTCACAGGATCCTGACAAAAATTTACGTTGCGTTTGTTCTGACCCTGTGGTCCTAACGATCTCTCTTTGGCAAAACAAACGTCCTCCGTATGCCCTATCTTTTTACAGAACGTGCAGGTTGGAGCGTTGGAGCGTTCTTTGGCCACTGGTTGTAACGGTTTAATTTTTTTAGGGCAGTTGTGAGACAAGTGACCCTGGCCCTTACAGTTAAAACAAGTCTTGCGCTGATTTGAATCTGTACGTTCTGCAATGCGTTTTCGTGACAGAGGGTAAGCCGTAGTTTTAGCTGAGCCACCCTTCGTTTGATCTGGTTTCACATATATAGATAGAAAGGACACCAGATTTTCTGAAGAGAGCTCTGCGTTTGCTGCCGCTGCCCGCACTTGTGCATCGTCTATGCCACGGACCACTATTTGCGTCATTAATTCTTCACTAAGGCCTTTGACAATGCGCAAGCGGAGCAGGGTACGTCTCGCGTACTCAGAATATGACGTGAATTTGTTAGACGTCGTATTCATTGCTTCAAACAATATCGTTGCGTAGTCTAACTTTCGGGGGCAAAGTGGTTTAAATTCGCGCTTAAAGCTACTCCACGATCTATCAGAGGTTACCCATTCATTTAACCAAGTTCGCGCGTCGCCTTTCAAACATCCAGCTACGCGTGACAGGCATTCTTGGTCGCCCCAGCGATTGGCTATTTGTGCGCGATCCACTTCATTACACCAAGACTCCACGTCATGGATAGACGGGTCAAAGTTTGACACAAAATAATGGGAGCGTCCCGGATTTATGGAATGGATCGCCTCTACTATAGCTTGGGCCACGGACGGTGCCGTTGGGTTCGGCTGCGGAATGGGGGTAGACGTGAATTTATTCTCGATCATTTCTATTCGGGACAAGATTGTGTCTAGCGTTCTCGTTTCTGCAGGGGTAGATCGCGGTGTATGGCTCATGTATGGAGCAAGTGGCGGCGTCCTGTTCGATCGTATTCTAGAGGGAGTCCGTTCACGACGACTACGTGACTTTTTCCGTGATCTTTGTGAATTGTCTCGCGACTGATCACGCCTACGATGCCGTCGGTGCGATCCGCTACGCGACCTGCTACGTGAACTATGCGTGTTAGGCATGTTCACTTGCCAAAACAAGTTCTATGTACACAAAACACAAGAAAAATAAAATATCACGCACGTGGGTAACGACAAAGTTCCTCTATTATGAAAATTCAAACTGGCCCAGATTGGGGTTGGGTTGTTATCCCACTTCTGATGTTAGGACAGAAGTGAAATCACTATTTTAAAAGAAATAATTGTTTATTAACCTAAAAACTAATCACATGTGTTTTCCTAAAAACAATTATCAAACTGAACAAAAATTACAATCAGAGGAACAGAATCATCACCAATCAATTAAAGAAAATAAATCAGAGAATAATAATAAGATACAGAGATACCAGGTTATAGCAGATTGCACCGAACGGCTGACGGGTAACGCTTCCGTACGCTACGGATTCCGAACAGAAAGTGTCGTCTAGCTCGCCGCCGCAGTGGTTTTATAGTGACCGCGCCCCCCCCGTGACTGGGTGGGGTAGTAGTATCTAACAACATTATAAATGCGAAAGTTTGTGAGGATGGATGGATGGATGTTTGTTACTCTTTCACGCAAAAACTACTGAACGGATTTTGATGAAACTTTACAGTGATATAGCTTATACATCAGAATAACACATAGGCTACAATTTATAATGATTTTATTTGATTTTGCCATAATATAACGATAAGTATGAAAGAAAGAAAGAAAGAAAGAAAAATGCGTTTATTGGCAAAATACACCTTAAAACTAAAACAAACAGAAAATAATGATTATAATGCCAAAAGGGCCTCAGCTCAGCATAATGTCAGATGACAACACAAAGTGTACCACCTGACGCTGATTTTCAGCTGCAACCCACGAGTGCCATACGCTAGAATAAAGAAAACACAGGGAAGTGTGTGTCCGTTCTAATAAATTAGAGGTAGATACTTTACAGAATAAATTTAAAACAAAAAACTCATACCTACAAAACTAAATAAAAATGTTGTGGCATAGATGAGTGTGTGTATCGTGTGGTGATTTGTGAGAAAACTAAATACAATAAATAATCAATTAAACAAAATATAATATACAATGGCAGCATTCGGTTCATTCCGTTCAATGGACTCGCGCGCCGCCGGCTTAGTGTAATCTGTGTACGCAGCTGTCAGAAAGACTAGGTAGGTACATGACGTTTTGAAATCTGTGGAAGTTACAGCTTTTGAGGGTTACTTAAAAAAAAACAATTATTAGCATGGCGCATTTTATAATGAGTGTTATGCTGGAATTGTGTAATGTAAAAACAAAGGATACATTGGGTAGGTAATTGTTATGATGTTTACCTAAACAGTGTTTGTGCTTGTGTAAGGTGGCGTAAATGACAAACTCGGTGACTGCATCCTTTCCTATGTATCGACGAAATAAAAGGTTTTAAGACGCTATTACATAATTACCTCAATGGGTTAAAGAGATCAAACAACAGATCATTGACCAAATGGTAAGTGTGAAATTATATTTAGATTAATGCATCGTGATTGTAATGAATTTTATTAATATTAAATACCGATTAGATTAATTTACCTACATTAGATTAGATTAGATTATTTTTTTATTATTTTTATTATCATTTTTACAGGAACAATATGGAATAAGGGGTGAATGCAGCAGTGAAACCAGACACCAATATTGCCCCACTCAAAGATGCAAACTCCCAGCAGCCCACACCATAGGAGATCCCAAGCCAAAGCCTGCAGGCCATGACCTCTGAGGTACAGTTAACCAACAACAAAGTACATGGGTAGGATTGAAGGGAAGCTTCATGTGTGAGTAACTTCTTGTATTGGAATTTGACAGATTGTAATTTTTTCAGGTCTCGCATTGGTGGTGGGAGATCACTCCAGTACTGTGTGGCTGCGAACCCACGTACCCCCTGAATGGTGTAGTGCACTGCATTGGCACCGACAGTGGGCCTACCATGGAGCGAAGACTATACTTTAGATGGCAGCAATGCATTCCGGATATATTGGGTTACACGCTCCATACTTGATAACAGACAAGATAATTGTTTTATATGGCAGATATGTCTGCTCGAACATTTTCAGCATCCTTTTGATGGTTTAATAAAAATTCTCTTAATTTTAATTTGAAAGTTGAGCAACTATGAAGTAAGTCGGAAAAATTTCTGCCCTCTGAGAGCTATCTTGGCGTGCGCTGCCTAAACCGTTAGAGTTATACGAAGATAATATATCGTGGGATTGTTTGTCTAAAATAGTTCTAAATAAAAGTCCGCGACAGCATATATCTATCTTTTATGTGGAAGCCATTATAGCTAAAATACTGAGCCATAAATACATTTAAAATGGAGACTTTTTTTACATTGCACATTTTGGAGTATTTACTTAATTCTTATCAAAATTAATAACTTCATCGCTTTCGGTATTTAATGTAGATAAACTTTGTCTTTTACACTAAGACATTTGAAAGAATAGTTTAAAAGTTACAACGATAATAATGAAGCGGGGGTGAGCGGCGGGCCAGATAATGACGCGCCATTGTCTAATAACAATTTTTTGGTAGTATTTTAAGTAGAAATATATTATAGTAGTTTCTATTTTAATTAGATATTAGAAGTCTTTCTTTTTTTGTTAGTTTAAGAATAACGGTTAGTTTTAAAATTCAAATTTATGCTTTAATTAACGTCGTGAATGTCGGAAATTATCCCACAGGAACGTGTTACATGTCCTAAATCAACGGGGTAATTGCGTAACACACTTACAATAGCAATGGGTTTCATTTTGACAGTTCAACAAAATTAATTGCGTTATTTACGTTGTTGACAGATTTCTCGAACATAATAATTAATGAAGCAATGTATTAGCAATATCCATAAAATCATTCAGATTTTGATTGATAGTGTGTTACGCAATTGGTTTTTATTTTAATTACTTATATTATCCTACTAATATTATAAATGCGAAAGTTTGTGAGGATGAATGGATAGTTGTTACTCTTTCACGCAAAAACTACGGAACGGATTTTGATGAAACTTCACAGTAATATTGCAATTTATATATTTATTTTTTTATACTAGCTTCCCGCCCCGGTTTCGCACTGGTAGCACTAAGTGCTTATCTACGGCACACCTATCTATCCACCTACGCTACCCTACCTATCTACTTATCTACCTACCCTACCTGCATACCTACCTCTTTACGACCTATTGTCATACCTACCAAATAAACATAAAATTTTCGTAAAAATCGGCCGAGCCGTTTCGGAGGAGTGCGACCACAAGCACCGTGACACGACATTTTTATATTAGCCTACACTGTCCCGTTGCTCAGCAAAGGCCTCCCCAAATACTTCCAAGCATCTTTCTCCAGGGCCTCCTCGATCCAACCCTTGCGGTTTGCGTCTAGGTCGTCTCGCCTCCTCTTCCTGGGCCGGCCTCGGCGGCGCCGTCCATCCTCAGGCACCCACCGTGTGGAGACTGTTGCCCAGCGGTCGCTATGCATGCGGCTGACATGACCCGCCCAATCCCATTTTAGCAGCCTTTTTGCCTACATCAAGAATTCCCGTTTTAGAGCGCAGCGTAGTGTTTCGATAATTGTCAGTTCGTTTTACGCCTAGAATGCTTCGCTCCATTGCTCGTTGGCAAACCCCAAGAAGAAACTTTTGCGACTCGGTAAGTGACCAGGTCTGCGTACCGTAGGTTAGGACGGGCAGAATACACATATCGATGAGTGTTCGCTTCAAGGAGATCGGCAGATCGCCTTTCATTACCGTCTTCAGAGACCAGTACCTTTTCCAGGCATTTTCGATGCAGCGATAGAATTCCTTTTGTTACCTGTTTTCGAAAGCAACTAACTGGCCCAAGTAGATGTACTCATCGACATGTGTTTCCTGCCCATCTACCTCGAAACTACACTTAGTGCTGTTGGTTATGGTTTTTGTTTTAGACCGATTCATCGTGAGTCCAACCCTGAGGCTTGCCGTGCTTAGGTCTTGAAGCATAGTCTGTAGTTCCAGAGCTGTGGGGGCAAAAAAGTACTATGTCGTCGGCAAATCGGAGGTTTGTCAACCTCCTACTACCGACTTCAATGCCCTTGGTCATCCATGAGGCTGCCAGTGTCCTAAATATCTCCTCGGGAGTGCTCCTACTTACTAATATTATAAATGCGAAAGTTTGTGAGGATGGATGGATGGACGTTTGTTATTCTTTTACGCAAAAACTACTGAACGGATTTTGATGAAACTTTACAGTAATATACCCACTTAAAACTTAATAATGACTTAATCTTACTGATATTATAAAGGTGACAGTTTGTATGTTTGTGTGTTTGGATGTTTGTTACTCAATTATACAAAAACGGCTAACGGATTTGGATAAAATTTGACACATTGATGATTTATAACCTGGATAAAGTACCTACTTTTTTCTCCGGAAGTACTTTCCTGTAGGACAATTTCCGACCTCTTCATATAGTCATATGGGTACACACCTTTACGAGTCAGCAAACTAAATTGTGTTTCATCAGTAAAAATTGATTTAAGGTTAACAAAATCGTCTACTTGCAATGTTTTAGCAAGTTTGTCTAAACTAGTTCCTAAAAAGTTAAAGGAATCTAAAAACCTTATTTGTATAAACTCGTTATCAGCAATAGGAATAAACTTTGTAAACGCTATATATTTTTCCTTAGTCTTGGGTATTATTTTAATTTGTCCTGGAATTTCGCCTAACTTTTTAATAAATAAATGACAGTCATATCCGGTTAAGTTATGAAAAAATATTGGGATGAATTTTGGTACTTTGTGTTGTAGGTTACAGTGTCGATGTGCTGCACCTCGGTACCGGCCAGTTATATGACAGTGATCCCTTACTCTATCGGACAACAGTAAATTTTCACAAAGGTAGCACTTAACAGCGCGTTTGAAATCAAGAGCATCTATTTCTGTGAATATCATAGGCTCGCTTTTAGTTAGAATTCTGTGTATTGCTTTAGCATCTTCAGTCAGTAAATGTATAAATTTTGAAACACAATCTTTTCCGCGATAACTTCTATAGTCGCCAACCCTATCGTTAAATGATGACACTACATTATAGGCGAACGCGGCCGCCACGTGACGATGTGAGTATGACGTGTTAGCGGTGTTGAATTCATCGCCGGAAATCGGTTCGAGTATCGTTTCGAAATCGGCAAATATGACGAAAGGAATGTTTTGTTTTCTATCATAATTTTTGAATTTTAAAAATGTTCCTTTTTCTGGTAATACTGTGGCAATCCCTCCACACAGATGTGATTCAATTCGGCTGCGCGTTGGAAAAAACAATAAGCACGTTTCGCAGAAGTACAGTTTACCATGATGTTTGGTTATCTGATTTCTGACTAGACGAGGTAAATCAATGATTAGACAATAATGAGTACTAGAATTATTTTCTAAGAATAATAGATGGATGCTCTTAGATTTATGATTCGATGTTGAATACAAAGGTCCAATGATAGTTTTATCATTTTTTAAACCATACACGTAAATATTCAAAAACGGATTATTCTTCTCAAAGACAGCTATGTCCGAAAATGTTATCGGAAATGTCAAACCATCAACATTCAAAACATCCTGGAAGTAGGGATAAGATGAAACTCTGTCGGGATGTTGGTTAGTGGGGTACAGAGCCGCCACTACGCACCATAAAAAGCAATACTCATCATTGTTACGAATATTCAAACAAGCTTTTTTATTTTTTATACATTTTGGTAAAGTTATAAATTTAGATCCGCCGAGAGGTTGATATTTGTTAATATTTATTTCTATATGGGAATTGCTCGAAAATGTCCAACCACTATCTCTCTCCTGAAACTCTTCAATTTTCTTTAACAATAAATCAACCGTTGCTTTATATATTGAATCAAAATCGTAATTAAAATTAATAATAATGTTTTTTGTGGCGAACGATTTCATTTCCTTTTGATCATTTTTAAACATAAGAAAAAAAGAAAAAAGTTCGAAATTTATTTTCACAGCTTTATGTTTCAATAATGATCGGTTTATTAGAGTTTTAACTTGTTCCCTAATATTAATGAGAAAAATTTCAGGAAAATTATTTATTTCTGCGCCAGTTGCGATGATCTTGTAACTAACGATTCTTTTTTTAAACGCAGAATTAATAATTTCGACATTGTCAAAAACAGTGGTCGCACTATTGTTTTTATGAACATTACTACGTAAATGACCAGACCATCGACGATTATCTACAAATAAGTTGCAAACCGAACAATGAGGCATTATTTTACTAATTGGAATTAATTATCTCCCAATATAGACGCTAAACGCGAAATGAAACGATCTTACTCACGTATACCGACTAATGAACAATCGAAGTAAGTGCGACAGAATTATCGAATTGTTTAATCTGGACCAGATCTGCATCTGCTTCAAGTTTGATGATTGATGATCAACCAGTGCATCTGATTAGGTTTCAATGTGTTTCTGAAAAAAAGAAATATCGGTTAGTACCTATTTTAAAATCAATAACATTTAAAACGAAAATACGAAACATCTATACTTATAATAAATCTGTAGAAGTGAAAATTCTGTACATTGAAAATATCAAAAAAATAAATGGCAGGGGGTGTTACTAGACCGACACCGAACCCAAAAATGTGATTAAATTATTTTTTGTCTGTCTGTCTGTCTGTCTGTCTGTCTGTCTGTCTGTCTGTTTGTTCAGGTATCACGCAAAAACTACCGGTTCGATTGCGATGAAACTTGGTATAATTATTCTTTAGTATCCTGGGCACCACACTGGGTACTTTTTATCCCGGAAAAGTATCCTATCCTACGGTTGGGGGGTGTCAAAGTTTGTATGGAAGAATTTTAACGCGCTGTCCGATTAACTCGAAACTCAATATTTATACTTAAACCCAAAAATTAAGAATAACGTGTATCAGGATTTTTCGAAATTCAACCCCTAAGGGGGTAAAATAAGGGATGAAAGTTTGTATGAAAAATCTTATTCCTTGAGGTAATAAATATGAAACTTCGCACGAATAGTTATCTAAATAAATTATAAAGTTTGTAGTTTTTAGTTTTTCTAAATTACCCCCTAAAGGGGGATTGGGGGGTGTCAGTGTTTGTATGGAAGAATTTTAACGCGCTGTCCGATTAACTCGAAACTCAATATTTATACTTAAAACCCATGGGGATGTATGGGGTAATTCCCGACACTCACGCGGGCGAAGCCGCGGGCAGCAGCTAGTATTAAATAATTACCTTCTTGCAAATTACTTAATGTTGTACATAAATGTTCCAATTTTATGTACTTCAAAAATGTGTAGGTGAATTCAGATCACAATACTAAAGGTCTGCTTCGGGAGATTATAAGACTGTAGGTATTTCGACATTCACTGTGACTCCATATATTTTTAAATGATTAATGGATTTACACTCCGTCACGCAGCGTAGCTTTGAGATAATGTCAAATTAATTTTTAGTTTCTAACTTTTAAACGTTACTAACTAACGAAGTAAGTATTCGTTATTGACTACTTAGTCATACGATCAATTTCCTAAAAATCAATAAAATATTTGATTGAAATAATTGTTATTGCGTAAAACATTACACGTGTAACCTTGTTTCTTTTAGGGTTCCGTAGCCAAATGGCAAAAAACGGCACCCTTATGGATTCGTCATGTCTATCTGTCTGTCTGTCCGTCCGTATGTCACAGCCAAACTATAAGAACTATACTGTTGAAACTTGGTAAGTAGATGAAACATTTTTTTTCAATAAACCCATACGTGTCGTATCTATGGATAGGTCTTCAAAAATGATATTGAGGTTTCTCTCGTCTCGTCTTTTAATACGTCATTAATCGTAAACCGTAATTTACCTTTAACGAACTACAAGAACTTTTATATTATGTTACTTGCTGCTACGGAACCCTTCATGAACGAGTCCGACTCTCACTTGGCCGCTTTTTTTTTCGTTAGCTAAGTTGCATTCGCAACAGTAAGCTATTTTACCTAAGGTTGTCACGCATACATATTAAGGTAAGGATAAGTATCTGAAACTAGGTACACTATCACAAAATAAATAAAATGTAGTAAGTATATAGGTTTCTAACCTTAAGAATAGAATTAAAAATTAAGTTCCTTTAAAATTGAGTTAACTTATTGTTCAGTTAACTTATTTCCTGTACCTACTTCACTCGAGCATAAAAGTATTACAAGTAAAACTTGGATGTATAACATGATTAATACTAATCTTACGATTGTCTCTAGATTACCAAATAATTAAATTACCCTTCAAGAACATTCCCTATAAACGTTATTGGTAACTTATCTACTGGTTACCGTTTTGTCAACCCTAAGTCGTTTCGCTGTGTCGTCATTCGATGCTACCTGAAACATCCTTAGTCTTCACTTTTTGGCCAACCTATAATGCGTCTAAGGAAAAAAGTTTGTATTACACAACATTATATGAACGGTTGCAGTCATTTTTAACATAGTGAATTATCGTTCGTTTTCCGATTTATAAGCTACATGTTTTCGAAGTACTCGCTACAAACTAACTGAAGTCTACAAGTGTGGAAGTAATCTTCAAGTAGTGTACTGCGATCCTGCTGCGTTATCCTATCAATATCAGTGTTGATAGCTAACCGCTGCCTGCTGCCGTCAGTCACTACGCCTGCCAGCGTGCCATATCGATTGGAGATAATTGGAAAATGTAAGTATAAAACATTCCACTTGGTACATAGTTCAGAGATCTGACCCGATGTACTAATTGTAATCCTTATGTTTGACTATTTTTTTTTTTTGTATCTTTATTTCAGGTCTGAGTCTGAGAGCGAGTACTTTCAAGAAGCTTCGATCACCGATCAGAAAACCAAACGCAGCCGCAAACCGTCTGCAGACAACAATAGGAAACGCAAGTCGCACCCACCATCAACGAATTTAATTCGTACGAGGTAAACAAACTATTCAATAATTTAGTTCGCCATACCAGTTTGAAATCATCAGTCATTTTTATTCGTATGTCTCTCTCTCATGTTCTGCAGGTACCTATTTTGACTGAGTGTATTTTTTTTCCTGTGCATAACTAAACGGTAAATGTAACCTGTAAGTATATGATGAACTAATAGAAGCTTTCGTTGTTGTTTCAGTAAAAAAAACAATACTGATAATGACGTATTCGGTATCAGTAAGAACTATGGGTCTGACACCTTGCCAAAAGACGATTCATCGAGTACGTGTCTATCATCATTCTTCGTTAACCGAGTCGCCAACGGCTGCGAGCGGCGAGCAGCGAGCATCAACGGAGAGTACTACATCGACTGCAAGGTGTACAAGACTGACGACGCGCGCCACACCGACTCCCTGGAGGTGTGGAAGAAGGCGCTTGTGCGACTCAAGGTCCAGACCGACGCGGATTCGTGTCAATGGCGAAAACTACAAGAGTTCGTGCGCTCGGTAGATACTTTATTCCTTGAAAAACCAATGTTTTACGAAAAATAAACCAAATATAATTTGTACCTTGTTTATTATGCAGATCCAGCAGTGAGTCAGAGAGTCGTTTCTAATATTGAGACGCATGTCAAAAACACCAAGTCGTTTCCATTGTTGAAGCGCATTACAAAAACCAAGTCGTTTCTAATATTGAGACGCATGTCAAAAACACCAAGTCGTTTCCATTGTTGAAGCGCATTACAAAAACCAAGTCGTTTCTAATATTGAGACGCATGTCAAAAACACCAAGTCGTTTCCATTGTTGAAGCGCATTACAAAAACCAAGTCGTTTCTAATATTGAGACGCATGTCAAAAACACCAAGTCGTTTCCATTGTTGAAGCGCATTACAAAAACCAAGTCGTTTCTAATATTGAGACGCATGTCAAAAACACCAAGTCGTTTCCATTGTTGAAGCGCATTACAAAAACCAAGTCGTTTCTAATATTGAGACGCATGTCAAAAACACCAAGTCGTTTCCACCCACGAAGCGCATTACAAAAACCAAGTCGTTTCTAATATTGAGACGCATGTCAAAAACACCAAGTCGTTTCCATTGTTGAAGCGCATTACAAAAACCAAGTCGTTTCTAATAATGAGACGCATGTCAAAAACACCAAGTCGTTTCCATTGTTGAAGCGCATTACAAAAACCAACAAGTCGTTTCTAATATTGAGACGCATGTCAAAAACACCAAGTCGTTTCCACCCACGAAGCGCATTACAAAAACCAAGTCGTTTCTAATATTGAGACGCATGTCAAAAACACCCAGTCGTTTCCTTTGTTGAAGCGCATTACAAAAACCAAGTCGTTTCTAATATTGAGACGCATGTCAAAAACACCAAGTCGTTTCCATTGTTGAAGCGCATTACAAAAACCAAGTCGTTTCTAATATTGAGACGCATGTCAAAAACACCAAGTCGTTTCCATTTTTGAAGCGCATTACAAAAACCAACAAGTCGTTTCTAATATTGAGACGCATGTCAAAAACACCCAAGTCGTTTCCACCCACGAAGCGCATTACAAAAACCTAGTTGTTTCTAATACTGAAATGCATGACCAAATCATCAAGTCGTTTCCATTGTTGAAGCGCATATATAAAACCAAGTCGTTTCTTATATTGAGACGCATGTCAAAAACACCAAGTCGTTTCCATTGTTGAAGCGCATTACAAAAACCAAGTCGTTTCTAATATTGAGACGCATGTCAAAAACACCAAGTCGTTTCCATTGTTGAAGCGCATTACAAAAACCAATTCGTTTCTAATATTGAGACGCATGTCAAAAACACCAAGTCGTTTCCATTTTTGAAGCGCATTACAAAAACCAACAAGTCGTTTCTAATATTGAGACGCATGTCAAAAACACCAAGTCGTTTCCATTTTTGAAGCGCATTACAAAAACCAACAAGTCGTTTCTAATATTGAGACGCATGTCAAAAACACCCAAGTCGTTTCCACCCACGAAGCGCATTACAAAAACCTAGTTGTTTCTAATACTGAAATGCATGACCAAATCATCAAGTCGTTTCCATTGTTGAAGCGCATATCAAAAAATCATCAAGTCGTTTCTAACCAGGAAACGCATTTCATAATGACTAAATTAAATCTTAATCATTGATCGTGTCGATAGTTGTCACCAATGTCCGAAGCGAAGCAAACTCGCCTAGCTACTGGCGGCCAGTCGTATAACTCGCATGATCTTTTTATGAGTACAGTAATACCAGCCGTTTCTAATACTGAACGTGCCCAATTCATCAAGTCGTTTCCATTGCTGAAGCGCATTACAAAAACCAACAAGTCGTTTCCACCATTTGAAGCGCATAACACTAATCATCAAGTCGTTTCTAACAACGAAACGCATGTCAAAATGATCCATACCATCGTTCGCAGCGAGGAGCTACTGACGGCCAGTGGTACAACTCACATGATCTCTAGGTGAGTACAGTAATATACTACACAGTCGAGTCGATCATTCAATATTGGGCATTCTATGCCACTGGCGCGTAGCGAGGCGCACTAGCCGAGCTACTTGCCGACAGTGGCATAGAATGCCCAATATTACCCTACTTATAAAACTCTACAAGCTGCTGTGACATCTGTTCCAACAGTTTAACAGAGATCGCCGAACAAACAAATTTATTGAGCAATTTCATCGAGAGGCTGACGCTGAGTGTGGTGATAATAATCCAGGGAGGAGATGGGAGTAACTTCGGGACTGTGAGTAGAACTTTTTCACTATCCTTTCTGTTTTCCTTTACGTTTTGCTCTTTGATTAGATATATGTGTTTATGTTATTAGGGGTCGGACAATACCTGGGTAACATACATATTTTATTACGATAGAACTTTCGTGATAGAATAAATAGGTAGATATAGTCACTTTAGTACATTTTATTACGATACAATTCTCGCGATAAAACAATTCGGTAGGCATAATTGTTTAATACCTACAGTTTATTACGATAAAATTTTCATATTAAACTGTAACACTAGGTTAGCATTTTCTTGGTGTGTGTAGCGTTTCAAGTTTCAATAACAATGGATCAGATCGTACCAGTTCCGTCAACAATGACTAGCATTATTCCGGAATTTAGTAGCGATGCTAGACAGCTTCCACTGTTTCTCAAGAAATGCGAATATATATTAAATAAGTTCCGAGGAGGAGACGCTCAGAACGAATACTTGTATCACGTCATAACTAGTAATGAATTAAAAGATTTGTTAATGCAACATTTTTGGGATCCTAGGACCGAAGAATGTTTGGTTTGGAGTTGGAATCTTTGAAGATTAACCAAAACGAAAGTTATTTAGATTTTTGCCATAGGATACAGAACATACGTAGTATTCTTATTGCAAAAATTAATGAAACAATAAGCAATATTAATCTACGTCAAGCAAAGCAGGATATTTATACTAATTTGTCGCTGAATGTTTTCTTATATAATTTACCTGCGTATTTAGTTAGGCTAGTACGATTGAGAAATGTAACGACCTTGGAGGATGCCTTAAGGGTGGTATTAGAAGAACAGAACTTCCAAACGGTTTATGATAAAAAAATAGCAGAAGTAAGCCATTAAGGAAATTTACGGAAACACATAATAACATTCCCAAAAAAACGCTTAATTATCAAGCAAGGGAGGCAAATCCGAATGCACCTAATAGTTCTCAAAATAATATAAACCAGCCAGGCTCATCAAACACGTCGTTTCAATCGAGAAATTCGCATTTTGCACAAAATCAAATTCCGCAACAAACTAGGTCAGCTTCAGGGACGTCGAGTCAGCATGACCGGCGATTGACGTCGGCGCATAATGCACCGGTTGCAAATGCAAGGGCAAACACCGATGTTACTATGCGAACTGCGAGCTCTAGACGTGTCAATTACATAAACAATGATTCATACGATAGCGATAATCAGTATGAGTTTGAAAGGGAACTACAACCAAGTACTTCGGACGAGCCTGTATTGACGGAAAATTTTCATCTAAGGGCCTCGAACAGAGAGAACATATAGTTTTGAATTGCACTAGTTTTCGTTCTTTGCCATATATTATAATTCCAGAGTTAGGTAATGCAGTTTTTATGTTAGACTCTGGCAGCACTAGGTCGTTTATCGGGTCGCATATAGCGAATCAATATTTTAGAAATAAAATATGTAATGAGCGTTTTAATGTCGTTAGCACACATGGTATTAGCGAGCATACACAAGTTATTTGTACGCAATTACCTAACATTTTTAAATGTTCGGAGGATCATAAGTTTTATCTTTACGATGTCGATAGTAACTACGATGGTTTGATAGGGAGTAATCTAATGAAACATTTAGGCGCCAAGATTGACTACGAAACGTCAATGTTGTGCACAAAAAAAACAAACATACCGTTCGTCTGTTCGTCAACATTTACATGTTCTGCCAGCACGTTGTGAAGTAAAAGTTAACCTTCCAGTTAATTTAACGTATGGCGAGGCTATTTTAATTAAATATTTTAGCATGTATGGAACACCCAAGAAAATAAGTAGTGATTCAGGCACAGAATTCAACAACGAACTGCTGAAAGAAATGTTGAACCTTTACAAAATAGATCAGCACATCGGAACACCAAATAATCCCAATTCAATGGCAATTGTAGAGCGTTTTCATTCTACAATAATAGAAATTTACAGATTAGCAAAATACGAACAAAATGGCCTGGATGCTACATCTGTAATGACATACGCGATCATGGGATATAATAACACAATTCATAGTGCCACAAATTTCACACCTTTTGAGGTAGTTTTCGGACATACAGAGTCAGGGAATGTTTTTGATATTGATAGAGATAAAAACTTAATGCAGAAAATTTTACAAGACCATCGTAAAAGGTTGAAAATTCTTTACGAACACATGAGTAGCCAGATGATAGGACATCAGTTCTCGTGGAGCGCGCTCGTTGATGGACGTGTGAGCGATACGCTGTACTTAATTGCTACCGTCGTTGCGTCGTTTGTTATACGCGATCGAGCGTCGTGATTTTAAATTATGGAGAGAACACCAACCAAACACGGATCGGATACGAACTTATCGTCGACGAAAGATAAGCAAGGGGTTACTGCGAGGCACGGCAGTAAGAAAAGGGAATACGAATCGGATATCGACCCCACATTAATGTCGCAGAATAGTAGGAGATTCAAACCATGCTGTTCAACAGGTGCACTGAACGAAACACTTAACGCATTCCGTGAAGAAATGAAGGTCATGCACACCTTGTTGACCACCATGAAGCAGCAACAGGATGAGAAATACGCTGCTATTCAGTCCGACATTACGGAGATTAAAAAGGAGGTAGTGGAAATAAAAACAAAAAACTATGACACGGATAATGCTATTAAGAACTTAGAGGGTAAACACAAGGAGTTAGATCAGGCGCACCTAAAACTAATTGATGCAAACTACAAAAATGAAAATAGGATGAAGGACCTGATACAACGGGGTATATTTCTTGAAAAATATAATAAGTCACTTGAGGATCGTATAGGATGGCTGGAGCAGAAAGAATTGAAATTAAATGTTGAGTTAATTAACGTACGTAAACAAGAGGGAGAAAACATTAGAGAGGTAGTAGAGAAGATTGCGAAAGAATTGAAATTGAAGGTAGATGGCATAGAAAAGGTATGGAGAGTCAGAGGCGAGGGAAGTGGCATGCCAGTTATTGTAAAACTGTGTAACGCGGAAACGCGAAATCAATGGCTAAAAAGCAGGAAACAACAGCTGACGAACCACTCCATCTACAACAACAACGATGATACCCGCATCTATATTAATGAAAATCTTACACGCCAAATGCGCCAATTACTCTGGACAACGAAACAAAAACTAAAGGATGAATTCAAGTTTATATGGATACAAGATGGAAAAATTTTAATTAAAAAGAGTGAGGTCGAGAAGAAAGTACATAATATCTGCTGTGAAAGCGACATAAATAAATACATTAATACCGAGAACCGCGAGTAAATACAAAAACAGAACTTACTGTAGAATATAATTTCCTGATTAGAAGTTTATAGATAAAAATATGGACTCTGAAGACCTACAGGATATTATATACTCAAAATATGAATCCACAAAACATTGGATAAATTATATAACACATACGGAAAATAAATTAAATATCATACACATGAATATCTGTTCGTTAAGAAAGCATTTTAATGAATTTATAGTTTTAATAAAAGACTGTTTACCTAAATTGGAACTAATATGTCTAACAGAAATAAATATAAAGGAGGAGGAAGTTTATAATTACGAAATAAATGGTTTCTGTTCATATCACTTAACCAGAGAGGGAAGAAGGGGAGGTGGAATAATTATCTATGTACATAAAAATATGGAGTTTGAAATGATAAAGAAATATAACCAATGCTGTGAGCTAATACATGGTCAAATAGTGACGAAACGCAAAAAAATCTACATATTGATTACTTACAGGCCTCCGCAAATGAACAAATCACACTTTATAAATGAACTCAAGAAATTAATACAAGATATACCTATTGAAAATGATTTAGTGTTATTGGGAGACTGCAATATAAATATATTGCAAGGGGAAACCGACTCACGCGCCAACGAATACCTAAACACCCTAAGTGAGTTAGGCATGGAATGCTGCATTCAAGATGTTACGCGTGAGGTAGTCCTGTCAGAGCGGCGAGTGACATCATGCATCGATCATATTTTTATGCGAAGTGCGCGACCGGCCGGCGAGCTTCACGCCTACGTACTAACGACTACTGTTTCCGATCACTACTTAACGGGACTCTCGATCGAAGTGAATAAACAGCTGATGCCTCCTTCTTATCGCACGACACTTAATAATGAAGCGGTTAAAACTAAGTTATGTAAGGTAGAATGGGCTAATCTTATGTGTATTGATGACCCTTTAGAGCTGTATAATCAAATGTGTAATATTTTTAGCAACATTTACAGTACGTCGTAAACAAAAAAGTTAGTTAAACAGAGGGAATCTAATATCTGGGTTGATAAAAAATACAAAAAATATTAGAAACTAAAGACACATTGTTCCGAAAATGGAAAGCAAATCCTAAAAATATGTCACTGCGATTGGAATACACAAAATATCGAAATAAATCAAACAAAGCTGTAAATGTTGCTAGAAATGCTCACAGGCGCCAAGAGTTGAAAAACTGTAACGGAGATATGAGAAAAGTGTGGGAGTGTGCAAACAAGTGGCTTGGTAGAAAAAAGTTAAATGTTGATGACGTGATTCAAAAGTATTTTGTAGGCAGTAACGAGAAACTTGAAAACGTATGTAATAATTTTTGTTATACTTTTACTAATGAAATTGGTTTACTAAAACAGAAGCATTTATGTAACCGTTTGTTTTATGAAAGATGTGAATATGTAAAAGATAGTGATGTAAGTTTTAGATTTAAAAAGGCCTGTCCTAGAGATATATGTCTATTAATAGATAAGTTAAGCTGCGGCAAGTCTCCGGGCACTGATGGTATTCGAGTGCAGGATTTAAAAACTATTAAATATCCTATCAGCCAAGTTCTTGCACATTTCATAAATAAGTGTATAGATCAACAGGTATACCCTAATGAGTTAAAGACCTCAATTATTAGACCAATCTTCAAGGGGGGGAAATACAAAGAGTACACAAATTATAAGCCCATCGCGATATTGAGTGTAATTGATAAAAAATTTGAAAAATTAATATTAGGACAAATCACAAAGTTTTTAGAAAATAATAATATATTAACAGATATTCAGCATGGGTTTAGGCCAAATAGAAGCACAGCAACGGCATTAAGTAAGTTTACAGATGACATAAACATCTCATTGAATTCGAAAGAGGTAGTATTATTGACCTTTATTGATTTAAAAAAAGCCTTTGATACCCTGGAACATGGGGGCTTGCTGCTGGCCATGGACGAGTGTGGGATAAGGGGCCCTGTAAAAGGGTGGTTCAGGCAGTATCTAGATAATAGGAATCTAAAAGTTAGGGTTAAGGGAGTAGACAGTAACCTCGGTAAAGTCGATTATGGAGTGCCGACCGGGTCAGTTTATGGACCGGTAGGGTATATCATGCACGTCAACAGTATGGTCAATGTCATTAAAAATTGTAATGCATACATGTATGCAGACGATACGTGCTTGACATATAGCGGTCGGGACTGTGAACTGATCCAGTCGGCAATGCAAGAAGACTTAGATAATGTGGTCAAATGGGCGCACGATAATGGTATCCTTATTAATATAAATAAAACCAAGTGTATGTTGATATCGTCCCCGTACAACCACATAGCTAAAAGTTCATGTATCTCGATAAAAGGCCACTCGTACGAGTGCCTTCACAATGGCAATGCAAACTGCCAATGTGAGTGTATTGAGCGTGTGGCGAAATACAAATACCTAGGATTATTAATTGATGAACGATTTACGTGGGACGCACACGTAGACACTGTATGTAACAAACTGCGCTCCGTACTGGGGAAACTTAACAATTTAAAATATATAGTTAGTAGGCGGGTTCTGTATACTCTTTACCATGCACTAGCAGAGGCAACAATAAACTACGGTTTGTGTGGTTATGGACTGACGTTTCCGGTACATTTAAATAAAATTAAAATATTACAAATTCGATTAATAAAATTACTAGTAAACAAGGCAACTAAAGATAGCATTAATAAGGAGTACGAAAAATTATTTAAAATTTGTAGAATATTGCCCATACAGAAAAAAGTAAAGACAGCTATAATTTTAGAGCACCACAACAAAAACGAACACAAAGTAAAGAAAGTGTATAACCGACCAATCCGTAAAACGACACAAAGAAACAAATACTTGGTCCCAAAGGTGAGGAATTATTTTGGACAAAGGACGCGGCAATGGCTAGTTCCACTGTTAAACGAACTACCTAAGGAAATTTCTATCGAAACAGTATCTAAAAATGCCTTAAAAAATATCCTGCGCAAGCACTACCTGGGTTTATGTCCCTAGCGGTGGAACCTAAACTGTTAAGGTGTCGCTTCGCTTAGCGTGTTTGGTCGGAGGCTCGCGTTACTTGCTTGATGGAAAGTATAGCTTAGTGCTATCAAAATAAAGTTCATTTGTCAGCGGCTGGGTTGCGCGAGTGTTTTGTGCGGATACGTCGAGTGAAGTGTACATTATTATTATGTACCTAACGCATGGCCGGCCATGCTAGCATGCGCGCGCGACGTGTCGGCGGTCGGGCGGCCGCTGTGGTGTCTCGCTCGCGCTGGGTAGCTTGTCACCCATCGGGAGGGAGGCTGCGGCGGTGGTCGGGACGCTAGGAGCATGTGCTTTTGCTGCGAGTGCTGGCATGGCGGACCAGTCGATATGAGCCGTGGAATAGACGCCAGTGTACGGATACTTGAGCTGTAGATCAGCATAATTATGTACTTTAAGTATCTATTGAAATAAACAATGTGCAGCTCGGGTATGTGTGCAGTTGGTGTGGTGCGTACGTCTGTGTGAGCATACGGCGCACTAAAATACAAGGCGATGTGCCTATTTCTTAACATATCAAAACTGTGTGTTCCCTTGTAATAATGCAATATTAAGTAAACTAAGAGTGTAATGTATCCACGAGAACCCTGCCGATAAACTGTCACATAAAAGTTTAGTCAGGGAAAAGAAAGGAGGAGAATATAATATCCCAAGTGTAGTAGATGGGGACACGATTTATATGAAAAATACTAGAACTAGAAAAGCTAAAGAGTTGCCTCGTTTTGAAAAAGTAATCGTAATGGGAAATGTTGACAAAAACATAGTCCCAGTTAAGCTTAAAAATAGACGTACGAGAGTAGCATTAAAAAACGTTAAACGTCCTTCACAGATGGTGGTCGATACTTCTCGTCCTAGTGGATCAAGGGACAACTTTGAACATCCAGAAAATCGATCAAAATCCCGGGATAGTTCCGATCCGGATTGGGACGGCTCTGATGAAGAATAACCACTGGGACATCATAAAAACAATAGATCTAAACTCTTTAGCCCTTCAATTAGAGAATAATATACTAGAATATAATAAGTTAAAAATTATTTGTAATAGTAATAGCGAGATATATAGGGAACTTATAGGATTAACCGTACAGATAGATTCTCTGGTAGGATTAACCAAGGATAGGTTACAGCAGATTTTACCGCCAAGAAGAACAAAAAGAGGTATTTTGAACCCGTTGGGCTCTCTCGTTAAAGTAATAACGGGAAATTTAGTAACGAGGATGCTAAGAAGTACGATTTAAAAATAAGTAATCTAGGAAAAAGGGAACATCCAGTTGAACGAAGGGTATCATTAATGCAAAGGGCTTTCGATAAATTGCTTAATGTTTCAGACGATATCAATTTCAATACTAAACATTTAAATCTAAAAATGAAACAATTTCAGTCTCTTGTTCAAAATCAAACAAAGTACTCCAATTTGATTTCAGTCATGAATAGTATGCACCAAATATTAAATAATTTTCGCACTATTTACACCATCATTTATGAACTAGAAACAGCCATTGCCTTTAGCAAAATACACATATTACATCAATCAATAATTAACTCTACGGAACTATTTAATATTTTGAAGGTAATCAAAACGCACCATAGTTTAGTTTACCCATTAGATATTCATAACTTAGTTAAGTTAGAGGGAAGTATAAAAATTAAGGGGTTTATAGATAATAGTAAAATAGTTTTCATTTTGGAAGTCCCACTAGTAGACAGTAACACATATATCTATTATAAAGTTATCCCTGTTCCAATTTTTAACCCTTCCACGAAAAAACCATATGTCATTATTCCGAAATATCCTTACCTACAAAAAAAAAGTGAAAAAGTCAAAATACAGGCCCGTAGTAGACAGCTGCGAGGAAATAGATGACCTCACATATCTTTGCTCAGAAGACAACGTACTTCAGTACCCAGAGGTAACATGTGTCGAACAACTTATGTTACTAAAACATAATTTCACGGACTGCCAGCAACACCAGGTGAAAATTGAGGAAACCAAGATACAACCCATATCTGAAAGTCACTGGTTGGTGTATGCAGAAAAAGGTATCCAAACAACGGAACATTGTGACGACGAAACCAGGAAATACACCTTGCAAGGTACATACATCTTAGTACCAAGTCAGCATTGCACCCTGCAGATCGCTGATATCTCCATTACAACGCCGGCGAACAGTAGCACAATCTCCTTCAGCCTGCCAACAGCACAGATGCCCGAACTCCGTCATGATGTCAGCCCACCGGCGAAGCAGATGGATCTAGAGGGGTGGACTTAGGTGACATCAAGGACTTATTGAACCGAGCAAAATACAGCGAAAGTGTCAGTGATTTCGAGTCATACATACGTGTAACAAGTGACAACATCAGTGTGTGGACCCTAAGTATTTACGTCATAATTTTAGTTTCTGTTATAGGGTTCATTATATATAAATGGGACTTATTTAGAATTTGTAAGAGAAATTCCCTAAAGACTACTCTGTTGCCTTTAGATAATTTCTCTCTTAGGGAGGGAGGAGTTAAGTGTGGTAGCCCTACTACAATTAGCTTTGTCAGCAGTGCAGCTTCTTCCAAATCTAGTGAGTAAGTAATTATAATGTAGAACATTGTCGTCACGCCACAATTGTCATGTTAGCATAATTTAGCTATAAGTACCTTGTATCTTTAGGATTAAGATTATTATTATCTTCATTGTGACTCTGTCAGTTAAATAAAGTTATTTTTATAAATCTCCGATTGTCGTTAACTTTTTTCGCGCGTGCCTGTGTCCCTAGTCGTCAGAAGAGACCTCTAGTCATCGAATACAGAGTCTTATTACCTAGTTAGTTCAACACAACTTAAAAACAATGCTAAAATGCTTATCAGTTAATTCTTTTATAATTAAACAATGTCAATTCACCATACAAAGGCGTTTCCAGAATTAAAGTTTAATTAGAAGCTTCATTACTTACTAATACTTCAATATTACCATTCGTCAATTTCCGGCAATACAAGAAATGTAAGTAGGTAATCAAGCAGGTATTCATTAGTAAATTCCTGTGTAAAATAATCTTATTACTTTATAGTTTTATTATTGAAACTTATTTAGTCCTTGCATTAAATTATAACATTCAATTATTGATCTTAAATTCACAGCCGGCGCCATTTTTGGGCAGACGTAGCGCTGTGTCATAAACAAACTTACTATATCAAATGAGCAATTATTGTTATTATGACAAAACCCAAAAATCATTAACTAAATGTTTCCTTTCAATTTTAACTTTACTTTTAACTCCAACATCGAAATTGGTTTAATAGTTTCTCTTCTAGCAATATACTGTGAGTTCGATTTCACAAACGGCAATAGATGGCGCTTGAAGATAGATGAACTCGATCGAACTCACAGATCCTTGCAAATGGTTGTAGCAGTATTAATAGTTCAGCAACTTCATTGAGAATAACAATTATAATAAATAGTTACACATAAGATTATGTTATGATCTTTATAGGTAAAAGGTTTCGCGGCGACGTATACATTTCCAGTGACTGATGCCATTATTAATTTGTAGGTTGACACTGGCAACTACAATAATTTTGAGTACAATAACTCAGGTTGTTACTAATTAATTTACCTTAACCTCTTCCTAAACTATCTGAGAACATAACTGAATGATAACAATCATGACTACTGAAAGACTATTACCAATCTCAGGTCAGGTCTCGCCAAGGTGGGGGCGGCAGTGGACCTTAAGGAGCTCGGCGCCGAAAATGGCATTCAGGTAAGGGTCACTGCGACTGGGGCCCGGATGTTGCAGGTCCCCGGTGCGGCCAGTGGCCCGGCCGCTGACGCTCTGGCCGAAAGGTTTAAGGCGGCCATAAATGGGGATGAGGCCCGAGTGACCAGGCCCACCAAGTGCGTGGACATCCGCATCCTGGGATTGGACGACTCGGTGACGAAGGAACAGGTGGTGGCCGCTGTCGTGAGGACTGGGGGGTGCTCTGCCGAGCAGGTGAGGGCGGGCACCATCCGTCCTGACTCCGCGGGGATGCGAGCCGTTACGGTGAGCTGCCCCGTGTCGGCGGCCAAGAAAAATTACCGGGGAGGGCTGCAGGCTATTGGTGGGCTGGGTTTCTGCGCAGGTCAAACTGCTGGAACCCAGACCTCTGAGATGCTTCCGCTGCCACGTGGGCAACCACGTGGGAGCTAAATGCACCTCGGAGGTGGACCGCAGCGGTCTCTGCTACCGCTGTGGTCAGCCCGGTCACAAGGGCATACTTCTCCCCGCACCGAACTCTTGCCGAGTCCCACAACTCCCTAGCGGAGTTGAGAGCCATCGTCGTTGGGTTTCGTTCCCTCCCCGTGCTCGTCCTCGGGGACTTCAATGCCAAGAATGTGGCTTGGGGTTCCCGATATACGGACACAAGGGGAAGGATGGTGGAGGGCTGGGCTCTGGAGACAGGTCTAGCCGTCTTAAACCGGGGCTCTGTCCCCACGTGTGTGCGGATGCGGGGCGAATCAGTGGTGGACATATCGTTCGCCAGCACCGCTCTGTCACCACGTGTCGTTGACTGGCGCGTTATGGAAGGGGTGGAGACCTATTCCGACCACCGCACCGGTACATCCGGTTTGACGTCTCCGCCCAGACCTCGGGCGCGTTGGTCCGACAGACCTCGAGTGGTCCGCGGTGGGCGCTGAAGCAGCTGGACCGGGAGCTCCTCTTGGAAGCCTCGATCGTGCAGACCTGGGTGTCATCACCGGACAGGCCTGCTGACATCAACGACGAGGCGGAGTGGTTCCGGGAGGCCATGTCCGAACTTTGTGACGTGGCAAGGCCCCGGGTTCAGCCCGGACGTACTTCGCGCCAGGTGAGCTGGTGGTCACAGGTGCTGACGACGCTGCGCAATGCGTGCGTTGCCGCGCGACGCCGGTACACCAGGCACCGCAGGCTCCGTGTCCGCCCTCCGGATACGGAAGCCATTCAGGCGGAGCTGTACGAGGGGTACAGAGCGGCGAAGACCGCCCTCCAAGCGGAGATCCTGCGGGCCAGGGGACTGGCCCGCGAGGAGACACTGGAGACACTGAACAGGGACCCGTGGGGATGCCCCTACAAAATGGTTCGGGAGAAACTCCGACCATGGGCTCCCCCGCTGACGTAGAGTCTCCGGCCAGAGCTTGTGGAGGACGTGGTGAGCGCTCTGTACCCTTCGAGAGGGGAACATACCGCTCCGCCCATGGCTCCGCCTACTGCGGTGCCCGATGCGGACCACACCGTCGACGACGACGACGATGCTCCGGAGGTGACCGAGGTAGAGATGGGAGTGGCGGTACGTAGGCTGAATGCCAAGAATACCGCCCCAGGACCCGACGGCTTACCTGGGAAAGCATGGGTCCTGGCCTTGGAGGCTCTCGGGCCTCGACTAAGAGGGCTACTAAGGGCATGCTTGGAGAGGGGCCAGTTCCCACTTCGATGGAAGACGGGGAAACTGGTCCTCATTAAGAAGCCGGGGCGCCCTGTGGACTCTCCGTCTGCCTACCGGCCCATCGTGCTGCTCGACGAGGTGGGCAAGCTCTTTGAAAGAGTCATTGCAGACCGCCTTGTCGGGTGGCTGGTGCGGGTGGGACCGGATTTGACGGAGAGCCAGTTTGGCTTCCACAGAGGGCGCTCCACGGTGGACGCCATCATGCGCGTGCGGGCCCTCACGACGGGGGATGCTGTTGCCCGGGGTGGGGTCGTCTTGGCGGTGTCTTTAGACATCGCCAATGCCTTCAATACCCTGCCCTGGAGTTGCATCAGAGAGGCACTCTGGTATCACGGGGTGCCGATCTACCTCCGACGTGTGGTCGAGGCCTACCTGGCGGACAGGGCCGTAATCTACCCCGGTCACCTGGGAGAATGGAACCGGCGAGAGATGTCGTGCGGTGTCCCACAGGGATCGGTCCTGGGGCCGTATCTGTGGGATATCGGATACGGCTGGGTGCTGCGTGCCGACCTCCCCGACGGCGTCAGCGTGGTTTGCTACGCTGACGACACGTTGGTCCTGGCGCAGGGTAGGTCGCACCAGGCGGCGGCCGAAATAGCGACACGCCGGGTTGCGACAATCGTCGACAGGATCCGGCAATTGGGACTCGAGGTGGCCCTACACAAGTCCGAGGCCATGTGTTTTCATGGTCCTCGGAACGCGCCACCGTCGGGTTCCCAAATAACGGTAGGAGGGGTTCACATCGGCGTCGAGTCGACGATGAAGTACCTGGGACTTGTCCTCGACAGCCCGTGGAACTTCGTGGAGCATTTCCGACGTTTGGCTCCCAGACTGGAGAAGGCTGGGGCTGCTTTGAAGCGGCACCTGCCTAATCTAGGGGGTCCAAACGCCTCCTACCGGAGGCTCTACGCGGGGGTCGTGCGGTCCATGCCCTTTACGGGGCTCCAGTGTGGGCGCGTTCCTTGAGGCTGCGGCCAGCCCGCCGGTTGAACGCGTCCCAAAGGGTCATGGCCATCCGGCTTGCCCGGGGATACGGCACGGTCTCGGGTGAGGCGGCGAGCCTCCTTGCCGGATTGCCGCCGTGGAATCTACAGGCGAAAGTCCTCGCGCACATATGGGAGTGGCGCGAGGAGGCGAAACGCCGGGGCGTAACTCCACTGCCGCGAGAAGTCGTGGCACAGCGGACAGAGCTTCGGCGGGATCTCATGGCGACATGGAGAGTGCGATTGTCGCAACCCAGTGCTGGGCACGCCACAATTGCGGCGATAAGTCCCCTCTTTGAGGAGTGGCTAGAGAGGCGCCACGGCGTCCTCACCTTCCGCCTCACGCAGGTCCTCACCGGACACGGTTGCTTCGGGAGGTTCCTGTTCCGGATAAGGCGGGAGGAAGCGCCCGGGTGTCACCATTGTGTGGATCGCCCGGAGGACACGGTGGAGCATACTGTGGAGGTCTGCCCGGCTTGGGCAGAGCACCGCCGTGTCCTCGTGGAGGCCATCGGCGGTGGAGATCTCTCGCGTCCGGCCCTGGTCCAGGCCATGGTACGGAGCGAGAGGGAATGGGGAGCCGTCACCTCCTTCTGCGAAGCAGTAATGCTCGCAAAGGAGGAGGCGGAGCGCGTGAGGGAGAGGCAAAGTTCGCGCCCTCACGCCCCTAGCCGCCGTAGGAGACGCCCTGGGCGTCGGGAATCCTTGGATGATTCCCGGCCACCGTAGGCGCGGGCTTGCGGGCGGTGAGCAATGGGTGCTCACCCCCGATAAGGACCAGGCCCGGGTCGACGGCGCGTTGTGTTCCACGCGCGCCTCAAAGAGATGTCAGCACCAATGGCGGGGCCCACCAGGGCCGATGCCTGGGGTTGCGGGAAAGTCCGAAAGGGATACCGTAGCCCCTGGCAAACAGGCAACTGAAGGAACACGGGTGGGTTTTAGTCAGTAAGAGTCTGACACGCCCTCCCACGTCTTGAGACAAACTCTCAGTCTGGGACGGGTCCTCTGTTGCCTCAGACTAGACAGCGTCAGGGTTTGAAACCTTCTGACAAGTACACTGACACATAACTAGCTCATTTACAGCAAGAATATGCTCTTTAATTTGGTTCTTTGAACCCACATATTTAATGTAAAGAGAACTAAATCTGTCCTCAAGTACCTGTATGTCATGCTGTAAGCGCTGTGTATCAATTTCATAGATTTTTTTGCTGTCTTCTAATTTAATTTCATTATTGTTTAATTTATTTATTAGATCAACACGTTCTTTCCTCTGTGGAATATTTTTGGAAAAGTGTTTTTGTTGTTTCCTAATTCCATTACATTTTTTAATTATTCTATTCAGTCTGGCATATTTTTTAATTTTGTTATGACTACCTTTATAACTATAATTGTGTTTCAGAAAGGAATCCTCATTAAGGTCGATAGTTGTTATGGAATGAGGGTTACAATTAGTATTTAATAATTCATTATATAAGTGGTTAGTTTCTTTAAACCTGAGTAGATTCTTTTTCTTTCTCTAACAGGATAATACGACTGTTAGCAACAATTAATTCGTCTTCAAGGTCCCTAACTTTGCTTAAAGCCTCCTCAAACAAGCTACTACAGTTACTGAAACCATCCGTGACCACCTTCAGTTGATCCCGTTCATCAACAACATTCAGATATTGCTGATGTAGGTCTACTAGCACACGTCCCCTTAGTCGATAATAAGGAAAATTAAAGTCTGCACAAGCATAGTTTTTGTCTTAGCGGGCAAAAAGTTCCTCAGACGATACAGGTATCGCAGAGTACCATTGACCCTTTGACTAACACTAGCGATCTGGCGTTGCCAGCTAAGATACACATTTTCGCATTTATAATAAGTAAGATAGTTAGTAAGATTTACATTCGGCACAATAAATGTACATTTTTTACACCCTAAGTATTTCGAACGTAAACATTGCAACTAAAAATAATCCGTGAATGGTCGCCTATAAAGTCGCGGGCCCACCGCGGTGCACGGAGAGGCTACGCACGTGTATTAAGCTCCGCTTTGTAAGAAAATGTATGTGGTTGTGTCCACTGCAACCCACGGTGAGGCTACGCATGAATTGACGTCATTGATACATGCGTGGCTTGCTCAAATAGGCAGTTACATAGCTTAACGCTGTCGACGTGGGTCTACGTTTCCACTGGAGTACACGAATATAACCCACGACTATTTACAGCTCACTTATCGCAGCGCAGTTTTGAAGCCCGTGTCCGTGGATTGCAGTGGCACGTGCGTAGCTTCTCCGTGCACCGTGCCACGCTATTCATAGTCGTGGGTCATATTCGTGTACTCCAGTGGAAACGTAGACCCACGTTGTCAAACAAATTAATACACGCAGCTAAAATGCGCCGCGTGCCCGTGCACAGCATGCGCCGCGGTGGGCCCGCGCCTTTAAGCGCACGTTACAAGTGAGTGCAAATGGCGTGCACGATATTTAGTTCGCGAGATGTTATAAAATTTGTATTTCAAAACTTTGTAGGAACAATAGTAAATATTACGATGTCATTTTATGCACACTGAATTGGGCTATATATTAGGTTAAAAAAAAAATAGGGTCATCGCTTTAGATTGTGAAATAATAAGAGTTTTATTTTATAATGGCGTATTTAAAAAAAACTAAGCAGTTAAAGTTACAAAACAAGCTTTGTAGTGAAGTCTGGTCTGTCCACTTGACGAAACAATCATTCGTTTACAACCGCTTCATACAAACTTTTTGTTATCAAGAATTGTTTATGTTACTCGACACCCGACCGCGCGGCAAAAAACGTGTTCAAGGGCATGTAAGTGAAGGGGCAGACTACCCACGGGACACATAAGTGGTCATACAAGTGGTTATTATAATAATTACAATAAATTGTGTAATGTGTAATGAGGTCATTGTTTAATTGGCTCTTTCCCTAATAGATATCCATACTTAATACTTTATTTACTTTATATTATTATTAATATATATATATATATATATATATTATATATTATATATTTATATATAATATTATAAATTTGAAAGTAACTCTGTCTGTCTGTCTGTCTGTCTGTATGTTACCTTTTCACGCCTAAACCACTGGACGGATTTCGATAAAATTTGGCAAGGAGATAGATGGCATCCCGGGGAAGAACATAGGCTACTTTTTGTCTCAAAAATAACCCTAAGGGGGCGAATGAAAGTTTGTATGGGAAACCTATCATTTCTTAAGTTAGGGCTATGAAAATTTAAATTTATGCTTTTGGTAACAAATAAAGAATTACGTATTTCACCGTTTTTTAAAAATCATCCTTCAAGTGGGTAGAATGGGGAATGATTTTAAAATTCACATGTAATATTGACATTTTTCAGTGACTCTTTTCAAGATATTTAAGGGTTTGAGAACATAGTCATAGTCCGTATCTTGAGGTTACATTTAGTGTTTATTTCAAAGTTATTACTACTTGGCTTGAAACGCATGGGAGGAATGGTGGTATTGATAGCCGGAGATTTTAGACAGACTCTGCCGGTAATAACTAGGGGATCACCGGCAGATGAAATAAATGCATGTCTAAAGACGTCGACATTATGGGGGCATATAAAAAAAGTTTTGTTTGACTACAATTATGCGAGTACAACTGCACAATGATATAGAATCGGGGCAATATGCGACAGCACTTTTGAAAATTGGCGAAGACCGTATGGTAACAGTTGGTAACGGCATGATTACATTAATCCAAAAATTCTATACTTAATATTGTTCATATCAACAACGTGGATAGACGTTGTTTTTCAGGTAATCTGAGCGATCTGCAAACTAATGGAGAATAGAGAATGGTTGTGTGAAAGGACAATTTTGGCACCGGCGAATGAAACTGTGGGAAAGATTAATGAAAACATTATGTCACATGTGGAAGTTGACGTTGTGGAGTATCTCTCGATACACCTACACAATGTCATGGATACCGAACAAGTAATATCACCCTGTTGAATTGCTCAACTCTTTAGAGTTATCAGGAGTGCCTTCGCATAAGCTGAGGCTGAAAGTGGGTGTTCCAGTTCTGTTAATGCGTAATCTTGATGCGTCAAGATAATGTAATGACACACGGTTACAAATTACTCATCTGAGGCGGAATATTGTAAAAGCAATAATCATGCCAGGAATAATAATTAAAAAAAAAATTAAGATTCCCCGTATTCCAATAATTACGACAGATTTACCTTTCCAATTTAAAAAGAGTGCAGCCATTGTATGTGGCGTACTCAAGAGTATCCAGCCCACAAAATCTACATGTTTTAGCAAAAAATGGGAAAACCAAAAATGTTGTTTACAGAAATGTTTTAAAATAAGATATTCCAGTTTTATTCATATTACTTTACAGATTGGGATAGACGTTGTACACCTTCCACAGGCAAATGTGTCATATTTTTTTCATAAGACTTTCACACAGTTTCATACTTCCGTCCATACTATCCACACTAATATTATGCGTACGAAAGTTACTGGCTGTCTCATGTCTGTAAACTTTCTGTAACGCCTAGATAGACCATGACATGGGTTATGGGATCTGGGATATATTTTTATCCCGGTAGTACGTTCCCGTGGGATAATTTCCCACCTCCACGCGGGCGAAGCCGCGGGCAAAAGCTAGTACCCAATAAATTTACTTTAAACCCGGTCTCGTTTAGAGCGGTTACAGTTGGCGTCCAATTGGTATGCAAATCATATGATTATATAAGGTGAAAAATTAACAAAGGTATCTCGCTCTCTCAATACTCTCAGTTGACGGAATGTTGTATTAGTTTAAGGCTAGTTTTTAAGTTTAACTATAAAGTGGTCAACGCACCACAATTAGAACGCATTTTCTTTTGTTTGAAACAGTAACGTGTAGATTTGTGTTTATGTCCTTAACCTATTTAGTTTATTTGATCAGCACACAGGCTGGACAAGTTGTTTTGTAATAAAATTATCATATTTAATTACATATGTTGGTATAAAGGTTAATGACTAAGTCATCTTTTGAACTTTGAAAGATATAGAAGTTTGAGAAACATAAGCTTACACTCTTGGTTTAAATAAGTACAACTGGATTTTTGGAAAAATAATTGTTTAAAATAGATTCATACTTTTATTTGTAAAACATAAATTCACATTGGAAAAAACAACTTTGTAACTCATGTGTGTTTCTGAGGTTAATCAAGGACACAATAACACTATTATTAACGATCACTCATAAGTTTTGGCTGCAAAATACAGGGAACTATAGCTTAGTTTAATATCAGTAAATATTAACATCATTTTGATGGAAAACATAGAAGATTTGTGAAAATTTGGTCGGTTACTTAGAAGATACTTTAACTATTAACATAATTATCAGGATTCCCAAAAATGGTAATTTGAATTGAATTACGGTCACAGGAATACAACATAACAACATTCGCTTTCATTCATTGTGAATTAACCTACAAATCACATTGACATTGTCATGTATATAAATTCATTATGAGGAAATAAAATCAATAACATTATAATGGATTTAGAGAAAATATATTTTCATTCCCTTCTACGGGAGTAGTATACTATTGGGCATTCTGTCCCACCTGTCGCGCAGTCGAACCAGTTCGACTACGCTCCGTTGGGACAGAATGCCCAATAGTATATGGATTCGGATAAATTTGACATTCTGAATTCCATCGATCGCTCAACGAAGTAAAATTCGTTTGAAAACCTACCTGTTGAAAGGTGTTAAGATTTTTGTGTACGTTCGACGGCGAGTGCGCCTTCGCTATGGACAGATAGAATGCGCAATAATGAACGATCGACTCGACTCTCTAGTGTCATACTGTACTCGACCAATGATCAGACGAGTTCGCTATCGATCTGAAGGGTGGTACAGAATGCTCAATCGACGCGAAAGAGGTTGCGGTAAGTTTATAAATGTTAACGTACTATATACATTCACTCATTGTCAATCGGTTCATTTCCGACAGTAATCATGAAATTTGTAAAACAACCGCAATCACTACATGTTAATACAGTCTGCGATGATTTTAGTAAGACTAGTTTACGTCATGGAGAATTATTACCTAACACAGTACGATGTATCATTTGCGGTCCGTCTAATTGTGGAAAAAACAACTTGTTAATTACAATTGGTCTTCTTATACACGAAAATGGATTAAGATTTGAAAATGTTTATGTTTATTCAAAAACTCTGCACCAACCCAAGTACATTTTTTTAGAAAGAGTTTTGCAACGGGTACCCGGTATTTCCTTCCAGAAATATCATGGAAATGAGGAAGTACTAAGCGTTCAGGACGCAAAACCTACTCGTAACTCCGTGATTATCTTTGATGATGTTGCTTGTGAAAATCAAAGTAACATGCGTGATTATTTTGCAATGGGAAGACACAAATGCGTTGATTGTTTTTATCTAAACCAAACATATAGTAAAATCCCTAAGCAGTTAGTAAGAGACAATGCGAACTTAATCATACTTTTTAAACAAGATGAAATTAATTTACGACATATTTATGAAGAGCATGTCAACGCTGATATGACATGGATTGAATTTCGTGAAATGTGCTCGAAAATATGGACTTTCGCTTTACGATACGCGAGACTAAGCGGACGTGTGTTTTGTATTTATTAAGTATAATGAAATAAACAATTACTCCAAATAAATATAATTATTTGCGCCGTCAGTATAAAAGTAAAGTGTGTCGCGTGTGACTTGTAGGTTTTACCGACCCACAACTTTGTACTTACAGAAGATGAACTAAATAAATTTTATAAACAATAAATAAAGTGTTGTGGCAGTATGTCTCAACTAGGATCGAGCCCTTTTGGTCGTAGCCAATTACTACGACGAAGTCCTCCACCGATGCCTACACAACCAATACCCCCGAATGACCCAAACCCACCAGTACCCGAAGAGCAGGAATTGCCGAGTGAAGTAATCAGTACGTCGGAGGTCCAGAAATGGTTAGGATCTATTGAAACGATTCTGAACGAAGTCTGCACTATTGTCGGTGATGGGAAGATGAACTCAGACCAGAAGCTTCGTGTCTCCACTCTTTGCCGGAAAGTCTCAAGTGGGACTTCTCAGATGGCCGTCTTATACCAATCGCTGAAGCAGAAAACAATCCAAGCCCATACCACAATCCAGCACCTACAGGTTCACCAGACCGTTGTGAACTCTCTCCGGCAGTTCAAAGAGGACTTAGAAACAAAGCTGAATCCATCAGGAAATACTTCTTATGCTAGCATGGTGAAGAAAGGTTCCGATAACTTCGTCCGTCCTGCAAATTTGAGCTCAGTCGCCATCTATCCCAGCGATAAGACCCAAACGAGTGACGACACCAAGTCGCTTGTTCAAAAGATAATCTCTCCCGAACAGCTTAAGCTTCATGTACGTGGCCTGAGAAAAGTGAAAAATGGGGGCGTTTTAATTAGCACCGATAGCAAAGGCGATATTGAGAAGCTAAAGAAACCGGAAAAACTGGTATTATCGGGCCTAACAATAGAAGAACCTTCTAAACGCCGCCCTAGGGTCGCTGTAATTGGTGTTCCCGTATCCCTGACCGAAAAGGAGGTATTTGAGTGTATTTACGAGCAGAACCTTTCAGATAAGTGGCCGAATATCGGTTTAAAGAATTTATTCTCATAAGAACAATACATAGGTTCACTTATAATGAGATACAAAGTAGTTGCTTATATCTAAATAAATACAATTTGCCTCTGATGCGTGTTGGTGAAGTTATAGAAAATAAATCTGTAGGAAGTAGTAATTTCTAACATTTAAAGTGGTATGACTACATTTCATAAACGTAATTTCTCAGTTTTAGTTTAAATCTGTTAATATCATCACAATCTTTTACGTCATTTGGTAGGTCGTTAAACAGCTGTGCTCCTTCGAACAATATGGTTTTTTTACCGTAGTTTGTCCGAGCTTGTCTTCGTTGTAATTTATTTTTATTTCTTAGGTTGTGTGATATTGTTTTTTTATGTAATTGTAGCTTTGATTGTACGCTGTTTGTGGTGATTTTTTTTATTAGAATGCAGGTACCGTATGTGTATAGTTGTTTGAGATTTAGTAATTTGGTTTTTTCAAATAGTGTTTTAGTTGGAGTAAGGTAGTGATAATGGTATAATGTTTTTATAATTTTGTTCTGGGTTCGTTGTAAGGGCATTAGGATAGTTTTTGCGGAAGATCCCCATATTTCAATAAGGTATTCGGGATGTGATTTTACTAATGAGTTATAAATAATAGTACGTATTTTCGTTGGAATACAATTTGAGATTTTGCGTAATGATGCTAGTAATGACATTAATTTTGATTTTACATGTTCGATGTGCAGTTTCCATGTGAGTTTGTCGTCTACCCTCAGACCGAGATATTTTTCGTGGCTCGATCTTTTTATTATGTCATTGTTTATAGTAAGAGGCGGGAAGTCTGGTAATGGTTTGTTTTTTGCGGTGAAAATCATGTATGTTGTTTTGGACGTATTTATTGTAAGTAAGTTGTATTTAAGCCACTCACTGAGTATACCAAGATCTTTTTGAGCATTTGTTATAATAGTGTGGATAGATTTATCGAAATAGAAGAGGCATGTATCGTCCGCGTATAAAGTTAGGTCACCCGTTAACCCTATTTTGTTTATATTATTAATATAAATATATATAGATTAAGAAAAGTAACGGACTTAAAATTGATCCTTGAGGACAGCCGTATGGTACATTTTTTTATGGAACTAGTGAATTTATCTATTTTAACTACTTGTTGTCTATTCTGTAAATAACATGTGAACATTTCTAGGGCTTTATCTGTGACTCCTATGTTGTTTAGTTTCTGGAGAAGCTTGTGGTGGCATACGGTGTCAAATGCTTTTTTTAAATCAATAAATACCTACCCCCAATACAACATCCTTTTGATCTATGTGCGTTTTGATTTTAGTTACCAAGTCTACTGTAGCTGTAAGAGTGCTAGATTTCGAGCGAAAGCCGTATTGTTCGTCGATTAGGAACTGTTTCTCAAGAAGGTATGCATTTAGACGTCTGTACAAAACACGTTCAAATTTTTTTGATAATACAGGTAAAACCGACACTGGTCTGTAGTTACCTGGATCAGTCTTACTGCCCGATTTGAAAATAGGGCTGACTTTGGCAACTTTAAGCGTGTTTGGAAAAATGCCGCGCATCAGACATTCGTTTATGCAGTTCGTTAATTTCGGAACAATTATATTTTTGAGGCATTTGATCACCTTGGTACTGATACCATCTATCCCAGTACTTGTATTACTATCCAGACCGTCAATTATTTTAGAAATTATATATCTAAAATAATATAACTCGTGAGTCCTTCCTTGAGAGCATCAAATTGAGCCATAAATCGGGCAAAAAAGACCTTCCTACCTGTAACTACATCCTGGAACTACCTGCTAGCATAAGAAAAATTCTCATTAATCAAAGCCGAATATTTATAAATTGGACATCATGCCCTGTGAGAGATTTCACAATAGTCACCAGGTGCTTCAATTGCCAGCAGTTCGGACATGCAGCAAAGTTTTGCCGGGAAACTACTCCCACTTGCAAACACTGTGGAGAGACTGGTCACTCATTCAAGGAATGTAGCAGCAAATCTTCACCCGCTCAATGTGCGACGTGTAAACGTTTCAAGAGGAAATGTGACCATCCAACTGGTGATGTAAGTTGCCCGGCGCGCAAATATGCAGAGATCAACTACATCAACTCAATAGACTATGACGGCGCCTAAGAGCGTCACCGAATACTTTATTAAGTTAGCACATAAACAGGTAGCATAACCTTTATTTATATTTCTACTTGGTTTGTAACTATCATGACAAATCAGCTTATTTGTGATCTAGATAGTTTTTCTGTGTCTGAATCTAAAATTTGTAATGTTGAGGACTGTAAGCACCTTCTTCCGTCTAGTGGAAAAACTTTAACCCTGCTCACCCAGAATATTCGCAGCATAAATAGAAACATGAACGGATTTGCAGTGTTATTACAGAATCTTGACATAAGCTGTGATATAATCGTCCTAACAGAATGTTGGTTGTCAAAACAGGCAGTCAATTTACCATCTCTTGACGGTTATTATTCTTATAGCACTGTCAGAAATATCAACCAAAACGATGGATTAGTAGTTTATATCAAAGATAATTTACGAACAATTAAAGAAGAACCTGTATCCCAAGATAGTAATTGCTTAATAAATAAAATTATTCCCGATACGGTAGTCATGGCCATTTATAGGCCTCCTTCTCAAAATATGGACAGATTTTTAGAATCACTTGACACAAACTTAAAAAACATAATATTCAACATCTTTTAAAAACATAATATTGTTGGGCGATATTAACATTAACATTGCTTCCGGGAAAACCGATCCTACCCATGTACATAATTATCTGAATATTTGCTCATTTCATGAACTTTTACCAGCTCACTATCACCCCACGCATCAAACTCAAACTCAAACTCAAACTCAAACTCACTGCATGCGTAGCTACACTAAAGTTAATATGACTAACCTGGAAAATGACTTACGCAGCATTAATTTTGGCCCAGTTTATAATTCAAACGATGCAAATATTTCTTTAAAGTGTTTCATAGATTCGCTACAATATTCAATTAAGAAAAACTCGTTCACGAAGACAATGCCTAGAAAGTATAGTTGTATTAAACCCTGGATTACACCCGGTCTCGTTCCTTGTATAAGACATAGAGACAAACTTCACTTAAAATTGAAACTTGCACCTGATAACGAAATACTTTCTGTTACATATAAAAGGTATCGAAACTTCTGTAATAATCTTTTGAAAAAACTAAAAAATCAGTATGATAAAAATGAATTATAGAAGGCGGGTAAAAATAGTAAACTTGTGTGGAAATTTATAAAAACGAATACTTTTAGATCTAAAAATTCTGAACCTCTTACTATCAACAGAGACAAACCCATCCGAAGCATTGAATAAAGTAAACAATTTTTTCGCTAACGTTGGTAAAAACTTGGCTGAAAAATCTTTAAATTCTAGTAATTATGCCCGTCAAAACCCGACGACGACATCCACTTCACTCAATTCTTTTGTTTTATTAGATACCGACGTTTACGAAGTAGTAAGAATAATAAACGGTTTAAAGGATGTTTGTGCTACTGGGTGGGATGACATACCTAATTATATACTTAAAAGATTTAAACACCTACTTGCCCCTCCGCTAACACACATTTTTCAGCTATGTTTAACGAAAGGAATATTCCCTAAATTGCTTAAAAAAGCTGTGGTCACACCTGTATTCAAGTCTGGAGACAAAAACTGTGTGAATAACTACAGACCCATTTCAGTGTTAACAGGTCTCTCAAAAATATTAGAAAAAATCATTAACAATAGATTGATAAAATATCTGGAAGATAACAAACTACTTTCAGATAGTCAATTTGGTTTTCGGCCCAAAAGATCAACTAGCCAAGCAGTACACAAGTTGACTAATTATGTTACTACAAATCTAGATAATGGTATGCACACAATTGGGATCTTTCTAAACCTTGCCAAGGCCTTCGACACTATTTCATGTAGTTTACTTTTGCACAAGCTTGAAACACTTGGGATTAGAGGAGCACAACTTCATCTATTTTCAGAGTATCTTAGCGATCGTCAGCAATGCGTAAAAATTGATGAGTATACAAGTTCTGAACTTAATAATAGTTGTTTTGGAATTCCACAAGGCAATATTTTGGGCCCTACGTTATTTTTAATCTATATAAATGAACTGTGCAGCCTCTCACTCCAAAACGGTGTCACAATATCTTATGCGGATGACACCGCTCTATTGGTCTCAGCTAAATCAAGAGGTGAGGTCTATGAACATGCTCAGAATGGTTTTAACATTGTGCTTAATTGGCTTCATAATAATCTACTAACATTAAATACAGATAAAACAAAATACATTTTATTTACAATGAGAAATACTAACATACCGCTTACTAATCTAAACATTTACGCGCATAATTGTAGCACGAACGCTGACACCGCATGTTCCTGCCCCACTTTAGCTAAAGCTGACCATTTAAAATATCTAGGTGTCACTATTGACTCCAAGCTAAATTTCCGTAAACATATCGATTTACTATGTACTAGAGTGCGCAAATTAATATATGTCTTTAAGAATTTACGGAACATAGCAAACTATAAATTAATTAAACAGGTTTATTTAGCTTTGTGTCAATCCATTCTTACCTATTGCGTAACTTCTTGGGGTGGTGCTGCAAAAACAATTTTACTCCCTCTAGAGCGTGCTCAAAGATCAATTTTAAAGGTTGCTACCTTTCGCCCTTTTAGATTTCCTACGCACCAGCTCTACATAGCATGTAATGTACTAACAGTGCGGCAATTATTTATACTAAGCACAGTACTACACCAGCATACTGCACTTTCTTTTTATCCAGTACCTTCCGACAAGAGAAGGAAGGACTTGGATTGCATAAAGCCTCAAACTAGACATGCGTTTGCTAATGGTTTTTATGTGTTTTTAGGACCTTTTCTGTATAATAGGCTCAACAAGTTACTAAGCTTTTATAGTGTAAGTTATAAAAATTGTAGTAAAATGTTATCAGAATATTTAGCGTTACTCAATTACACAGACACAGAAAATCTTCTAGAAATTTTGTCATGATTATAATTTATTCCCGCGTAAGTATTTACTTTTGTATATTTACATAGTTTTAGTTTTAGATATTAATGTACCAATATGCTTTTTCTCACTGTTGTTAATAGATTATTTTATATCACTACCTTAAAATTTTAGTGCTCCTATATAATTGTAATGTAAAGTGATGGCCTGAAACACAGGTTTTAATTTAACTTAGATCGGGCGGGTCGCTACCTAACATCGTAATTCCGAACAATCATTACTTGCACCTGTATTAAACATATATTAGATTTAGTTTATTTTTAGGCACTTTATTTGTTCGGATAGTCCTAATTTTGACCAATTGTACACTTTTTGTAAACATTTTATTCAATAAATTATTATTATTATAATTAATAAGGATTGCTCCAAAAATAAAGGATGTTACAGAAATAAATATGACACTTTTGTTGTTTTTGATTAAAAATATTAATATTTAAGACTGTTACCCTCGCGATATTATTATTCTTCGTACAACGCTTCATCAATCACGAACTGTTTTTTTTTGGTTTGTTATTATGGAAAAATCACTGAAAAGACAAATAGTTGATGCTGCAGAAGCTGTTAAGAAGAAAGTGCGAAAGATGAGAGATGTTGAGATTAACAATCAGCAAGTACTGGAATCAGTTTTCAAGCCGGTAACAGATCCACTCAACGTAATTGCTAATGCCAGTAAGCAGACTTCTCTCCTGCGTAATACAGAAAATGAAGAAACCGAAGTTCCTTTTATCGATAAAACTTTGCAAAAAGAAGTCCGTATTAGTATAGGAAGCAATGATAACAACGACAATGCAGACGAATATGAATCTGATATCGAAAGTGACTCTTCATATAAATCGTTAGTTGAAAACAACCAAGGTTGTGATACGTCATCCTGGTCAGTATCCTCGGAAGCACTGACCGATATTCCGTTTGGTGTCAGAGTAGAGAGCGGGAAATTGATGTTAGGTTCTGCTCTTATAACGATCAGCGATGAGTATATCATCGTAGCTGGACGCAAATACCGAAATACACCTGGTTTAAAACAGTTGCTGTTGAAAAAGAACATAGATTTAAGCTCTGTTACAGAGAGTGATATGAATCATTATAAGTCGATGCTACTTGATACAAACGCACATCGACGAGACTATGAGCCGGGTAAACCAATAAAAAGTAATAAAGGACAAAAATATTTGCAAATTATTAAGCCTCTATTCAAACTACAAAGTACAATTCAGGACCATCAATCGAAGGGAAAAGGACTACCCTTAACAAAAATGTGGAAGAAAAACGTAGATTTTGTATATTGGGACGATCCAAATGAACTGGTGGATAGGTTAAAATTATTAATTGCATCTCGAGATGCAGGTAACACAGGTTTAGATAATGAAATTATATCTATCATTGAAGAATTGCGCGAAAGTAAAGTTATAAATAAATAAATATTTTTTAAATGTGTTTATTTTATTATCAGCCTCTCGATACAATACACCATAAACATGAACGTAGACAAATTCGGACACTACATTCACAAAAGAATGCGTTTATCAGAGTTATTTGAGTTTAATGAGAATGCATTGTTAAAATCAGAAAACGGAGATTTTGATTTAAAAACATCAAGACTGAAAGGTATTAGATCCCCAGTAGAAGCAGACGATGCTGTGAACAAGGATTATGTAGATCGGTTGAATGCTAACACGTTACAAGAATTAAATAATCTGGCTGTGAACAAGGATTATGTAGATCGATTCAATGCTAATATGCTTAAAGATTTTAATAATCTGATTGGTACATTGCGTACTCAAATAATAAAAGACGCAAAGGGATACCTTTTTTTTTTTTTTTTGGGTGGGAAATCATCCAATGACTTCTCCCGCTCTGGGCGGAGCGGAAGGGCGTGTCAGACTTTTACTGACTAAAATCCACCCGTGTTCCTTCCCTTGCCATGCCAGGGGCCACGGTTTCCCCTTGGGATTACCCGCAACCCCGGCGGGCAACGGTCCTAGCGGACCCCGTCAGTTTTGCTGACATCTCTTTGAGGCGCGCGTGGAACACGACGCGCCGTCGACCCGGGTCTGGTCCTTATCGGGAGCGAGCTACCCATTGCTCATCGCCCGCAAGCCCGCGCCTACGGTGGCCGGGAATCAGCCAGGGATTCCCGACGCCCAGGGCGTCTCCTACGGCGGCTAGGGGCGTGAGGGCGCGAACTTTGCCTCTCCCTCACGCACTCCGCCTCCTCCTTCGCGAGCCTTACTGCTTCGCAGAAGGAGGTGACGGCTTGCCATGCCCTCTCGCTCCGCACCATGGCCTGGACCAGGGCCGGACGCGAGAGGTCACTGCCGCCGATCGCCTCCACGAGGACACGGCGGTGGTCCACCCAAGCCGGGAAAACCTCCACCGTATGCTCCACCGTGTCCTCCGGACGATCCACACAATGGTGACAACCGGGCGTTTCCTCCCGCCTTATGCGAAACAGGTACCTCCCGAAACAACCGTGTCCGGTGAGGACCTGCGTCAGGCGGAAGGTGAGGACGCCGTGGCGCCTCTCTAGCCACTCCTCAAAGAGGGGACTTATCGCCGTAATTGTGGCGTGCCCAAATCTGGGTTGCGACAATCGCACACTCCAAGCCACCATGAGATCCCGCCGGAGCTCTGTCCGCTGTACCGTGATTTCTCGCGGCAGCGGAGTTACACCCCGGCGCTTCATCTCCTTTCGCCACTCCCAGATGTGGGCGAGGACCTTCGCCTCCAGATCCCATGGCGGCGTTCCGGCAAGGAGGCTCGCCGCCTTGCCGGAGACCGTACGGTATCCCCGGACCATCCGGATAGCCATGACCCTTTGGGCTGCATGCAACCGGCGGGCTGGCCGCAACCTTAAGGTTCGCGCCCACACCGGTGCCCCGTAAAGGGCCATGGACCGCACGACCCCCGCGTAGAGCCTCCGGCAGGAGGCGTTTGGACCCCCTAGATTGGGCAGAAGCCACTTCAAGGCAGCCCCGGCCCGCTCCAGTTTGGGAGCCAAACGTCGGAAATGCTCCACGAAGTTCCACCGGCTGTCGAGGACGAGTCCCAGGTACTTCATCGTCACCTCGACGCCGATGTGAACCCCTCCTACCGTTATTTGGGAACCCGACTGTGGCGCGTTCCGAGGGCCATGGAAGCACATGACCTCGGACTTGTGCAGGGCCACCTCGAGTCCCAATTGCCGGATACTGTCGACGATCGTCGCAACCCCGCGTGTCGCCAGTTCAGCCGCCGCCTCGTGCGACCTCCCCTGCGCCGGGACCAGCGTGTCGTCAGCGTAACACACTACGCTGACACCACTAGGGAGGTCGGCGCGCAGCACCCAGTCGTATCCGATGTCCCACAGATGCGGCCCCAGGACCGATCCCTGTGGGACACCGCACGATATCTCTCGCCGGTTCCATACTCCCTGGTGACCGGGGTCGATGACGGCCATGTCCGTCAAATAGGCCTCGACCAACCGACAGAGGTAGGTCGGCATCCGGTGATACCGGAGTGCCTCCCTTTTTTTTTTTTTTTTTTTTGTTCCGGGGTGGAAAATCCTCATGGATGTCCCCCCGCCCTGGGGCGGGCGGAGGGGTCTGTCAGACTCTTACTGACTAAAAACCACCCCGGTGTCCCATCTCACACCGAAGCCGGGGGTCGCGGGAATGAACAAATCTTCCGCAACCCCCGATTGGTGCCGGCCCGCGAACGCGGGCCTCTTCCTCGGGTCAGGGGGGAGTGAGGTGTTAAACTCCCCCCGCGCCGTCTAAGAGGGGCGCGCGTGGAACACTACGCGCCGCCACCTCGGGTCCTGATGTGTGGGGGGCGACAGACGTCCCCGAGTCCGTCGCCCCTGGACCCATTTAGGGGGGCTGGAAGAGGGCGTTGTCCGCCCTCCTCCGACGCCCGGTGCGCCTGCTGCGGGCCGGGTGAGTGGATGAGATCTCCCTCTCCCTTTCCGCAGCCTCCTTCTGCGAGACGACCGTCTCGCAGTAGGAAACCACCGCGTCCCAGGACTCCTCGCTGCCGACCATCGCATTCACTACGGCCGGCAGCGACAAGTCACTGCCTACTTCTGAGATGAGGGCACGGCGCGGCTCCTCCCAAGCGGCACACTCTGCCAGCGTATGCCGCGCCGTGTCCTCCCGACAGTCGACGCAGTGGTGACACCGGGCGTCCGGCTCCCTGTTTATGCGACACAGATACTTCCCGAAGCAACCATGCCCCGAGAGCACCTGCGTCACCCGAAACGACAGGGAGCCGTGCCTCCTCCCGAGCCAGAGGTCGAGCACCGGCCGGACCGCCTCGATGATGTCGAGGCCGGCGGTAGGGCGTGAAAGCCTGTCCCGCCATTCCGCCACCAGGACCGGAGTGCCTCCCTGATGCAACTCCAGGGTAGGGTGTTGAAGGCGTTGGCGATGTCTAGAGACACCGCCAAGACGACCCACCCCGGGCCACAGCATCCCCCGTCGTGAGGGCTCGCACGCGCATGATGGCGTCCACCTTAGAGCGCCTTCGGCGGAAGCCGAACTGGCTATCCGCCAAATCCGGCCCCACTCACACCAGCTGCCCGACGAGGCGGTTTGCAATAACTCTTTCAAAGAGCTTGCCCACCTCGTCGAGCAGAAAGAAAAGAAAAGAAAGAAAGAAAGAATAATGTTTATTTGGACACAGTTCGTGAAACACATATACAAAAAACAATCATAAAAAAAGTGAAAATAATGCAACAATAGTGAGTGCCTCACGGCTGCGCCAAAAAGGTTCATTTCAGCATTAATGCCAGACAAATGCAGTCTGACGCTGGTTTTCTAATGAACCTTAAGGGACAAGTGACGGAAGTACAAACAGTTTCAACATACCTAATATATAATTAATATGCTTCTATAAAAATAAATATATAATCAAAACTATGTATCACATTATAATTACAAAAAACTAAGTAAACAACAAGAACCGTCCTAACAAAAACCTGTCCTTAGCGATAAGCGACTGCTAGATTGATCCGTGCACGGTGCACTCGCAATGCGCTGCAGGCCGCCGACCGCGGCGGACAGAGATACCGACAGTTGTTTCGTTTTATTAGAAAATTACTGTGGGTTGTATACATAAAAATAATAAAAAATATGAATATTAATAGATTATTTATGTTAAGTAGGTAGTAAACACCAAAAATAAAAATTGTCTTATACTATCCGAAGTAAGTGAATTGTGTAGGTACCTACCTATAACAGTAAATGGATGTACAATGTTGAATAGAAGAAGGTAAGCGTCATTTAATACGATATTTTTCTTGTGCTAATCAGGATAGTTTAGTCTCGTGTAAGTGTAAAATAACTAAAAAAGCTCCTTTCTGTTTTAGTTGTTCCGTTTTAACGATCCACACACTGTGGGTACACAAACAAAAGTATCGTCTTCTAAGGATTTTATTGAAAAAAAAAAAAAAAAAAAAAAAGGAAAGTGGATGATGTGATCCCGATGCCGGCTGTGCGTCACAGTCGCAAGTAGGCCAGGCACAATCGGTAAGCATGAAAACAACGCATTATGGTTAACGAATTACGAAATGATGGTGAAAAAAATAAAATAAAGAAGAAGTAATGTCTCTGTTTATGTTTCCCACAGGTCTCACAACTGTGGCGGCACGTAGGCACCGCGGATGGCACAGCAACGCCACAGAGTTGGGGACCAATGAGGCAGCAAAGGACGGAAAATTACCGAGCGAGCGCAACCACCCGCGTACCCAATATAATATTGTTATGGCACAACAGGAGTGATGTTTTAAGCTAAGTACTGTAGTCATTTTATATAAGTGAAACATTTAGGGCGACCATATCTAGTTTCTGTTGCGAGTGTATCAGATACTGCCGTAAACGCGTTCTGAACGTATGGATAGTGCCCAGTGCCCTTAATGGTGGTGGGATATTATTCCAAACCTTAGATGCAGCATATCGGAAAGTGCCTCTGAAAGCTGCTGTCCTATGAGACTGCGTTGAAAGTTGTTGTGCACATTGCCTGGGCGCGCAATCTCGTCTACTGGTCATCCAACTTAGCTTCTCGTACAAATACTTCGGTTTCTGGGATTTAACGACACCAAAAAGCAGGCACGCGAGATGTAACTTAGCCTTCCCTGCCGCCAAGATAGAGGCCGTGGCCTCGGATATGGCCCTGTCCTTTGAGGACTGGAGCCTCTTCAAGGCCACAGCCTTGACAGCGGCTCCCACGACCTCCTTGAACTTAGCTGCTGCGGCGTCCGTCTCACCACTGGAAGACCCTGACAGGACCGCCCAGGTGCTGGTCCCTTCAGGGTGCTCCCCTGTGGCGAGCCTCGCCAGCTCGGCCGAGCTGGTCTGGCTCGGCTCACCGACCTCCGTGGTGAGCCCCCTACCCGCGCCTTTTTTCCGGGCCCCACCCCGCTGGCTAGAGTGGATTTTGCGCCTCTGCCTCTCATCGGCGGACGACCCCTGGCCATCCTATTTGGAGCGCTTCCGCACAAACTCCTGCCTCCTATCGGTAGTCTTCACCACCTCCTCGCGCTCCGAGCTCTGACAAGAGCTCTCCGCGCCCGATGCAGGGTCGGAATCCGACCGCGCATCACTCTCCACCATTTGTCGACTTTTATATTTTGAATTTACCATTTTGTTCCCACGAGTATAAAAATGTTCCAACCAACCAACCAAAAAAAACGTGGTTCGCACTAACGACTAATTTAGCTACCCACTAGTCAAGCTAACAACCTCCCTCACGGTGCGCCGCCGCTTGGAGGTTTAAGGAGATTTTTTATAGAGGTTGTCTTCCTCGCGGCCCGGGCGGTTAAGCCAAGACCCTCGACCCCCGTCAAATGCCAGAGACATGACCTACACAATCTTCGGGGCTACGAGACCAACGGTGGCAGCAGGAGAGAACTTCCTCCTGCCTGCCCGACGGCAGAGTTAGTGCAAGCCGAGCCCGCTCTCACTCAAACGCTGCTCAACGTGTGCTCCATAGAGTACACGTTAGAGCGTTCCTCTGACAGGATATTAGCATACGGGCAACGACCCCCCTTAGATACTCAGTACCTAAGGGGAGACATTGCCCGCACCCCAGGGTGCACCGTCCCGGAGACTGGCCTTCCCCCCGGACGTATCCATTAGGGAACTCCAGCCCACGGGCACACGGGGAGGTTTCCTGTCCAAGCACCCCAAGCAAGGATACCTGAGGTTTCAACTCATTTGCAAGATAAGTTTTATACTAAAGCAGAGGTAGATAAATTACTTCAAAAAAGTCCGTAATGGCAAAACAGCAAATTGTTAATGAAATACACAAAGCAACACGACGAAATTTCGTTAGACGTCCAGTCATTCTAAAGAGGTTCGATGACTTGTGGCAAGCTGATCTGATGGATATGCAAAACCTGAGAAAATATAATAAAGGTTACAATTACGTTTTAGTGGTGATTGACTGCTTCTCAAAGTACGCTTGGACAGAGCCGTTAAAATCAAAAAATAAACTTGATGTTACTCATGCATTAATCGCAAACCTGTTAATTTACAAACTGATAGGGGAACAGAATTTTATAACAACTCATTTCAAACGTTTATGAAGACGTACAATATTAACCATTACTCCTCGTTTTCTACGAAAAAAGCTTCGATAGTAGAGCGACTGATTAAAACTATTAAAAATAAATTATATAAATATTTTAGTTGAATGGAAACTATAAAGATATATAACAACACAAAACATCGTACTATTAAATTTAAACCAATCGAAGTAAATAAATCTAGTGAGTTAGTTATAAAAGAAAATATAAAAAAATCCTTAAACCATGTAACCGTCCGCAGAAAACCTAAGTACAAAGTAGGTGACTTTGTTCGTATCAGTAAATACAAACACAATTTTGAGAAAGGTTATATACCTAACTAGCTGCTGCCCGCGGCTTCGCCCGCGTGAGTGTCGGAAATTACCCCATACATCCCCATGGGTTTTAAGTATAAATATTGAGTTTCGAGTTAATCGGACAGCGCGTTAAAATTCTTCCATACAAACACTGACACCCCCCAACCCCCCTTTAGGGGGTAATTTAGAAGAAAAAAAACTACAAACTTTATAATTTATTTTGATAACTATTCGTGCGAAGTTTCATGTTTATTACCTCAAGGAATAAGATTTTTCCTACAAACTTTCATCCCCTATAGGGGTTGAATTTCAAAAAATGCTTCCTTATTCCTTGCCTACATTATAAAGGGAACCTCTGTGCAAAATTTCAGCTTTCTAGGTCCAAGGGTTTGGGCTGGGCGTTGATGAGTCAGTCAGTCAGGACTTGTCTTTTTATTAATAGGTACTAGCTGCTGCCCGCGGCTTCGCCCGCGTGAGTGTCGGAAATTACCCCATACATCCCCATGGGTTTTAAGTATAAATATTGAGTTTCGAGTTAATCGGACAGCGCGTTAAAATTCTTCCATACAAACACTGACACCCCCCAACCCCCCTTTAGGGGGTAATTTAGAAGAAAAAAAACTACAAACTTTATAATTTATTTTGATAACTATTCGTGCGAAGTTTCATGTTTATTACCTCAAGGAATAAGATTTTTCCTACAAACTTTCATCCCCTATAGGGGTTGAATTTCAAAAAATGCTTCCTTATTCCTTGCCTACATTATAAAGGGAACCTCTGTGCAAAATTTCAGCTTTCTAGGTCCAAGGGTTTGGGCTGGGCGTTGATGAGTCAGTCAGTCAGGACTTGTCTTTTTATTAATAGGTATAAATATAGATAGTAGGATAGGATACTTTTCCGGGATAAAAAGTATCCAGTGTGGTGCCCAGGATATTAAAGAATAATTATACCAAGTTTCATCATAATCGAACCAGTAGTTTTTGCGTGTCGGTCTATTAACACCCCCTGCCATTTATTTTTTTGATATTTTCAATGTACATAATTTTCACTTCTACAGATTTATTATAAGTATAGAAGATATAGATATTGCCCACTAATTAGAAGTCTACTTAAAACTTATAAATCTACGCTTTTCCTAAATGAGTTAGAAGGGCGTAACGAGTCCACGAGTCGCGCTCAGTCGATCTCGTGGTCTGAATGTGACTGCCTGATCCAGGCTCCAGCGAATCACTGATGCTAAACTCTTATCGTCTTAAAACGTTCCCACGAGAAAACCAAGCCGACTCCTGGCCACGTTCGACGCAATAAGATTTACGTCGTCGCCTTTCTTATCGGAAACAATTATTCATTATTTAATATCAATAAGCTCAGCGCGCTAACAAAGACCATCGAAATCTTGAGAGTCAGCCGAGGTGTGACTGACATCTTCGTCTCACGCTGATAAGAACTAGACGAGGTGTGAGTTGACACCATCGTCTCGTGCGCCGACATATATGTATATAGATTTTAACTTTAAAAATAAAGAACTTTAATTAAAAATAAAATTTCATCCCCCTTTTCACCCCCTTAAGGGTTGAAATTCTAACAACACCGGTGCGTTAGCTTGCAACCATAAGTCTAGATAATACATTTAGTGATTTTTCTTCGAAAATTAAGGTCTTTTCAACTTCATCTCCCTTTTTAACCCTTCGGGCGTGGAATTATCAAAAACGCTGAGACACGTATATATTAATTTTCAATTGTCAGCCTTTTTTTTTTTTGGTGGGAAATCATCAAATAACTTCTCCCGCTCTGGACGGAGCGGGAGGGCGTGTCAGACTCTTACTGACTAAAACCCACCCGTGTTCCTTCAGTTGCCTATGTTGCTAGGGGCCACGGTATCCCTTTCGAACTTTCCCGCAACCCCAGCAGGCATCGGCCCTAGCGGGCCCCGCTATTGGTGCTTACATCTCCTTGAGGCGCACGTGGAATACAACGTGCCATCGACCCGGGCTTGGTCCTTATCGGGGGCGAGCTACCCATTGCTCACCACCCGCAAGCTCGCGCCTACGGTGGCCGTGAATCAGCGATCGATTCCCGACGCCCGGGGCGGGCGTCTCCTACGGCGGCTGGAGGCGTGAGGGCGCGAAATTTGCCTCTCCCTCACGCGCTCCGCCTCCTCCTTTGCGAGCATTACTGCTTCGCAGAAGGAGGTGACGGCTTTCCATGCCCTCTCGCTCCGTACCATGGCCTGGACCAGGGCCGGACGCGAGAGATCTCCACCGCCAATCGCCTCCACGAGGACACGGCGGTGCTCTGCCCAAGCCGGGCAGACCTCCACCGTATGCTCCACCGTGTCCTCCGGGCGATCCACACAGCGGTGACACCCGGGCGTTTCCTCCCGCCTTATCCGGAACAGGAACCTCCCGAAGCAACCGTGTCCGGTGAGGACCTGCGTCAGGCGGAAGGTGAGGACGCCTTGGCACCTCTCTAGCCACTCCTCAAAGAGGGGACTTATCGCCGCAATTGTGGCGTGCCCAGCACTGGATTGCGACAATCGCACTCTCCATGTCGCCAAAATACAAAATTTGAAGATCCTAACTTCAAAAATGATGGACTTTAATATAAACTTCCATCCCCTATATTACCCCTTTAGGGGTGTAATTCCCAAAAATCCTTTCTTAGTGGATACTTACTCTTCACAAAGAACACACTCTCCAAGTTTCATGTCTCTAGGACCAGCGGTTTGGGCTGTGTGTTGATATATCACCCAGTCAGTCAGTCAGTTTACCATTTTATATATACAGGATGACTTTGAATTCGTTGGCAATATTTTAGTCCAAGAATCTAATTGTGGAACAAATAATAACTAATACTAGTTAAGTGTTAAAAAATAATAACCAATTAATTTCACAAAATGAACAAAAAATAAAAAGTATCAAGTGGTGATTGCGCGCTATAAAATGTTCGGTACGTGCCGCGTCCCCCCCCCCTTCCGCCGCATGTCATCTGCCTAAAATACGCGCGGGCGCGCAATCGCCATTCATTATTTGCGAGGGATGGCGCGGCAGCGGCGCGGGCGGTGCCGGCTCTTGAGTAGGTATTAATGTTCTGTGATCGCAATGCATGTACGGAAGCATACAGCTTCGATGTTCGGAACTAAAGTGTAACTAGTACTTAAATGAAAGTGTTTAACTGCGTCAATACCTAGCGGTATTGACGCAGTTTAAAATACTTAACACGACACACATACACAAACACAAAATTTACTAAAATAACTAAAATCATGACAGAAAATCACGAAGCGCACTAGCCTAGCACCCATAAGAAAGTTAAATAGGCGGGCTCTTGGGCGCATAAATTAATGAAACTGTAAAAAGCAAAACTCACATCTGTCTCTGTTGTGCTGTGATAAATTTCGGTACCGTTGGCACAGTGACCGACCGATAGGCGGCTGCGTTAGGTGTCGCGAATTCGATTCCCGCACAGAAAGAATCAGGTGAGATTTGAATTTGTAAACGCACAAAGTAATTAAAGTACTAGCGTAGGGAATGTTTTAAAAAATAATGAAGAAGAAAATGGATGATAAACTTTGGTGAATTGTTCAAAATCAATTTTTAAAAAAGCAGTGAATAAAAGTTTCAAATTAGGTACATTTGTAATGATTGTAATATCATTGAAAATAACTTATTGTTTCAGTGGACTGCATATTTTTTTGTCAGTGCATTAAAGTCTGGAAAAAATATTATCGCTAATAATAATAATATCTCAATTGAATTCGCCTAAATGCCTAATGAATGCCGCGTCTGTTGTACCATGCCCTGCTGGGTGACTGCTGATACGCTTATGTTGTAGTGACCGCACGATGGCGGAGCACGGAGCGACGGGCGGCTGCGCGGCACATCGGTTATTCGGTTCCTTTGACTGCGCGGCCGGCGTGTGCGTGTGTTAAGATGTTTAGTAAAGTACCTAAACTGCGATGGCCGCGCGTGAACTTTGGCGAAACAGCTGATTACTGAATTGCTTGTGTACTTAATTCAATTCACATAACAGTTTCATGTAAAAATAAATGACTTCTAGTTTTAAATTTTATTCACATTCATTTTAAATCGTAACCACGGCACAATAAAATATTTAATTTAATAAATAACAATATCAAGTAGGTAGGTAGGTAGTTAGTTTAGAACTTTTAACGTAATTGTGTCGTATTTAAATGTTTTTTAATAACATCCGCATAATTAATCGTTGTGGGTCTGGCTGTTTGTGTGTGTGAGATTTGTGTTTGAGACCTACTTTAGAGCAACGTTTAAATTAAACTTGGTGGGTACTTACCTACGTGTACTTTAAGAGGTGCTCGAAGTGTTCACCTCCTCTCTGTACACACAACTCAGCACGGCGCCTATGGTTCACCTTCACATTTTGCAACACAAAAGTACGCGATTTAACCGTGTCAAACGCCGTAATAATCCTTTCTTTTAATTGTTCCCGACTTTCACTCTCTTGCTCGTAAACTAGTCTCTTAACCTCACCCCACAAAAAAAAGTCCAAGGGCGTCAGGTCGGGCGACCGCGCCGGCCAAGCTACAGGCCCGCCGCGACCTATCCAACGCTCACCAAATCTTCGATCGAGGAAGGCGCGAACGTCACGCTGATAGTGCGCTGGTGCTCCGTCATGCTGATAGTACAGCTCGGACTGGTAGCTCTCAGGCAAGTTCTGCAGCTGCTCTTCTACGGAGGTCTCTAACAACCGGAGATATCGCACCCCGGTCAGTCTCTCTTCAATAAAAAAAGGTCCAATGATACAGCTGTTAATTATGCCTGCCCACACGTTCACCGAGAAACGATTTTGAAATGCGTGTCTTCGATTCACGTGAGGGTTTTGCCCACGCGGAGCCCACCAATGCTCGTTGTGGACGTTGAACAGGCCGAGTCGGGTGAACGTGGCCTCGTCTGTCCACAGGATATTTTTATCCAGATTTTGTAATAGCCAATTACAAAATCGGACCCTGGGCGTGTAGTCTGCCAAGGCCAACTCCTGCACTTTTTGGAAATGGTAAGGGTGCATTCCAGAGGCGTTTAACAGCTTCCAGACAAAATACTGACTGACGTGAAAATGTCGCGCTGCCTGCCTCGTGCTGGCCTGTGGATTCCTCTGGAAGTACCGCTTTATTTGCCGATGTAGGGTGCTCGGGTACACCGGCGCTCTACCACGCGCTTGAGCATGCGTTGGTACGTGGAACGATGCAAAATCCCGCAGGTTTTGCGTAGATCTCAAGATTCGGTCTCGTGATGGAATCGGTGCATCGGGGTAGCGGCGGTGAAACATCTCACGAGTTCGAAGTAAACTGTGTGTTCGGTCGTAGAATAACACCATATCCAGGTATTGCTGGTTCGTGTAAACTGCACTACGTGGTCGAGGCATGTTTTATGGTTCATGGGGTTCACTGCAATCCAAAAATCTTTCACTTTCGGCGCGGTGGCACACACCGGTTGCCAACGGGGTCGGGGACTCAACTGAAGCCGGAAGCGGCGCGGGCCGCGCGCGGGCGCCATGCGACGCGCGCAGTTGGGAGCGGGGGTCCGGGGTGGGGTAGCAACGCGCGCGCGAATAGTTTGCTTGCCGTTGGCTCCATTTCTTTTCAAGGACAAACCTACGAATGAGACGCTGTAGCGTAAACTCGCGTAATTGTACTGCTTCGGAAGAATTTTGATATTTAAATTTTGTTAAATTTTAATTATCATTTTAATTATTATTTATTTTTATCTTCTTTATTAATTTCAGACTTTAAGTAAGTAAATATGAAGTTATATCACTTTTTTTTAATTAATAATTTTACCATATTAATAGTCGATATTGTTGGCCTAAATGAAGAAGTATCATGATTAGAATACGTGGTTAAAATATTGCCAATGAATTAAATGTCATCCTGTATAGATTGGTCAACTGAAATATTTACTATAAAAAAGATTAATCATACCATACCAGTGACATACCATATAGAAGATCAGCGAAAGCAAGCCATATTGGGTACCATTTACGAGCAAGAACTCCAAAAATCTTACTATCCTGGTATTTATTTGATAGAAAAGGTTTTAAAAAGAAAAGGAACAAAAATGTTTGTGAAATGGCTGGGTCTAAGCAACGAAGAAAATAGTTGGATCGACAAAACTGCAATAGTGAATTAAAATAATTATATAACAATTACTTTTGCATCATTTCTTTCATTACACTTTGGACAATGCAAGGAGGTGAACTTGTTAATACGTTAATTAATAATCTACCGTTTGAACTACATTTACCAGGTTACAATTATTGTGGTCCGGGAACAAAACTCCAGAAACGTTTACTACGAGGTGACCGAGGTGTAAATAAGCTAGACGAAGCTTGTATGCATCACGACATTGCATACGCAAACCATACAGACTTACCCAATCGTCACAAAGCTGATTTACAACTACTAAATATGGCTAAACAAAGACTTAAATCTAACGATGCTGGAAAAGGTGAAAAACTTAGTTCATGGTTGGTGAGCAAAGTTATGAAAGCCAAACTGAAATCTGGTTCCGGCGTTAAAACGTTTAAAAGTTTCGTGTCAAAAATAAGAGCAAAAATAAAGAAACTGAACCCAAAAGACAGTAAAACTTTAATTAACGCTGCTTACTCAGCAGCAAAAAAAATATTTCCACACATTTAGAAAATTCGAGTACCTCGAGTGATACCCTTACCAAAGACTGGAGGTATTCTACCTTTAATCCCAATTTTTTCGGGCTTATCAGCTTTAGGAACTTTAGCTGGTGGTGCGGCTGGTATTGCAAAAACTGGCACACAAAGCAGGTCATCAAAATTTGCGAGAATCACAACGACATAATAAAGCTATGGAGTCTTTAAAGTTAGGCCAGGGTTTATACATTAATCACATAAAAATGGTCAAGGTTTATTCGTAAAATCTTCAAAAAACTGAAAAACAAGCTACCTAATCGTGCTCTAACTAATGTAGACATCCAAAAATATGCACGCGACATCCCTCACTTTCGAGGAGTCTACATGAAGGATCAGTTACCAAGGAAGCCAAAACGGATTGAATGTGGTATCGTTAACTTGGACGATTTTATATAAGAATGAAGGGACGCATTGGGTAGCTTATGTAAAAGTATGCGATTATTGTGAATATTTTGATAGTTTTGGAGATTTGAAACCTCCAGTAGAATTAATGCGATATTTTAAGAATTGTAATGTTTTTTATAATTATACGAGATATCAGAAATTCAACACAGTAAATTGTGGACACTTATGTTTAGAATATCTGTGGACTTTTTGGAATAAAAACGTATAAAATTTATGCTTTTCTTTTATTTCAATCATTTGCAAGATGTCACTCACATTATCGATAACTGGAAACTCGCCCACTTTATCTACTTACTATCCTAACACTGACAGTATGAGTGTGCCTTATTGCATTTCTCAACATTTCATTCCATTCCCATACTAATTCATTTCCATTCTAATATTATAAATTTGAAAGTAACTCTGTCTGTCTGTCTGTCTGTCTGTATGTTACCTTTTCACGCCTAAACCACTGGACGGATTTCGATAAAAAATTTCAAGGAGATAGATGGCATCCCGGGGAAGAACATATTAGGCTACTTTTTGTCTCAAAAATAACCTTAAGGGGGCGGATATAGGATATGAAAGTTTGTATGGGAAACCTATCATTTCTTAAGTTAGGGCTATGAAAATTTAAATTTATGCTTTTGGTTTTATTATGATCGCTGTGTAAGGAATCAGGGTAAAACAGATCGACTTCTAGTATGAAACCCCATTTCGCATTATCATCAATGCAATCTACATGTAATTGGTTTATTTCATCTTGATTTAAAAATCTAAAATCTGAATAAGGTAAATATTGACACATACTGTAACCGTAAAGGTTATTGCAGTCCAAATAAACTATAAAACATTGCGGTTTTGATGCTTCGCATTTTGATAAATACTTATTATTAGCTTTCGCATAGCGATGGGAGCACATACACAAACCACCTCTAATACCGTTTTGAATCATTCGTACGATGCAATGGCTAAATCAGAAACGAGTTCAAGTTGCACACCCGTTTTCAGTAGCATTGCATCAAATGATAAGCTAGGCGCGGTTATGTAAAATGCAGGGTCTAGTTTATAATGCTGTTTACAAGTTTTTCGAAATTTCTGGAATATATCAGTTAGTAAAAGAACATCTGTTTTCAAATATAAATCAGTATATTCACCTAAATCTTTTATATTAAATTCATTCCAAACCAAACAAGCATGTTTATAATCTTCATCTGAAATAGCTTGGTTAGTTAGAACGCTGAAAAAGTGTTGCCTCGATGGTAACTTTGTTTCTTCGTAACATTTCCAGTTAGTCATGTAATCATAAGGATATACTCCCTTCCTTGTAAGCAAATTAAATTGATCATTTTTAGGAAAATGAGAGCGTAAAGTGATGAAATCATCATTATGCATAGTTTTCGCAAGTTTGTCTAAGCTAGCTCCTAAAAAATTAAATGAATCTAAAAATCGTAATTGAACGTATTCATTATCAGCAATCTGTATGAATTTGGAAAAAGAAATATATTTTTCTTTAGTCTTTGGAATAATTCTCAACTTTCCAGGCATTTCACCTAATTTTTTTATGAATAAATGGCAATCGTATCCTGATAAGTTATGGAAAAATATCGGTATGAATTTAGGTATTTTATACTGTAAATTACAGTGTCTATAAATAATAAATAAATAAATAAAAAATCTCTATTGCAGACCACATGATCCATAAAAACTAAAATAATAACACATAAATTAAAAACTAGAATTAAAAATCACAATTTAAAAAATTAAAATCCAAATTCCAAATTAGATTAGATTAGATTTTAGATTAGATTAGATTAGATTTCTTTATTTGTTTAAACATTGTAAACATACAAGAGCATGCAAGATATTACATAGTTTGAGTCCAATCATGTTTAGCCGTAAGTATCGGCGTACAAATATTTACATAACATTGAAAAGAATTAACAATATGAATAATCGAAAAGTGCCTGGAATATGCTCTTCCAAAATTTATAATTTAGAGATTAATACAAATTCAAATGTCAATACAAATGTCAATATTCAATATATTTACGTCAAAAACTACAATGTTAAAATCACTAAATGTATGTCAAAATTAAAAGATTTATGTCAAATTTGGTAATTGCAAACTTACAAGAAAGTAAAAAAAAACTACACGATTTATGTCACAAAATAGAACCCTATTCATATTTAATATTAATAATAATAATAATAATAAACAATTTATTTCAGATTCATCCTAAGATTACATCCATATTTGTTAGTAAAATTTTTGAGCTTAAAAACTAATGTTAGTAATAAAATAATAACACTAAGGGCAGGACCGGGTGGACTTCCCGATGATGGTGGCAAATCACTAAACGACTGCGTGAAGCCGTATCCAGCGAGCCAGCATCGGAGAGTCCCACCGGTCCACCAGCGCGCGCAGGATGGTGTTGGGACTGTCGCGCGTGCGCCGCATGATAGATGCGCACCGTTTGCGCATGATGGCCGCAAAGCCGTTTGTCTCAGCCGCCGCGAACATCGCGGAGGCGCTACAGTAGCGCGGCAGCCCCACCAGCACCCGGAACGCGTTATTGTATTGAACGCGCAGATCACTGTATGTCCGCTGCGTATAGTTAACCCACAGGCTGCAGGTGTAAAAAGACTGACAGTACGCTTTAAAAAGCGCAACTTTGACAGTCCTCGTGCACCGTGAAAACCTGCGGGCCAGCATGTTGCATCGGACAGACAGCGCTCTGCGCTCCCTTTCTATATCCACACTGTCCTTAAGATCCTCGGTGACCCAGTGGCCCAAATACTTAAATTGCTCGACTTTGTTTATAGCTGTACCACTTAGAGTGAAAAATGTCAGGCAAAAAATTATTAATCAAACATTTTTTCGGCTAGAAATTCGGAGACACTATAATATGCTTTTTGGGAAAGAAACCTTTTTAATTGACGCTTGAATGCATTACTATTTAGCTCCTTCCAACGTTTAGGCAATCTGTTAAATATAGTAGGCGCCATGCAGACGATACTTTTGCGCATGAGTGCCGTTTTTGCTGGATAGACGCGTAGTATGGTCATATCCCGTCTGTTACGCGGTACAGCGTCCTGTAGACGTGGAAACAGATTGGGGTTTGTTTTGACAAATTGCGGCTTCGAGGATATATAGACAAGGAAGAGTTAATATCTTGTACCTTTTAAAATATGGTTTACACGTTTCCACCGTTTTTAGCCCATACATAGATCTAATGCATCTCTTTTGGGCCTTAAATGCCGTGTCAGCGACGGTAGAATTTCCCCAAAATATGATGCCGTATCTTAGGTGAGACGCAGCTAAGCCATGATAGGCCGCAATCAAGGTATCTACATTGACAACTGCGGCTAGAGAGTGCAATGCATATGCAGAACTACATATTTTTTTGCAGAGGTTTTCGATTTGTGATTTCCAGTCAAGTCTTTTGTCAATTCTTAGTCCAAGAAATTTAGTGGTATCTACGATTTCAATAATTTTATTATCTATATTTATGTCCATATTTTCTATACTTAAACGTTGGCTAAAATGTATGATTTTAGTTTTATCTAAATTAATCTTTAAGTTATTATTGTTTAACCACTTTATTATAGATGTCAAGGTATTGTGAATGTCAAGTTTATATTGGATCATGTTATTGTTATTACTAGAAATTGTCACCGTGCTATCATCTGAAAATAGAGTCATAGGATGTGAAATTGATTTTGGTGGGTCATTAATGTATATTGTAAAAAGTGGAGGTCCCAGTACACTACCTTGTGGAACACCAAAAGTAGTGTTACGTTCTTCAGATAAGTATATCTCTTCCTTTTTAGTGGTTGTATTAATTCTAGTTATTTCTGTCTTTTGCTTTCTATTTTCTAAATAAGATTTCATTAAATTAAGAACATTACCTCTTATACCATAAGCGTCAAGTTTTTTAATTAAAATGTCATGATGTACGTAGTCAAATGCTTGAGTCATATCGCAGAAGATAGCACATACAGGTATTTTTTTGTCCACTTTTGTCAATACAGTGTATAAAAAATCGTAGATCGCCATATTTATAGTCTTATTTTCGCGAAAACCCTTTTGCTCATTACATAACAGATTATTTTTTTCTATGAAACCGTTTAATTCCATTTGAATGAATTTCTCAAATATTTTCGAGAAGATAGGGATCAGAGAAATAGGCCTGTAGAACTGCATGAGCTCTCTATCTTCTTTCTTAAACAATGGCTTAACGATCGATATCTTCAGTGCGTCAGGAAACGTGCCAGCTACAATACTCAGATTTATAATACTGCCGCCATAAGGAAAAAGGACGTTTCTACATAAAGTACGAAATAGAGAAAAAAAAAAAATTGTATTTAAAAAACTAAAAAATGCGCTGTGCGAAATGAAATAAACGAAATAATAGTTATGTGTTGAAAAAGTGTGTACAAGAGGTTGATCTATCAGACATTATTTGTAAATTTTTATAAAATAAATTTTATGGATTTAATAAATTACTTTTTCTTTTTCTTCTTAGTAAAAAAAATGCAAGAAAATACGTGATACTGCAATGAAAAGACGTTTCTGGCCAGAAACGTCCTTTCTACTTAGTATTTTGTAAAACGTCTTTCCTACTTAATGATAATGTGTAACCAGGTTCTAGTTAACTAAATAAAAAAGACGTTAAGGCGAGGACTCCCAGAATCGACCTATTTTTGATTCAACATTAAACAATCAAATATTATTTGTTTTGATCTGATAAAAATATGTCGGCGTCAAATTGTAAACAACTCGTGCATCGGGCTACGCCGTAGCACTGCGGCATCGTAGCGCACTGCGCCATTCTCCCACCTCTTCGCTGCTGGGCGGAGTTAGTGTCGTTGCCCCACCGCGTTGCCCCACCTTCAATACTACCGTATAAAAGGAGCCCGCACGGCAGCGAAAAGGCATTCTGACTTCAGGCGTCGCCCGATGCACAGGTTGTATTGCTCTAATTGTCTCTTACTCTGCCTCTCTGTACATTGTATTGCTCTAAATTACTGTTACTCTGCCTCTCTGTACATTGTTGCTCTTTTGTGTGAACTAAGCTGTTACTGTATTACTGGGTGTCTTGGCTATTTTGTAAGGTGTTAAAAATTAATAAAATTGTCTTGAAACTGAGGGTAGTTTCATGTAAAAATAGTTTGATTAAATAATAAATCCTAAATTGAAAGAACTTATTTTATTTTACAATATGTCTGATCCTGTGCCGTCATCAGAAGTGGGATCAGACCCACCCCCACCTTTATCTGGGACTGCCGGCAATTTAATACAGGAACAAATGTCATTTTTTTCGGCTAGTATGGAATCAATTTTTAAAAAAATAGCAGATAGTATGACACCTCGCCATATTACACCCAGTATGCAGTCAATGCTGGTTCCTTTCGATCCTGATGCGCCTGAACCCGACATTATCAACTGGTGTGCGTTGAGTGAGATCGTTATTGAGAGTAAGAGGCTGGAAGGTGTAGACCTTATTCTAGCCCTCACTCACTCTCTAAAGGGCCGCGCTGCTATGTGTCTTACAAGAATCAAGCCAGATAACATTTCATGGGTTGCTATTAAGGAAATGCTAGTCTCTAAATTTTCCAAACCCATGACAATGCAGGATCATTTTGATTTAATTATCAAATTTCAAATTGATAATAAAGAAACCCCAGCCGAGGCTGGAATGCGATTGTGGCAACTTATTGAAAAGGTTCCTGATGCAAATTTACCGGAAAATGTAGTGACCGGTTTTGCCATATCTATCCTGTCACAGTGCGATGACAAAATTCGCCGTGAACTCAATTCTGTCGTTATAAACGATAAGAATCAACTCTTCCGCACGCTGCGCAGCTTCTCATTAAAGAGAAGGAATGAAGAACCGGGCACGTCTGAATTAGACATGAAAAGGCCCCGTCCGTCAACACCATTTCGGGGAAACTGCAATTTCTGCGGGAAGATCGGTCATCGAGGGCAGGAATGTCGACTCAAACAGCACATTGCTTCAAAAGGTACACCTGTTTCAGCAAAAACTCCACAGGCGAACCCTGGGGTGACCTGCTTCATATGTGGCGAGGCTGGCCATGTGGTCACCACTTGCCCTAAACGCTGGAAGAAGAAAGAAGACCCCACGCCGAGCAACGCCAGCAAACAAGTGAACCTGTGTTCCAGAGCAGCACGTGGTGTTCTGGAAATAAGTGGTATGCAATTTCCTTTCATATTTGATTCTGGGTCTGAGTGTAGCCTTATGAAGGAAAGTAACTGTGATCTTCTTACTGGTGAAAGGTTTCATGAACAAGTACTTTTAAAGGGCGTCGGTTCTTGTAACGTTAATTGCTCACTCCAAATAAAATGTCCAACCATGGTACAAAACTGTCTTCTCGATATTACGTATCATGTATTGCCTGACGAATGTCTCAATGAAAACATATTATTAGGTCGCGACATTTTAGGGCAAGGAATATCCGTCGTGGTTAGTAACGATGCCTTAACTTTTTCTAAAAATATAATTTCAAATCTTAGCTCTAAGTTAGAAATGCCTCTTGACATTAATTCGATTGACACAGATGTTACCGGTAAAGAAAAGGAACTTTTGATTCAAATACTAACTAAATATTCCTCGTATTTTATACAAAATCTTCCCACTACGCGTATTAAGACCGGTGAGCTAAAAATCGATCTCATAGATCCAAATAAAACTGTACATAGGCGACCTTACAGGCTATCACCCACCGAGTTGGGAATCGTTAATGACAAGGTTCAAGAATTACTACATGCTAACATAATTCGAGAAAGTTCTTCGCCTTTTGCGAGTCCTATATTATTGATTAAAAAAAAGGACGGTAGCGATCGTATGTGTGTTGATTACCGGGAACTCAATAGCAATACTCGACCGGACAGCTATCCTTTACCACTAATTAGTGATCAAATCGATAAGTTACATGGGACCTGTTTCTTCTCTAGTTTAGATATGGCCTCTGGATTTCATCAAATTAGTGTCCAAAAAGAGTCTATAGAGAAAACTGCCTTTGTTACACCTTCGGGTCAATTTGAGTACCTAACCATGCCGTTTGGTTTACGAAATGCTCCACAGGTTTTTCAAAGGGCTATAAATACTGCGCTTAAACCTCTAAATGACGATAAAATTCTGGTTTACATGGATGACGTACTTTCTGCATCAGTGACAGTTCAAGAAGGGTTGGTTCGTTTAAATAGATTGCTAGATATATTGTCTAAAGCTGGATTTTCTTTTAACTTTAAAAAATGTTCATTTCTGAAAACAAAAATTGAATATCTGGGTTTCGTAATATCCTCTGGAGAAATTAGACCGAATCCCCGTAAGATTGAAGCCTTAAAAAATATACCTCCTCCAGGCACTGCTACTCAGGTCCGACAATTTATAGGCCTAGCCACATATTTTCGCCAATTTATTCCAAATTTCTCAAAATTGATGAAACCTTTGTATCCGTTAACCGCGGTCAAAAAGGGTAAAATTAATTGGACCTGTGAACATAATGACGTACACAAAAAAATTGTAAATTGTCTAATTTCTGAGCCAGTCTTAAAAATCTTTGACCCTTCTTTACCCATTCAACTCCACACTGATGCAAGTAGTGAAGGATATGGGGCTGTACTTATACAAAAAAATAATAGTCTACCTCATGTTGTCGCTTATTTTAGTCACAAAACCACAAATGCAGAAAGTCGTTATCATTCGTATGAATTAGAAACATTAGCCGTGGTTAAATCTGTGGAACATTTTCGACATTACCTCTATGGGCGTAAATTTACGGTTTTTACTGACTGTAACGCCTTAAAGGCCTCTCATTCCAAAAAGGACCTTACACCTAGAGTACATAGGTGGTGGGCAATTTTGCAGTCGTATGACTTTGATATCGTCTACAAAGAGGGAAAAAATATGGCACATGCAGACTTCCTTTCACGTAATCATGCTGACCCATCTTTTATTCATAAACCAGCTAAAATTGTAAATTTGTCTGAACTAGAGAGGAGTTGGTTATCTGTGGAACAACAACGTGATACTGAAATATCAGACATTATCTCCAAATTCCGTTCAAATTACTTACCATCTGAAATATCACACACATACGATATTAGACAGGGCATACTTTATCGTAAAATCGAACGTTATAAAACCACTAAATGGTTACCAATATTGCCACACTCTTTAACCTGGTCAATGATTAATCATGTACACAGCGAAATAAAACATCTTGGTTATGAAAAAACGCTCGATAAATTATATGATCTTTATTGGTTCCAAAATATGTCCAAACTTGTAAAAAAAATCGTAGATTCGTGCGTCATTTATAAGGCTTCCAAAGGTCCGTCCGGAGCTCAGCAGGTCTGTCTACATCCAATCCCTAAATTGGCCGTTCCATGGCATACAATTCATTTAGATTTAACTGGCAAACTCAGCGGAAAGAGCGATCGTAAGGAGTATTGTTCCGTGATTATTGATGGTTTTACAAAATTCGTCTTGTTAAATCATACCTTAACCCTAAATGCATCCGATGCAATTAAATCACTTAAAAATGCAGTAAACTTGTTTGGCGCTCCTAAAAAAATTGTTGCAGATCGTGGTAGGTCATACGACAATACTGAATTTAAGAATTTTTGTAAAGATAATTGTATCGATTTACATTTAATAGCCACTGGTTCCAGTAGGGCCAATGGCCAGGTCGAGCGTGTCATGAGGACCTTAAAAAGTATGTTTACTATAGCTGAAACCGATTCGGATAACTTATGGCAAGATCATGTAGGTGATATCCAATTAGCTCTCAATAGTACTCGTTGTAGAGTAACAGGGTTCACGCCCTTGGAATTAATGTTTGGTATTAAGGGTAGTTCATTAGGGATATCAAGGGTATCTACTAATCATCCCGATGAAGATAGGTTAGACCTCGAAACCATTCGATCCGATGCTTCTGCTAGTATAAAAAAGCTGGCCCAATATGACACAGGTCGATTTAACAAGGGTAAAGCTACAGTAAAACCTTTTTCAGTAGGTGACTTTGTCTTTGTTAAATGCGAAGAAAGACACCAAACGAAACTAGACCGTAAATACAAAGGCCCTTTTAAAATAACCGCTATTTTAGAAAATGATAGGTACGAATTAAAACACGTTAATGGAAACAATAGGGTCTATAAATACTCTCACGAAAACTTGCGAGAAGTACCCCGTGGTCAGTCATTCTTTTCGAAAATCGCAGAAAATTATGAGGATGACGTGTCGGCGAATAATAACAACACAGAGGTTCTTGTTCATGAGACTAGGCAACAGATTAACAATGATGATATTCAGTCTGTCAATAGTGATACCATGTCTGCCAATAGTAATACCATGTCTGCCAATAGTAATACCATGTCTGCCAATAGTGATACCATGTCTGCCAATAGTGATACCATGTCTGCCAATAGTAATACCATGTCTGTCAATAGCGATACCACGTCTGTCAATAGTGACACCATGTCTGCTAAAAGTGACGCTATATCTACCAGTTCTCATAATAATGTAAATTGTAAAAACCCTGGTTTACGTGCTGTTTCAGTAGAATCTATTGGCCCTGAATCAATTAAAATTGTAACAGAAGCACTTGTACATCAACCAAGGCTTTGAGCTATTTGTTTATTAAGCTAAAGGAACAATACTTGTTCGGCCTAGCTAGATCCGGTCCAGTTTAACTGAAGGGATTCACCTGAAGGGCAAAAGAATTGCCAGACCAGGGGGCTGATTTTGTAGGATCAAAAGTTGATCGGACCAATAAATAATAAGCCTTGTAGAGTCAGAGTTGACTGGACCAAGTAGTTAAATATCTGAAGGGTCTAAGTAGACCGGACCAGAAACAATAGCAGGATGACCAAACGGTACTTAATCAGTTTTTCATGTTCTAGATGTAGCATTGTAAGCTGAGCGTACGAGGACGTCCGCACGTCAGCATGGCCGTGTCGGCGTCAAATTGTAAACAACTCGTGCATCGGGCTACGCCGTAGCACTGCGGCATCGTAGCGCACTGCGCCATTCTCCCACCTCTTCGCTGCTGAGCGGAGTTAGTGTCGTTGCCCCACCGCGTTGACCCACCTTCAATACTACCGTATAAAAGGAGCCCGCACGGCAGCGAAAAGGCATTCTGACTTCAGGCGTCGCCCGGTGCACAGGTTGTATTGCTCTAATTGTCTCTTACTCTGCCTCTCTGTACATTGTATTGCTCTAAATTACTGTTACTCTGCCTCTCTGTACATTGTTGCTCTTTTGTGTGAACTAAGCTGTTACTGTATTACTGGGTGTCTTGGCTATTTTGTAAGGTGTTAAAAATTAATAAAATTGTCTTGAAACTGAGGGTAGTTTCATGTAAAAATAGTTTGATTAAATAATAAATCCTAAATTGAAAGAACTTATTTTATTTTACAATATGTCTGATCCTGTGCCGTCAAATACATGTTGTAGTTTAATAAATATTCTTGATTATTCTATGGTTCAAAACACGATATTTACAACTCCACTCGATCAAAAAAAATCGCGTAAACTCCGTTTTCGCGATTTTTTTATCGTTTTTTAAGTCGTACTTGAAGTAGACCCAACTTTTACTCCCGAAAAACATGTCAAAAAATAGGCAATGAAATTACGAAGAATATTCTATGGTTCATTTTTTTCAAAACAGTTTTTTATTGTTTTAACTTTTTATAAAAAAATAAGTCTGATTCTCATGCTTTGTGTTTTATTTAATAAAAGATAATTATCATGTTAAAACGAACTACTGTTAAATAGGATTAAGGGTTGTTGGGGATCTAACAATCTGCAGGTATTTTTGTATGTTCATTAAATATTAGTATTACTAAGTTGAAAAGCAGCAAATGGCTATTAAGGCGGGCATAGCCCGAGCGCAGTAGGCATTCAACGCTTACCCCAGCCCCCGCAACGAGTAGCGATACGTAACAAATCCCGATGCGCGGGAGACGCGCGCGCCAAGCGCATCGCTCATGAGTTCATGAACTCGAGCTAGTAAGTTGGGTCACAGAATAGACCAATGCAGTAGGTCAACTTGTATTGTATAAGTTTACTTTCTTTTATTTTTCTATTAATTTTTTTTTAAGGATAGATATAGATTAGATAGTTATTATATAAACTTGAACCTAATGAATAATAGTTAAAGATAGGTATATCGTACTTATAATTTTTTGTGAATAAGGTGGATTTAAAATCTGAATTTCGACTTTCCATAAGGATGCGAAATCTTCGTGATAAAGTATAAAAAATCAAGTAGGCACATTTAGGAGAAATGTATTACAATTCTTGAATTACAATATCAATATTGTAATTCAAGAAGACTTAATGTGAAGGCTGGGCATTCAATGAAAAAAATATCGCACCTTTAAAACGACAATGACGTAAGTGCGAAAACATAATTTTAGAGAAAAACGCTTTTGAACTTTTTTTTTTACTTTAACAGAAATATTGTTTGTGGAATGATATTTATTATTGTATTTTTTACAAAAAAACATAAATAAGGATAAAGGCTTATTTTTAAAATATTTTTGATAATTCTAACTCTGATATTTTACTTGCTATTTATATTAATTTCGGGGGGTGCCTACAGTTGCGTCTTTGTTCGAAATAAAATGTTTATTAACTTGAAGAATCCTCAAAGAACAATGACGTAAATGCAAAACATTAGCCTTACTATAAAAATAAATTTTAAGTTTGGTGCTAAATAATTACTTACATCAACTCTTCAATATCCTCCTGGTCATATTTTAGTTTCTGATACCAGCAGTAAGTCATATTTTAAGAGTCCTCTTAATTTAATGCATTAAGTAGGTAATCTCGCCTAACAATCTTAATTAATTAAAACTCATGATGCAGTGCAGTTTAATGTTTTTATTAGGTACTAAACTTTTACAAAACAATCAAAAATGTATAAAGTCTTATTTTCCCGGGGAAATTATTAAATTTAAAAGAATACTGAACTAAAAAGTTTGTCTTCTTAAAATCTACTTAATCAAAGGAGCTTACTCACTAACAGTAATTTTAAATTACTTTTTTTTAACAATCACAAAAAAAATATTCCTCTTTTACGCATTAATTACACCTTAGCATAATTATAAGGCAACAACAGAAATGTTTAACAAAATAAAATCCTCTAAAAATCAACATAATATTATTTCAAAACTTATGTACTTACCTACCTAATGAGTCTTTGTAATTATTGGTAATCATCAGTCTTCTTTATAGTTTGATATTATAAAACTTAATCACAGTTTAAATAGGTACTTAGGTACTAAAAGGACATTAATTTATGGCACTAGTAAGTTTTTCAGAATTAAGCAAGCACCAACAAATTATTCATTACAATTATACATTGAAAAAGGAAATAGTAACTTAGACATTGAAATTATAACTTGTAATATTATCACTGTAAAAACTTTTTGAGCTCTATTTAAATCAGAGGTTTCTGTAATATTCTGCATAGTAATGAGGGACTACATTTTTTTGGATTAATTGCAAAATATCTTGTTTTTTTCGGTCAGATATCGGTATTTTACAGGTGTAGGCTGGCTGAAGCTGTATTTCACTTACTGGCTTTTTATTAGTTCGGGTTCCACGTAAATTTCGAGTTTGCTCAGTGAATACTTTAGCTTGAAACAAATTTTCATTTTTGTATGACGACTTGTATTCAAAAACATCTTTATTCTTGATGAATCGTACCACTTTAAGCTGAGTTAATTTGATCAAATCTCCATTTATGTTTTTCGATGTGTTTATATTAATCTCATCAGCTAAAGTTTTGAGATCTAAAAAGTTGTCATAATTCATCTCATGTACTTTAAATGGCGTGCCAGACTTTTTAGCTTTTCGAATAACATTTATGTACTGTTCTGGGACATAAATTGGGCCAGATTTTCTCTCCTTTTTCAAACATTTTTCAATTATGGAGTGAGCGGTGTCACCTTCATTTTGAGTGTGACCGCGAATCAGGAATTTGTGAGTTATGGAGTTAATATCCAGATTAGTAACTGCATAGTAGTACATTGCAAGAATAAACCTAAAAAGAAAACAAACATTCAATGTCTGATGAATGAATAGGTACCTAAGTTAAATTAGAGTCAATAAAATAGTCGAACTTATACTTACTTATTCTTTTGTTGTCCGCAACAGTTATCGGAATAAAAGATAACGTTGCAGTTAGGGTGCTTTGAAGCCAATTCTTCCAAATATTTATAAACACATGATCCAATTTCGATGGCACCTCTATTACCCATACCCTCATGCCAAAAAAAACATGTTGTATGTTCATTTCTGCCACTGGTGACCTAAAATAATAAATTGTAAGTTAGTGATAATAATTTCGATGTAAATATTATTAAAAACAATATTGACATACTTACAGTGAAATTGTAACAATTCAGTCGTGTTTTATAAAAAAAAGCTGAAGAGTCTCCAACGGGACATGGCAAAACCATTGGAGATCGTAAGTAGCAATAATCAAATTGTCATCATTCTGACTTCTGTCCATGTCTTGTTGTTTTTCTAATCTGCTTAAGCTTTTCTCTTCTAAATGTAATTTATATTCAGTGGCTAGACTTGGTTTAACGTCATCAGGTGCATTTTTGTAACCAACACATTGGTCGCATTGGTCTTTCTTCGGCGCAAAGAAACCAATATTGAACTCGGTGTTAAAAATATACAGATATGTAAAATAACTGGCAGCAGGTATGTAACTTTCTCTCCTTAAACTCTCGTAATTCCTGTGCATTTCTGCTACAGACAATCCTCCATCAACAAAGGTTCTACTTGTACTGGCCCTCAAATAATGGCTTTCTATTTTGGGTATTGAATTGATGTGATCAAATACAGATTGCCTAACTTCTTCAGGAAGAGTTGAATGATTATCATGAAGACCTCTTTTATCTAAGGGGGCAGCACCCACATTGTCATTTTTGGATTTTATGACCGTGCGAAGTGTTCTTTCGGCTATATTAAGTGTATTTAACAGAAAAAGTTTGCATACTCTCTTTTCTGTGCCTTGATGTGTAATGTAGTATGCGGTGTTAGGGTTTCTAGGTTCTTTTTTTTCACCATCAACTTTGATTCGTCGATACATAATTTTCAATGGCTTAACACATGCACTCAAAAAATCCCTTTGTCGCTGTAAATTACCCAATTCCCAATAGTGTTTAAAAATAGTCTGTCTCTCCTCTTCAGTAAATTTTTTTGAACATGAAAGCCTACATTTTTCAGTACACGTAGGCCCCATAGACTTTCCACTTACAGTTTTTCCTCTCCTCGATACATATTCTTGTCCAGAATTTTTTTGCAGTTTAGAACGATTTTTTTTCCAATTATTTGGGTTTCTAGTGCGTTTTTTAGGTTTCTTCGGTTCTGGTTGTATATCGATACTACTTAAAGATTCTTCTGATAAACAATGTGTTGCAACTAAAGCTTGGGAAGCAGAAACTGTAGCTTCATTCTCATTTTCATCCTCCGAACTTGAGGAAGAAGAACTGCTACTAGAGCTACTGCTACTACTAGAAGATGACGGTTTAAATTTGTCAGAGCTGTCAGCCGGCGAAAAATCTCCTGTCTCAACAATTGGACTTGCGGAGTCAGATCTATCCGGTAACACTGTCTGATTTACTGAACAATGATCATTATTTTGATTGTTCTGATCTTCTAGACAGTGATTATCACTCTCCGAGTTGTTAATTTCACACTTTTGTTTGGCTAATTTGACTAATTTTGCCGCACGAGATTCCATATTGTCGAATGTAAAATGACCTAAAACATGTTATAACAAAAAGATTAACACACTTTGGGAACTACAATGACGTAATTGTGATTAGTGTCATTTTTGCTCTAAGTGAAGCAAAATATTTCACCAAATTTTGTGATAAAATGACATAAACACAGTTAGGTCAATGTAGTTTCAAAAATAAGAAAAATAAATGGCGCAATTACCTGAGCGTCGTTGTAGCACTATGACACAACTGGTACTCTCCGCTCCCCGCGGGCAACTGACCAATGGGTCGTTTTCGATTTAAAATCCTTCACCAATTACACAACGACGCAACTTCCCTCTAGCGGCAAATATTGCTATCACTTAAAAGTCGATGTCGCACACAAAACTTTAATAGTATTTAAATCGTTTCCCATTAAAAGGTCAGTTTTTGAAATTTTTGCACTTACGTCATTGTCGTTTTAAAGGTGCGATATAATCATATAAATATTTTTTAATCAAATAGTTATGCAAATAAAAGTAAACACTTTTTTCTCCAATAAGTTTTAGGGGTATGACGAACAGGGTGTGATGGTCACTCATCCTCTATAAAAAAGGGACGATACTCCGACCAGATAGGTGTCGTGTCTGGTGGGCAACTGCCCAACAATTGATGGCGGGGAAGTTATATACAGGGTGTCAGGGACATCGACGCGAAAACTGATACCATGGATTCAGTACATGATTCTGAACCCCCCTGCGTTGAAATTTTTCGTTGGTTATTTTTAAAAAAAACAGCTGTTCCATACATTTTGACCACGTAGGTATTGCACTATTCTATGAAACAGCTGATTTAAAAAAAAAATACCGACGAAATATTTCAACGCAGGGGGGTTCAGAATCATGTACTGAATCCATGGTTACAGGCTTTGCGTCGATGTCCCTGACACCCTGTATATGAAATTTAGGAGATTTGATACACAGATATGATATTTCAGGAGATAACAGATATCTACACTAGTCATTATTTTGTGTGAAAGTACAACAACATCAACAACCTTGCATTATTATTATAATTTGTACAATAGATACCTACAGTAGGCGCGCGAGTTGAATTGATGCAGTAGGTACACTAGGTACATGTCTGACGCTCACGTAGTAGAACCGTGTGTTAGTTTTTAAAATCAGTCTGTATAATAAATAGTTTTAGGTTCTAGTATTAATAATTTAACTGTAGATATTAGTTTAAGTTGTAATATAAGAGGTATTTAAGGTTAGGTTCTCTTCTAGAATCAAAAATTAAGTCTAAAAACTATATAAGTTTTTACAAATTAATACCTAATATTAATAATAATCACAGCTTTTTAAGGTATCTTTTATAATAAAGTCTTCGTCCTACTTGACACACAACTACGACTTGACTGAGATCGAATTAACACTATGATTTATATTTTTTCACAAAATAATAACAATTACAAACCTCTCTCATCATAAAGTTTAAAACTCTTCTAAAAACAAAAATTATAAAACTGTCTCAGTTTCTACTAATTAAATAAATAATCACATCTTTGTATCTCTCTCTGTAAATTTAATCTTCATCAACTTGAGTGAGATCAACACTATTTTTATCAGTAGGTAGATTATACCAAAACGATTTTCTATAGTCTGGCATTAAGGGTGTCAGTTTTTGTATGATCGCTGACTTGCGCTCTTGAGTAATGCCTCTATATTGATTCTTTGGTTTTGGAGATGGTATCCCAGATTTGATATTTTTTAATCTCAGAAAGTCAAGTGTGTATTCTTCTTCATTATAGAAAGCAGTCTTATAACGAATGACGTGGGTGCCTCTAAGGAATTTTACTACACACATATCACTTAAATAAGCTCGAGGGGAAGAATTTTGTAGTTTGTAAGTTGAAGAACAGTCTTCAAACTGACAAAAATCATCCATATTCATTAATTTAACAATTATATTTGTTCTGGTGTTCGATACTGCTTGGTGAAAGTCTTCAAAATCATAGATGTGTTTCTTTCTCTTCATGGATTGCTCCACTTGATGATGGAATTCATCTGCTGCCATGTGCGTAGTGACCTACCTCTAAATATTTTAACGTAATTGTTTCATAATTGACTTCGACTGAATTGACAAGATGCAGCAAATAAGAAAACAAAGTCCAATTTTTATTCTGGGCTGCACAGTTATCTAACCAGATGACTATATTTTTCAGGTCTCTATTTGCCAGCAAAAAAGCTCTAAAACAGCTTATTATGTCACTCATTTTGCGGCCAGCAATTGCTTCATGCCATATCGCAGCATAGGTTTGCAAAGCAGCATTGTTTTTTTTGTCACCTATTGGTACAAAACTTTCATTGAATACGATTATTCTTGGGCAAAACATTACAATTTTAAATTCTTCAATACGTGGGAGCATAATTACTTTCTCCAAATCAGCTGCAAAATAGGCAGTATCTGAGGTGACGTTTGCGTTATTTTGTTTATCTACATCTTTTTTGTATGCTTGCCTGGCTGATGTATATTTTTATCAAAAACTGAATCATCAGAATCAAAATCCAGGATGCTGTCTGAGCTGTTATGAAGATCCGCATCATTCAAAGAGTTATTTTCGTTCGTAGTAGACAAAGGCAACTCATAATTATTAGTATTCAGGTTTGCGTCCTGGGAAGAACTGGTTGATGGCACCAACGAAATTATTTTTGAGCATCGATTACGACGCATTTTGTCGGACTGAAACAAACAAAATAAACAACATTGTTAGAAAAAATCACCAGCGCAGAGGAAAGAAATGAAAAAAACTGAAAGATGGAATTTAAATACAAACTTCAATATCCCAGTACACAAGGGAGCACGCTCCAAATAGTAAATTTTATATCTTCCATCAAACTTAACAAAATCAAAATCAAAAGTCATTTATTCAAACTAGGCTGAGAATCAGCACTTTTCGAACGTCAAAATTACATAAGACAGTCCCCCAAAAACGCCCGCCCTTCACCACTTCCTAGTGCTTTAGCTGGGAAGAAGAAGTGGCGCAACAAACTCCCCAGCAGCACAGCTGTCTGATCAGTTAGAAAAGAAAATGAATCTATACAATAGTATCCAAAATAATATGCAAAACATTTAACCAAAAACGTCAAACTTATATTAAATTATTTGCTTTATGTCAGCTAGCACACGCCAATAACAGTGGCAAAAAGGCAAAAATATAAATCAGCCAGGCAAGCACACAAAAAAGATGATGAAGAACAAAATTTACTGCCTTACGAACTCCTTATGGTAATAATAAAAAAAGGTATCCATGTTTATAAACTGCAAACCTCTAAATTGTGTTAGGTAGGTATTCAACGGTGTAAACAAATTCGAGGCAAAAGGGTTTTCCTAGTATAAGATGTTGATTTTTAACCGACTTATTTAATTTTCAAATATTTTAACATAAAAGTAGGTACATGTAATTTATTTGGTAAGTGTCACTTCACCTGATAGATTTGCAGTTTATTTAATCTTAAATTACTCATGGGTATGCTTAAATATACATAAATAATAATTCGAGAAAGTTGACTTACGATTTTTCCGTAGTTATAACTCGAAGAGCCGCGCGCGCGTGTTGTCGCTCTGATGCCTGGACGCAACTGAAGTGCAGTATTCCAACCGCGAACCCCACTTCACCCCGCACAACTAGCAATACTAAGTAGAAAAGGCACTACTCCCACTTGCGCCTGCCTACTTTTCGTAATACTAAGCTGAAAATGCACATCTACGCAGAACAGTCTTTTCTTCTTATGACCATGCAGAAGTGTCTTTTCATTTTATGATGAATTACATATTTTGTAAATAAATAAGACGCTTCTACTGAAATGCGTTTTTTCAACTTAGTGTACGTCAGAAATGTCTTTTCTGTTTAGTAATATTTGATTCATATCGCAGATGCGTCTTATTTAACAATAAGATTTAAAGGGTTCCGTCTAATTTATGCCAAATATAAAAATACTGGTGGATGCCATTTTTTTTACTGATTTGGAATATGTATGTAACTCAGTTTCGTAAAAAATGTTAGATACGTCTTTTTTCCTTATGGCGGCAGAATATGAGACAAATGGTGGCATATTTCAGAGGCTACAGCTTTTATTATTTTGGTTGATATGCCATCATACCCCACGCTATTTGTGTTTTTTAAGGCCATAATAATTCTATGTGCCTGGTGCGGTGTACAGGGTGCCATAAACATCGAGTTTTTGCTATTTAAGCTGGGCAGTGTAGTTTTATAACTAGACTGGATGGGTTGTATTTTATTAATAAAATAGTCATTAAAATTAGCTATTTGTTTCGCGTCAGTAAATTTGTCATTATTGTTGTTAATCTTCAAAATATAATTTTTAGGCAGATTAAATTTACTTTGATTTATTATTTGCCAGGCAGATTTACATTTATTGTGTGATGTTTTGATTTTATAGTTATTTTGTGAACGTTGTGTTAGAGTGATGATTTTTTTAAAAAGCTTAGCGTAGTCTTTAAACCGAGTTCTATTTAATTAATTTGGTTTTAATCTGTAAGTCCACAGAAGTTGCCGTTTTTTCTTACTACAGGATTTAATACCTTTAGATATCCACCTTGGCTTTCTTATTACATTTATTGTACTCATATTCTCAGGATAACAGAGGTTGTAGAATAAAGAAAATGTTTCATGAAATTTATTATATGCAATGTTAGGGTCATCAGTTTCATATATTTCGGAAAAATAGATTTTGCTCATACAATATTTGAATTTAGATGTATTTTCCTTGCTGTAATTGCGTCTAATAGCACCGTATTTGTCGATCGTACATATTTTATTTACCGGGCATTTTAAAATCTGGGCTGTGTGATCTGAAAGGGCAAACTCTAAGACTTCTGACTCGCATCGTTTGTTATAATTATGCGCAAAATTATCGATACATGTCTGAGTTTCTATTCGAGTAGGTTGATTTATTGCTAATTTTAGGTTGAAGCTAAGTAGAAGGCATTCAAGCTCCATCGACTGATAATTCCTTTTTAATATGTCTATATTGAAATCGCCGGCTATGACAATATTTTTATAAGCATTCTTTGATAATTCCTGAAGGACTGTTTCAAACTGATTAAAGAAAGTATTAAGATTGTTCATGTTTGGAATTCGGTACACACATACAAAGGCAGTATTGTACTTAGTGAGCTCAATGGCACAACATTCAAATGTCCCTGTTATTGACATTTTTGAGATTTTAAATAACTCGTTCCATTCATGTCCATTTCTAATTAGGATACATGATCCACCTCTCTTAACTTCTTTTCTACTATAGTGAGCGGCTAAGCAGTAGTTTGGTATGTTCAGCTGGTTTTCGTAGCCTTCCATCATAAAATGTTCTGTAACGCATATTACATCCACTTGTGCTTTTTTTTCCGTAAGTTCATTCAGACAAACTGTGAGCGCATCCGACTTGTTTAATAAACCTGCTATGTTCTGGTGCATTACATGGAGATGTTTAGTGACGAAAAAGTTCACCGTGTGATGTCATGTCAGTCGATATCATCTGGTTATTATATTTTATGTCATCCATTAAATTAATAATATCCTTAAAAATTATTTGTATTCCAGTATTATTTATTGCGCCAGTCCGTTTGTTATATTCCGTGTAGTCGTAGGTGAGATTTTTATTGCTGTCTATTAGATATGCGTCAGTATGTCCAAAAAAAGTATGTTATTAAATGTCTCCACTCTGGAATTGTATAAATTAGTATAGTTCTCGTATTTGTATGTTGGAGAGCATATAATAAAATTAGTATGGTTGATTTCCTGTAGTACTTGTCTCATATGTATAATAATGTCAAAATAGCTATTTGTTGTTCTGAAGTCTTCCTCACCTAACATGATTATGCAGTAGTCCTCTAACGTTAAGGCGGGCATAGCCCGAGCGCAGTAGGCATTCAACGCTTACCCCAGCCCCCGCAACGAGTAGCGATACGTAACAAATCCCGATGCGCGGGAGACGCGCGCGCCAAGCGCATCGCTCATGAGTTCATGAACTCGAGCTAGTAAGTTGGGTCACAGAATAGACCAATGCAGTAGGTCAACTTGTATTGTATAAGTTTACTTTCTTTTATTTTTCTATTAATTTTTTTTTAAGGATAGATATAGATTAGATAGTTATTATATAAACTTGAACCTAATGAATAATAGTTAAAGATAGGTATATCGTACTTATAATTTTTTGTGAATAAGGTGAATTTAAAATCTGAATTTCGACTTTCCATAAGGATGCGAAATCTTCGTGATAAAGTATAAAAAATCAAGTAGGCACATTTAGGAGAAATGTATTACAATTCTTGAATTACAATATCAATATTGTAATTCAAGAAGACTTAATGTGAAGGCTGCGCACTCAATGAAAAAAATATAATCATATAAATATTTTTTAATCAAATAGTTATGCAAATAAAAGTAAACACTTTTTTCTCCAATAAGTTTTAGGGGTATGACGAACAGGGTGGTCACTCATCCTCTATAAAAAAGGGACGATACTCCGACCAGATAGGTGTCGTGTCTGGCGGGCAACTGCCCAACAATTGATGGCGGGGAAGTTATATACAGGGTGTCAGGGACATCGACGCGAAAACTGATACCATGGATTCAGTACATGATTCTGAACCCCCCTGCGTTGAAATTTTTCGTTGGTTATTTTTTTTAAAAACAGCTGTTCCATACATTTTGACCACGTAGGTATTGCACTATTCTATGAAACAGCTGATTTAAAAAAAAAATACCGACGAAATATTTCAACGCAGGGGGGTTCAGAATCATGTACTGAATCCATGGTTACAGGCTTTGCGTCGATGTCCCTGACACCCTGTATATGACATTTAGGAGATTTGATACACAGATATGATATTTCAGGAGATAACAGATATCTACACTAGTCATTATTTTGTGTGAAAGTACAACAACATCAACAACCTTGCATTATTATTATAATTTGTACAATAGATACCTACAGTAGGCGCGCGAGTTGAATTGATGCAGTAGGTACACTAGGTACATGTCTGACGCTCACGTAGTAGAACCTACCTATTGCGCCAGAGCGAGAAGCAAATACTGCCGTCGCGTCATCGCCATTCTAAATCCCATTCAAAAAATCGAGTTGTAGGGTAGGTACTTACTGTTCGCCTGTGCACTTTTTTGTAAATACGCCTTTGTATCTTGGTATCGATGAACTGCAAAGATAAAAACTTTATTTGCAAAAATGATCTTTGGTGTAGGTAGTTGCGATACTGTTCTTTCTGTAAACTGTAATATTAAAAACGAGTAGGTAGTTATAAGATACGTAAAAAATTATAATCACACTTACCAAATATTTTTTTTAAGCTTCCGTAGTTCTATCCTGGAATTTTTTTTCTTCTTTCTGTTCTTATTCCCCATAATTTAATCTTAAATACCTCTTATATTACAACTTAAACTAATATCTACAGTTAAATTATTAATACTAGAACCTAAAACTATTTATTATACAGACTGATTTTAAAAACTAACACACACAGAAAATAACAATAATTTATCGTCTATTTTGCGGGGAACGCAGCGAGCTAGCAACAGCGACACAGGTCCTACCTCAAAGACGCCTGGCCGGCTACTGAAACGAAGCGCGCGGGCCGCCTTGTTATATAATATCTTGTTAAAACAATAAAAAACTGTTTTGAAAAAAATGAACCATAGAATATTCTTCGTAATTTCATTGCCTATTTTTTGACATGTTTTTCGGGAGTAAAAGTTGGGTCTACTTCAAGTACGACTTAAAAAACGATAAAAAAATCGCGAAAACAGGGAGTTTTCGCGATTTTTTTTGATCGAGTGGAGTTGTAAATATCGTGTTTTGAACCATAGAATAATCAAGAATATTTATTAAACTACAACATGTATTTTTATCAGATCAAAACAAATAATATTTGATTGTTTAATGTTGAATCAAAAATAGGTCGATTCTGGGCGTCCTCGCCTTAAGTCGGATACTTAGTCTTTTAACCCTTTTAGCAATAAGCTTGCATTTCCATGAGGTGTTAAGTAGTGGCAGATTTCAGATCGAGTAAAAGAGTCTTCTGCAATGCTCAGAATTTTATTATTATTATCAGCACTCAAAATACATATTTTGCATCTTTTCTTATTATTAGGGTTTGGACTTGCGGATTGATCATTTTTAATATTAGGACAAGTTTTGGTTATTTCTGTGGTCTCGTGACTTGTTTGGTTATCTGTTGTTTCGGCATGGACTTGTTTATTACTAGCTATTCCTTTATTTTCCTGTTTTTTGGCACTCGATGGCCTTAATTTAGCTGGACTGTTTGTCACTTTCTTAAATGACTCATTTGTTTTGGTCAAATTATCATTTAATTGTTTGAGTTCATAATTTTTTAATGACAAATGTTTCGATTTCTGAATGAGCACTTTGAAGTTCTATCGTAAGGTTTATTACTTGTTCTCGTAGCTTTTTTAGTTCGTCATCCTCATCGTCTGACATCTCAGGTACGCTAGTGGCTGTATTATTCAGATTATGTGTCAAAGTATCACTGTTATTTAGGACCGAGTCCGAGTTTGTTCTAGTACGGCGAAAAGTAATATTTTCTAAGAAATTCATTTTGGTGCCAGTGTTTTTCGTTTGACTTTCTGTATTACCTAATGGTGTGTATTTTGATTTCTATTGTTTTTTTTTTTTTTTCTTCCGATAATAACGAAAGTATTCACAAAAAGTGCTGAGCCGAATAGGATTTGAACCCGCACCCACCGTTGCGTCAGGCGAGCTCTCAGCCGTTTGGCTACCGTAACAGTTAAGTGACTATGTCAAATATGGTACTTATATTTCTCAAACTACGGTTTGGCTTCGTTTATGCCTTCATAGATGCCACTGTGTACAATGTTATTATCAAAATATGATGTTGACAGTTTAACATAGATGTCGCTATTTACAGTCACATAAGATGTCATTAGTTGTTGTCAAGTGTCAATCGCTGACCGTTTATCGTTCAAAATATGCGTGTCATCATGCTTGAAAAGTAAACAAAAATAAATATACTCCCTTTGTAGTTTTTTGTCAGGACCGTGGTAGGGCTGATCTTGTTACTGATCTATTATTATCACAACGCACTTGCACTAGTACCTATAGTTTTGTTTAATTTTGCAGTTTTGCACTTTCGTAGTCACACTTCACACTTGTATACTAAGTATTTGTTTTTCCTCAAGTTTTTCTTGTCAGAATATTACACCCACATGTGTCCGCACTATTTACTCTTATAGCAGAAGACTGAGTAATATTTTGTCACTTAAATCGTCCTTAAACTATTTTTATTCATTAAAATACGTGGAGCACTTGTTTGCGTGGCCAACAGCGCCATCTATCTATTTAATTAAAATCAAAAATAACAAATCCCAATAAAAAATCAAATTTCTATGAGCAGCGCCACGGTATCGCCCTGTTATATGACAATGATCTCTAACTTTACTAGTCCAAAGCAGATTTTCACATATATAACATTTATAAGCTTGTCGAAAATCTCGCGCGTCGTCTTTTGTAAAGATGACCTGGGTTTCGGTTAATATTTTGTAAATCTTTTTAACATCAGCAGAAAGAAAGTCTATGAATTTTGAAACACAGTCAAAACCGCGATAACTTTTAAATCCCTTATCATTAAAAGCATAATTTAACGAAGAAACAATGTTATAGGCGAATGCTACAGGCACGTGTCGGTGTAGAAATGATGTGTTAGCAGTGTCGGGTTCACTAACGGATGTTGGTTCCAGCAATGTTTCGAAATCAGCGTATATGGCGAATGGAATGTCTTGTTTTCTATCATAATGTTTAAACTGTAAGACAGACCCTTTTTCAAGTAAAATAGTTACGATTCTCCCACACAGATGATCATCGATTTGTCTAGGAGTAGGAAAAAACAATAAGCAACTTTCGCAAAAATATAATTTACTATGATGTTTTGTGATTTGGGTTTTAACAAGACGAGGTAAATCTTTGATAAGGCAATAATGGGAAAAACGATCATTTTCTAAGAACAGTAGATGAATACTCTTAGATTTATCCTTACACGATTCAGGGTCTGTACAGAGGACCTGTTATTAGCTTATTGTTTTTTAAACCGTATACGTATATATTTAAAAAAGGATTATTTCTTTCAAAAATAACTATATTTGAAAAAGTCATGGGAAAAGAAATTTCGTTCAAAATCAAAATCAAAATATTTTATTTCACATAAACCTACAAGGGCACTTATGAAACGTCAGAATCTAGGTGCACGGTTCCAATTGGTCGTTTCCTATGGAGAAGAGCCGGCAAGAAACTCCACGGTTACTCTTTTAAAAATAAATGGGTTTTACAATGCTTTAAATGTACAGTTTGAATAGGTATGAGAGGACAGCGTAGGCCTGTCAACAAGATACTTAAAAAAAAATAAAAAAAATAGAAAATAGTCTGCAAATCGACAGTCTGTTGTGCCTTCAACGTTCTCACATTCCCAAAATATAAAGGAATCTATATAAAGGTCGAAAAAAATATTAAAAACCTATTTAACCCAAATGGTTGTCACTACAACTTTAACCAATCCGAATGAGAACCCCGTATTCCACAAGTCTCTACTGTAAGTTGAAATTTGAATTGTAGGCATACATGTCAAATAATGAGACTACATGTCAAGTAGTACCTAAATAAAAAAGTAAAATAAAAAACATATCGTAATTTGGGAAAAAACATATCGTAATTTCGTTAACATTTAACACATCGAGAAAGTGAGGGTAAGATGTTACTCGCTCTGGATGTCGATTTGTTGGATACAAGGCAGCCACAATGCACCACAAAAAACAATAATTAGGTATCATTATTGTGAATATTCAAACACGCTTTTTTGTTTTTTATAAACTTAGGTAAATCTATAAAATAAGATCCACTAAGTGGCTGATACTTATTAACATCCATACTAATATTATAAAGAAAGTAACTCTGTCTGTCTGTCTGTATGTTACCTTTTCACGCCTAAACCACTGGACGGATTTCGATAAAAAATTTCAAGGAGATAGATGGCATCCCGGGGAAGAACATAGGCTACTTTTTGTCTCAAAAATAACCCTAAGGGGGCGGATATAGGGGATGAAAGTGTAATAAAACGCCTTTTCAGTACGAACAGTATATTTTCAAATCTTGTAGTACAAACTTGGTAATTATAGTGATAGCAGCTTTAGCGACTAGCTCAATATTATAATAGTTTTACAAAGGACTTCTAGACCTAGTAGGCGACCACTTGGTCCCGAGGCTCGATGAGAACTGCCCGAGAAACTAGACGACACTTCGAATATCATGTTTCCGTTCCATTCCGTTATAAAAATACCAGTACTTATAAAAATATCAGTACCAGTACCGGTTACTGTCAAATGAGATACTCTAATACTTGATACAAAAATCATTTGAGTCAAAGCTCATACTTTTAATTTTATATTTAGTATTTAAAATCAACAAAACTTATTATTATTTGGAAAATCATGACATTCGGCCATCCGACACTTGTGTTGCCTCCTGGCACACACAAAAATCTTAAATTATTAATCAAATCATGACATTGTAACTAGTCCAAAGAATGTTTCTTATAAATATATAAATCATTACAATACATTTTATCATACAAAACATGACAATAAATTTTGCTTAGATGTTCTAACAAAAAAATTGCACTATATTATAATATACAAACATGAGAATACATTTAGCTTAGATCATCCTAACAACTAAAGGTTACGCTACAATATAATATATAAAACATGGCTATACATTTTACAAGATCACAAAAACATCAAAACACGTTACACTCATTATAATGTACATAATGGAATGCAAATCAAAACAAAACATTACACGACACATTATAAATAATATACGAAACATGACATACATTTTACTTTTATTAACCTAATAAAACAGACAAAATTAGTATTAACTTTTATCAGAACTGCTTTCGTCGGAGCTATGTAGTTCCAAAGCTTTTATGTGTATCCATGGTCGGATTCTATCAGCTGCAATGACAGTTTTGTAAGGTTTGCCCTTTTTAGCAAAACCAGGGACATCCGTTATTCGATAGCGGTCTTTGCCTAGAACTTCAGTGACTTTGTATGGGCCCACAAATTTCGATAAAAGCTTTGTACTTTTCTTATCATTATCAAAATTATTTCGAGGAATTTTTTACTAAATCACCGATTTCATACTTAGCTGCCGGGATACGATTTGCGGCATGTCTATTTCTTTGTTTCTCTTGGTCTTTTTCTATATTATTACTGATTTGTTCCCTGACTTGTTGTAACTCTATATTACTGCTTGAAAGATTTTCAGTGTTAAGCTTATTCGACAAGACATCGCGCAATTTTAACCCAAACATAGCTTCCGTCGCAGTTTTTTGTGTTGAGGCATTAACAGTGTTGTTAATGCCCCATTGTATTTTTCCCAGACACTTGTCCCAGTCACGTTCATGGCTTGAAAAGTTTTGAGATGACAATGAATTTAAGATGGTTTGATTAAACCTCTCTGCCTGGCCATTAGCTCTGGGACAAGCTACTGCGTTCAAAATGTGCTTAATACCATGTGTATGACAAAAGGTCTGAAAGGCTGTTGACGTAAAACTCGTGCCACGGTCAGACACAATCCTAGCCGGAACACCGAAGTCATAAAATATTTTCTCTAAAACCTTAACCGTAGTTTTTGTTTTCACATTTTTAACCGCTCTTACAAAGACATACTTTGTGAAAGCGTCTACTACCGTTAAAATGTGAACATTACCGTCTTTACTCCTAACAAAAGGCCCAAGGTGATCTATATGAATCGTGTGAAATGGTATTTGTACTTTTTCTATTGGATACAGATGACCCGACTTCTGTTTTGACGCATTATCTTTATTATAAGCGCAGTCTAAACATGCTGCAACATACTTTTTAATAAATTTTCTTAGTTTAGGGAACCAGTATAAATGTTGTATTCTCTCTAGGGTTTTTGCGTACCCCAGATGACCGATTTCATCGTGGTTGGCTCGGCATATTTGCCATCGAGCACTTCGTGGAACAACCAAACATAGCCTATCTTCTACCCTTTTATACACGGTATGGTCTTTAATAACATAATTTTTTCGAATGTCTCTACATTCCTGATTATTTTCGGGTTTAAGGATCTTAAATATACGAGATATTTCGGGGTCTGCTAATTGTAAAGATAAAAGCCAGTTCTCTTTGCCTATAGTATATACGCCAACAGAGGGGCCTTCATCTGGTTCCGCAGATAATGTGGTGTTTCTACTTAACGCATCGACGTGTGACATCTGAACACCAGGTCGATATTCAATATCAAACGTGAACTCGCTTATTTGTAGCCACCACCTCGCTATCCGCGGAACGAGATCCCTTTTGGTGAGTGTAGTGCGAAGAGCAGCACAATCGGTATAAACTTTAAAATGGATACCCAACAGATACACACGGAATTTTTTTAGGGAACATACTACAGCTAGTGTTTCTAGTTCGTAAGAATGCAGGTGTTTTTCTTCGGGTGTAGTCTGTCGACTAAAATAAGCGACTGGTTTTAAAACCCTAGCGTCTTTTTGCCATTGCATAAGTATACCTCCTACACCCAGAGCACTAGCGTCGGTATGGAGTTCGGTTTCAAGGGTGGGATCATAAACAGCTAGGACAGGCCGACCGGCCAGTCTGTCTTTTAAAATCGAAAATGCCTGGTCTTCCGTATGAGACCATTGCCATAAACAGTCCTTTTTTAATAAAGATGTTAACGGACGAGCGACCTCTCCATAACCCTTAATAAACTTTCGGAAGTAACCAGTCAACCCAAGGAATTGTCGGACCTCGTGGACATTTCGTGGTTTCGGGAATTCCTTAAGAGGGTGCACCCTAAAAGTTGGCAACGTCGTAAATAGCTGTCAAATATTTACCTGTTTCGATTAATTTGGAAATAATACTGTATGGAAATAAGAAATGTGGCTAACCAATTGACTAGAATATTAATAATGAATTGCAATTATAACATTGAATTTGATGTTGTACCCGTTTTAGGTGAAAAAAAGGCATTTGGAAAGTTACCAAATACTTTTTTTACATCTAAAACTAACTATTCGGTGTTATGATATTAATTATTGCATTTCATAATCAATATTCTAGTTCGCTAGTTAGCCACATTTTTTATTTCCATACAGAAATATTATCAAATTAATCAAAACAGCGATATATTTGACATCTATTTGCGACGTTGCCAACTTTCAGAATAAACCCTCTTAACCGCTAAAATTTTCGCTTCACTCGGTTGAATGCCTTGTGGAGATACCTCATACCCAAGGTAGCTAACAGTACTATCAAAGAAACGACATTTGGTCAGTTTTAAGGTTAATCCATATTGCCTAAAAAGTATTAACACATCTTCTAGTCTATGAAACATTTCATCTACAGTTTTTGCGGGAATTAAAACGTCATCTAAATAAGCTAACGCGTATTCAAATCGTCTGTTTCCGAGCACTTTGTTAACCATTCTCTGAAACACGGCTGGGGCATTTGCTAGGCCGAAAGGCATTCTTTTGAACTCGTAATGCCCATCGGGTGTAACAAAACCAGTAAGATGTTGGCTGTCTTTAGCCATAGGTATCTGATAATACCCTGAAGCGAGGTCCAGAGTCGTGAAGAAACCATTGCCACTGAGGTTCGATATTTGGTCTTCTATAATCGGCAGCGGAAAACGATCTTTTATAGTTTTATTGTTGAGGGCTCGAAAGTCCACGCATAATCGCTGTTCGCCAGTTTTTTTTTTTTACCATTAAAATCGGGCTGGCATAGTCAGATTTAGATTCCTGAATAATATCGTTTTGAAGCAATTCGTCAATGGTTTCTCGGACTCGTTCGCGTTCATAATGTGACAAACGATATGGACGGTAAACAATTGGCTTATTATCTGATAAATCTATTTTCATTTCTACATCAACAGCGCAACCTATCTCGTTAAGGTTTGTAGCAAAACAATCGCGATAATTTTGCAACAATAAGTACAATCTATCCAATTGTTTACCGTTTAATCCTGGTCCCGTTTTAATATCGTCTTTATTAAGAGGTTCTACAATTGTGAAATCTTTCGCTATTTTATTTATTTGGCATATTTTCTGTTCAGTAAACGGAATGGCTCTAGCAATTAAATCGTTTGATCGTAAGGTAATAGTAAAAGTTGAAAAATTAGTTATAACAACGGATCCCTTGCCATTAGAAATACTAAAAGCACCCTGTAACAGACGGAACTCTTTACCGGGTTCAATAGAGTTGTAACCTTCTATAAATACATCTCCCGTGAAGTTACTGTTTGAATAAACAGGTACACTACTGGTTTTCAAGATATCAATCCTATCAGTAATATATAGCTTTAAAATACCCTTTTCATCGTCAGGAGCTAGGTCTGGGCTTGTATAGAATGTGAGTCTAGAGCTATCTTTTAAAACAGTAATAAATGGCAATTCTGTAAAATTCTGACCAATAATTAGTGATGTGTGCATGTGGATGTCATCTACAACTAATACTTCAATATCAGATTCAATTTCATCAATCCTAATAAACACAATTGTTTTGTACATAGGTACAACTGAAGACTGTCCAAAACCCCTAACAATCGGAACGTTATCAAAGCTCTTAACTAAATTAAGGAGTTCTGCATCGGTCCTGCGCAAAAGTGTACACTCACTACCAAAGTCAATATATGCTTCGAAAGACTTATTATTTACTACTACGGACTTAAAGTATTTGGCATTACCCTTATTGCAAGAATCAATTTTCAAAGTCTTGTTTTTCCGTTGTTTCTACATGTTTAGGTTTATAATTCGGACGAACAAAGGGTTCTAATTTACATCCTTCATTATCGTGCCCTATCCGATTGCATCGTTTGCATGTAATAATCGGCTTAGTACATTTAAAATATGGATGACCTTTCGAATGACAATTGTAGCAAGTGATTGAATTGGTGTTAGCATTATTTGAACCGGTATTACTAGAGCTTGGTTTTTGCGTTATACGCTCACGGAATTTATTATTAAGCTGCGGTTGAGGTTTCTGATATGCAAGAAAGTTAAGTAAATCTTCGGGCTCCGAACTATTCTGAGCCTGTGCTCCATTCCTAATCGACCGGTCGCTTATACCGTGTATAATACAATCAACAGCCTTTTTACCACTAATTTCACATCTATTTAATAATCCTAATTTATCGTAAAAATATTCACGAAGACTTTCATCGCCACGTGAAGTGCGATTTAACATCTCTTCTAATAGACGTCCATAGTTTTCTTCACTAGGGAAAGCCTTCTTGAGCTTAACCTGCCACTCATCCCATGTGAAGACAACTGTCGGCAAGGCTTCAAACCATCGCTTTGCTAGGCCGGCTAATTTTTGCAAAGAGAAGTGGACAATTTGTTTCTCATCCCATGCATAAATAATAGCACATTCATTAACTTTTCGTAACCAGCTTTCGATGGTTTGAGTTCTATTCGACGGATCAAACTCCGGAATGACATTATTAAGATTGTTGTTGTTCCAGGAGTTCTTCGGAGCATCTCTTGTAACATGCTTAACTAACCTTAGTAAATCTCTAGTAGAAATTTTGTTCGCACGCTTACGAATTTTTCTTGGTACAGTCTCTTCGCTTGAACTAGATGTCGACGGGCTTCTCTGCATAGCCTTCGTCATCCTGAATTTACGAGATTTACGCCGACTTCTCGGAGGTGTACCAGGTGGAGTAGTACCAGGTTCAACATCAGACGTCATCGTCACACCTCTCTGAAAAATTAAACATTACTTGGGGCGTAATCCATTCTCAATCCTTACACAGAGTCGAGCTTAGTGGACTATATCAGAATTCAAAGTTAGTTATACTCAATTTAATCCCAATGACCACCATAAGCATTAAGTATCATAATACATACAACTCAAATCCATTTGAGATTAAAATTCATGTTAATAAATCCAAGCAAAAATAAACCGTTGGCCAAGTCCGTTAGCTCAATCAATTATTTACATAGGTTATTACAATAAAATAATATCCAGCTATTAAACTAGTGCTTTTTCATTTCATATCCGACGACTAATGATTCACTCAACAACCAGTAGGAACCATACCCACTCAAAATCCAGTGAAATCACATAGTACGCCCCCTAACAATCCGACGACTTGTGACTCACTCAACAACCAGCAGGAACCATACCCACTCAAAATCCAGTGAAATCACATAGTACGCCCCCTAACAATCCGACGACTTGTGACTCACTCAACAACCAGCAGGAACCATACCCACTCAAAATCCAGTGAAATCACATAGTACGCCCCCTAACAATCCGACGACTTGTGACTCACTCAACAACCAGCAGGAACCATACCCACTCAAAATCCAGTGAAATCACATAGTACGCCCCCTAACAATCCGACGACTTGCGATTCACTCAATAACCAGCAGGAACCATACCCACGCAAAATCCAGTGAAATCACATAGTACGCCCCCTAACAATCAGAGTGAACGACCATAGTTCACTTATTAAGTGTGGACAACCATAGTCCACTTATCGTAACAATTACTAAAGTAGGAATAATCATACCCAACAATTTATTTATGCTTACCTCGTGTTGCTTGTAAATAATCACAAAACAAAATAAGTTCAAATGTTACTCATTTACACTCCATAAAGGGGCTTATAAGAACGTAGCCATAAGTAATACCAAAAAAAAAACAAAAATGTGAACCTTTTATGTATTGAAAATATTGCTACATTTAAATGAACTCAGAAATCACGACTTCGAGGCACCATTTTAGCTTAAACATATCCCGCGCTATCAGAGAGAGCCCCTAGCAAGCACGCGATAAATCCAGCATCAGTGTACAATATTTCATGCTATAGTACTGCCAGAGAGTTGCCCTGGCCACGAAACCGCACAAAACATTGCACACATTTGTACACCGCACACCATCAGAGAGTTGCCCTGACCTAATGTGCGGCGGTCACAGTGGTGTCTCGAACCCATGGTCACTGGTCCCATCTAGGCAACCAGAACACATCCAGTGCTATCGGGGAGTCGCCCCGATCAAGCACACGATTCATCTGGTCAATATGTGCAATAAAGCGCGCTAAGATACCGCCAGAGTGTAGCCCCAGCCATGCAACCGCGCGCAATATTACACATAACCTACACAACACAACACATCATCAGAGAGTTGCCCTGACCTGATGCGCAGCGACATGCAGCCAACAAAATTATAGCAATATCCCAATAAAACAACAATCGTTATCGCACAATTCGCCCGGTCAATATGTGCAATAAAGCGCGCTAAGATACCGCCAGAGTGTAGCCCTAGCCATGCAACCGCGCACAATATTACACATAACTTACACAACACAACACATCATCAGAGAGTTGCCCTGACCTCATGTGCAGCGACATGCAGCCAACAAAATTATAGCAATATCCTAATAAAATACAACAATCCTTATCGCACAATTCGTCTGGTCAATATGTGCAATATAGCGCGCTAAGATACCGCCAGAGAGTAGCCCTAGCCATGCAACCGCGCACAATATTACACATAACCTACACAGCACAACACATCATCAGAGAGTTGCCCTGACCTGATGCGCAGCGTCATGCCACCAACAAAATTATAGCAATATCATAATAAAATACAATAATCTTTATAGGTACACGTACTTAGTTGTTCTCATATGCCCCCTCGGTAAGTTTTTCTTAGACGAACTTTTAGCAAATGTGTTTCAATAAAATTATCTAATTACAAGCAATTCATTTGTTTTAAAAAGATGAACTACGTACCTTTTTGGTTTATCCCACTTCTGAAATGTAATAAAACGCCTTTTCAGTACGAACAGTATATTTTCAAATCTTGTAGTACAAACTTGGTAATTATAGTGATAGCAGCTTTAGCGACTAGCTCAATATTATAATAGTTTTACAAAGGACTTCTAGACCTAGTAGGCGACCACTTGGTCCCGAGGCTCGATGAGAACTGCCCGAGAAACTAGACGACACTTCGAATATCATGTTTCCGTTCCATTCCGTTATAAAAATACCAGTACTTATAAAAATATCAGTACCAGTACCGGTTACTGTCAAATGAGATACTCTAATACTTGATACAAAAATCATTTGAGTCAAAGCTCATACTTTTAATTTTATATTTAGTATTTAAAATCAACAAAACTTATTATTATTTGGAAAATCATGACAAAAGTTTGTATGGGAAACCTATCATTTCTTAAGTTAGGGCTATGAAAATTTAAATTTATGCTTTTGGTAACAAATAAAGAATTACGTATTTCACCGTTTTTTACAAATCATCCTTCAAGTGGGTAGAATGGGGGATGATTTTAAAATTCACATGTAATATTGACATTTTTCAGTGACTCTTCAAGATATTTAAGGGTTTGAGAACATAGTCATAGTCCGTATCTTGAGGTTACATTTAGTGTTTATTTCAAAGTTATTACTACTTGGCTTGAAACGCATGGGAGGAATGGTGGTATTGATAGCCGGAGATTTTAGACAGACTCTGCCGGTAATAACTAGGGGATCACCGGCAGATGAAATAAATGCATGTCTAAAGACGTCGACATTATGGGGGCATATAAAAAAAGTTTTGTTTGACTACAATTATGCGAGTACAACTGCACAATGATATAGAATCGGGGCAATATGCGACAGCACTTTTGAAAATTGGCGAAGACCGTATGGTAACAGTTGGTAACGGCATGATTACATTAATCCAAAAATTCTATACTTAATATTGTTCATATCAACAACGTGGATAGACGTTGTTTTTCAGGTAATCTGAGCGATCTGCAAACTAATGGAGAATAGAGAATGGTTGTGTGAAAGGACAATTTTGGCACCGGCGAATGAAACTGTGGGAAAGATAAATGAAAACATTATGTAACATGTGGAAGGTGACGTTGTGGAGTATCTCTCGGTTCACCTACACAATGTCATGGATACCGAACAAGTAATATCACCCTGTTGAATTGCTCAACTCTTTAGAGTTATCAGGAGTGCCTTCGCATAAGCTGAGGCTGAAAGTGGGTGTTCCAGTTCTGTTAATGCGTAATCTTGATGCGTCAAGATAATGTAATGACACACGGTTACAAATTACTCATCTGAGGCGGAATATTGTAAAAGCAATAATCATGCCAGGAATAATAATTAAAAAAAAAAAGATTCCCCGTATTACCAATAATTACGACAGATTTACCTTTCCAATTTAAAAAGAGTGCAGCCATTGTATGTGGCGTGCTCAAGAGTATCCAGCCCACAAAATCTACATGTTTTAGCAAAAAATGGGAAAACCAAAAATGTTGTTTACAGAAATGTTTTAAAATAAGATATTCCAGTTTTATTCATATTACTTTACAGATTGGGATAGACGTTGTTCACTTTCCACTGGCAAATGTGTCATATTTTTTTCATAAGACTTTCACACAGTTTCATACTTCCGTCCATACTATCCACACTAATATTATGCGTACGAAAGTTACTGGCTGTCTCATGTCTGTAACCTTTCTGTAACGCCTAGATAGACCATGACATGGGTTATGGGATCTGGGATATATTTTTATCCCGGTAGTACGTTCCCGTGGGATAATTTCCCACCTCCACGTGGGCGAAGCCGCGGGCAAAAGCTAGTTCACTATATTTACAACACAAACAATACTTATAAATATATTTAACAATTCTAACAATTATTTACACTCCATATCAGTATATTGAATGTACATTGTAATGAGAAATGGGGCGTGCGTTCAGGGAGTGAAACGGAACACTTATGACCTGCAGAAAACCATTCGCAGGGTTCAACGACCTTAGTGCACGATCTTGTCTCAAGTCGAACGCACGCTCCACGCTCTCCCAAAATCCAGACTTCCTCAAAGTCCTAGATCCGTCTCGCTAGCTTTAATTCCATATCTGTACTGTCTGTTTTTGTGTGTAGAACTTGTCCTTGTCTCTAATATCGTTTTATGTAACTTTGTGTGTAAAAGGAAGTGCCGATGTAGGCAGAAATACAAGTCGTCATAATTTTGAAATCATTTTATTAAACGCTACCCCGTAACACTTCATACACAAGAGCAGATGTACAAACTAACATGGTATATCTACATAAATCTACACAAATTATGTCGAACCCTGTCTCCCAAACTAGGTAGCCCTGTATCTTAGGAGACAGTGTTAGGCCATACAGGGCGGTTAGTCATGTAGGTATAGCAGCAGCCAGGGTGTTTAGCGCGAGGGTGATTAACGGTGCCGGTGTGTAAATGTGTTTGAGTGTAAGTGAGTAAGTGAGTGAGCACAAGTATGTGTCAGTTAATGAGTGGTGAGTATGGGAGTGTGTGCGTACCTCTAACGGCGCGCGTGAGAGAGAGTGAGTGAGTGTATGCAGTGAGAATGTGTGATAGTGTATTGAGTATGAGTCGGTAGTGTAATACTTTTTTGGGATAATTCAATGAATGTTAGTAAATACTCCGTGAATGAGTAGTCTTTTTGCAGTAACCATTCAGTCAGTTTGTTTTTCAAGTTGTGAGAGTTAAGATTCATTATTTTTATTTTTTTATTGAATTTATTGTATAGATAGGCTCCAAGAATGTAAAATTGGTGCCGAGCGAAAGTGGTTCTGTGCTGGGTACTGGGTAAGATTTGAGTGCGTTTGTTCCGGTCCGGAGGTGGGAGGTACTTATGTATCCTTAGTACTGCCTTGAATACAAAGACCTGACGCACTGATAGCACTTTACAGTCGGCATAGAGGTCAGATGTCTGTCGGATATCTAAAAGGTTTTTTAGTCATTACTTTTAGTATTTCTCTCTGCCAACCAACATCCAGACGGTCATTGCGTCACAGCCTAATCTCCCTCTCCAGTCTATCGCAGATTTAGCCGACCGCGTGCACGAGATCGCGCCGGCGCCCGCTCCGGCACTCACATCACCTCCCGCCGTGGCAAGCACGAGTACGTGTAGCGAGATCAGCGAGCTGAAACAGTGCATAGCGGAATTAGCGAAACAGGTGGCAGCGCTGTCGACACGTGGTCAGGTACATCACCGCTCGCGATCAACCGACAGGTACAGGCGCGGTAGCAGAGATACGACCCCAGGCCGGCGCAGCCGCTCGCGCTCTAGAGGCTCGTGGAACGAGGAGCACTGCTGGTATCACAACAACTTCGGTGACAGAGCCAGGCGGTGCGACCAGCCGTGTACATACGCGGGAAATGCCGCCGGCAGCCGGAAGTAGCGGCAAATGGCTGCCCCAACAAACCACGTCGCCTATTCGTCACAGATCGGGCCACTAAAGCCACGTTTTTAGTTGACACAGGATCCGATCTTTGCGTATACCCACGTACAGCACTACAGCAGCGGCGCAGCAAAACGACGTACCAGCTTTACGCGGCCAACGGTACCGCCATCGACACATACGGTTGGGTCGAGCTCCACTTGAACTTAGGGCTCCGCCGTGTATATTCATGGAAGTTTGTGGTCGCGGACGTCACAAAACCTATCATAGGCGCGGACTTCCTAGCGCATTACAACTTGCTGATAGATCTGAAGCATTACCGCCTCATCGACGGGCTAACCCAGCTGTCTTCCACGGCGTCATCAGCGGCCGGTTCAGCAGCTGACATTGCCTCCGTCAAGTCCATTGGTGGTAGCACGGAGTACCATGAGCTCCTTCGGCAGTACCCGGAGATCACGCGCCCTGCGGGAAAGCAAAGACAGGTCAGTCACACAACCGTACATTTATTTATTTATTTATTTATTTATTTATTTAAACTTTTCACACACAAAAAAGGTACAAAGGCGGACTTAATGCCTTAGGCATTCTCTACCAGTCAACCAAGGGTGGTGAAGAGATTAGATGGCAGGTGCTCTGTTACAGAGGAACAAAGAGAAAAAAAAGATAATATTTATAATTATTAAAAATATATCTAAATACATTATATAAATGAAAAAGGTAGGGTTAGACTTATAATAAACATACATACATATTTACTACAATATATACCAATATAATATATATATACACTATAATATATATGTACATCATATCCGTACCACCCCAGGCCCGCCTATTTTCAGTCGACCGCGCCGGCTCGCACCTGACAAGCTCAAAGTCGCTCAGAAGGAGTTCGAGGCGATGCTAGCGAATGGCACAGCACGACCGTCAGAAAGCTCATGGTCGTCTCCGCTTCACCTCGCTCCCAAGAAGGACAACAGCTGGCGGCCATGTGGTGACTACAGGGCACTGAATGCCCGCACTGTTCCAGACAGATACCCCATCCCACATATTCAGGACTTCTCTCATCAGCTGGCTGGCAGCAGAATTTACAGCAAAATCGATTTAATCAAAGCATACAACCAGATACCAGTCCAGTCAGCTGATATTCACAAGACTGCGATCACCACTCCGTTCAGTTTATACGAATTCCCGTTCATGACGTTCGGTCTCAGGAATGCAGCGCAGACATTCCAGCGATTCATGGACGAGGTGCTCCGTGGGCTGTTATTCTGCTACTGCTACTTGGACGACATTCTTCTGTTCTCAGAGACGGCAGCCCAGCACACCGAACACCTACACCAGCTTCTGAAGCGGCTGTCTGACTATGGCATTTTAGTCAACTCCGCAAAATGTGAGTTTGGCCAGTCCACCATTACCTTTCTAGGACACGAGCTATCCGCAGAAGGTGTTCGCCCCCTGCCGGAGAAGGTGCAGGCGATTCAGGACTACCCGGCCCCCAAAACGGTCAAGGAGATGCGTCGCTTCCTGGGTATGTTTAATTTCATCAACTCGTTCACCATTCTATGTTAACAGTAAATGCAACTCGAGTGAACGGTTAAGTGCAGTGGTAAGTAAATGGTTGATTGTTCATCGTGCTCCGAAACGCGGCATACTGACCAGCCGTATGGAAGATAGTGGTAAGGAGCAAGTTACTAGTCATTGGTCGAGTAAATCGTTCCTAATCAAGTACATGGTACAACAAACTGTCTCGTTCGAGTTTATCGGTCGAGTGGAGAGTCGAGTCGAGTGTCGATTATTGGGCATTCTATACCACTGTCGGCAGCGAGGCGCACTCGCCGAGCTACTTGCCGATAGTGGTATAGAATGCCCAATAATACACTACTGCGGGGCCCGCTAGGGCCGATGCCTGCTGGGGTTGCGGGAAAGTTCGAAAGGGATACCGTGGCCCCTAGCAACATAGGCAACTGAAGGAACACGGGTGGGTTTTAGTCAGTGTTCCTGACGTCACATCGGGCCACACACCACACCGCGGTCGCGGGCTTCCCCCCGCCATTGACTCGCTCGCCGACACCTTGAGCGTGCGCACACATTACGGTCGTCTCAAAATTGTTATCAGCCCTACGAATTATAATATTTTAAATCAAGCAGTTCGTTTTAATAAGTCAAGACCACCAGCAGCACACCTGGAGCTTGATACTCAACATATGGTCCTTCGAGTTAAAGAAGATCGCCGTTTTTGTGCTGCGCACGCGCCTCCAGTGGACTTTGGACTGGCCGTCCATACGCGCTCGCCTACGCCGTAGAGGACACTTAAAGGACAGTCTACCCAGAGGGACATTTCTGAGTGAGTCCGTTCCATTATCCTTTTATACTTTCCTGTCTTTTCACCTTCTCAATCCAGGAATTTTAAAATAGTGCTATACGGATCAGGCATACATTGATGATCTCTTCATTTATAGCTTACCTATTCAGTTTCCATAATCGAATCATCGCCATATTGCATAAGTAATCATTTCTCATAACTTCTTAATAACTACATTCCTTTGTTCGCTTCGTGCACGTGTTTGCTAAACGCGTAAACAACCTCATTCGTGTTTTTTTCGATATTGTACCTATTGCACCGGTTAACTTGCCGGGCTCATTAGCGATATCAGCTGATTTTACCGCAAGCTTAGCCAGCTGTTTACGCATAATTTTATAACTTAACTTACATTACATTGGTTTCTTTGTCTTTGCTTGCACTTCAGACTTTTTGCTTTTTCTTAACGCCCTACCTACCTTCTCATTATGTCTGATGCAAAATTAAGGGAACTTATAAAGAGGCGTGGTGGCTACAAAGCAAAGCTTACGCATTTTAGCAACTTTTTACGATTATTACCTAGCACGGGAAATGATTTAGATGCCTTCCAAACAGCAGAATTAAAAAACCGTCTTAGTTTAATGGAAACCTTGTATAAGGAATTCGACGTGTTACAGACAGACTTGGAACTGTTGTCGGAGGATGCGGACGAAATGTATGACGAGAGGGAGCAGTTCGAGACGCAGTACTACGCGTTGGTGGCCCGCGCGACTGCGAGCCTCGCCCCCGCGCGCGCCTCCTCGCCCGCTCTCGTGTCTGCCACCTCCGTTGAAGATCTCCCGCGCCGCGGCTCTGGCTGCAGGCACGACTTCGTTCGGCTGCCTAAGATAGACTTGCCTCACTTCGACGGGGACTATCAGCACTGGCTTGAATTCCGAGATACGTATCTTTCTCTTATTCACAACAATGACAGCATACAAGACATCAACAAATTTTACTACTTACGTGCTGCCTTAACTAGCAGCGCGTCATTAGTAATTAAAAGCATAGATTTCAAAGCAGATAACTATGCTACAGCTTGGCAGTTATTATCCGAAAGGTATAACAATGAAAGACTACTTGTTAATAATCACGTGCAGGCCTTATTTAATCTTGAACAAATTCAACATGAATCTTGTAAATCATTACGGAACATGATTGACGTCACAAATAAAAATCTTCGTGCCTTGGCAACTTTAGGCCAGCCTTCTGAGCAAGGGGGTCTAGGGGAAACCCTTATAATATACATGATGTCAGAAAAACTTGATAAGGTCACACGAAGGGAGTGGGAAGAATATAAAAATAATTTAGATTCTTTTCCAAATTTAAAAGATTACATTAGATTTTTAACAAACAGAGCAGATTTACTTGAATCCTTAAATTATAATAAAAACACAACAACAACAACAATAAAAAACACTAACGAAAACAATAAAACTAAAAACTTTCTTACAACAACTAAAACTAAAAATAATAATAATTCAGAAAATGTTAAATGTCCTATGTGTTCTCAGAATCACTTTTTATTCAGCTGTCAAACTTTCAGAAATCTTGACATAGAAGCACGCATTAAAAAAGCTTCAGAAAGCAATGTTTGTATGAACTGCCTTCGTCCTGGTCATAACGAAAAGCGTTGCAGCCTCTCGCATTGCAAATATTGCAAGATCAGACACAATACCCTCTTACATAGGGAACCAACAGAAAAACAGACAGGGGAAAATATTGTTTTGTCAACAAACGTCGTATTACCCTGTTCAGAAAATAATCAGAATCACATTTTGCTATCCACAGCCTTGGCAAAGGTGACAGATGTCAATGGAGAGCTTCATACTGCCAGACTACTGTTGGACAACGGCAGCACCTCCAACTTCATCACCGATGAGCTCTGTGGGAAGCTCGGCCTGGTAAAACGCAGCACTAGCTCCACGGTCTCAGGTATAAACGGTCAAGTTTCCAATACCTCAGAAAACTGCAGTCTTCATTTGCGGTCTTGTAATGGTAGCTATCAGGCGAAAGTAAGCTGTTTTGTTTTACCGAAGATCACACAATCACTACCTGGCTCTTATGTAGACAAAAGGTACATTACCATCCCGCCAGGTATTCAATTAGCAGATCCTTCATTTAATATACCTACTGCTATCGATATTCTAGTAGGTGCAGAGGTATTCTGGGACGTCTTAGGTTCCGATACCATTACTTTAGGCAATAATCAGCCTAGATTACAGTCATCCAAACTAGGTTGGCTTATTTCGGGTCGCGTCAGTCGGCCTCGTCTTCGTACACAACCTTCTGTTTGTCACTTTCTTTCACATGAGGAGTCAGATCAGCTGACTCGCTTCTGGGAACTTGATACGGTGTCGTCTGCAAGCTGTTTCTCTTCAGAAGAACAGGCTTGTGAAAAACTTTTTCAAGAGACCACACGTCGGGATACGCATGGTCAATTCTTTGTCACCATACCATTGAAGGACTCGCTCGAGTGCTTAGGTGACTCTTACGCTATGGCGAAGCGTCGTTTCCTTTCCCTAGAGCGTAGATTTGAGCGGGACTCCACATTTAAAAACAGATATTTGCAATTCATGCAAGAATATATTGACCTTCATCACATGACAGAACATTCAAAAACAAATCATTCAGAAATTAATTATTTTATGCCTCATCATGGTGTTGTACGCGAGTCAAGTTCTACCACAAAACTTCGTGTAGTTTACGATGCTTCGGCCTCCAGCACCTCGGGCAAGTCCTTCAATGACATTCAGATGGTAGGTCCAACAGTACAGGAGGATCTGCTATCCATACTCTTAAGATACAGGCAACACAAGTTTGCTGTAACAGGCGACATTGAAAAAATGTACAGAGCAATTTTAATTGAGCCATCTCAGCGCCCGTTACAACAAATTGTTTTCAGATTCAATTCCTCAGACACTTTAAAATCGTATGCACTGAATACAGTGACATACGGTACAGCTTCAGCCCCGTATTTAGCCACAAAATGCCTAGTTTCGCTTGCAGATCAATGTTCAGACCCAGAGGTTAGTCAGTCCATCAGACGTGATTTTTATGTAGACGACTATTTGAGTGGTGGCGATTCGATTGAGTCAGTCATAAAATTATGTCAAGGGGTAGTGAATACTCTCGAGTCCGCCAAGTTTCACCTTAGAAAGTGGCAATCAAATAGTCCGAAGATATTAGAGTCAGTCACTAATATAAAACCAGAAAGGAAGATAAAACATTAAACCTAAATGATACTCCTAGTAAAACACTTGGGCTTTATTGGGACTGTAAAACAGACAGATTATTCTTTTCAATAGATTTAAAACTTACTTCAAAAATAACAAAGCGTAATATTTTATCTTTAATAAGTCAGGTGTTTGATCCTATTGGCCTCGTCGGGCCCTGCATAGTTCAGGCTAAGCTTATGTTACAGCAGCTGTGGATACTTAAATGTAACTGGGATGATGAAGTACCAACAGAAATAAAATCTCAATTCCTTGAATTCGTACAATCACTTCCAGCTCTTAACTCTCTTCAAATTCCTCGTTGGGTATCTTGTAGCAATGCTTCTATAGTAGAGCTACACACTTTCACAGACGCTTCTGAACGCGCCTATGGTGCGTGTATTTATGTGAGAACGGTAGCAGTTGATGGAACAGTTTGCGTTCGCCTTTTAGCTTCCAAAAACAAGGTTGCCCCTATAAAGCCCACAACCATACCAAGGCTGGAGTTGTGTGGTGCTTTACTGGGCACAAGACTTTTTCTGAAGGTACGTAAATCACTCACTCTAGAGTTTAATCACTGTTTCTTTTGGTGTGACTCGATGATCGTACTTGGATGGTTGTCTACATTGCCAAGTCGGCTTGATCAATTCGTCCGCAATAGAGTGAGTGAAATCCAAGAAGCTACGACCGGACAGACGTGGAGCTATGTGCCTTCCAAGAGCAACCCCGCTGATCTCACATCTCGGGGGGTGAAGGCTGATTGCATCAGCTCGTCCACTCTTTGGTGGTCGGGTCCTGACTTTCTTAATCATAGAGAAATCAAATTTCCTACATCACCTAATACACAAATTCATTCGTTACCAGAAACATCTTTACATACAAATATAAATACACATAAACAAAATAATAACAATTTAATTTCAAATTTAATTCATAAAAAATCATCATTTACATCACTTATAAGAATCATAGCCTACATACAAAGATTTATCCATAATTGTCAACAACAGAATAATAAAAAATCAACATACTTATCAGTTTCAGAATTACAATCATCACAGAATCTTATATTACAGATTTCTCAACAGGAAATGTTTCCTGAGGAATATTCATGTCTTAAAACTAATCAGAACTTACATAAAAAGAATCGATTAATAAGTCTTTCTCCCTTCATTGATTCAGACAACTTAATACGCGTAGGTGGACGTCTTAACAACTCCAACTATAGTTACAATGTTAAGCATCCTATCCTTTTATGTAGCAAACATCACTTGACGAAAATTATCTTCGAAAGAGAGCACAAAACCCTCTTTCACGCAGGGCCACAATTACTTTTAGCACACATTAGACTCACCTACTGGGCCACAGAGTACATTCTAATATACTGAAATAGAGACCAATCTTCGGCCTTAAAATGGGTAACCACTTACGCGTAGCCCCTAGCGCCATCTGTTATCAGGAGTAGGAATATTTACTCATCATATCTATAACTATAGCTATACCTATGTTAAACAGAGGCCATACGTACGTACGTATAGGTGTATTATCATATTTAAATTTCATGTATGGTATTAAGGATTTATAAATGAAACATTCTATTAATCAAAACAAGTTTATTTATGTCTTTTAAAGCACCTATTTATCTTCTTAGCTTTCATTTGCAGATTGTCCTCATCATCATCAACCTCTCTTCTCCCAGCTAATATTTTATTAATATTTTTACAGTAATTAAAAACCATACAACGAATCACAATTTTAATCAAATAATCAACTACTTTGTTTTTGTGAACTTTACATTTTACGAATTGAAAATCAACAAATATAATAACTGCCGTTTTAATAATTTCTTTTAAATCACATTTTTCAATATTTTCTTTAATTATTTCATTAATTAAATCTTGCATATTTGAAATTAATTGTATTAAGTCTTTGCTGGGAGTGCAAAGCCATCGTCGACCTGCATATTCCCTATATTTAATATATTCTATTTCATTTTGTGATGATAGATCATTTATGCAATCAGGGCAAGATTTAAAATTTTTTGTTTTTGTTTTTTTTAAGAAATATCCGCTCATGTACTGTATTGGAGCAATTATTCGGGGATCTCTTTCTTTCACCTCTAGAAGGGTAAAATTAAAATCAAAGATTTTCGAAAAATCGAACGAGGAGCAGGTCGACGTTGCTTTCGCATTTTCGTTGATGATGAGAGAGTGCAATGCATCGCAAAAGTCTCCTTCGCAGTTACCGCGGGTGTGGACACTGCTTAAATTATTTACTAAAAGGGTGGCGAAAGCCGATTCAAATTGATCACAGGTGGGGTTTGTGTTGCGACACCCTTGGCTTCTCACTGCGCCAAAGAAATTTTCCAATGGGTCCTGATTAAGGTGCCGCAACCATACTGACGACACGTTAAAATCATCTTTTAATTTTTTTAATAAAGTTTGTATTCCTTTCAGTGTCCACACCCAATTGGTTACAGAGGGAACAGTTTCTGTTTTACCAGTTGAAGTTATAAATTTCATTGTATTAAATATTTTTATGCCCTCAACCCATGTTTTATTGTGGACAGAGTTCGGTGTTGCTGGGCCAAGTAGGGGTTTGGCGTTTTTATTTTTCATTTGACTGCCATTCACCGAGTCAAAAATGTTGTCCATAAAAAGCAGCAGGTCTGCAGTTTCCTTGCACTCTGTAGGAAGGATGTTCTTATCTGAAACAAACAAATAAATTTAAATATGAATGACAATACTCAATAAACAAAGGAAATAATCTGGGCAGTCTTATTATTATTAATCAGGATGGGTTTTGTTGTTTTTGACATTTTAACAGATCATCAAGCACAGTATAAACAATAAGGAACAAATCTTTGGGGACAAGAACAAATCAGAATTAACTCTCAAAAGTAGAATTATAGTGCAATATACCAAAGTTCATGTTAAATTGGTCACAATCAATAAACATATGAGAATTAATCTTTTTACCCAGTTTAATTATCCTGTCCTGGTCCTGATCCCGTAGGAAAATCGGGATAAAAAGTATGCATGCCCTACCCCAAGTCATGGTCTACATGTGCCAAATTTCATCCAAATTAGTTTAGACATTTTAGCGTGAAAGCGAAAGATAACCGCGAGCAATAACATACGGGAATGTAATATTAATTGAAAACTCATTTCAAGAACCTAAACTGACTGAGTATAGAAGAGAAAAAACTGAAAATTACCTAGTTATAAGTCAACTTTGCTAATCCAAATCTACTTATTCTATTAGTAAATATAATATATCAAAAGTTATAATGTAAAATAAGCCAAACATTACCTGCTAAATATTCCATGTTGGATGCTACAGTACGGCTGAATATTTGTGAGGCGAATTTCACCTTCATTTTATTTAGCTTTTCAGGGTTGACGTGATTTTCTGTTAATTTTGGGATTAACCTTACGCCCTTGTAACCTGGGTTTTCATCATACAGCAATTTTAAATGACACCATTTTGCAGTTTTTGTAACTCCTTCATTTGTGGTGTATTCTAATTTTTTTGTTAGAAGGTTATTTCTTATTCCTTTGAGAAGGTGTGGGGGGTCATAGAGAGGTATGATTACTTGACCATTTATTAAAATTATGTTTTCTTCTTTTGGTTCCTCTCCTTTTCTTAAATAATATCCTCTGGTCTCATTAACCAACAGTTTGACAGCCTGTCTATTGTTGGTTCCCTGGTCACATACTGTAGCAAGCACTATCAACCCTGCTTCTTGCAAGCCTATAATGACTTCTTTTATTTGTTTCGCCAGCTCGGGTCCCTTGGTTGCACTTGATGCAAATGTATAAGAGACTGCCTGTTTGTAATTATAAATTAGACCACGCACCATAAAAACTTGGGCGTGGTCTGCAAATTCACTCTTTCTTTCATGCCCATTGTCAACAAGACCTGTTATTTTATCTTTTCTCTCCTGGTATGTGACATTGGTCTTCAGTGAGACTTCGTCAAACATTAGTACACACAGCTTTTGTTCCAGTTTCATAAGGCCAGCTTTGGTTTTCAATTGAGAGAAAATGTTTTTGTTAATCCCAGGTTTGAGATTACTCATTTGTATTAATTTAATGAGGGTTTGCTGAGCAGGCAAAATAAAAATCTTCCTGAAAAATCTGTATCCTTTAGGACTTTGCTTGAAGATGGATAAAGCGGCAATTTTTTCCTGCAATGTAAAACGTCGTCCCTTTTTTTTTTTTCGGTCCTCCCGCCATTGCATACGCATTAATAATTTAGCAGTACTAGTGCAATTTTCGAGGGTATCTAAGACTGCAGGACTAGATGCAAGTTTTTTTGCTGTTTTTATGGTGGCTGACTGTTTTCTAAATTTATTTTTTATTTTGCTTATTTTTATTCTTGCAGCAACAAGTTTTTGGTGTAATTGTTTTTCCACCTTTGTAAGGAATACTTTTTTTGTAGTTTTCTTGACTACTTTCTTTTCTCCTGTAAAATACAAACAAAACATGTTAATTTTAACAGTAAATACAATTCAGAAAAAGTTACTTAGTTTTAAGAATCAAACTAAAAGATGTTTATCCAAAACAAAATAAACTTATTTATTTAATAGTAGAAGGAAAACCAACATCTTTACATAACATGGATATAAATTCACGTAACTACACCGCAGTTCACGCAACTCGCGGGCGTTGAAGCCGTAATCACCGCTTAATTATTTTTTTTCAACATTTGTTATATATTGGTTTCCAACACATCTGTCAAGTATCGCCAACTAATCAAAATAATTGTAGCATAATAGGCTGTAGTTTGTAATGTACAATGGCGACAATATCATACAAATATCAATAGTTTACCAATAATTTATTAAGTTATTTATATAAAATTTATCAATCTTACCTAGATTTTGCTGGTTCAATTCTGGAGTATTTAAAAAAGTAACTTCTTCATGCATCATAGCGCCGGAATCTGCAATTAATGATTGTATGACTTTTTAGCACATTTAAGCTTTATTTGTATTATTCATAATATTAAACTTAAAAAAATAAAGATTTATATACACTTACACACGACGACATATACATTTCCAGTTTTAAGGCAGACGCGACTTTAATACTACAATATTACTAAGAAAACTTCATGGTAGAACAATTATCGCGCCAGTATGCACGAGCCTTTTGCTGACCGCGCATTATATCGGCTTTTCGTACAATGAGAAATAAGCTGATACTGGAAATAAGCTTGATAATTTTCGTTTTTAAAATTAAAACTCGATAAATTTTGTGGACACTTTAAACTTACCAAGATTTTGTTCAATATTTTTCTTCGGTATTGAAGGATTTCCAAGTGGTAAGTTATGCTCATGAACTGGAGTGTCCGGATCTGAAATATGAGTTTATTCAATTTTAACAATATGCAAGCTAACAAAAATTTTAATATTTATTTAATATTCAATATTAATAATCATGTAGTACAGGGTAAGGCCAACATGGTCAGTTTTGTAAGAGTTCAAAATAGTTATTGCAAACTAAGTAACTGCTGCTCGCGACTCAGTGCTGGAGATTACCCCTCAAACTTACAAACAAACAAATACCTCTTTATAATATTAGTAGTAGTAAACATATTCAGTAAAGAAATAAATTAGATGAGGTCGGTGTTTCCTATCTGACTACTCTGAGAAAGGCCAAAACAAACTCAGAGGACATAGTCTCTTTTAAAGTTCAGACATAATCTTGGTCATCAATCAGATCATGGTCATCAATCATTAATAATGTTTAATGAAATCAGAAATAATAAAGACTTACCAATATTTTCTTTCTGTACTACATCCTTTCCAATTTTCATTGAAGTATGCAGCAAATCTTCAATATTTAAAGTGGGTTCTGGAAAAAAATACAACATGATTAATTTCATATAAAAATTTGAAATAAATGCTTTTTACACATTTTTGAATCTAAAATAGGTACCTGATGATGTTGATGGCAGCTCCAGATTTTGTTGTAATGGCTTTCTTTTAACAGATGTAAATCTCTTCAGTGACAATGGTGCTGAAAGAAAGAACACATATCTAAATAGAGCCACAAATTATACTTATTAATAGAGAACATCAACATAAATCCAAATAGGAATAATGTAGCACAGTGGAGTAGGTATATTCCTTTATGTACAATGATGATTTTTACAAACCTGGCATATTTATTGTTGGCACAGCAATGTTGCTGATCTTGTTGTTACGGCATAGATATTTATCTTCGAAGTGTGAGCGACACACACGGCGGTACTTAAATATGTGCTCATTTTCCAAGCCCAAGATATCACTACCAATCGCATAAAGCCATGTGTTGAAGCGTTCTCTATCGCTTTCATGGTTCGGGAACCTATGGAGCACTTGACGCATACCGAAAATAAATAATATAGTCCTTAAAATTGTAAAATAATAACTACCTTAAGTTCACTAACACTAATTTTGTTGTACTGCTAAGATCTCAACCATTCATAAAAAATTGTCAGGCTAACAGCTTTAATTCAGTGGGTTGTCTTAGGCGGTTGCTACAATGTTGGTGAACTTCAGGCCTATGGGTGCAAATGGTACAGTATCAGTATGACTTGACCAAAGATGTTAATCTAACGGTTTTTTACCCCATTGGCCAAGTTCAGTTGCAGTAGTTTCATCATAGTTAGACACTAACAAGTTTGTATTGTGACAGTGTGATGATTCCTTTAGTATCAAATTCATGGACAGCTTTTATAAGTTTAAGTGTCACTAATGAGACACAATAGAATTTTTATTGTTATCGCCTTCTATTAAATATTATGCAGTTTGCCTGATAAATATTAAGTTTGCATTAGCCTGATAAATATTATGCAGTTTGTAGTTTCTACAAGCAAATAAAATAACTAAAATTAAGTCCGACATACCTCCACTCTCCTTGCACCCTGGGACACAGCAGTGCTTGTCCGAAGACATAGTGCAATAAAACAGATGCACTAAAAGAGTTTTATCTCAAACACAAAACTATACCAGAGTCCTATCTCAGTTTTGGAATAAAATCACACAAAATTCCGTTCTGGTCACAATTATGGATTAGCCGGAGGAACTTAAGCTCAACTCAACGACAAATGCACAACGAAACACAGAAAGAACACAACACGAACACAAAAATATCGCATGAAACCGGCGCGAGCGTCAGGCATCAGCAGACATTTGCATTTCGGGCTACCAGTTTATTGATAAAAAGACAACCAATTAAATTCTACCATCGCTGAATTTTACTGGAGTAAAGTTATGATAGGCATTGTTATACATTTTCGGAATATTTCTTATTATTTCCCAAAAACAATCAAATGTCTTATTTACTCATTTGTACTAGTAAAATATTTGGAATTTTGATCAATAATCGTCGCAAATTATAATAAAAACTACTATTTTAGTAGCAATCGGCCTCAAAAAATTGTCCTTGTTCGATTCTACTTAGTGCCATCTGTTGGAATTTTGGTGAACATTAGTGCAGAGCTGCCATCTCATATCCAGAGTTAGTAACATGACCGATATAACCCGACAAAATAAAAAAACACCTTTCTACTTGTTCGCTTAAGAGCTAACAGATACCTCGTGATTTAGTATCATTGTAACCACTGACTTTCCCAGTTTTTTGCACTAAGATTGAACCGCCTGTACTGGGCTTTAGCAGGCAGAAACCTAGCTAAACAGGTAGTGCGTAACTGCGTTCGCTGCACTCGGGTTAAAGCTCAGCCTATTCAGGTCATCATGGGCAACCTACCAAGCGATAGGACTCATCTAGAGTACCCTTTTTTAAATACAGGTCTTGATTATGCCGGGCCAGTGCTGAAAGCCGACCGTAGGGGTAGAGGATGTAAGCTACTTAAGTCATACATTTGTGTTTTTGTGTGCTTTGCAGTCAGAGCCGTCCATCTGGAGCTAGTTTCCGACCTCACCAAGGAAGCTTTTCTTGCGGCCTTCAGCCGATTTATTAGTCGTCGGGGCAAGCCTCAACGCGTGTACTCCGACAACGGCACTACATTTGTGGGAGCTTTTAATGAGATTTCACGCTTCTTAAAGGTTTCAGCTAGTAATATAGAGTCTGATCTTGCAACCAAAGACATAGAATTTAAATTCATACCTGCCTACAGCCCACATTTCGGTGGGATTTGGGAAAGCGCAGTCAAGTCCACCAAACATTTATTGCGTAGAGTCATGAGCTTAACTCATCTTACTTATGAAGAGCTCTCAACCTGTCTGATTCAGATAGAGGCTATTTTAAATTCCAGACCTTTAACACCTCTATCCACTGATCCATCAGATCTATCTTATCTTTCACCTTCACACTTCCTCATCGGACGATCACTCACGTCAGTCCCTCGTCCTCAGATAGCCGACGTTAATATCCAGCGGCTACAGCGCTTCGATCGCATCGAGAAACTTCGACAACATTTTTGGCAGCGCTTCTCTAATGAGTATGTGTCTCTCCTGCAGCAGAAAACCAAATGGCAGACAGCTGGGCAACAAGAGCTCAAACCAGGAACCATGGTGTTAGTGAGAAACACTAATCTTCCTCCTCTTCTATGGTTGCTGGGCCGAGTGGTTGCAGTGAAGACTGGCTCTGACGGACACTGTCGTGTTGCCGACATCCTGACGAAGAAGGGCACCATCACACGTGCATACAACAACATCTGCCCTCTTCCAGTCTCTTCATCATCATGTTGAAGCTTCTCTTCAACGCGGGGAATATGTTCCTGACGTCACATCGGGCCACACACCACACCGCGGTCGCGGGCTTCCCCCCGCCATTGACTCGCTCGCCGACACCTTGAGCGTGCGCACACATTACGGTCGTCTCAAAATTGTTATCAGCCCTACGAATTATAATATTTTAAATCAAGCAGTTCGTTTTAATAAGTCAAGACCACCAGCAGAACACCTGGAGCTTGATACTCAACAGTCAGTAAGAGTCTGACACGCCCTCCCGCTCCGTCCAGAGCGGGAGAAGTTATTTGATGATTTCCCACCAAAAAAAAAAAAGGCTGACAATTGAAAATTAATATATACGTGTCTCAGCGTTTTTGATAATTCCACGCCCGAAGGGTTAAAAAGGGGGATGAAGTTGAAAAGACCTTAATTTTCGAAGAAAAATCACTAAATGTATTATCTAGACTTATGGTTGCAAGCTAACGCACCGGTGTTGTTAGAATTTCAACCCTTAAGGGGGTGAAAAGGGGGATGAAATTTTATTTTTAATTAAAGTTCTTTATTTTTAAAGTTAAAATCTATATACATATATGTCGGCGCACGAGACGATGGTGTCAACTCACACCTCGTCTAGTTCTTATCAGCGTGAGACGAAGATGTCAGTCACACCTCGGCTGACTCTCAAGATTTCGATGGTCTTTGTTAGCGCGCTGAGCTTATTGATATTAAATAATGAATAATTGTTTCCGATAAGAAAGGCGACGACGTAAATCTTATTGCGTCGAACGTGGCCAGGAGTCGGCTTGGTTTTCTCGTGGGAACGTTTTAAGACGATAAGAGTTTAGCATCAGTGATTCGCTGGAGCCTGGATCAGGCAGTCACATTCAGACCACGAGATCGACTGAGCGCGACTCGTGGACTCGTTACGCCCTTCTAACTCATTTAGGAAAAGCGTAGATTTATAAGTTTTAAGTAGACTTCTAATTAGTGGGCAATATCTATATCTTCTATACTTATAATAATCAAAAATAATAATAATCTGTAGAAGTGAAAATTCTGTACATTGAAAATATCAAAAAAATAAATGGCAGGGGGTGTTAATAGACCGACACGCAAAAACTACCGGTTCGATTATGATGAAACTTGGTATAATTATTCTTTAATATCCTGGGCATCACACTGGATACTTTTTATCCCGGAAAAGTATCCTATCCTACTATCTATATTTATACCTATTAATAAAAAGACAAGTCCTGACTGACTGACTCATCAACGCCCAGCCCAAACCCTTGGACCTAGAAAGCTGAAATTTTGCACAGAGGTTCCCTTTATAATGTAGGCAAGGAATAAGGAAGCATTTTTTGAAATTCAACCCCTGTAGGGGATGAAAGTTTGTAGGAAAAATCTTATTGCTTGAGGTAATAAACATGAAACTTCGCACGAATAGTTATCAAAATAAATTATAAAGTTTGTAGTTTTTTTTTTCTAAATTACCCCCTAAAGGGGGGTTGGGGGGTGTCAGTGTTTGTATGGAAGAATTTTAACGCGCTGTCCGATTAACTCGAAACTCAATATTTATACTTAAAACCCATGGGGATGTATGGGGTAATTTCCGACACTCACGCGGGCGAAGCCGCGGGCAGCAGCTAGTATAATCATATAAATATTTTTTAATCAAATAGTTATGCAAATAAAAGTAAACACTTTTTTCTCCAATAAGTTTTAGGGGTATGACGAACAGGGTGTGATGGTCACTCATCCTCTATAAAAAAGGGACGATACTCCGACCAGATAGGTGTCGTGTCTGGCGGGCAACTGCCCAACAATTGATGGCGGGGAAGCTATATACAGGGTGTCAGGGACATCGACGCGAAAACTGATACCATGGATTCAGGACATGATTCTGAAACCCCCTGCGTTGAAATTTTTCGTTGGTTATTTTAAAAAAAAACAGCTGTTCCATACATTTTGACCACGTAGGTATTGCACTATTCTATGAAACAGCTGATTTAAAAAAAAAATACCGACGAAATATTTCAACGCAGGGGGGTTCAGAATCATGTACTGAATCCATGGTTACAGGCTTTGCGTCGATGTCCCTGACACCCTGTATATGACATTTAGGAGATTTGATACACAGATATGATATTTCAGGAGATAACAGATATCTACACTAGTCATTATTTTGTGTGAAAGTACAACAACATCAACAACCTTGCATTATTATTATAATTTGTACAATAGGGCTCAGTCGCAAAATGACCACTTCTCAAAATGACTACAGGTAGCAAAATGTCCCTTTCTCAGAATGTCCCTTTCGCAAAATGTTCCTTTCGCAAAACGTCCCTTTCGCAAAATGTCCCTTTCGCAAAATGTCCCCTTCCTCAAACATGCATTAATTCCTTTCATCAGTGAAAAAACTGGTCAAGAGCCAGTAGGTGTACAACATAGAGGGGTAATGTAGTAATGGTTAATCAATAAAATGGGTAGGTGCATGCACATATACTAAAATAAATAATAGAAATCAAGAATTGACAGATTTACTGTCTCTCAAAACATAAATTTATACAAATAAAAAATCAAAAAATTCAACTAAACCCAAATAAAAACATAAAAAATTAAATGACTTGATCACGTAATAAAGAAAATATACAATTATTTTCTAATTACTACCCAAAAATATCAACATCAATTCTGGGTTGTGCTGCCCAGCGCCACCGTACCACAAAAGAGCTAGAAGGCTGGAATCGTCGTATTAATACAGGACGATTACCAATAAAATCAAGTTTATACAGTCATGTTTGTTTACAAATTGAAAAAAGAAAGCAAATTTTGGGACTACAAAATAAGAGATAATTTATTTAACAAGGCAAAAAAGAATACACGAAAGGGAGACATTTATTTCGACAGAAATATAAAAAAATATTGGCTAAATTTAGAAAGAAATGAGTTAACAATTGAACAATTTATTTTTAAAAAAATACGATTATTATTAAAATAATATTACAATTGCAATCCCTAAAGAAAAACCTGTATTGATTTTTTTGTCTTACGTAATCACGTCATTTAATTTTTTATGTTTTTATTTGGGTTTAGTTGAATTTTTTGATTTTTTATTTGTATAAATTTATGTTTTGAGAGACAGTAAATCTGTCAATTCTTGATTTCTATTATTTATTTTGGTATATGTGCATGCACCTACCCATTTTATTGATTAACCATTACTACAGTACCCCTCTATGTTGTACACCTACTGGCTCTTGACCAGTTTTTTCACTGATGAAAGGAATTAATGCATGTTTGAGGAAGGGGACATTTTGCGAAAGGGACATTTTGAGAAAGGGACGTTTTGCGAAAGGAACATTTTGCGAAAGGGACATTCTGAGAAAGGGACATTTTGCTACCTGTAGTCATTATGAGAAGTGGTCATTTTGCGACTGAGCCAGTAGAACCTACATATTGCGCCTGAGCGAGAAGCAAATACTGCCGTCGCGTCATCGCCATTCTAAATCCCATTCAAAAAATCGAGTTGTAGGGTAGGTACTTACTGTTTGCCTGTGCACTTTTTTGTAAATACGCCTTTGTATCTTGATATCGATGAACTGCAAAGATAAAAACTTTATTTGCAAAAATGATCTTTGGTGTAGGTAGTTGCGGTACTGTTCTTTCTGTAAACTGAAATATTAAAAACGAGTAGGTAGTTATAAGATACGTAAAAAATTATAATCACACTTACCAAATATTTTTTTTAAGCTTCCGTAGTTCTATCCTGGAATTTTTTTTCTTCTTTCTGTTCTTATTCCCCATAATTTAATCTTAAATACCTCTTATATTACAACTTAAACTAATATCTACAGTTAAATTATTAATACTAGAACCTAAAACTATTTATTATACAGACTGATTTTAAAAACTAACACACACAGAAAATAACAATAATTTATCGTCTTTTTGCGGGGAACGCAGCGAGGTAGCAACAGCGACACAGGTCCTACCTCAAATACGCCTGGCCGGCTACTGAAACGAAGCGCGTGGGCCGCCTTGTTATATAATATCTTGTTAAAACAATAAAAAACAGTTTTGAAAAAAATGAACCATAGAATATTCTTCGTAATTTTATTGCCTGTTTTTTGACATGTTTTTCGGGAATAAAAGTTGGGTCTACTTCAAGTACGACTTAAAAAACGATAAAAAAATCGCGAAAACAGGGAGTTTTCGCGATTTTTTTTGATCGAGTGGAGTTGTAAATATCGTGTTTTGAACCATAGAATAATCAAGAATATTTATTAAACTACAACATGTATTTTTATCAGATCAAAACAAATAATATTTGATTGTTTAATGTTGAATCAAAAATAGGTCGATTCTGGGAGTCCTCGCCTTAAGCCGCGGACACAGGCAGTCAGCGGCAGCGGCGCGGCGCGGCGGCTGCGGCGCGGCGGCTGCGGCGCGGGCAGCGGCGCGTTTCAATGCACATTTTTTATATGGAACTGGCCTCGAAGGCAGCGGCAGCGGCGCGGAGAGTGGCGACAGTTCCTTATAAAACTATGCTTTGAACGCGCCGCCGCGCCGTACCGCCGCACAGTGGGCTGAAACGGGCCGGTAAAGGACTTAGCATTTAAAAAAAAAAAGTTTCTTTTTCTGAAATTTTAAATATTGTGTTGGATTCATCTATCGATTATAAGTAATTATTTCTATGAGGGTCGTTCAGATAACTTAGTATTTTCGGAGTTATAAATATCCAAAGTAATTTTTGTATGAAGCAAAAGAAAAAAATGTGAAAATCTCGAAATTCTCAAATTTTCTCAAAGAATTGACTCTACGTATGCATAGTACGTATATTTGTCCTATTTTAGCGCCTATTCTCGGGTTGCGATTTTCTGCGATTTGGTCGCAATTTCAAATTTTGTTCTCTATTCCACACCACCATAGAGGTTAAGAACTAGGCGCGTTTTTTTTTTATGTAGTGGTCTCCCCTTTAGGCCTAATCCACTAAGGACTAATAAAATAAATAAATAAAAATCACAATCACTACTGGCCACTGCACTGTTTTAATTTAATCACTGTCAAGGGTATCCATATTAACGAATGCAAAATTTTCGTATTCGTCATCATCAAATGTTTCCGCTTGTTCAATTACTAATAAACTTTGTGCTTCTACTGACAAAGTTTTATGTTTTCTCCGAAGTTTGTGACGTTTCGCTGAGATGAGTGGATCAGAGCTGGTCAATAAATTATTTAAAATGTCTTCATTTGTAGTTTTTCTACTGCATTTCCTGGAATGGTGTTGGCGGTACCTACGAAAGTCTTTATTTCTAGCTTCAGCAGCTTTTTCAGATAGCTGTCCAATTGGTATTAGACCACAACTTTCAATAATAGCTGCACCATGCATAAGAACTTTATGAACACTTGAAGGCATATAATACCAGCTATATAATTCCAAATACAGTTGCATGGTCACTTGAGCATATTCGTGAAATTTCGCTGTGTCAATGTGGTAACCTGATGAAATTGCCTCTAAAATGATTGCAAATCGCCTTATTAATTCTTCACTAACACCAGTTATCTCAGCAGTCATGTTTTTTTTTTAAAGAACTAAGTAGGTATTGAGGTTTTCAGGCCGTTTAGTATACATTATTTTCAATTTCAATTTAATTGGAATAAATTGCTTAACTAAAATAACATGACTCTTCATACAAATTTGATATTGCTATATCTCCGAAAGTACTCGTTAAATTAAAAAAAGTCAAAGAATAAAAACGTTTTAAATTTATGCCTAGATACCAAAAAAATACATCTTAAGACCCAACCTTGTAATCCCAGGCCACTGTGCGCCGCGCCGCGGCGCCGCCGCACCGCTGCCGCTGACTTCGTGTTCGCGGCTTAAACGGTATTCGATAGATACCTACGGTTGTGGGTAGATAACAACGAAATACGAGCGGTATTCCGCCGGCTGTTTTATATTCTGGTTTCGCTCTGAATAGGTATTATAGGCCTTTAGCTTAAGTTTTTAGTTAAGTTAAATTAAGTAGGTAGTATTTGCCATAAGCATATTATATAATCTACGAACTAATGTTGAAATTTTAGTAAAATAAAGATTTGAATTTTTAAACGTTGTTTTAGTATTTAACATACTTACTTACTTAACTTTGAAGTATAAAACAAGTAGGTAATCAAAATCAATGTTGACCCATTTGGAAAAAATCATATGGGTTCAAGCTACCCCTAATCGATTCTGTAGTTTTGCTGTGAAAGTGCATCAAACACTTTATACACAGCCCAAGTACGCACAGACGTAAAAATATCGCAGTGATTTTTTTATCGTGCACTGGATTTTCAACGCTCTTCTTAGCGCTGAGAGTCGAAAATCAAACATTGTATTTTTTCGACGCGCTGGGATGCCTTCTGTTGGGCTCAACACACGAGAGTTTAAAAATCATTGTGCGATAAAATCCTGCCGCTACATTTTTACGTCGTCCGTGCGAACGTGGGCTTACAGGCAAACAAACATACTTACATTTTAATATTTTCCAGGCTTCCAACTAGTCTGTGCAGAATCACGTCGATGTATAGATTGCTTTGTTGTGTCGTAAAGAAGTGGCAAACCGTTTAAAATGTATAATACATAAGTATTAAGTATGATTATTTTGGCTAAATATGGAGAAATACGTGTTTTCGTTACTTATTACAAAAATGGAATGAAATGGAATGGGTGGTTGGATGATGGTGGTTGAAATTTTGTATGAAAACCCGACAGGATGGATTTCAGAATTACCGACACGCATGCGAACCGCTAGCTCGAAATATAAATACTTAATATTATACCTACTTACTTTAATGATGATAATTAATAGATACCTACCTACCTACCTAATGAATGTATTAGTGCTCACTCACAGGCGCAGCGCAAATCGAAAAATAACTCATAATAAAAGACGAGCTTTGTTCACAAAATAATATACGTCATGATACATATCTATAGGTATCTAGTTAGGATAAAAGCGCCGCACGGTGGCGGCAGCGGCGCGGGCTACGCGCTCGCGCGAAGTCCTGTGACGTGCGTGAGTGAGACGACATAACAAAAATATATCGCGCCCTCTCGCACGATTTGCAGCGTTCAACTTCTAGTAGTCCAAAGTGTCTACGTTGATGTGTAGCCGTGTGTACGAGTATAGTGTAGATACGGCGTGCACTTTATGGTTTATGGATAGTGCAATCCACGAAGACGCGCCCCACTCCGCTCCGCTCCGTACTAAATAAACAAAAAACAAACAGTAATCAAGAAGTGGGGCGCGTCTTCGTGGATGCCACTATTTATAGCCGGGTGGGCGACCTGTGATGTACGAGTATAGTGTAGAATAGAATAGAATAGAAAAGAATAGATCAATATTTATCTGCTAAAAGCATGGTATGAAAAGATGCTAAACTAAAAAAAAAAAAAATAAGAGCATACAATGTTTTGCTTAACAGTGATAAGCGTACAAATTGTATTGTTACGACGTACACTTTATGATTTAGCCGCATGGGCGACCTGTGATGTACGAGTATAGTGGACCCCTATACGGCGTGCACTTTATGGTTTGGCCGCGTGGGCGACCTATGATGTACGAGTATAGTGTAGATGGACTCCTATGCGGCGTGCACTCGAGTTCAGCCATGTAGGTGAGCTGTTCAGAGATGTACGAGTATAGTGTAGATGAACTCCTATGCGGCGTGCACTCGGGTTCAGCCTAGGGCATCCATTCCGGAATTCCGGAATTTCGCAACTCCGGAATTCCGGATAGTTTTTCCGATATTTCAACTCCGGAATTGGGCTCAATTTATCGTATTTCGATATTCATTATTTTTAATTTAAAAATGTGTTTAATTTGTGTAAAAAACTCAACGAACAGAATAATTTTTTAAGTGCTAGGCTGGCTACAAACTTGAGAAATCGTATCAAGCAAAGGCGACTACTACTTGCAGGTGTTTTCCACTATCTGCACAATTCTAACGACTTCTTTAGACAAGCAGATGATGAAACTTTTATAAAACTAAAAAGCGACGAAATTTGCGAGATTATTGTTACTCTGCTACGCCAGCTTAATTACAAGCCCTACACTACAACTACCACTGAGCATGCAGAAAATCAAGATGACTCTTCGTCTTCTGCTTCTGATATTGACGTTGCAGTTGATGATTTAACACTACAAGAACAGCTTGATAAAGAGCTACATAAATGCCAGACAAAGCCCCGTAAATATACAACTAAACATTTTGACCTTTCTGGATTTGTCAAATTTGAAAAAGCAATGTATGATAATGGTGGAGAGCGAGGTGTATATCTGACACAAGCTTATAATTATTTAAATATCATTCTTCCCACGAGTGTGGAGAGTGAACGGGTATTTTCAAGCGCTGGTTACTTTTGTAACCGAATACGAAGCTCACTCTCTGACAAAATGTTAGATTCGTTAATTCTCTTGAGAACTCATTATCAAGAACAGCGTAGCACATATAGTAGACCGCTTTTCTTGATAGTGAGTTCTCATATATTTAAGTGTTTCTTGTGATAATTTTAATTATAATATTTGCTGTTGAGCCCTTAATTTGTTGATTTGTTTTAAAAAGTTTAATTAGACTTGTTTAATTTTATTGAATTTATTGATTTGATTGATTTTATTTTATTGACTTGTTTAATTTTTGTGATGTGAATTGTGAACTGATTATGTCATGTCAAGATTGTTGTTAAACATGATAAATCTGAGGAGAGACTTAAATGCTCATTTTAATATTTTGATTTTAACTACCTAGTAATGTCCAAACTACTCTAAAGCGTGATATTTCTTGTGTTAATTTAATTATGTTATGTTTCACTAATATTTTAAGGCTCTCAAATTGTTAATTTTTAAGTTTTTAAAAAGTTTTATTTATTTATTTATTTATTTAATACTTCAAGCACACAAATGTACAGAGGCGGACTTAATGCCTTAGGCATTTTCTACCAGTCAGTTTTGACTTTCCTAATTTTAATAATATTGTTAACTGGCTTACTCAAAGTTAACTGGCAATGTCGTATCAAGACTGAGTTAAAGACTAATGTTAAAAATGATTAAAAGTTACTCAAGGTATTTTTTTTAATAATTTCTGTTATTATTGTATTAAAATGTAACAAGTGCTGCCACCCCGAAACTATTTGTGTACTAAATTTCAGTCATTGACAATTTGTGTTTATGATCCGTAATACTGTACTCTATGGAATAATAAAAATGTCCTCTCTCAGTTCGTTCGTTGCGAAAGCTAGCACGTCGTTTTATTGAAAACCAACAGGTTATGTGCCCAGCCCCAATATTAGCTAGAAAAGTTGTGAGTTTAGGTCGCATTAGGTCAGTGTTGATTAATAATTGAAAATTGTCAAGAAACATGTTGACAAACTATTTAATCAATGTACCCAAGCTGAAAGGGCGCGAAAACTACAACGAATGGTGCTTCGCCGCGGAGAATTTTCTAATCCTGGAAAACATGCTGCATTGTGTAAAGCCAGTTACCGGGAAGCAAGTAGAAGCCGCAGACGACGCGAGGACCAAAGCTAAATTGATATTAACCATTGACTCGTCACTGAACGTACATATAAAAAATGTAAGTACGTCACAAGAATTGTGGAAACAACTAAGAACCTTGTTCGATGACTCCGGATTTACAAGGCGTATAAGTTTGCTGCGCAACCTGATTTCGATTAGATTGGAAAACTGCAGTTCTATGACAGCTTACGTGACGCAAATGGTGGAAACAGGTCAAAAACTCAGTGGAACCGGGTTTAATATAAACGATGAGTGGATTGGTAGCCTATTGCTAGCAGGATTGAGTGAAAAATTTTCGCCCATGATAATGGCCATTGAGCATTCCGGCATACCTATAACAACCGACTGCATTAAATCAAAGTTAATGGACATGGAGGAAACGGAAGTTACCAATGGTAATGAAGTGAATAGTGAATTTGTTAGTTCGCAGAAGTGCCAACGTAAAAATAAAAAAACCTCTATGGCCAGCAAATCCAACATTAGCAAAGATGGCGGAAATGATAAATCAAAAGTCAAGTGTTACCGCTGTAAACAATTCGGACATTATCAAGTCAGTGCCCAAATAAAGCTAATCCAACAAACGATAAAAATATGCCAAGAAACCAAACAAACGCGTTTAGTGTTGTGTTTCTAAGTGGAGAATTCAACAGAAACGAGTGGTATATTGACTCGGGCGCTAGTACACATCTCACTGCAAATGAAAAATGGATAGAAAATGCATCTTACATAAAAAGCAAAGAGATTATTGTTGCAAATGACAATAAGGTACAAGTTTTGTGTACCGGGGATGTGAAAATCATAACAGAAACTGACGAATGTCAATTTGAGGTACCAGTTACCGGCGTGTTATGTGTTCCACAACTAACTACCAACTTGTTGTCTGTCAGCCAGTTGATCAGAAACGGCAATAAAGTTTCATTTACTGTGAGCGGTTATAGTGTATATAACAGAAATGGCAAATTAGTAGCCATGGCTTCACTGGTCAATGGTGTTTACAAATTAAGAACTAATACTGTGTTGGCTGCATCGGCGGTGTCAGCAGATACGTGGCATCGCAGGTTGGGGCATGTGAACAGCAAGTACATGAGTAAAATGCCAAGTGCAGTTCGGGGTATGGTCCTAGATGAAAAATCTGATATTACCAAGTCATCATGTACAGTTTGCTGCGAAGGTAAGCAGTCTCGTCTTCCCTTTAATCACATTGGCTCAAGAAGTACTGAATTACTTAGTGTGATCCATACTGACATTTGTGGTCCTATGGAAAATATTTCTATTGGTGGATCAAGATATTTTATATTATTTATCGATGATTACAGTCGAATGACTTATATTTATTTCTTGAAGAAAAAGAATGAAGCATTTGTTTGTTTCCAGCGATATAAGTCAATTGTGGAAAACCAGTTAAATTACAAAATCAAGACCCTCCGCAGTGACAATGGTAAAGAATTCTGCAATAAAGAATTTGATGATTATTTGAGCAAGCATGGAATAATACATCAAAAATCTAACCCATACACTCCACAACAAAATGGTTTAGCTGAGCGTTACAACAGGACTGTAATTGAAAAAGCTAAGTGTCTTTTATTTGATGCTGGTCTTAGTAAACAATTCTGGGCTGAGGCATGCAATACAGCCGTATATTTACAGAATAGAATTGTGGCATCGTCTCTAAACAATAAAACACCTTATGAGATGTGGACAGGCACTGTTCCAGACATCAGTCATGTCAGGATATTTGGAAGCGTGGTTATGGTTCATGTAGCCAAAGAAAAGAGACTAAAATGGGATAAGAAATCCGAAAGACATATTTTAGTTGGATATCCAGAGGATGTCAAAGGTTATCGCCTTTTTAATCTCAGAACTAAGCAAGTGATAACTAGCAGGGATGTAATAATAATGGAAGAAGTAAAGAAATCGGAAATACCAGTACCAGTGCAGGAAATCGTAAAAAATAATGAAGAGAACTTGGATTCAGTGGCGGAAATACCTGTAAAAGAGGATACTGTGGTAGAAGATGGTGCTGATGATTCTGATAGCACATATATCCCGAGTGACTACGAAGATGCAGATTCAATTGAAGAAGTACATGTAGAGAGACCAACAAGAGTAAGGAGAGAGCCTAATCGATATGGATGGTATGCATGTACTGAAGAGGATACATTTGATGATGCTAGTGGTTTATCCATACAGGAAGCATTGAATGGAGCTGAAAAAGAACAGTGGTTAAAAGCCATTCAAGAAGAACTTCAGAGTTTTAAAGATAGGGTCTTCGATTCATTCCATCATCTTACAAGCTCAGGAGGACTTAAACGCCCTATTTTCCTGGTTTCAGTTCAACCTTCTAACAATAAACACCTCCAAAACATGTTACGTAATATATAAGGCAAAAAACAAACATATTCCTCCATTCAACCCACTTACAGTAAATGATGAGCCGCTACAACTAAAAACTTGCGAAAAATATCTCGGGCTTAGAATAGACAGCTCCCTTTCGTGGAGTGCTCATATCGACTATATAAAAAACAAGCTCTCGACACAAGTCGGAGCTCTGCGCAATTTAGTTCGATGCGTTCCACAAGGATTGCGACACACTATCTATAATTCCCTAGTAAAGCCACATCTCCTATACTTGGTCGAAGTATGGGGTAGTGCTCCAAAAACAAAATTGTCACAACTACAAATTTCTCAAAATAAACTGGTAAAAATGCTCTTCAATTACCCGTACCTAACAGCAACAAAAAAAAAATACAGCGATACAAAAATAATGACCATAAAACAACTATATATATATAACACATGCATCTTTATCAGAAAAGTTCTAAACAAAACCATCCACTCAAATATCACACTTACCCAACACAAACAAGTTACTCAACGAAGCACTCGGCGAGCAAGTTTATTGGTTTTACCAAAAACTAGGACCAACTATGGCAAAAAAATGCTTACATTTGAGGGAGCACAGCTGTACAATAAAATACCATCATGCATAAGGAACATGCACTCATTTAATGCATTCAAAACCCAGCTGAGCCATTACCTGATTGCAAATCAAATATTATTTGAAAAATGAATGCTTTGGCTGGGACAGGTTTTAGTTTTAATTTTAAGTTTAATTAGTATTTCTGTTCACGGATGTTGTCGAACCTAAATTTGTTTATTTATGTTTTAGTTATTGTTCTCAAGTAAGTGACATGTAATTGTTTTTATTGAGAATAAAGTTTCTTTAAACCTAAGATAGTTGTGCTTGGGACTTGGTAGACACTCCAAAAAATGGTACCATAGTTAAGTGTAAGTGGGTTTTAAAGAAGAAGTATAATAGTGAAAATGAAGTGAGGATTCGTGCACGGCTAGTTGCAAAAGGTTTCATGCAAAAGTATGGTGTAGACTATGTAGAAACCTTCTCGCCGGTTGTGAGACACACAACATTAAGAACATTGTTTGCATTGTCAGTGCAGTTAGACCTAGATATTACTCACCTGGATGTTACCACGGCTTTCCTGAACGGCGACCTTGACGAGACTGTTTATGTGCAGAAACCAGAGTGTTTCTCAAGTCCAGATTGTGATGGAAAAGTTTTAAAATTAAAGAAGGCCATCTATGGGTTGAAACAGTCGTCAAGGGCGTGGTATATGAAAGTTGATGAAATTCTTGTTAATATTGGTTATAAACGTTCTAAAATTGAACCTTGCTTATATACTAAAAATGATAATGGTAAAAGAACTATTGTGACAATCTATGTAGATGATTTTTTCATATTTAGTAATGATAATGTTGAAACTAAAAATCTGAAAAGTATATTGTCATCACATTTCAAATTAAAAGACTTAGGAGAAGTGAAACAATGTCTTGGAATGACTGTAAAAATTGATAAGAAAAATGGTTGTTTAACTTTAAGTCAAGAAAAATATGTTTAGCAATTACTACACAAATTTGAAATGATGGATTGTAAAACTGTGGATGGTGACCCCTTGAGACTAAATTGAATATAAATAAAATAGAAAATAAAGATAGTAAATTTCCTTACCAACAACTCATTGGTAGCCTTATGTATTTGGCAGTATTGACCAGGCCAGATATTGCTTTCTCAGTTAGTTTTTTAAGTCAATTTAATAACTGTTTTGATCAATCAAACTGGTGCTATGCCAAACGTGTATTAAAGTATCTTAAGAAAACTAAAGATTTTGGTTTGAAATTTTCTAAGAATGGTAATTCACAGTTACAGGGTTTTGTTGATGCCGATTGGGCTAATAATGTAATTGATAGAAAGTCGTATACGGGGTTATGTTTTGTACTATCTGGATCTGTAATTTCATGGGAAACAAGGAAACAGAGAACCGTTGCCTTGTCTAGTACAGAGGCTGAGTTCATGGGAATTACAGAAGCTTGTAGAGAAGCCATATACTTACGAAATTTAGTAAATGAAGTAACTGGTGATGAAAATACCATAACTTTATATAACGATAATCAAGGCGCGTTCAAGTTATCAGTAAATAATATGTATCACAAAAGAACTAAACACATAGATGTTCGCTACCATTTTTGTAAAGATTGCATAAAAAATAAGATTGTAAATTTAGAATATTTAGAGACAGCTGAAATGCCAGCTGATCTGTTCACTAAAGGCTTAGGTAAACTGAAACATTATCACTTCTTGAAAATGTTAGGTATTGTGGAAGTTTGTTGATTAATTAACTTGTCAAATTTATGTTTTGTTTATTTTAATAAGTGGCGGTGTTATTATTGTATTAAAATGTAACAAGTGCTGCCACCCCGAAACTATTTGTGTACTAAATTTCAGTCATTGACAATTTGTGTTTATGATCCGTAATACTGTACTCTATGGAATAATAAAAATGTCCTCTCTCAGTTCGTTCGTTGCGAAAGCTAGCACGTCGTTTTATTGAAAACCAACAATTTCGGATCCAGTTCCGGAATTCCGGAATTCCGGAGTTGAGAGCCCAATATCGTAAATTAACTCCGGAATTGAAAACCTTCCGATACTGGATGCCCTAGTTCAGCCATGTAGGTGAGCTGTTCAGAGATGTACGAGTATAGTGTAGATGAACTCCTATGCGGCGTGCACTCGGGTTCAGCCATGTAGGTGAGCTGTTCAGAGATGTACGAGTATAGTGTAGATGAACTCCTATGCGCCGTGCACTCGGGTTCAGCCATGTAGGTGAGCTGTTCAGAGATGTACGAGTATAGTGTAGATGAACTCCTATGCGGCGTGCACTCGGGTTCAGCCATGTAGGTGAGCTTTATGGATATGTATGCGTATAGTTTAAAACAGCCATGTAGGTGAGCTGTAGTTCAGAGATTAAAGATAAAGATCTATGAGTATAGATTAGTTCCATGCGGCTTACTCTAGTTTAGCCATGTAGGTGAGCTTTATGTAGACGTATGCGTAATTTTTGTTGCAGTATATGATCATGAGCAGCCATGCAGGTGAGCTGTGTGGAGTTAATTTTCAAAGCTTAACGTAGACACTTATTTGATCTTATTCAGCCATGTAGGTGAGCTGCAGTTCAAAGTAGACACTTCTGTAATTCTATGCAACAGTGTATATCTGCTGTTAGTAAGCCATGTAGGTGTGCTGTTAGTGAGCCATGTACCTAGGTGTGCAATGAGAAAGCATATAGGTGTAAAATTGATGGCTGAAAGGCAGTAAATTGTTTATTTTATGGAATGCTTGAAAGCAAAAGAACCGTCTTGAAGAAATAACAAGGCAGGTCCCCATACTAGTTTTATTTAAAATTAGATTACTGGATCTTTAAATGAAAAATATCATATTTAGCTCCGCGTCATTTTCTGAACTAGATCGTGCAATGTTTTTGTTCGAAAAAGCGGAGATTAATAGATAGCGTTGAACTTTTGAACAACACAAGACAGAACGCAAGAATTGTAAACTGTCAACGATTGTCGAAAGTCAACAACCAAGCTATATTATTTTTATTAAACTTTGAATAAGTACTAATCTTTTAAGTTAAAATTGCCATTACTACATTTGATATTTTTCCTACTTTTCTGCAATATTCTTGAGGAAGAAAGAGAAAGAAAAAAAAAACAAGTGTCACTTTTCAGATGTTTCAAATAAGAATTCGCCAATGGAATACAATATATTTATTTACATTTAAACGTGATGGCCCGCCATGGACTGGCATACAAATATCTTTAAAGGAAACAAGTTCCCTATTTGAGCAACTAGCATCACTATTAAGTCATTACACTTACTAGTACAAAATTATGATTCTTAATTGTTTACAATGTTTATGAACAGTTTTAAATCTAAGCAGTATCTACCTATCTAAACCAATATCAGTAACAATATTTGTTACTTACTCTTTATTCAAAGAATTCCTTTCATGTAATTTGGGCTTAAAATATTTCAGAGGGAGTTCCCTAATATCTATTGGGATATTGGTGCCGATTCCCTTGTTAACAAACTAAACAAAATTTAAGTTCAGTGCATCTTTTTCTTTCTATTTCATTAAGAAAAGGACAGAAGATAAATTTTAGTTTAGTCCTGTCAAATTAATCAGCGCCTGACGTAAATTGATGTATTTTTAGTCAGCAAGTTTTTAATCACGTCTAAACTTGTATGGAGTAGTGACAGGCGCTGATTAATATTTGCACAATATTTATTGCACGAGGGAAATTGACAAACGAAATATACTATGGAGGAAATCTAAAAATGATCAAAACAATGACGACTTCAGAACGGATTTTATAACAAAGAGAAACGAAGTGCAACACTTTATGAAGAAAGAAAAACGACAATATTTTTTTAATAAATTCTCTAAATGCAAATCAAATCCAAAGAAGATGTGGTCCTTAATCAACTATCTATCTAATAACAATCCGGTCACCGCCTGCAACATACCTAAGCTAAACGTAAACAACAAAACCATTAGCGACCCTATCGAGGTATGCGAAACTTTTAACAACTTTTTTGCGTCCGTAGGAAAGCTCCTAGCCAGTCAAATACCACACAAATTCCACAATAACCTAACATACACCACAATTAATAATAACCCTAATACAATTAACCAATTAGATACCCTAACGCCTTGTACTGGCACTGAAATCATAAAAATAATTGGTAATTTGGACCCCAGTTGTAGCTCAGGAATTGATGGCATCACCACCAAAACTATTAAATGCATAAAAAACCTAATAGCGGCCAACCTAACAAATTGTATCAATGACTGTTTTAAGAGTGGTACATTCCCAAATACTCTCAAAATTGCGAAAGTCAACCCTATATACAAATCCGGCACAAAGACAGATCCTGGGAATTATCGACCCATATCGGTATTACCGGTACTATCAAAAAATTTTGAACGTTTAATTTACACTAGACTAGAAAAATACATAAACGACATTAATTATATTTATGATCGGCAGTTCGGTTTCCGACCCAAATCAAACACTTTATGCGCCACAATCGATTTAGTCACCACCATTAAAACAAATATTGACAAAAAAAACATTGCACTCGGTATTTTTATTGACTTAAAAAAGGCATTTGACACGGTATCCCATAAAATCCTATTATTAAAACTAAAAAGCATTGGCATCACCGGAGAAATGTACAATATCCTCTCCTCATACCTTGACAATAGAAAACAAATTGTTAAAATAGGAAACACGATGAGTAAACCATCTCCCATAGAATTCGGTGTTCCCCAGGGATCTTTGCTATCCCCCCTTTTATTCGCTATTTACATAAATAATATTAAAGACTTAGGCTTAACTGGACAACTAACTTTGTACGCCGATGATACTTGCCTTTTCTATTTCGGCAACAACATAAAAAACATTGTAGCTGACGCGCAAAAAGATTTGGACATATTATACAACTGGTTTAGCTCTAATTTACTCACCATAAACGCATCAAAAACATCGTACATAATATTCTCAGCTAAAAATAAAAAAAATCTTGACCACCCAGCCTTACACATAAACAACACCAAAATCATCAAAAGTAACTGTGAAAAATATCTCGGACTTAGGTTAGACAACAAACTCACTTTTCAAGAACATAATATTGATTACGTAAAAACAAAAATAACATCGCTAATGGGATCAATGCGCGGGTACATTAATAACATTCCAAAAAAAATCCGCTACAATATTTACAACTCATTATTCGCTCACACATAAATTACCTAATCGAAATCTGGGGATGCGCCACCAAATCGACTATTAAAGATCTACAAATAGCACAAAATAAAATAATTAAACTTCTATTCAACTACGATTATCACACACCTACATCCCAACTATATAAACAACTTCACACATTCAATTACTGCATTCTCATTAGAAAAATTCTTAACAAAACCATACACACACAATTATCCTTTAACATAAGAACATCCAAATACAGCCAAAGAAACCCCAACCAAATACAGTCGCGCCCCCCGCGGACGCAATATGGCAGGAGAAATATAAAATACGAAGGAGTACTACTTTATAATAATTTACCGGCAGATATAAGGAGCACATCCTCTCATAACATATTTAAAGCTAAACTCAAGCAGTACGTCACTAACAACACAAAACTACTTGCACACAAAATGCGACATCGTACCTACCTGCTTAAAAAAAAAAAAAAAAAAAACAAAACTACTGGACTACACTTACCTTAGTTATGTATTTATTCGCTAAGTGAACAATGTATGTTCTTTTGAATAAATAAAGAATCTTTAAAACCAAAATCAAAGTAACATGCGTGATTATTTTGCAATGGGAAGACACAAATGCATTGATTGTTTTTATCTAAACCAAACATATACTAAAATCCCTAAGCAGTTAGTAAGTGACAATGCGAACTTAATCATACTTTTTAAACAAGATGAAATTAATTTACGACATATTTATGAAGAGCATGTCAACACTGATATGACATGGATTGAATTTCGTGATATGTGCTCAAAAATATGGACTGAACCCTTCAATTACGTAGTAATTAATAAGGATTGCTCCAAAAATAAAGGATGTTACAGAAATAAATTTGACACTTTTGTTGTCTTTGTTTAAAAATACTAATATTTAAGATATTATTATTCTTCATACAACGCTTAATCAATCACGAACTGTTTTTTTGGTTTGTTATTATGGAAAAATCACTTAAAAGACAAATAGTTGATGCTGCAGAAGCTGTTAAGAAGAAAGTGCGAAAGATGAGAGATGTTGAGATTAACAATCAGCAAGTACTGGAATCAGTATTCAAGCCGGTAACAGATCCACTCAACCGAATTGCTAATGTCAGTAAGCAGAATTCTCTCCTGCGTAATACAGAAAATGATGTTCCTTTTATCGATAAAACTTTGCAAAAAGAAGTCCCTATTAGTATAGGAAGCAATGATAACATCGACAATGCAGACGAATATGAATCTGATATCGAAAGTGAATCTTCACATAAATCGATAGTTGAAAACAACCAAGGTTGTGATACGTCATCCTGGTCAGTATCCTCAGAAGCACTGACCGATATTCCGTTTGGTGTCAGAGTAGAGAGCGGGAAATTGATGTTAGGTTCTGCTCTTATAACGATCAGCGATGAGTATATCATCGTAGCTGGACGCAAATACCGAAATACACCTGGTTTAAAACAGTTGCTGTTGAAAAAGAACATAGATTTAAGCTCTGTTACAGAGAGTGATATGAAACATTATAAGTCGATGCTACTTGATACAAACGCACATCGACGAGACTATGAGCTTGGTAAACCAATAAAAAGTAATAAAGGACAAAAATATTTAGCAAATTATTAAGCCTCTATTCAAACTACAAAGTACAATTCAGGACCCTCAATCGAAGGGAAAAGGATTACCCCTAACAAAAATGTGGAAGAAAAACGTAGATTTGTATATTGGGACGATCCAAATGATATGGATCTGGTGGATAGGTTAAAATTATTAATTGCATCTCGAGATGCTGGTAACACTGGTTTAGATAATGAAATTATATCTATCATTGAAGAATTGCGCGAAAGTAAAGTTATAAATAAATAAATATTTTTTAAATGTGTTTATTTTATTATAAGCCTCTCGATACAATACACCATAAACATGAACGTAGACAAATTCGGACACTACATTCACAAAAGAATGCGTTTATCAGAGTTATTTGAGTTTAATGAGAATGCATTGTTAAAAACAGAAAACGGAGATTTTGATTTAAAAACATCAAGACTGAAAGAAATTAGATTTCCAGTAGAAGCAGACGATGCTGTGAACAAGGAATATGTAGATCGATTGAATGCTAACACGTTAAAAGAATTAAATAATCTGGCTGTCAACAAGGATTATGTAGATCGATTGAATGCTAATATGCTTAAAGATTTTAATAATCTGATTGGTACATTGCGTACTCAAAACATAAAAGACGCAAAGGGTACAGTTCAGGCTTCTTTAAAAGCAAGGATACCTGAGGTTTCAACTCATTTGCAAGATAAGTTTTATACTAAAGCAGAGGTAGATAAATTACTTCAAAAAACTCCGTAATGGCAAAACAGCAAATTTTTAATGAAATACACAAAGCAGCACGAAGAAATTTCCTTAGACGTCCAGTCATTCTAAAGAGGATCGATGACTTGTGGCAAGCTGATCTGATGGATATGCAAAACCTGAGAAAATATAATAAAGGTCACAATTACATTTTAGTGGTGATTGACTGCTTCTCAAAGTACGCTTGGACAGAGCCGTTAAAATAAAAAAATAAACTTGATGTTACTCATGCATTTAAACGAATATTGATTAACAGCAATCGCAAACCTGTTAATTTACAAACTGATAGAGGAACAGAATTTTATAACATGCTTATGAAGACGTACAATATTAACCATTACTCCTCCTTTTCTACAAAAAAAGCTTCGATCGTAGAGCGACTGATTAAAACTCTTAAAAATAAATTATATAAATATTTTAGTCTGAATGGAATAGGTATACCGTTAGAAGTTACGTTAAAGATATATAACAACACAAAACATCGTACTATTAAATTTAAACCAATCGAAGTAAATAAATCTAGTGAGTTAGTTATAAAAGAAAATATTAAAAAAGCCTTAAACCATGTAACCGTCCGTAGAAAACCTAAGTACAAAGTAGGTGACTTTGTTCGTATCAGTAAATACAAACACAATTTCGAGAAAGGTTATACACCTAATTGGTCAACTGAAATATTTACTATAAAAAAGATGAATCATACCATACCAGTGACATATCATATAGAAGATCAGCGAAAGCAAGCCATATTGGGTACCTTTTACGAGCAAGAACTTCAAAAATCTTACTATCCTGGTATTTATTTGATGGAAAGGATTTTAAAAAGAAAAGGAACAAAAATGTTTGTGAAATGGCTGGGTCTAAACAACGAAGAAAATAGTTGGATCGACAAAACTGCAATAGTGGATTAAAATCATTATATAACGATTACTTTTGCATTATTTCTTTCATTACACTTTGGACAATGCAAGGGGGTGAACTTGTTAATACGTTAATTAATAATCTACCGTTCGAACTACATTTACCAGGTTACAATTATTGTGGTCCGGGAACAAAACTCCGGAAACGTTTACTACGAGGTGACCGAGGTGTAAATAGGCTAGACGAAGCTTGTATGCATCACGACATTGCATACGCAAACCATACAGACACCCAATCGTCACAAAGCTGATTTACAACTACTAAATATGGCTAAACAAAGGCTTAAATCTAACGATGCTGGAAAAGGTGAAAAACTTAGTTCATGGTTGGTGAGCAAAGTTATGAAAGCCAAACTGAAATCTGGTTCCGGTGTTAAAACGTTTAAAAGTTTCGTTTCAAAAATAAGAGCAAAAATAAAGAAACTGAAACCAAAAGACAGTAAAACTTTAATTAACGCTGCTTACTCAGCAGCAAAAAAAATATTTCCACACATTCAGAAAATTCGAGTACCTCGAGTGATACCCTTAACAAAGACTGGAGGTATTCTACCTTTAATCCCAATTTTTGCGGGCTTATCAGCTTTAGGAACTTTAGCTGGTGGTGCGGCTGGTATTGCAAAAACTGTTAACGACTACAAAGCAGGTCAGCAAAATTTGCGAGAATCACAACGACATAATAAAGCTATGGAGTCTTAAAGTTAGGCCAGGGTTTATACATTAGCGAGGGCGCGGGGCGAGGGACCGGTGCAGCGACAAGTCGAGCTGCATCGGTCTCAGCTTCGCGAGGTCCTGGTGGCGGAATGGTGGGACAGGCTTTCCCGCCCTACCGCCTCGACATCATCGAGGCGGTCCGGCCGGTGCTCGAACGCTGGCTCGGGAGGAGGCACGGCTCCCTGACGTTTCGGGTGACACAGGTGCTGTCGGGGCATGGTTGCTTCGGGAAGTACCTGTGTCGCATAAACAGGGAGCCGGACGCCCGGTGTCACCACTGCGTCGACTGCCGGGAGGACACGGCGTGGCATACGCTGGCAGAGTGTGCCGCTTGGGAGGAGCCGCGCCGTGCCCTCATCTCAGAAGTAGGCAGTGACTTGTCGCTGCCGGCCGTTGTGAATGCGATGGTCGGCGGCGAGGAGTCCTGGGACGCGGTGGTTTCCTACTGCGAGACAGTCGTTTCGCAGAAGGAGGCTGCGGAAAGGGAGAGGAAGATTATGTCCACTCACCCGGCCCGCAGCAGGCGCACCGGGCGTCGAAGGAGGGCGGATAACGCCCTCTTCCAGCCCCCCTAAATGGATCCAGGGGCGACTGACTCGCGGACGTCTGTCACCCCCCACACATCAGGACCCGAGGTGGCGGCGCGTAGTGTTCCACGCGCGCCCCTCTTAGATGGCGCGGGGGGAGTTTAACACCTCACTCCCCCCTGACCCGAGGAAGAGGCCCGCGTTCGCGGGCCGGCACCAATCGGGGGTTGCGGAAGATTTTTTCGTTCCCGCGACCCCCGGCGTCGGTGTGAGATGGGACACCGGGGTGGTTTTTAGTCAGTAAGAGTCTGACAGACCCCTCCGCCCGCCCCAGGGCGGGGGACATCCATGAGGATTTTCCACCCCGGAACAAAAAAAAAAAAAAAAGGGTTTATACATTAAGTCACATAAAAATGGTCAAGGTTTATTCGTAAAATCTACAAAAAACTGAAAAATAAGCTACCTAATCGTGCTCTAACTAATGTAGACATCCAAAAACATGCACGCGACATCCCTCACTTTCGAGGAGTCTACATGAAGGATCAGTTACCAAAGAAGCCAAAACAGATTGAATGTGGTATCGTTAACTTGGACGATTATAAGAACGCAGGGACGCATTGGGTAGCTTATGTAAAAGTATGCAATTATTGTGAATATTTTGATAGCTTTGGAGATTTGAAACCTCCAATAGAATTAATGCGATATTTTAAGAATTGTAATGTTTTTTATAATTATACGAGATATCAGAAATTCAACCCAGTGAATTGTTGACACTTATGTTTAGATTATCTGTGGACTTTTTGGAATAAAAACGTATAAAATTTATGCTTTTCTTTTATTTCAATCATTTGCAAGATGTCACTCACATTATCGATAACTGGAAACTCATCAACATTATCTACTTACTATCCTAATACGTTGCCACTATATGGACAGTATGAGTGTGCCTTATTGCATTTCTCAACATTTAATTCTATTCCAAACATTGACAAAACGAATTATACAGATCGGACTAACTTACCTAGTGACGTCCGATCCTTAATTATGTGAAGTAATCTCGTCCTCATTGTACACTATGTAGTTTGCACTCGTTGCACTACCACGCTATCACATTATTTAAAGATGAAAGACTTCATCCTAAAACAAAAAATGTTATCTGTGGTCCACTCGCTGGCGGGCCCGCATGACGTCTGTCAAATCATTCTTTCAAAGCATATGAACGGGACTTCACGAGGACCGGTACGGGCATCGTATAGTCCATACAGCACAACACAACTTTTAGAAGGGGTTTAGATAAGGCAATCCAATACACATAGGTATATATGTAGGTTGATTATCTGGGAGGGGTTGGGATACAATGAGGACGAGATTACTTCACATAATTAAGGATCGGACGTCACTAGGTAAGTTAGTCCGATCTGTATAATTATGCTTCATAATCTCGTCCTCATTGTACACTATGTAGATGTTCAAAGAATAAAGTTGTGTTGGTAACCAGTTCAGCATTATTTACCAACTGAACATTATAACTTACCATGTTATTCTAAGTCTCATTATAAATGTATTTCTATTTAAAAATCAGTCTTCCATTAAGTTAAAGACATACTTAGTTACCTAACTTTAAAATTCTCTAATTAGGTACTATGAGTCCTGGAATTCTTATTCAGTCTTGAATCAACCATGTCATTAATAATCCTATACTTACAAACATCAATTATATATAAACAGACAATTAACATTGACATAAAAATGTAATAATTTTTTATGAGCAGCCACTCTATAGAGCACACAGCCTGGGCAAAAGCATTAGGACCACAATCAAAAATTTGTGATCCAATCAGCAGCTCTTCTTATGACCTCAACATCGATACCTCCCTTAGAGGCCTTTAAGGTAGAGGTATGTCTGTCTATGGGAATTTAGAAATATCTATTCTACTACTGGGCACAAAAATTTTGTTTTATCCATCCACTAATGGTTAGAGTAGAGGCGGCATGAAAAGATTTTCTTATGGATATAATTAATGATTTAAAATCTTGTCTTATACTCTTAGTAAAATCTGGATAGAACAAAACGGGTTGTGGCAGGCCCGATAGATAAATTCTCTTAAAAAAATTAAAAAAATATCAAGTTCGGTTGAGATCTTCCAGGTGCAGAAGTTTCAAAAATTTCTGGTATCTATAAGATCATAATTATCCTTATTATAAGAAATGTTATCTATATTAATGAGTGATAAGGTTGAATTCAATGTACAATTTCAAGAGCTATTATGGTTACAGTTTTTTTGGTTTGTAATATTCTAAACCAAAGGTTTAATTATGAAAGATATTAGATAACCCCGTATGTTACTGGAGTCCCAAAATTATATCATGTTTGGGGTTCTTTGCTCTTATTTCAAATATAATTACCTACCCTAAGAATCCTTGATACTCTACTCATCTGTGTCAGCTAATAGTAATAGTCGGTAATTTCTCCAGTTTCAGTTATATAATTATAACTCATTCAATACCATTAGGGAGTGAGCCATAAGACAATCCTTGATTAAACTTAGTGGTTAATAATAATATCACCACTGTGAATGAGCCTGCCAATATCTTGACTCTGTCAGAAGTGAATCCACTGATCTAACAGATTCATATAGCTTTCTTGCTTTGCTAGACAAGAAAGTAAGCACTATATTAATTAAAGGGATTGGTGTTCCTCTTCTCAGGGAATCGTCCCTGATAATATTGCGGCAATCAGTGTCAGAGACTCCTGCGCAATGGGTGCGGATGTCCCATTTTATAGTGAATGCATCTACTGAGCATGCACCTGGATCAGGGAGCCATGATGTCATTCTGACACTTAGTATTGGACTTTTTGCAAACAGGTTTAACTGGGGCTGACCCAGTTTAAAAACAATTGACTAGAAAAGACCTGCAGGTCTTCCATTCAATTTCTATGTTAGGATGTCTAGATTCTAGATTTACCATAGTGTTTTCTTTAGAACTAATATAAGATGCAAGAGCTCATATTTGTCTTTCCTTGTACCATTGCCATAACTGTCTAGCTAAGCTTTAGGTGAGTATAACAAGTACCAGCCATCTTATTGATATAGGCTATGACTGTTGTGATATCTTTTCTAGGTAATACATCATAGTATCTGAGTTTGCTTGCAATTGTTTTGATCCTTACCTGCTGTTAATAGTTCAAGGTAATTTATATGGAACTTTTTGTCATAACATACCAGGCCCAGTCAGTTTGAGAAGCAACAGAGAATATTTCAAGTAAAAAGTCAAATTGTTTAATTATATTGTGGTTCGTTGAAATGTGAGACAACCTTTGCAAATAAATGATTTTGGATTTGATTCTAGTTCTATTGTATTTGCAAATAATTTATTTTGAATTTTAATCTAGTTCTATTGTATTTGTTAATAATTGAATTTGGATTTTTTAATAAGAACACCTCTGCCCAGCCCTCTGAGAAATACAGGCGATATGTTATTATAAATTTGAATTATAAACCAGTTCTGGCCTTGTTATTTTCATTGTTATTCTTTAAGGCTACTAACTGTTGTGTGTGACCTTTCATGATCTTGGTGTAAAGCCCTCTACAGCTGGGCATGTAGCAACAAAGATACCTAGTAATTAGGCAAACTCTATTATTTGCATCTCCTTTTGGATGGAGTGTCTAAGTGAAATGGCAAACTGGACTGAATCAACAAGAAACCTAGATACTGGCTGGGTTCTAGGGCACCCTTTCCAGTTTCCAATATTAATAATAAGTCCTAGATTTCTTAACACATTTTGAGTAGTAGACACATTATCTATGCAGTTTGCCTATGAATCAGCAAGGCACAGAATATTGTCAGGATATAATTATGAAAGACAACCCATGATCCCAGCGAACACACATGGTGCTGTGCTAAGCCCGAATGCGAGGCATGTAGGCTCTTACTATGTATCTTAAAACAGAAACTGGAGATATCTTCTAACATATTTACTTATGGGTAACAAATATAGGCAAAAAACCATAATAGCTGTCCTTAAGTCCACCAGTTTAAAGTGGTATGTGGCACCATACTTATTTAAAGTGCCATCTGATTTTAGTAAAAATATACTGAAGTTGTTATTTAGAAGTTTGAACTGGAAACTCAGTAAAGGGTAGTTTATAACCCTTGATTCACAAATGTGTGGTTAGATAAGTAGCAATACAACCATGCATAACTTTAGAGAAATACTGCAATCCACCACTCCGTATCTGAGCCAGTGACAATCCTAGATCTGACAATGTTTGGTGGCATTGAATTTATCTTGAAACTTCAAAATACCTGTTAGGTATCGGTGCCCACTCCATCAATTCTTTCATATCCTTATAAAGTTGGGTAGGGTTAAGGATCTTCATGTGATGCAATCATGATAAATGACACACAGTAGTCACTCCCTTGGGAGGCTATTAAACTGTTCAGGACCTTGTCAATGGACATAATGGCAGCCCCCGTATTCTGCCCCCCTGATCCTTTGTTCCCATTTGATTCCACCTTCATTCACTGTTGCCCCCCCCCCCCCCCTTTCAAACTTTGGTGGGTTCAACAGGCCACAGATTATGGGTGCTTCAGTCAGCTTAGTCTATTAATCATAACTTTTAACCACCGTATGGCCAGACTGCAATGCAGTTCCTTCCATAGGTGAACTAACCACTGCACCCTCCGAGCAGATTCTTAACACTTGAAGGCAAGGCCTGAGGTTGGGGTATAGATACCATTTTACTCTCAGTCTCCTTCCGGCTGCATTGTAGTGGAAATGAAGCAAGTACTAACACAACATATTTAACTTAAATCGTATACTAGTATCTAGAATTTATTATTGTTAGTATTTTGGAATTTTTTAAGAGAACATAATGTTGTCCGATATGTAAATAAACATATAATTGGCAGCATTGAGTATGGCTATTCAGTTTGGCTGCATCAGCTTCGGTCACGTGACACACAGCCTCTCGAACGTGCTTGACTGTAGTGTCTTCCACAGAAACGAACTTCGTACTCCTCTACAAAGAATATGAGAGTAAGGTCCCAGACTGCTAAAATCCGCGGCTGATAGCTCTAGGGATGCAGTGGGGACGTGTTATGTGTTTTCACAAATAAACCATTGGCCCAAATTCACGGCTAACCTCTCGTGATACATTGGCCCAAATCCACGGCTAACCTCTCGTGATAGCCCTAAGGATGCAGCAGGGACGTGTTTATAACACTGAACATAATTATAGACCATCGGCTAACCTCTCGTGAAAGCTCTCGTGTGGTGTCGTTCTCTTGTAGTTATACGGCACAGTTAATGTTCTCATGGTTAACCTCTCGTGAAAACTCTTAGAGACTGCTTGGGATTCAACAGGGATGTGTTTTTCTTAACACTGAACGATATACCACCGGCTAGCCTCTCGTGAAAGCTCGTGTGGTGTCGTTCTTTGTAGTTATATAGCACAGTTAATGTTCTCATGGTTAACCTCTCGTGAAAACTCTTAGAGACTGCTAGGGATTCAGCAGGCATGTGTTTTTAACACTCAACGATATACCATCGGCTAGCCTCTCGTGAAAGCTCGTGTGGTCAGTGTGGTGTCGTTCTTTTGTAAGTATACGGCACAGTTATTGTTCTCATGGTTAGCCTCTAATGAAAACTCTAGAGACTGATGTGCGTATGGATCGCAAGGTAATTTTCGGAAAATTATTTCAACTAACGACAAATTGGTAGGTATATCGAGAAACTTACCCGAATGTCGATGAAGACTCCGCTTTCGCGTCTTCACTCAATTTTCCAGTTCTCGCAGACGTTCGTTAAGGTCCTCCATTTCTTTTTGCCACGTTTTCTTCGATGGTTTCCCATTTCGTTAAGAAATTTCGGAGTTTTTAAACGGAAACATGATTAGCGCGCGGCACAAAAAAGTACAATGATTTGACAGACGTCATGCGGGCCCGCCAGCGAGTGGACCACAGATAACATTTTTTGTTTTAGGATGAAGTCTTTCATCTTTAAATAATGTGATAGCGTGGTAGTGCAACGAGTGCAAACTACATAGTGTACAATGAGGACGAGATTATGAAGCATAATAATAAGTTCTATTATGGTTCCAACGAAGTAATTGAAATACCAGACGGTACCTATGAATTGCAAGATATTAATGATTATTTAAAATCTGAAATGAAAGATGCATCAATCAAAGTACAGTGCAATAACAACACTTTCAAAACTACTGTTTATTGTATAAAAGACATAAATTTTAATAAAGAAAACACTATCAGGAATCTGTTAGGGTTTAATAAGCAGATCTTGAAAGCAAATAAATGGCATGTGTCACAGTTCCCAGTCAACATTTTACCTACAACAGTGATCAGGATCGAATGTGATATTGTAAGCGGCTCGTACTCCGTAGTACATCTACGAGACAGCAGTATTCGCAAAATCAAACGTGCATTTATTTCAAACTCTTAGATCGAAACGTCGCAATAGAGAAATATGTGCTATTCCACACAAGACTGCGCTTTACTCAAAAAGCTTTTTAGGAATGGCACCCAAGTTATACAGTGTGGCGATTTGGTTATGACATTAATTCAAACCACGTATTCTACATTACGTAATTTAAACATACGCAATTAAAATCTATACTTATAATAAATCTGTAGAAGTGAAAATTCTGTACATTGAAAATATCAAAAAAATAAATGGCAGGGGGTGTTACTAGACCGACACCGAACCCAAAAATTTGATTAAAAAAATTTTTGTCTGTCTGTCTGTCTGTCTGTCTGTCTGTCTGTTTGTTCAGGCATCACGCAAAAACTACCGGTTCGATTACGATGAAACTTGGTATAATTATTCTTTAATATCCTGGGCACCACACTGGGTACTTTTTATCCCGGAAAAGTATCCTATCCTACTATCGATATCTATACCTATTAATAAAAAGTCAAGTCCTGACTGACTGACTCATCAACGCCCAGCCCAAACCCTTGGACCTAGGAAGCTGAAATTTTGCACAGAGGTTCCCTTTATAATGTAGGCAACGAATGAGGAAGCATTTTTCGAAATTCAACCCCTAAGGGGGTCAAATAGGGGATGAAAGTTTGTATGAAAGATCTTATTACTTGAGGTAATAAACATGAAACTCCGCACGAATAATTATCAAAATAAATGAAAAAGTTTGTAATTTGTTGTTTTTCTAAATTACCCCCTAAAGGGGGGTTGGGGGGTTTCAAAGTTTGTATGGAAGAATTTTAACGCGCTTTCCGATTAACTCGAAACTCAATATTTATACTTAAACCCAAAAATTAAGAATAACGTGTATCAGGATTTTCAAAATTCAACCCCTAAGGGGGTAAAATAAGGGATGAAAGTTTGTATGAAAAATCTTATTCCTTGAGGTAATAAACATGAAACTTCGCACGAATAGTTATCTAAATAAATTATAAAGTTTGTAGTTTTTTGTTTTTCTAAATTACCCCCTAAAGGGGGGTTGGGGGGTGTCAGTGTTTGTATGGAAGAATTTTAACGCGCTGTCCGATTAACTCGAAACTCAATATTTATACTTAAAACCCATGGGGATGTATGGGGTAATTTCCGACACTCACGCGGGCGAAGCCGCGGGCAGCAGCTATCATGAATAAAAATGTATATTCTAGCCTTGGGACCTTTTTTTTCGTTTTAGTATTTAACAACATCATGTATTGCATAAAGAAAATCACCTGACCAATACTAGTAGGTCAAAGACCCGTGGACGGCGAAGATAGTTCAAGCGATGCCGATTCTGAATTACTTGGAATTATTTCCGGATAATTCGGAATCGGCATCCTTTGAACTATCTTTGCCGGCCTACAAAAAACGTAAACAAATCAAGCGTAAAATGTCTAACGGCTAATAGTTTAAGGCGTTCTTCTCTATGCGCAAAATTAAAGAATAAGGGACCTCAGCGGGGGAATAAAACTCCGCGAAAAATGTTCTTACTGTTAACGATTTATGGCATAAATCTCTACGCGTGAAATGGACGGGGAAAGGGGTGTGCGTGTCGTCAAAATTCGTATTTTTCCGGCGGCGTGTGCGATTGTGACTCTCAGTGCTTCAGTAGTCCCCGCGCCGGTGTCCTTGAGGGTAGTTCACGAGTTGCCTATTCGCACACGCGCCCTGCGTATTTTTATTATTGTTGTTATTGTTTTGAAGTCATTTTGTTAAGTTTATTTATTTATTTATTATTTATTTATTTAAACTTTTCACACACAAAAAAGGTACAAAGGCGGTTTCTTGTTTTGTTTTTAATAGGAATAGGATACGTTATTATTAGTTCTAAGTAGATTAGTTAAGTGTTGTAACAGTTCGTGCGAGATTGGACGCTTTTACTGTTTTTATTTTTTTTGTGATAGGACACGTTATTACAACAGTTAAATAGTTGTAGGTAACCTAGTGAAAGTGTTGTGGTGTGACAGTTCATGCGAAATCAGACGTTTTTAATATTGTTCCTTTTTGTGTTGTATTGTGTTGTGTTTTTAAGATGCCTCGTATGAATTTCACGTCATCGGAGTACACCGATATGATTTTAATCTATGGAGAATGCTATCAAAACGCAGCGCTGGCGTTACGAACTTATCGAGAGAGGTATAATACCACACGTGTATGTCCTACAGATTTACGGATTTTTACACGGGCAGTCCAAAGATTACGTGATAACCAATCTTTGGTTCCACATCAGGTCGAAGCTCCACTGAGAATAGCCGTGGGTCAGGAAGAGCAGATACTTAACTATTTCGCTCGTAATCCAACTGCAAGTCTTCGCAGAGCGGCTCGCCTATTTCGAGTCCACTACAGGACTGTACACAACATTTTAAAAAGAGACAAGCAACGGCCTTTTAAATACCAAAAGGTGCAGGCTTTATTAGGAAGAGATAAGCCAGTCCGGGAAGCCTACTGCCTGTGGCTACTGAGAAAAGTAGAAAATGACTCCAACTTTTTTTCCAACATAATGTGGACGGACGAGAGTACATTCACGCGCAACGGGATATGGAATCGGCAGAACTTAAGATACTGGAGTCGAGAAAATCCGCACCTGATCCGAGAGTCCGCACACCAATACCGATTTGCCGTGAATGTTTGGGCGGCAATACACGGAGATCACATAATTGGACCCGTGTTTATCAATGGCAACCTTAATGGGCCTAAGTTTGTGGAACTGCTTGACGGCCCAGTGACGGATTACATTGAAGACCTATCGTTGGGTGGAAATGGTCAGGTATGGTACCAGCTTGACGGAGCACCTGCTCACTCAGTAGTGGCTGCCAGGCAGCGCCTCACTGACATGTTCGGAGATCAGTGGATTGGCCGATACGGACCTACTCGGTGGCCAGCACGGTCACCGGACCTAACACCACTGGATTTTTTTCTATGGGGACATGTAAAAAATGAGGTGTACGCTACTGAAGTAACGACTGTGGAAGATTTAAAAATAAGAATTATTCGGGCTTTCCACAACTTAAATAATTTAGTCGCGAATGGTGACCTACTTAGAAGGGTCCGTAATAATATCGTACGACGGTGTCGATTATGCATTCGGGAGCAAGGTGGACATTTCGAAAATTTAAAAATTTAAATGAATAAATTGAACATTTAAGTGGAATACCATAAAATTTGTGTTGAAATGTTGATACGTACCATTGCCCCGCGCGTGTTTAGAGCCTACATGCGCAAGTACCTACCTCCTACTGTCGCTAGGCGTGTGCGCCGCGCCGCCCCCGCCACGCCGCCCGCACCGCGGCGTTGCCGCTTTTACAGGTCAGTAAACTAATAGTATCAAGGGTGGTTTATTTCGTGCCAAATTTTACGCTATTTAGTTTGTTTGAAAAATTCAGTTTTTTGTTTTAAGTAAAATTATTTATTTTATTATTTTAACAGACTCATAACAACTTGTAATAACCGCTGTACTATTTAATGTGATAACCAAATCGCCACTCTGTATAATAAGTTACCCAATTGTATAAAAGATCTTGGCAGCATACACCATTTCAAAAAGGCTCTTCTTAATTTATTAGGCCAAAAAGCTTACTACACAGTCAATGTGTACCTAGAAGACAAATTGTAATTTAATGACATTTTATTTATTTCCATTTTATTTGTCAATAACTTAATTGTTTTATTTAATCTATTTAATTTTAATGTACTATTATCTGCTTAAATTTATTGTTATTTTAATTAATTAATTATTGTTATAGTTGAGTTCATTATTAATTTGACTGTTTTTATTATGTTTTTACCAATTATTCATTAGAAATTATAATTAGAAATATTTGTACACCGTTGACGGCAAGACATAGCGCTCATTTATTAATATTGACATCTGTATTTTTGTTTACCTATGTTCTACAAATAAAATATTTGAATTTGAAAACATCATATATATACATTACCATATATACATTACCTCTGTTCACTCGTGATTCTTTTTAAAATATATTTACCTTTTATTTTCCTCAAATTATTGATGATGATTTTGCTTTAACTTCTAGTGCAGACCAAATTCCAAACAACACTTTTCAATACAATTCCATGTAAATAACGCTACCTGTAAGAAAACATATATATAATTTAATTAATTAGATACTTTAAAACGAATACGCATATCACGCGTGATTAAATGTTAAAATAATTACCTTTATTTTCCCTTATTAACGTTTATTTCGCGTAAGTGTAATAAGTTTTTAAACTATGTACTATCCTTCTTTTTACTTGTTTATATTATTATGTTTTCCTTCCTATGGTTGTCTGGAAGAAATTGCATAGATGTATTGTGCATAATATTCCCCCCCCCCCCGCTCGATACCGCCGCGAACAGACGTGTTTTATAAGCGCTCCGCGTTTAAAATTGTTGAAGGTCTATTTTTGGAAATTAATATTAATATAACACCAACAAACTATGTATTTAGAAGAATGAAGAGAAGCAGAGAGGCCATGGACGATAGTTTTACTGATCAATTAAATGAATTTAAAGAGGAAATGAGGAAGATGATGACACTTTTTACAACTAACCATGGGAGTGAAATGATGAAAATAACTTCAACTCTAAAGGAAATTCAACAATCTAATTGTAACATAGAAAACTCGATCGCATCTCTTACTGCACAAAATGAGGAATACAAACAGAAAATTATTCAGTTGGAGAACCAAGCCAGAGACGATAAAAAAAATATAGCTATATTAGAGAATAAAATAGAGGAGATGCAAATTGGAAGTAGAAAAACAAACTTTGTTATAAAAAACGTTCCGAGGACAAATAATGAAACAAAAGAAGATCTTATAGCAATGACCTTATTTTTATCCCAAACGATTGGCTGTAACGTCAACAGATATGACATCAAGGACATTTACAGAGTGCGCGGTAGAAACTTGGAACAGCAAAGATCCCCTATAGTTGTGGAAACGGGTTCCACCCTTCTGAAAGCTGAAATAATGAAAACAGCTAAGGTTTTTAATATAAAACACAAATCCAAACTATGTTGCAAGCATCTTGGCTTTAAAACACAAGAAGATGACCCCGTATTCTTATCAGAGCATCTGACTTCCAAGGGTTCCCGTCTGCACTTTCTGGCACGAGATTTAGTTAAATCTGGATCCTATAAGTACTGCTGGACGTCATATGGCAACGTGTATGTAAAAAAGGAGGATCAAGCACCAACTATCATTATTAAAAGTGAGGAGCAAGTCCACAAACTAACACTAGCTAAATGACTATGTGTAAATTATAGCTATTATTACTATTTTTTTCATGTACTATATAATGCAAGCGCACTAGCCTTATCTTGTATCGTTAAAATGCATAACTGTTCTTTCTATATAAGATGCCTGTATTTTTATATTGTATTTGCACTATTTGCTAAAGTAGTTGATCTAGTTAACAATATGTTTGATGTATTGTTGTCTAACATCTTTATATATCACTGTCACACATACAATTCATATATGCATACATATACTCACAATATACATCCATACGACACACTCTCACCTTTCACACAATGTATATACCTACACTACATACACAAATCACGTACACTTCTATACTCTAAATACCATATTGTACACTACACATAAAAAAAAACAAGTGGTCAAGATCTCTCAGAAAATATAATATTTGCTTCTAATCCCAAGTATGGCATGGTTAATAACATTGGACACATGCGCTCTGAGTTGACGTTGTACGCTTGCATTCCCTTAAAATGACTGATTCATTACAAAATATTACTGAGATAGATAAAATAGAGATTGCACGAGCTATTGAATGTGACTGCGTAGAGCTCAATAAACACATTTATGTAAACAAAAAGGACTTAACCATTTTATCTCAAAACATAAGAAGCATATATTGTAATTTTGATGATTTCTTGTTGACATTATCTATAATTAAATTTGAAGTGGATATCATTATTTTGACAGAGTGCAGGTTGAGCACAAATAAACCTATTCCACAATTAAGTAACTACCAGTCGTACATGACTACACGGCAGCTGAACCAAAATGATGGAGTCGTAGTTTATGTTAAAAAATACACTAAAACCCCGGGTTAAGGAAATATCACTATCACAAGCCTCTTGCCTACAGCTGGACGTATTAAATAACACTATCCTATGTATCTATCGATCTCCATCAAATAAAAATACTGACAGTTTCATAGACTCACTAAGTACACATCTAGAATCCATAACGTCACAAAAAAGTATTGTTATTGCGGGTGACATAAATATCAATATTATAACGAAGCCGACCTAGCAGTCTCATGAACAAAGAAATAGAACAAACTATCTCAATATGCTATCTCTTCATGGTATCCTGCCTGGGCATTTGTTACCGACTAGAGATAAAACATGCCTAGATCACTTTATGTTAAAAATAAATAAGAAAAAGTTTTCCGCTACCATTGCTATCCTACACTCTACCATCACAGATCATTTCACAACGGTTCTAGTATTGTCTAAGCAAAAATATAAACAGGCTATACCTAAAACGACTACTTTACTTAACTATGAACAGGCTCTAACACATTTGCAAGAAAAGAACATAAGCGATTTGCTTTTTTGTAATGATCCAGATTATTTATGTAAACTCTTTTGCAATCTCTTACCGATACTATTAACTCTAACACTACTACTATCAATATTCCTAGCAGCAAACGCATTATCAAATCATGGATCACTACAGGTATCTTGCGCTGCATACAGAATCGTAATAAACTTCAAAAGAAGCTTCGTCTTGACCCAGATAATGTAATACTAAAAATAACTTACACACGATATAGAAATTATTGTAACAATTTACTAAAAAGGTTAAAAAGAAAATACGAAAAAGAGCTTCTTTCAAATTCAATAAAAAATTCAAAACAACTCTGGAAAAATATTAAATCTATAACATACACTAATAAAACAGATAATCAAAATACAGAATTGCTAAACTTAAAGTCATCCCCCTCCGAATCTATAAATTTCATCAATAATTATTTTGCTAATATAGGCTGTAAGCTAGCTCAGCAAATTCAACCTGAAACTACGAATTGCCCTACTCCACTCAGTGATGCACTCACACAAGCTAATTCTTTTGTGCTTCTCGAAACTGACTGTGATGAGGTACATAGAACTCTAATGAATCTTAGGTCCAACAGCGCTTCGGGCTGGGATAACATAATTATCCACAAAGTTTTTAAAACACACCAGCATTGTAGTGGTCCCCATCATCACACACCTTGCAAATCTGTGCTTTTCGAAAGGAATTTTCCCGGCCCCGTTAAAAGAAGCTATAATCACGCCAGTGCACAAGGGTGGAGATAGAGACGATATCAGTAATTATAGACCAATTTCAGACGGCTTCAGAAGAAATATGTCTACGGAAGATGCTGTTAGTGCTCTATCCTCCCTAATAACCAAACATCTAGACAATGGACAAAAGTGCCTCACTGTCTTTTTAGACCTCAAAAAGGCGTTTGATACCGTCTCTACCACTATCCTTGTAAACAAACTGGAAAAGATTGGTCGCTCATACACACACACACACCCTTACACACACACACAAACATACAACACATACACGCACACTCACAACCTTAAGTATACTCTTTAATTTTTTTCTTTTTTAATTTCTTATTTTGGTTAGCCTAGACTTAATATTCTTTTACATTTTAAAAATATTGTGTTAATTATCACGCTATACAAAATAGGGAGGGGCGGAGTCTTCTACTACAGGCATTATTTGTCTAAAAGAAGATTCCGAACACTACAATTTGTAAGACCAATTATTTGACACAACTTTTTTTTTTTTTTTTTTTTTTTCCCTCTGTCAACAGCAACAATGGGAAGCGCAATCGGATCATCGAGGAATTTATCACGTTCAAGGTAATCATAATTTTGTTGTAAAACAATGTTAAGTAAAAGACTTCATCTTGATTCAGATAACGAAGTGTCCGTGTTAAAGTAATTTTAGACATTATGGTCGCGCACACATTCTATATTTAGCATCGGCAATTGAAGATTTTGTAACTGACTGGATTTTGTATGTGTGTTGATTAAAGCTTCGTGCAGACTAGCGCAACGCGACAGCGCGACGCGACACCGACACCATTATTATCAAGGCTCGTACACACTGGCGCGACTTGTCGCGCGACCCGACACCGGCAATTGTTCAATCGTGAAGTTTTATTAGAAACTAGCTGCTGCCCGCGGCTTCGCCCGCGTGAGTGTCGGAAATTACCCCATACATCCCCATGGGTTTTAAGTATAAATATCGAGTTAATCGGACAGCGCGTTAAAATTCTTCCATACAAACACTGACACCCCCCAACCCCCCTTTGGGGGGTAATTTAGAAAAACAAAAACTACAAACTTTATAATCTATTTAGATAACTATTCGTGCGTAGTTTCATGTTTATTACCTCAAGGAATAAGGTTTTTCATACAAACTTTCATCCCTTATTTTACCCCCTTAGGGGTTGAATTTCGAAAAATCCTGATACACGTTATTCTTAATTTTTGGGTTTAAGTATAAATATTGAGTTTCGAGTTAATCGGACAGCGCGTTAAAATTCTTCCATACAAACTTTGACACCCCCCAACCGTAGGATAGGATACTTTTCCGGGATAAAAAGTACCCAGTGTGGTGCCCAGGATATTAAAGAATAATTATACCAAGTTTCATCGTAATCGAACCGGTAGTTTTTGCGTGATGCCTGAACAAACAGACAGACAGACAGACAGACAGACAGACAGACAAAAAATTTTTTAATCACATCTTTGGGTTCAGTGTCGGTCTAGTAACACCCCCTGCCATTTTTTTTTTTGATATTTTCAATGTACAGAATTTTCACTTCTACAGATTTATTATAAGTATAGATATAGATTGTATTGTTAAAGTCGCGTCGCGCGACAAGTCGCGCCAGTGTGTACGAGCCTTTATATGGAGAAGTTTTCTGAGAAATTGTATTGTTCGTGTCGCGTAGCGCCGTTGCAATAATGTGATTAACCATTTGGTTTTCTATGTTGTTTCAGTAAGAAAACAATGACCAGTCCTATCGATGTATTCGGTATCAGTCGGAATAATGAAACTGACATAGAGCTCAACGATGAGTCATCGAGCAAGCAACCGGTTTTATCATCGTTCTTCGTAAACCGTGTGGCTAATGGCAGCGAGCGACGAAATGCAAACACCGATGGCGAATACTATGTTGACTGTAAAGTTTACAAAACAGGTGATGCGCGTGACACCGATTCCATGGCGTTATGGAAGAAGGCACTTATCCGTATCAAGTTCCAAACCGATACGGATACATCGCAGTGGCGTAAGTTGCAAGATTTCGTGCGTTCGGCCGACAAATTGTTTGTAGAAAATCCAAGACTTTTTATTGATAAGTAAAATAAAATAATTAAATGACTTGTTTTGTTTTAATAAAATAAAATGAGGTGATCGTTTAAAATCTGACTTAGGAATCAATTAATCCGTAAACGATAACAAAATACACACACACACGCATACAACAAACTTAACACCTGTCAACAGATAGGTTTTTAGGTATTCGGAAATACCGTCCGTCGAGTCGATCGTTCATTATTCCGCATTCTATCTATCCGTAGCGAAGGCGCACTCGCCTAGCTACTGGAGGACAGTACAGTAATTCACTAGAGAGTCGAGTCGAACGTACACACGCACACAAAAAACTTAACACCTTTCAACAGGTAGGTTTTTAGGTATTCGGAAATACCGTCCAGAGCGACGACGAATTTTACTTCGTTGAGCGATAGATGGAATTCAGAATGTCTAATTTATCCGAATCCGTATATTATTGTTCAGACATAATTAATAAACTTTGTAACATCGTTCCGAGGACAGTAGTGCGTAGACAGGCGCGTCCATACCGCTTACTATCTATTAATACCAGGCACGTTTGTAACTCCAATTATGGTTTTCGCGCTCCTCTGCGCCAACTTGTGGATTCCTACAATCGATCACTTGCTGAGTGATCTGGCAGTGTAGCCCTCGGTGGATTACGACGTCCAGTACGTCCGGTGAGTAACGTACCGCGTCCGGGTAGTGGGTAGGTGTTTCAGGGCCGGACACCGTATACCCGAAGGCTTCCGTGTCCGCGAAGAGCTTCCTCCCCTCGGTATTCGTCTGCAACGAGTTCCACGACGGGTGCTTACAATTGAAGTCGCCGGCAAGGATAGTGACTGCAATGGTGGTGAATATAAGCGCCCGCAACTCTGCTAAAACTAAGCGGGTCGCTGGCGGCTTATAACAGGCGTATAAGTTTATATCCTTGCCGGCCACATGCAACTGAACACCCAGCGCGTAAAACAAGCTAAGTGTCGGCAAGGGGAGCTCCTGATGTACGACTCTCCGCCTCACAAGTACCGCCAGACCACGGTAGCGGACGTTCTGAGCCGACCTTTCTTCCTTCCAGTAGACGTGATAACCCGGGAACCTAACCTTATCTTCGGGTCCCAGGTGCGTCTCACTAATTAGCGCCACGGCGATATTTTGTTCCCGAAGGAGATGGCGGAGGGGGGCGACCTTGTCCCTTAGGCCGCGGGCGTTCCAATGTATCACCCTTAACGGTCTAGCCATGATAAAGAGTTAATAAGGTGGCCAGACCGTCAAGGATGACCGTCTCTATGTCTTGACCCTGCCTAATGGCCCTGATAAGGTCCATTAACAATTGAATGGCGCAGGTCGTAAACTCACTTTTCCTCTGCGATGTCCCTATCGCGCTAATCATCGTGGCCTCAGCGCCACCCTGCGTCGCTTTGGTGTACTCTTCCTGCGCTCTGATTGGACGCTGCGCTTGCGAGCTATGTCTAGCGATGGCGCTGATGCTCTGCAGCTGTTGGGTGAACCTTTTTAGTTCCACCTTTGACCACTGCGCCGTCATAGCGCTAGCGGTAGGTCCTTTTGGAATACGGGGCACTTTATATTGCTCGCAGGGTGCGGGCCACCACAGTGTCCGGCTCCTCCCGCAGGCGTGGGTAATCGCGTGCGGCGTGCTCTCCCCCGCACCGTACGCAAGCGAGCGGGCGGTGACATAGGTGCGAGCTATGTCTGAAGCGCTGGCACCTATGGCACTGAGCGGGCCCCTTCTTTCCACGCCAGGCCTCTATCTTGAACATATACATAAATACGGAGGTGTCAAATATCGTTCGGACGTCTGGCGTCTTTTTGAGAATTGCGTGAAATACGCAACCGGGTCTTCCTTGTGCGCCCTTGATGTGGCGCACGTACTCCGGCTGGTATCCCAGCGTCCGGAGCTCCTCCTCGATCTCCTTCGCGTCCGTGTCCGCCGGCAGGCCCCGAATTGCAATCTTTAAGTTCTTGTCCGCTAGCAGCGAGTACGCAAACCTGCTGACGCCGCTGTCCTTTTCCAGGCCAGTCAGGTATCTCTGGACCAACCTGTACTCCTCCTCGGTGTCCGGGGTAAACCTCACCCCGGTCCCGTGGGGCGAGCACTAGGAGGCCGGCCCAGCTTCCCGCTTATGGCCCCGAAATGAGCGGCCCAGTTGGGTAGTCTCTCCACTACCAGCGGAGGGAATCTTAATTTCTTCCCCGGCTTCTGTTTGGTCGATTTAGACGGCGACACGGCGCCGGGGGGGGGCACCGGAGAGGGCGCGGGTGACGCGGAGTACGCGTGCGACGCAGCGGAGCGTGCAGCGGGTGCGTTTGTTGTTGCGGGCGCGGGCGCGCGCGTGGGTGGTATTGGGGCACGTACGTGTGCACGACCTATATTCGCGGCGGGCCCCGAGGCCTGGATGGGCACCGGGCGGAACGCGGCTGGGCGGACGGCAACCGCGTGTTGCCGGCAGGCGCGCAGGCGCCGATGGCGTCGGTGAACCGGCCGCAGCAGCGGCACTCGTCCCACCCTTCGCCTCCTTTCTCTTCATTCGTTGTCCGGCCGGCGGCGCACCGGACGACACAACGCCAATATTAGGCATCGAGGTCGTCCGTTCCAACACCGGACGGGCATCAGGCGACCCGGCATCGCGGCCCAGAGAGCCGGGGGTTTGGGCATTTTTCGGGGCGTGGCCTCCGCGACCGCAACGGCGTATAGACAGCCGGGCAGCACGGGGCGGCTCCCCTTGTGTCCGTACAGGAATCCGCTAGGCCTCCTGTACACACACACACAGCGAGAGGACGGTTAAAAAGGCGGTCCGCACGGGTATACACTAGCTTTCGCGTAGGATGTAGGCAGGGGATCGGCCACGAACGAATCCACACACTCAACATTGTAGACGTCGCGACGCCCCCGTCAGGGGGCGTGGCGAGCGGGGTCAGGGCTTCGCCCGTCGCCCGCGGAGGCAATACAGTGGCCTGCCACTGCGGACCCTTCACTCTGTTGGCCTATGCGGCCTAGTGGAATTGAACGCGTTTTTCAGCGTCCGTGTAATTGGTTGCTATAATTTTTTCTGTAGGCGCATCACGACGCTAAATCCTATAGCGTCGCTTTCTTCACGACATCTAGGCGGTCTGTCCCCGCCAGTTGAGACCCCCAGTTACCTGGGGAAGGCCCGGTGAGAACGACCAGCGACTTAGATGTCGGATCGACGCACCTACAGGACGAAATGTAGCCACCCCTCGCCCTGCTCACAGATCTAGCCGTTTACAGATTGAGGGATGACTGTCGTGTGTGTGTGAACAGTTTGTACTGTAGAATTACTCCGCTCAGTGTAAACGTGCAGTGCGGCCCGCACCGCACTTGTACGTGTTGAGTAGGTGTCGTTCAGTAGAGGTTGTCTGTGTTTAATTGCGCGACATGCCTATATAAACCTAGAACACGCCTCGCAACAGATGTGTGTGTACATATGTAGAGTCTCATTATATCGAGTAAGCTGCGTGTAACCTGGGTGCAGCTTACTCGAGGCGTCAATCAGGGGGGGGGGGGGCTCACAGTCCGCTACCAGGTCGCGGGGCAGGGGTCGTGCGTCAGGGGGGCGCGCATGCAATGGCGCTATGTGCCTGACATGGGGCCAGGCACAGGCGTCGGCACGCGCGAACATCCCCTTCGCGAGGCGCCGCACAAACTCATCCAGGCTCTTAATCTCGAGATCCCGGTGGAGGACGTCGTTTCTCACAAAACGAGGAGCGTCGACTATGGTCCGCAGCGCAAGGTTTTGCTGCGCGCAGAGCGTCTTGCGGCTCGACTCGTTTGTGAGAGCGAACCACGCTGGGACGGCGTACGTCAAGATTGGGCGCACGTACAGCTTGTACACGCCCAACTTGACGCGCGTCGGGATGCGAGATGAGAGCACAGGTTTGAGTAGGGCGCGGGCTACCCTGCCCTGCGCGGCGTGCGGTCCCATAGTAAGCCGACGATCGATGGTCAAACCCAGGTATTTAGCCTGGGGCGCCCACGCGATGTCGGCTCCGTGTAGTTTCAGGGGTGGTGGGAGCGGCGCCGAACCGGTGAGCAGCGCCTGCGTCTTACCCACGTTAACCGAAAACCGCCACTTCGACAGCCACTCGGGGAGTGTGTTGAGAACGCGCTGCATTTTGACTGCCGCGTACTTCGCATTAAGCCATGAAGTGATGTACGCGGCGTCGTCGGCATACAGCGCGAGCATAGCGTCTGAAGTGGTGGGGATGTCGTCGGTGTAACGTGAGTAACACGCTGGCGACACGCAGCTACCCTGCGGCACGCCCGCACGCACGGGGCGGGCGCCGGATAGGGCGCCGTCGACCACCACCCTGAATGTCCTGTGGGAGAGAAAGCTAGACACCACTTTAACAACGCGACGGGGCGCGTCTGATGTCGCGATTTTGTAAATCAGACCCTCGTGCCATACACGGTCGAAGGCCTTCTCCGCAGCAGGAGTGCCTCGAACACCTTAGAGATGGTCGGCAGCAGAGTGATAGGCCGATAGCTCGCCGGCTGTAGGATGCTCTTTCCCGCCTTGGGCAGCATTATGACGCGCCCCTCCTTCCACGCGGCGGGGAACGCCCCGGCGCGCAGTATCAGGCGCGCCAGCGCCGCTACTGCACGGAACGGCAGATGGCGCAGCACTGTATTGGTGATACCGTCAGCACCTGGTGCTTTTCGTGGCTTCGTGCTTAAGATGGCGCGTCTAACTGCGCCAGGCGAGAAGAAGATAGGGCTCTCCTCGGGAGGTATCGGTAAGGCGAAGTAGTCCCTAAGGTGTTGCTCGATTGCTGCGACATGCTCGCTATCGTCAGTCGGGTTGGGCTGGAACTGACGCTCCAGGTGTTCTGCGAAGACCTCCGCCCGGTCCTCCGATCCGTACTTAAGCACCCCGTCGCTATTGTATAGAGGGCGCACCGGGGCTGGGGTATTCGTGAGCTGGCTGCAGAGTTTATGTACCGACGACCAACTATCTGTTGTCGCGTCGATACGTTCCTCCCAGCCCGTGGCGGTGTGCCACTAACTCGGCCTTCACCTTCTCCGCGAGACGATTTAGCTGCGTTCGCAGCGTTGGGCATCTGAGCTGTTGCCATTGCTTGCGAAGGCGCCTTTTCACGGCGATCATAGACTTAATATGCGCCGGCAGGGGCGGCAATAGCCCTCTCCCCTGCGGCAGTGTCGTAGTCGCCGCTTCTAGGGCGCGTTGAATGCAAGCAGTGACGTCACCCGCTGTCTCGTCTACGTCCGCAGAGGTGACGATTGGCACGGTGGTGTCTAGCTTCTCTCCGAAGGCCGTCCAGTCCGTTAATCGACGTGGCGCTATGGGCTTCAGTTGGGTCGGCTTCCCCGCTATGACGACGAGCACTGGTTGGTGGGCCGACTGTAGCTCGTCGTCGATCACTTGCTGAGTGATCTGGCAGTGTAGCCCTCGGTGGATTACGACGTCCAGCACGTCAGGTGAGTAACGTACCGCGTCCGGGTAGTGGGTAGGTGTCTCAGGGCCGGACACCGTATACCCGAAGGCTTCCGTGTCCGCGAAGAGCTTCCTCCCCTCGGTATTCGTCTGCAACGAGTTCCACGCCGGGTGCTCACACACTCAACAGTTGGAAGTCACTACACCCCCGTCAGGGGGTGCGGCCAGCGGGGTCGGAGCCTCGCTCCTCGCCCACGGAAGCTATACGGTGGCCTGTTACTACAGGCCCCTCAATATAGTCGCCTAATACGGCGGATGGTAGTTGAACGCGTTAATTTATTTTAACGCGTCCATGTGAATAGTTGCTAAGTGTTTACACGTAGGCGCGTCGCGACGTCCATAGTGACGCCGCTCTCCGGTTGTATCACTGTCGCCGCCTCTAAGGCGCTCTGTATACAAACAGTGACGTCGACTGCCATTTGATCCACGTCCGCGGAGTCGGCAATAGGCCGAGTGGGCGTGGTGATCTCTACTTTATCTCTGAACTTGTTCCAGTCCAAGGATCGGCGTGGCGCTAGGGGCTTCAGTCGGGTCGGCACACCCGATAGGACGACGAGTACCGGTTGGTGATCCGATTGTAACTCGTCGTCAATTACTTGCTGCGTGATCTGGAAGTTTAGTCCTTTGTGGACTACAGCGTCCAGCACGTCCGGCATATGCCGTATGGCGTCTGGGTAGTGGGTCGGCGTCTCTGGGCCGGACACCACGTAGCCGTAGGCTTCAGAGTCCGCGAAGAGTCGTTTCCCCTCTTCGTTTGTAGTGTAAGAGTTCCACGCCGGGTGCTTGCTATTCATATCCCCGGCAAGGAGGGTTGCGCGTGTAGAGCGATCTAACAGGCCCCGCAGCTCCGCATAATCTAAGCGGGACGCGGGTGGCCTGTAGCACGCATATATGTCTGTGTCCTCGCCGGCTATGTGCAGCTGAACACCCAGCGCGTAAAACGACCTGAGTGTCGGCGGGGGAATTTCTTGGTGAACGACTCGTCGCTTCACTAATACAACCAGACCACGGTATATCATGTGTGCCGACTTTTCGTCCTTCCTATAAACGTGATACCCCGGGAACCTAACCCTATCCTCGGGTCCCAGTAGTGTCTTGCTTATCAGCGCCACGTCGATATTCTGTTCCCGAAGGAGGTGGCGGAGTGGGGCGACCTTGTTCTTAAGGCCGCGGGCGTTCCAATGAAGCACCCTTAACGAGCTAGCCATGATATAGGGTAAGCAGTGTGGCTAGACCGTCAAGGATGACCGTCTCTATATCCTGCCCCTGTCTGATGGCCTTGATGAGGTTCATCAGCAGTTGTATGGCGCAGGTGGTAAACTCTTTGCTGTGCGGCGTCGCGACGCCAGCACCACCGTTCGCTACCTCGGCTAACTTAGTTAGTGCAGCCGGTTTCCGCTGCGAACTAGTGGTGCTGACCGCGACGGTGCTGCCAACTTGCGGCTTATTTGCGAACCCGCTTGTTTGCGCATTCTGTCGCTGCGCTACAGTGGCGCTGTTCGCGGGCTCGCGTTGAACATTTTTGTTGTTCAACACCTGCACATTCATAGGGGCAGGTGCGGTCATAGGGGTGGCTTCTTGTGTCGCCGGGGGGTGGGTTTTTTCTTCCTCCCTTTCCCCCCGCGTCTTTTCTTCCTCCGCCCTGAGGAGGGGGGGGGCGTCTCTTTGTGTAGGCTCATTTGCCGGCGCCATCAACGTCGGCCCAGAAGCCTCTGTAACCTCCGCCTGGGGAGGTTTCTGTGCGGCCAGCTGCGACCTGTGCTTGGCCGTAATAGCGACCGTGCCCGCTCGCTTGTTCCGGATCTCGTCCTGGAACACGGGACACTTTATGTTACACGCGGGGTGCGGGCCACCGCAGTTTATGCAGGTAGCCGGCTCCTCGCGTGGGCGCGGACAATCGCGTGCCGCGTGCTCACCTCCGCACCGTACACAAGCGAGCGGACGGTGGCACTGGTGCGAGCTGTGCCGAAAACGTTGGCACCTATGGCATTGAGCGGGCCCCCGCTTGCCCCGCCAGGCCTCAATTTTAACATCACGCATGTACATGAACACCGTGGTATCAAATATAGCCCGGACGTCGGGCGTTTTGTTTAGGATCGCGTGGAACACGCAACCGGGTCGTCCTTGTGCGCCTTTTATGTGGCGCACATACACCGGCTGGTATCCCAGCGTCCTTAGCTCCTCCTCTATCTCCTTGGGGTCCGTATCAGCCGGTAGCCCCCTAATGGCGATTTTTAGGTTCTTCTCCGCTGGCAGAGAATATGCGAACCATGATACGCCGCTTTCTTTTTCCAGACTGGTAAGATACTTCTGTACCAGCCTGTACTCTTCCTCTGTGTCCGGGGTAAATCTCACCCCGGTCCCGTAGGGGCGAGCGCATGGGGGCCGGCCCAACTTCCCGCTAATAATGCGGAAATGGGCGGCCCAGTTTGGCAGCTTCTCCACCACCAGTGGAGGAAACCTCAGCTTCTTGGCTTTCTTGCCATTCCCCTGCTTCGCTTGCGACGGCGCCGATTTTCCGGCGCCGGAAGCGGCGGCAGGGGGTGAGGTAGCCTTAGGGGGGGGGGTATGCTTCTCGAAGCTTCCCCCGGTGACGTCATGTCCTTATTTGGCGTCGGCGTGCGGCGCGCCGCGTCGGCAAAAGAGGGCGGCGAGGGGGTGCCCCGGCCCCGCGGCGCGCTTTCGCGCTGTGGCCGCGGCGGGTCGAGGCAGTGCCTCTTCGCTGCCTCCGACGCGGTCTCGCCGGAGCTCCTCCTGCGCCGCTGGGGTCTGGCCTCGAGGTCGAACTCGAAGTCGAATCCGAACCCCAGCGACGTCGTAGGCGACGTCGGCGAAAAGGCCGCAGCATCTGCTCCTTTCACGGTGGGCCGCGGTCCGGATCGCGGAATCGTATCCGGAGATAAGTCACCGCGACCGGACGCGGCCGATCCCGAGCGGGCGGAAGCGAGCGACATGCTCGAGCCGCCTCGCGACGAGCAAGTCGATCGCGCCGCTGGGGAGTCGTAAGCGGAGGCGCGGGGGGGTGCCGGTGACGTTGGCACCCTGTCGGTATCAAAGGCCGACCTAAAAATAGGGCCGGCACTAGCTGGCCGCTCCTGCTCAGCCACGGTCGGCCTCGCCAGCGAGAGGCGGGGGCCGGGGTAGGCGGTGCGCGGAGCTGGCACAGCTTGTTCCTTCCTTGGCGACACGGCATGCGGCGCGCTTGGCGGCGCGGGCGGTGACGCGAACCGCGGTGGTGGTGCGGTGGCGGGGGTGGGGGGGGTACGGTGACGTACCGATGGCACGGGGGGGTGAGCGGGTTGCGCGGGGGTAGAGTTCCGCGACGTGGCATGGCGCACGGCTGGCGCCGCTGCGCGCACGGCGGGGCAGCAGGGCGCGCATGCGGTGCACGGCCAGTCTTGGGGGTGGGTCCCGGGGCCTGTATGGGCACCGGACGGAAGCCCGCCGGGCGGATCGCAACCGCGTGCTGCCGGCTCGTCGACGGCGCTGGCGCAACGCGCGCAGGCGCCAATGACGTCGGTGGGCCGGCCGCCTCAGCGGCTTTGACGATTATGTCACTAATGATTTTTACCCCGCTCACCTGTGGGGTCTTGGTCCTCTTAGTGGATGAACCGGCCAGCAGCTCACCGGGCATCACGTTGCCGATATTCGGCAGCGATGACGCCCAGTCTAGCGTCGGACGGCTCCCCTCCTGAGCCCCGGCATCGCGGCCTAAAGACCCACGCTTGCCGGGCTTCGGCATCCTCCTGGGCGTGGCCTCCCGCGACCGCTACGGTGATTGCTCACCGAGCAGCACGGTCGGCTCTCCCCCTGTTTGCACCAGTAACCAAAAAGTTCACTCACACAAACAAAGGAAAAGCACTAGAATGTTCGGCGGTCCGCGCGGAAAATTACCGAGCCCAGTCACGCGAGGTGACGTAGGTTGTTGACGACTAAAGTTCGGAAAGTTCCACTGGTCGTCAACTATTACTCACTCGCGCAATACAAGGTGCTCAGTGGTCGGCCACGAGCCAATCCACACACTCAACAAAAAAAAAAACTATCCTACTAAGGAAAATGCCGGTTACGAAACCATACCGAGATCTAACTCGACGCCAACGCCATCTATCGAGCATAGGGACAAACCTGAACACATATTGAGTTGTTATTGATCTCGCCATGATTTCAATGCAGTCTGAACATACCGCCCACTAAGGACATATCACTGCTTTGCATGAATACTTGCACAAACCAAAATTTTGAAAATACTCGTTTATAACACAGTCAATTGGAAAATAGTCCATATTTCATGGTCAGTAAGACTCACATTCATAACGGCAAAACTGGCGTAGTGGCGCGCAGAAATGTCGCTATGTGATTGGTTGAATTATGACGCCATATTTGTGCAACAATCGACGATCGCCAGCTGTTGCTATTATTGTTTTCGCGTGACCACATCAAAACTTTCGGGAATAATTTCACATTCCTAAATAATCGTGTCTTTAAAGTGTAAAGTTTAGTAATATTTTCTGCAATATTTATTCATTTGGAGTTATTTGATTATTCAAGATAAAATTGTGACAATTCTGTACCTTTAGTGAAAAGTGATGTAACTGGAAAATCATGATTCTGAGAAAATTTATGTTAAAGTTTTCAAAAATTCTGACTCTTTGTCTACTTCACTAAAATGAGTACTGATTACTGCCATTGGTAAACAATATCTTAGAGCTTGATGTAGTATTAGAAGAAACAGATTAATTTGTATAGTTTTTTTATAATTTAAAAAGAATGCCATTTGTATCACCTAACACAACATTATTAAAGGCGTTTTATGTGTTAATTAATTTAAAATGACTTGAACCATTTTACACATTGTTTATCGGTTGGTGTTGGATGATTTTAAGCTTCGTATTTTGGAAGTTTGTACTTTAAGAAGTTATATAAACAAAAAGTTGTAAAATAAATATGATTAACTAGAATATTAAAAATTGAAATCGACTTATCCGTAGAACAGAGTCCGATGTGATCATGGAGCAAAAACGAGTTATATAGCTAGACGAGATAAGGAATACGAACTCTACAAACGTACGTTTTTAGAATTTTCGTATCTTATTTAGTTTCGGAAATATAGAATCGAATAACGTTCTATCTGATATTAGCTCCACATAAAAACGCACGGAGTGATCAAGGGACGGCGCGCAGGGAGCGGGGGCGGCGCGGGCGCCCCGTTCGTTCGTCAGTCGGGCCGCTGTTCGTTGGAGGGAGGTCGTTTTTGTGGCATGCGCTTAGCTTTTTTTCGGTTTGATGAAAAAGTGATTTATCAAGTGTTTTGCATGAAAAAACAGGCTTATAAACATAATTTTAGAGATGTCACGATCACGGAAGATGTTGGATATGCTAAAAGAAAATGCAGAAAGTCCTGAGCTTAGTTCATCGTTTTCAAATGTTCCTGCTTTTAATATGGATAAAAGTGTAAATGCTGGTAAGTTGACGATTTCAGTTGTATTATTTCGTGATACAAACTATTATGTTCTTAAATTAATAAACATTTAGTTTAAATTGCTTTTTTGTCTCAATAAACTGTTGTGGGCGATGCATTTTTATGTAGGACGTTTTTTGACGGAGACGTATAGAAACGCATTTTTAGTGCGAAAATGCGATTGGCGTAATGCATATTTACAGGGATATCGTTCTTTCTGTATTAATTAACAATAAAAAGTAGAAGTCTTATGAAATATTAGGACGATTTTAAACGAACAATATCGAACTTCGAAGCGTCTCATTTGAATATAGGACGTTTTTCTACGGAATCCGTGATAAGATTTGTTGGTTCGATATTGAGATGGGACGTTGTTACTGGGATAATGAAATCAGTTAGGACGTTTTTCGTTTAAAAATATCGTTTAATATAAAGATTTTAATTTACGATTTCTTATATGAATTGCTAGGTACATTTGCTTTGCAATATACATTAATATTTTATGAATACCTATAATAATATACAGTTTTTTTTTTTTTTTTCAGTTGTGAATGTTGATGATCACGACATGATACAACAAACATCACCTTTGCCTCCTGGTGCAGAAGAAATCAGTCAGGAACTGGCTGATGTATGGGAAGAAGTTCTGCATGAAGATGGTGGGACCAAAGAAATTACCTGCGACAGCTCAATACCGAATGTCATGTCAGATCCGTCTGCCGAGGATGTTTACAGCAATCAACCTAGTACATTTTCTTTGGCAGTGCCTTCTAGTTTTGAAAATTCACCATTAATACAGCTTGAAGAGCTGTTAGATGTTTCTCACCACAGATCTACCCCGGTTAATTTGGAACTGTCAGTGCCAACTCCAATGCCGTCTCCTACTAATGCCCATGCGAACTGCGATAGCACATTCTGCCCTAATCATGTAGACTGTTTATCTGTGATTTCTTCGTACGATTCGTTATCATTTAGCACTACGAATTCGCCTACCACTTCGCACTCAAGCGATCGTACCGTGACGCCTAAAACAACTAGAAAACGACAAAGACACCCAAAAGAATGGACAGACCTTAAACGCAAATGCCTTAAGAACTTAGGTAAGAAATATGTAACGAAAAAGGGAAAAGCCGTAGACGAAAAAACGATGTGGCCATCATGCAAATGCCGTTACAAATGCCCTGATAAAATATCTCACCAACAGCGGCTGGACTGCTTCACAAAATTTTGGCAACTGGGAGATCGATCTATGCAGTGGAATTTAAGGAATGGAAGGCCGTTTGTTATATGTGGGATGAATCTGTTGCAAAACGTGGCGCAAATGAGGTTAGCAGTTGCCTCTTAGATTTCATCCAGGCTAATGTTGACCAAGGGACCAAAGAGTTTCGCTTTTGGTCAGACAATTGTGCTGGCCAGAATCGTAACCGCTTTGTATTTTCATTGTACGTTTACGCTGCAAAAAAGTTCAACATATGTATAACACACCGGTTTTTACAGAAGGGACACACCCAAAATGGGGGGACAGTGTCCATTCTGTCATCGAGAGAGCTTCTCAAACCAAAACTATCTATACCCCACATGAATGGCGTTTATTAGTAAGATGGGCCAAGAATGAAGGAGAACCCTATGTTGTCCGCAACGTAACCCGGAATGACGTGTTTGACTTTAAATACCTCGTTAATAATAAAGTTTGGATGAAAGATATTAAGGGCAAAAAGATTAGCTGGAGTAACATTCGAGAAGTTCATGCAGACGGTAGTGATCCCAACAAATTGTTTTTTAAATATGATCTGACTCAACCTGATTATAATATTTTAGTGATTCGCGGTAACACGAGGAACTCGGTACAAACTGAACTAAAACCTGCATATTCTGAACCTATTATGGTTCCTGCTGCTAAATATAAAGACTTGATGGATATGTGCCGCTCAGAAGTCATTCCCTTAGAGTATCATCCATACTTTAACTCTTTGCCACATCACACCACTGTTGATGTTTCTGAAGAATCGGATGATGACCTATCGGAATAAGAAATAGTTTTGATATATAAGGTGCTATAAAAATATCTGCCACGGCTTTAATGAGAGGTAGTATTGTGTTTAAAAATAACAATAGTGAAGAAATTTCGTACCCCGGCACAGTTAAATCAATTTGAGAAAATAAAGTAGTTAAATAAACATTGACTCTACTCTGCATAACGTGGTTCACAAATTACGCGCGAAGTGCACTTCGTCAATGAAAACAACTGCTATCTCTTTCCATCTGTTCTGTGAATGAAAACTGAAATCAACTGACTAGTTCGTCACTTGCAAATTTATACGTACAATTTTTTGTATGAAAAAAAATATGACACATGATCAATAATTTATCTTTACTATTGTAATCTATAAACACAATACTATCTCCCATTGCAGCCGTGGCAGATATTTTTATAGCACCTTATATTTTTTTCTTTTTTGCTGCTTCTTTTTAGAGCTGAATTACTGATTTAGGGAAACAATGTTAATTATAATAAGTACTCAACTAAGTAATTTAATGTTGTCTATGTACAATTTCATAGCTATTATGTCTGTGCACCCACGTCTAGGTCACGATGTAAGACTGATTGATAATATTATGAAGGCTGATTGTTATGATTTATTTTGAATTAGGTACCTAAGTAACTAGTGCGAAGTTTAAATATCTTCATAAACGTAATTTTCGTTGTTGTGATAAATATTTACGTACATTTATAAGTTTAAGACTGCTAATTGGGAATCAAACGAGCTTACCTGTTAAGCGAAGTCTTGATTCTAATTTTACGAACGACGATCTGAAATATAATTAGTTAACAGAGTAGTATTTCTTACACACGGGTATAACATCGCGATCTTTTTAGAGATAGAATATTGTAAAAAAATTTTTTTTTTTTAAATATGGTTATTTCACCTTGTCGTTGGCAACACAGGTGTGTCACTTAGTTTAGAGATCCTTAAGGTAAGGACCAAGCTGTTTTTTCTGTACAGAGTTGTTCCGCATACTTACATTCACTAGGTTTTCCTGAAAGGATAAGTGAATTAGGCAGACTAATTATTGCAGATTTGGGGCTGTTAGCTAGTGGCGGGGTGGGTAATTATATTTCAGATCGTCGTTCGTAAAATTAGAATCAAGACTTCGCTTAACAGGTAAGCTCGTTTGATTCCCAATTAGCAGTCTTAAACTTATAAATGTACGTAAACTTTATCAATAATGAAGCAAAGATCTCATAGCTTTGCATAGTAGACCCTCTCATGCTGAGGTAGCTATCGCAGAATCTATTCATGTATTTGGCAACAAAAAAATTCTACGGTTGGTAAGCAAAACGTTTTATTTTTGTTTATTATTTTTATCAGTTACCTATCTCGGGTCCATGGCGTCCCGGTCTTTTGGAAGGGGTACGAGGGGCCGAAGCCGACTCGCTGAGGCCCCTTAGACAATTTGAAATGGAATGACGCAAATTGTTTTATCTACGCAACTATCAGAATCATTATTCACGCCATTATTATGACTATGTCACTATCAAGAATGCAATGTCCTAATTTAGTCCCCCAACATGGCCCATTTCCAGACAATTATCTAACTATTTCATCTTGTTTTAGATTCAACAACCTGGTAGGATGTTTTTTGTGGTGCTATCTTACGAGTTTTGTTATTCAGGTTATTTTGGATAATAGGGTGTCAGGCGCAGAATGAGTTTTAAACTTGATCAGTTTTAGGTTTTGCAAGCACCATTTAATGGGTTCATTTCTCTTTGTTGCCTTGCACAGATACCTTACTTTTTTTTTTTTTTTTTTTACTGTTGAGTATTTACTGTGCATGTCAGAGATAAAATATTTTCCTTTCTTAATTTACATACATTATATAGTGAAAATGTCTATTTCAGATGTGTAGTTGACGAGCTGAGAGCTAATCGAAAAGTAGATTCACTTAAGAAGCATGAAAATATTTATATTTGTCTGATATATATATATGTATATATATTTGTCTGACCTCATAATATATCCAAGATTAAACTATGTAATGGGTTTTATACTATAAGTGAGGAAGTTGTCTACAGCTACATTGTGCACTTCTTGGGCACATGGTTTTAATGTAGGTAAAATAATTTGTAATTAATTAATTCGTGTTGCCTATATTGATTATATGGCACATGATCTTGTTCATGTTGTAATCACCATCCATCAGTACTTTGTCCTCACATCTCATTGCACCCCCCCCCTTTTTTAAGCGTTTTAATTACCATTAAAATCTTCTGCTAAATATTTAGGCTAGTAGTTGAAAAAATTGTATCTTGAATTAAGTATTTTGATTTTATAATACCTAAGTACTTATTGTATAAAATCACTCATCTCTGCCCAGCCCTTCAGGAAATATAGGCCTGATGTTGTGTAATGTGACCACTAATACTTTAACTTTTGTAAAACAAAGTTAAGATATAGGTATTTCAAGGTTTTTAGTAAAAAAAAACACTAGAAAGTGAAAAATAACTTTAATTTCGGAAGTCGGTGTCTTTGGTTTTGAATTTTCATTTTAAGCCACCGACTTCCGAAATTAAAGTTATTTTTCACTTTCTAGTGTTTTTTTTGGAAGTCGGTTGGTTTTTTTAATAAAAACTTTTTATTTTTAAATTTTTAGTTGTTGTACCTACCCCCTACTAGTTCGAATATAACGACCTGCTATGTAAATAACAGAGACAGGAAAATGTTAAAAGATCGTCCATATAGGCTAAGTGGGAAAAATACGTATTAATGAAGCTAACTCAAAAAGTACTCAAGCTAAGTTAATAAAATTTATATGGGACCACCTTGAGAGCATACCCTTTCAAACAAAAAAAGAATTTTCAAAATCCGTCCACAATTGACGAAAATATCGACGGACATACACAAAAAAAAAAAAAAGAAAAAAAAAAAAACATACATACGTTACGAACATATAACCTCCTCCTTTTTGGAAGTCGGTTAAAAATGAGCTAACAATTCAAATAAGTTTCATGTAAAAATGAGCTAACACTTCACTTAAGTTCACACAAAATGGTCACCCTTTTTTTTTTTTTTTTTTTTTTTTTTTTGGGTGGGAAATCATCCAATGACTTCTCCCGCTCTGGGCGGAGCGGGAGGGCGTGTCAGACTCTTACTGACTAAAACCCACCCGTGTTCCTTCCCTTGCCATGCCAGGGGCCACGGTTTCCCCTTAGGACTACCCGCAACCCCGGCGGGAAAATGGTCACCCTGAAGGACTAAACGCAGAAAACAAACCCCATAGAATAGATTCACATAATTTTGACAGATGTTAGATCTCCATGGTTAATTTTCATCCCAAATGTTTAATGATACACATATTGTGGTATCTAAAGGTATTATGTTTTAATACCAGTCTTGGTACCTATTTTGACAAATAAATTATCAGGATAGGTTGGTAGAAAATCTTGTTTCAATAAGTATCATTCACTACTGCTAATTTTGTACATACAGTAGGGCTATAAAGTACAATTTAAATATGAAAGTTCTAATATGGAAGTTATCAGACAATGTATATATAATTAACCCTTGGTTATCTGGTAATGGGGAAAAGCATGCTGGTAGCCCTAAGTGATAGAGGTACCTCTAAGATGAAATCATCCTCATCTTGATATGTTGAACAATAATTATTGAATAGTGTATCAATTGTCTGTTTATAATAAGTAGTGTGATTTTATTTGTAATTTTCCACCAATCAGTTATGGTGTAATTCAAGCTGCAACAATTTTAGGTTCAGGATGAAACTGAATTTTGTATTTTGTTTGAGTCTGGCAAATTCTTTGTAAATCTGTAATGCATTTTAATTCATTTCAGTTTTTACTGTATGAGATTGATTGATGGTATTGAAAGGTTGAGTTTAATCATATTATCAAATATTTTGTATCAAATATTTTATCCCACAACCAGTAAAAGGATCAATGCCATGTAGATTGTTTTGTCAGCATTTGGTTGCTGCATTCCGGTATCAGTCTTATTGGATTATTATTCTAGAGTGTAAGCCGGGTTGTTTTTGAGGTCCACCACAAGTATTCATTTTAGTTTTTAGTATTGACTGATTTCTGTTGTTTTGGGGGTTGGGATTTGTGTTGTTGTTTTAGGGTGTTTTAATTTGTATTTACTATAACAGATCAACTCCTGTTGTGCTAGGTTTAAGTTTCCTCAATAGGACTGGTTTTAATTTGCTGGAAGTGAACATTGTTGCATCAGCCAAGTCAGTCAACAGTTTGTGTTTGTCTTATGTTCTTCATAAGCGTAGGGTCAGTCATTGCTTTCCCTATGATAGAGGTAACCAGTACAATTTGTTTCTGGAATATCTCAATCCCTTGTTCCCTCAGCTTAGGGGAATCTGGGGGTAAGGCTTTCTCCTTATGAATAAATGTTTGGTCCATTCCAATTATAACTAAGATCCAGAATTTCTCTGAAAACACTTGTTGTCAGTTGAGGTATCACAGAATCATGTTAACAAAGTATCTTGTACCAGTATTTGAATGTATGAGTATAAAAATGACACAACTTTTCCTTATTGTTTTAATTTTACAAAGTAGAGGTCATTTATCAATTTGTCAGTATAGTTAAACCACCTGGTATTTAGGTAATTCACTGAGTATCTTGTACACGGTGATTTCTTATAATATTTATTTTTATTGCGACTTAGTTACATAACCATAAGCAAAAATGTAATAGCATTCTAATGGCCAGGTGTTTATATCAGTAACAGGCATTTGTGTAACATTAGCTGGTAAAAAGGTTATCAGTCAAAATGAAGCGTGTTTCCTTCCATAATATCATCCTTGATATGAAAACTATATCCCATATTATTGAGATAACATGCTATGAGCATCTCGTGCTAAGCATGTGCACATCATGTTAAATATGTATCAGTTAGCAACATAGAATCAATGTTGTTAAGAGTATCTCGTACTCGCTGATAACAATCCAAGCGCAGTTGAATCCCGTATCCACTTAGGGAGTATAATGCTGTTGCAAGCTAATAAGGCACAGGCAATGTACAGGGTTAAGTAAGGCTGTCTCGCAGCCTTCATGCTCATAAATTAAAAGCATATTAAACCACCTTTAAATAATTTCATAACCTAAGTCATAGAAAGGGGACTTACCTGTTATGACGAGTGCATAACATACCAGCGTTAATTATGTAGAATAACATGGCTAAGTGCATCACATACCGCATTGGTAGTTTCACATCCAGCTAGTAACGTGGAAATAACATTACTGAGAGTATCGCGTACTCACTGGAAGGATAATGCTAATAAGCGCATACCAGCTAGCTATGTTCAGTAACATAGGTAAAGGCATCACCGTACCACTCTGGCAGCTTCCCATCCAGCTAGTAATGTGGAGGTAACATTACTGGAGATATCTCGTATCTACTGGAGGGATGATAATGCTACAAGTTTGCAGTACACACTGCAATAGGTATTTTTAAGTGCTTGTTTGTGTGCCACCACCATAGAGCTTATTAACACTGTCAGTATCACGTACGAGGTGGTCAGTTAAAGTCAGGCATTCTCGCACATTAAGGTTGTGGGAGGTCTCAGGATCTAGGTTCATCCAATTTTGTTCAGGATTCAGAGTGCTTCTGATGTATTTAGCAGCTTCCCGGTGATGTCTTGATGAACGTCGCGGCTGTCTTTGGTTTCCACTAACAATGCACATAATACACTTTCTATCACTTAACACAGTTAACATTTTGTTATTTTAATAATAAAGAGTACTATTATTTTAGTAAAAGTAACTGTAAACTTAATTTCAAATGATTAATTAGACGGAAGAAAAATTTTCATAGCGATGCCATAGCGCGCGAAAAGAAAAGTGACACACCTGTGTTGCCAACGACAAGGTGAAATAACCATATAAAAATTTTTTTTTTTTTTTTTACAATATTCTATCTCTAAAAAGATCGCGATGTTATACCCGTGTGTAAGAAATACTACTCTGTTAACTAATTATATTTCAGATCGTCGTGAAGTAAAATTGAAGTCCGTGCCGTAGTCGTGTAAGTTACCTAGTTACCATGCTGTGATACGATATACCATTTAATTACTATTTTAAGTTTTAAATAATACGCCGCCAAGGCAGTTTTAAGGTATACGTACAGTTTAATATTGTTGTTAAGTATTAGGACCTCGTGTAGCTCACGATTCGATGCTTCTGATTGGTAAAATTATAAAGACTGATTGTGAAAAAACATGATAATGTTGATTTTATAACTAATGCGAATTTTAAATTTGGTCATGCGCGTCTCCTGCATTGTTTTAATCTTTAAGTTTTAGACTATGTTAATTTTAAGTCCTCCGTACTGAACTGTGATGTGATTGCCGTTCAAAGTGATGCCATCTAATGGTTTTGTTACCTATTTTGAGATTTTTTTAATGAATAAACGATTTTTAATAATAATTACATTTTTTATTTAGTTACATAGGAGGGTAGTTATAATATGGCTAACATTATGTTTAAATATTTTAAGGTTGTTATTCACAAAGGACTCATAAGGGATGGGTTATTCCAACAAAAATAGACCCATGTTAATATAGAACGTCACTTAATTCAGACGTCTCCGCAAAACAACGTACTATGTTCACTACGGACCCCCGCTCTTTCGCCATAAAACGTCCTATGTTGATATAGAACTCACTATTTCGTGAAATAAAAGGATAAGAAATAAACACTACATAGCATTTAACTAGGCTGAGGCGTTGTTATAACATACCAAAATATCTAAATGTCAAGTTTTACCGTTTAATAGTTACACAAGTCAACAACTTCTCTAGCCCCTACTGAAAACTATCAACCCTGCAGATCGGACTTTATTCTACGGATGAGTCGAAATTGATATTGTAATCAGGAATTGGGAAGTCAAATTTTATTTAAACTGTTATACACCTGTATCGAATTTAAGATAAAAAGTGAAAAATGGTACAATGATTGTTAATTTTGATACATTTTGAAAATGTTTATGTATTTATTGATACAAGTGCCATACAAACATACGAAAATAGTAAGAATTTGTTAGGTAGGTATTTGTTTGAGAGAAATAAAATCAAATTCAACGAAAACACAAATTTTGTTATCATGTTTATTCAAATAAAACAAAAACTTTCGTAGAAAATTAAGTAATTTAAATTAAAGTACACACTTTAACGTTATTTAAACATATTAGGTAATCTATACAATCAGTCTTTTCTTTATTAATTTATATGTTCTTTATACTTAATAATCAGTTCTTTATTATTAGCCAAACAAGCTTATTATCATTAAGAACAGTTACATTACCTACGTTCCTCATATAATAAATTGTATAACATAAAATTAAATGTTCATAATCAAACAACAGATAAGCGTTAGAGTAGATACTTGTTTTTGTACTTTCATTCGGTTTCTGAGACGATATCTGGATCCACGTCACGTAAATTGCCATTAGTTAGCAAGTTATGATAAAATTCGTGAACACTTGGATCAACATATTCCAAGAGGGATATTAAATCCTTTTTCTTTTGTACGCTTATAGGCACTGGTCCTTTGTAACATTTTTGAACAGCATTTATATTAACAAAGCTATAATATTTATTTTTTCAACACACTTGCTCGTAAAGTGGCTCTTATTGAACCGCTTTTAGATTCATAATGCAGTGTATTAAAAACGCGTGCTTTTTACTTTACCATAACGAACTAGTGCTGTAATGCCACAGATAACTATTTACTAGTCGGAGTACCTAGTACCTATACCAGTCCTATGACATGGCAGTATGGAGTTAGTAAGTACTATCATGGCGGCATGGAATTTATATTGTAGAAATTGACTTTGGTGAAGCTTTTTATTTTTGTAAAACATAATACCATACGCAAACCGGGGCGTTAACTGTCTAGTTAACGTAAAAAAAAATTGTCTGGCCATATTCTGTTACAAATGAATATGCTTTTATTTTTTACGAAGTACCTAATGTAGGTAATCTTAATAAAACTTTTGTGTACTTATTTATTGAAGCTGGACTATGTGCCTACATGGCATTAGTATGAACTATCTACTATTTCACCCGAGCAGAGGATGTGCGCTTTTTTAATCTCATCAAAGAGACTTTCATGGCTTTATATTATGCATAATATTTATTACTTACATAAAATATGATGAACATATTCATCATATTATATTATTTCATATTTTTCGCTACTTACATATTAACCTTATAATGTTTTTAATAGGTACGTATTCAGAACAAAAATAAAACAAAAATACCTATTATTTTGTGTTTTTTTTATAGGCTATATTGTCTAGCAGTTTTTCCAGCGCATTTATTTAAACCTGCGCGCGAATCGCTGGCGCGGCGCGCGAAAATACAAACCAGCTCGTCATTTTCCAATACTTACTTGCTATCATTTTCGTTGTGATTAATAACAAAAATGTCGACTTCACGGGAAGAAGAGCAATACGTAGGTTTGATTCCGCCGGAAATACTCATCGAGGCACGAAACGCGAGTGATAGCCTGTTGCCACCAAAATCTAAGGAGAAATACATAGCGGCCTACGAAACTTTTATACAGTGGAAAAACAACAAAAATGCCAAGTCATTTTCGGAAAACGTTTTTTTGGCATACTTCAATGAACTTGCAAATAAAAACAAGCCCAGCTCGCTTTGGTGTATCTATTCCATGTTAAAAAGCACTGTTATGACCAAAAATAACATTGTAAACAAAATTCCATCTTAGCACTCATTACATTTACTGATCACAGAGTACTTTTTTTTTTTCCGGTGTCAAAACGTTAGTCGTAGACTGCGTTCCGAATTACGATGTAAATGTAATGAAATCCAATCGATTTGAGCGTGCTTACACCCGTTCCGAATAAGCTTGAGCAGGATAACTTATGTTTGTTCCGTGAACCGTTATTTGGCTGTGTTGTTATAGGCATTTTTTCGAAATTGTGATTCTGGCTACCGTCGCCACCTAACCAAAAAGAGGAAGAAATTTGTGGCTATACACAAAGAAATAAGTAATGTTTTAAGTTTTGACGTTGGGCGAGCACTGATATGCTGGGGCCACATTGTCGCGATAAGACAAACTATACTGCGCGCGCTCTCTCTCGCACACAGCTCGACGTCTCGCTGAATAAAAGAGAGCCCGTCAGCAACAGCGGCAAAGATAAACAAGCACTGGAAGCATGTGACCATCAGGAAGTAGACACGCGCATAATGATCCACATTGGTGATGCTGCAAGCCAAGGATACACATGGTGGGTACAGTGGATACCGATGTTGTTGTCCTTGCTTGAGCAACTGTGGGTTCATATTGACACAGGAAAAAATCACTAGTTTCGCCCTTGCTATGCTATTGCAGCTTCGTTAGGTAACTCAAATAAATATAGTAGGTATATTTACACTAATATAAGTAATTCATAAGTACATACCAATTAACTGGTTTTTAGGACAAGAAAAGGCAGAAGTAGTGCCACTCTTCCACGCCATTCCCGCATAGTTCTGCTAGTGATACTGTTTATTTTTTTGCTTGTAAGGGAATAAAAAGCGCTTGCGAAGGTCGAGGCGCATATGCAACCGCAATGGAGGGATCTTACCCAACTATCCTGATCTTATCCAACTGCAAATATTCTAAAGAAGGAAATGTAGAGCAGGCTTTGCCAATATTAAAAAGATTTGTATTCAAGTAACTAAAGTGGTGGTTAGCTTTTGTGATTTACGTAATTGTTGGAATGTATGTCGTCTTAATTTGTTTTATTTTAGATCATGCACATGCACTGATATAGACCAGTAAGATGGCTGGAGAATTTACCACCAACCAAAGACGCCCTGCAGAACTATATTTTGCGAGCGATTTATCAGGGGTAAACTTAGATAGATAAACCTAGATCCAGTACCTACAAGACCGGCCATGTCCTGCTGACTGGGGTTGGGCCAAAAATAATGGCATATGGGAGCCAGTGTGGACCACCCACCGCCAGCAGCCGCAGCTTGCATGGAATTAACGAGATTTAGATGCAAATTAAAAGATGCAATTGTTTGAAAACAGAAATGAGGTGCACCGAACTGCGTGCCAAATATGTCTGCTGGAGCCGGAGGATGCAAAAAAAACCAATTTACTTTAGACTAATTTAATTAAATCAAGAAATTACAATTTATAACTTAAAAATTATGTAGGTGACAATTGGTCGATGTATGTACCAAGAATGAGTGAAAACGTGGAATCGTGGAAGGCATTGTCGATGTCCGGTCCCACGGTTACGAAATGCTGAGTAGGCAGCACGTGTAAGTCGTTGCGATGCGCAATATTGGTGTCGCGATGTCCACAGTCCGTGTGTTATACCGAATCGTAATATCAGCGATCCTTATGTTACACTGTTGCGTAACATCTCCCCCCGTAGAACAGCAACTATTTGTTAACTGTTGTTAAAAATGTTGCTGTAAGATGACTAGGGTCCATCTTGATTCCAGCTGGATGAATATTCCTTCTTGGTTCTACTTCAGCATAAATGTCTTGATCTGCGTTTATTTCTACAGATATAGTGTCGATCTTCTTGTCTTTATTTCCCATCCAATGCCGATATGTAAGAGCAATGGCAAGTACACCTGCACTGAATAGTAATAGGTATACAGGTGTGGTAGTATGGTAGAGGCTTCCATCTGATATCTTGTTAAATCTTACTGGAGGCTGTACTGAAACTTTCTTGTAACTTTCGTGGAGGTTCTCGAGGTTGATTGAATTAAGCTGTACTAATGATTCTTCGGTTCTTGATGTAGTGTTCTGGTCCCATAGTGTTCGTATTCTAAGTACATGTCCCTTAATTCGGTTGTCAATGTTAGCGATAGTGAATTCGGTAGTTCTTATCAGGCAATCTTGCGGTATTGTAGCTAAATAACTTCCTTGAAGTGTTCTGAATTGTTCCTGTCCACATAACATCTGTACTTTTGCAGGTATCGGGAAGCTTAGTGTGTAATGTTTTTCGTCAAGTTGTTCCAGAGCTTGCTTCTGTAGAGTGACTGGCGTTAATGCACAGGAGTTGAGATGCTGTTGGGTGATGAGCTGCTGCACGCAGTCCGGCTTGTCTGTGATCTTGAAACCGACTTTCTCTTCGCAGAGGTACCATGAGTTAAGCTTCGGACATTCTGTCTCTATGTACATAGAATATAATCCATGAATTGCTATAAAAGGTGAGGTAGGGATAAGGGCCATATTATTTCTGTTAGGAATTATGGATAACTTGTATAGGTTATAGGTTCTTGGTAAGGCAATCGGCACCTTTATAACTATAACTAATTTCTTATCACTATAATACGATGCTATTTTTAACCGACTTCCAAAAAGGAGGAGCTATATGTTCGTAGCGTATGTATGTTTTTTTTTTTTTTTTCTTTTTTTTTTTTTTGTGTATGTCCGTCGATATTTTCGTCAATTGTGGACGGATTTTGAAAATTCTTTTTTTGTTTGAAAGGGTATGCTCTCAAGGTGGTCCCATATAAATTTTATTAACTTAGCTTGAGTACTTTTTGAGTTAGCTTCATTAATACGTATTTTTCCCACTTAGCCTATATGGACGATCTTTTAACATTTTCCTGTCACTGTTATTTACATAGCAGGTCGTAATATTCGAACTAGTGGGGGTAAGTACAACAACTAAAAATTGAAAAATAAAAAGTTTTTACAAAAAAAACTAACCGACTTCCAAAAAAAACACTAAAAAGTGAAAAATAACTTTAATTTCAGAAGTCGGTGGCTTAAAATGAAAATTCAAAACCAAAGACACCGACTTCCGAAATTAAAGTTATTTTTCACTTTCTAGTGTTTTTTTTGGAAGTCGATTAGTTTTTTTTGTAAAAACTTTTTTATAATATCATAGTACTCTCGAAGATCGATATCAATGATTTCGTCTTTTGAGTATAATAACCCTAATTTGTTTATTATATTTCTAATGTTAACTAAGCTAATCATAGAATGGGTAGTGCTGGAAGCACGCGTAAAAGCTACCATAAGTTCTATTTTATTTAACTCATCCGATAACGTCTCTATATTATCGTTTAATATAAGTAGGTGCTGTGCCAGATGGGCATACGTCACTAGGTCTGCCTGTTTGGATGCGTCTTGTTTTATGATTTGGTTAAGTTTATTAGCAATAATTTTCTGGTTGTCTACTATATTTTTTAATGCATTAGAATGATCTAACATCCATTCTTTAGTCAAGCTTATGTGACGGTTAAATTCCGTTTCTAGTTTATTGTCGTTACCTTCTAAAACTTGGATGGCGTTATTATATTTGATTGCATCTGTATAGTCTAAGTTTCCTGAGATACTTTTTATGACTGATCCTAATCCGTCAATGAGTCCTCGTTTAACACGACTAGGTTCAAAACTTTCTAATTGTATGGATATCTTTTCAAGTTTGTCCCCAAGGTAACTTATATGGGGTTCAAATAGTGAGAGTGTTTTATTGTTAATTAATGGCTTAAATTCGCTTAATTGCAATTTAACTAGATCAACCTTCGACTGAATATCTTCTAGATCAATGTATAAGAGGAAGGAATGATAATGAGACACGATTTTTGTAGGTCCCAGTTTGAAAGGGAGTAATCCGGGTCCGTCTTCTAGGGGCTCAAGCAATATGTCCTCCGCTTGGACCAGGTGTAGCAATATCGTCAGCGGTATTCTGCAACAATTGTTTCGTGTTAGGTGTTCGTTTAAGACGTGATTTGGCAACGGGACCGCGCTTCTTTTTTGTGTAGATGTGAATGGGCAGGTCAGCTAATACTGTGTCGTGTGTATAACGAGGTGCGAGTTTCTGTCTATTAGCTAGTGGATTCTTAACAAATACCTGTTGGTCTGGCTCGTATTCCTTTTCAGGCTCCCTATCTTTGTTCCTATTCTCGATTAGTTCTGTGCGTTTATGAAGGGACGTTTCATGAATAGCCTCGTATACCTTAGACATCCTATTTCGGTGGTCTTGCACGTATTGTTGTAGCAAGTGCACAGATAAATCTATATCTAAGGGATCGCGAGGATCCGTATGACCGGTAACTACTTCCAGTGGTCTACATTTTGTAAAGCTGTGTATGCTGCTATTGTATGCTAATAAGGCATATGTCATAAGGTTAACAATCGCTTCACTACGGTGTTGTAGTTTTAGAATTCTCAAATGTTCTAGTAAAGTGGAGTGTAAGCGCTCTACCATCCCATTATCGTTGGGCGTATGGGCCAAGGTTTTATGATGTTGAATTTTATGAACACGCGTAAATTCGGTAAACAGTTGATTAGTAAATTCGGGTCCCTGGTCCGTGACTATTGATACCGGAACGCCATGATGGGAGCGAAACTTTAAAAAAGCTTGGACTACACTAACTGCTGTGCCATCTCTAAGATGGTATGCCTGAGCGTATTTAGAGAAAGCATCAATGATGGTCAGATATTTCTCGTTTTGGGCCGTAAACAAATCTAGGTGAACTACACCAAACGGTTTTGCTGGTGGTGGTACTATACAGAATCTTTGTTTTATAGGATTTCGATCATATTTGGCTTGCCCGCATACATTGCATTCATTTATATACTTTGAGATTTCGTCTTTCATTTTTGGCCAAAAGTATTTGTGGGATAAGGTTAGGTAACATTCACTTATACCGCGATGATTAGTTTTACCTTCGTGATATTTCTGAATGATCTCTTGCTGTCTGAGATATTCTTTTACATTTTCTACTTCGGTTTTAGTTAAAAACAAGATTCATAGCGGAGCTCTTGAATTTTTCTTGAATTATTGGAATTATTTTATACATAGCTAATGGCGGGTGTATTATAATACCAGTCTTAACTTTCGGGTGTGCGAATTCTTTAATTGCGTTTATTACATCCTCCTCTAAATTTGATTCGGAGAGTTGGATGGAGGTACGGGTATGAGTCTCAAAAGGCTTAGAAACTGCTGGACGTTTCTTTATATCACCTACTACTGTAAAGCATATTTGTCTGTTAAATCTATTTAAGGGGTCATCTGAAATTGGTATTTCTAATATTGGATTTTCGGCGCTAGTGTGAGCTGTGAGAGTGGATGAGCCCACTACGGAAGGTGACTTTTCGGATACGTTAACTATGACAGAGCTCGTTTCTTCGTTATTAATTTCGATTCGCGACAAAGCATCGGCATTTGTGTTGCTTTTGCCCTGTTTATAAACTACTGAATAGTTATATTCACTGAGCTTGAGTCTCCAGCGAGTTAGTCTCGAGCTAGGTTCTTTTAAGCTCATGATCCATTGAAGCGGTTTATGATCTGTTATAATTTTGAATTTACGTCCGAATAGATGTGGCCGAAAATACTTGGTTGCCCAAACTATGGCTAAAAGTTCCTTCTCTATTGTGCTATAATTGATCTCGCTTGTGTTTAGTGTACGCGAAGCATAGGCTATTGGTTTGTCTGAACCTATAGGTCCCTGTGAGAGTATAGCTCCTATGGCAAGGTTTGATGCGTCTGTCGTAAGTAGAAACTTTATTAAAATCGGGATATTGTAAGATCGGATCGTTTGTAAGTAATGTTTTACATTTTTCGAAGCAATTTACATAGTTGGTATCATCGCAGTTAATTTTTGAGCCTTTCTTTAAACATTGGGTCATTGGTTTCGTGATTTTGGCGAAATCGGGAATGAACTTCCTGTAGTACCCTAGTAGCCCTAAAAATCTTTTAATTTCCGTGGCTGTTTTAGGAAGTGGGAATTTTCGGATGGCTGAGATTTTATCAGGGTTTGGTTTAATGCCGTCTTTACTAATTATATGTCCGAGATATGCTGTTTCCAATTTTAAGAATTCTGACTTATCCATTTGTATTTTAAAATTAGAGTCTCTGAGTCTTTTAAAAACCTTTTCCAAATTTATGATATGCTCCTGTAAACTAGTGCTAAATACGATGATGTCATCTAAATATACTAGGCAAATAGAGTTCTGAAGGTCCCTAAGCACATTATCCATGGTCCTTTGGAAAGTTGAAGGTGAATTTTTAAGTCCCATTGGCATGCGTAGGAACTCAAAATGGCCATGCTCTACATTGAATGCAGTTTTTGGGATATGCAGTTTTTTGGGTAAAAACCACTGGCGAGGTCGAGAGTTGTGAAATATTGGCAATTGCCTAGTTTATCTAACACGTCAGTTATATTGGGAATAGGGTACTTATCATCGATGGTTTTTTCGTTCAATTTCCTGAAGTCCACTACAATTCGCCATTTGACTTTACCGGATGCATCAGCTTTTTTTGGGACTACCCAAATGGGCGAGCTCCAAGCCGATTCTGAAGGTTGGATGATTCTCTGTTCTAACATTTTTGAAATTTGATTGCGAACTTCTTCGCGGTGTACAAATGGGTATCTATAAGTTTTAGTATAGACCGGTACCTCATCTGTGGTACGTATGCTGTGTTTTATTTTATTGGTAAAGGTAAGTGGTTCTCCCTCTACATAAAATATATCGGCATATTGCGAAACCAAAGACTTCAGATTAGCGCGCTCTTCTTCATTTAGATGGTCAGTTCGTAACCGAGATAATACTTCGTCTACCCGGGATTGATGTGATTGATGAGTACATTCTAAGTTATATGTTTCCGCTTGAATAGGTCGGTCCATGGAAAAAATTAAGTCATTACTAGTTGGATTGAAAATTTCTAGATAACCGCGATTATTCCTGACACTCGTAATACACTCGTTTATGCAGCAATTTGAAATTACCTGATCAGGAATTAAAGCATCACCATCTTGTATATTAACTGGCACTCTGACTAACTTTGAGGAATTTGCTGGGATAATATCTTCATATAAATTACTATTGCGCGAATTGTACATAACTATTGGATTAACTGCAGTTTTTGTAATTAGTTTATTATTTTTAAGATCAATATTTGACTCCCATTTATTTAACAAATCTAAACCGATAAGGCCGTCAAAATAATCGTGAAACCTATAAATGTAGAATGTTAAATCATTGTTGTCGTTTATCTCCTGAAAACAAGGTAAGTTAATGGAGTAATCGTTACGGCTAGTTGCATGCACATTTGTTACCTCAAAGGGGTCATAGTTCCATGGTAAATGTGGGTAAAACCTCTGGACAGCTTCAGGGCTAATAAATGATTGGTTGGCTCCTGTGTCGATTAATAATTTTAATGGTGGGTCTGAAATTACTATATATGGTAGGTACCGTTGAGTTTGTAGATTGACCTCTATTTTGATTCGTTTGTGGTTCGACTCCCCCGAAAATTTTCCTGGTTAGAAGACTCCTCGGTAGCTTTCCCTTCGGATATCGCCTGACTTACCTCTGGGGACGTGCCTAATTGCTGATTCATATATTCACTCACAGCGTCATAGTAAGAATAGTCGGGCTGTTCCAAAGAGTTATACAGATAACCGTCGAAGTTATCACAATAAGGTTCAAACATGTATGGATATTCAAAGCATTCGTTGAAATTCATTTCTCTTGTCCTAAAATAATTAGAAGGTGGTGGGTTCCCTGCCCTAAACCAATCGTTACCCCGGAATGGCATTGGTCTCGGTACGAAGTGAGATACACCGCTCATTGGTTTTGGTGTATCATTTGTGTTCGGGCCTTTAGATTGATTATTACCGGATGAATTATTTTGTGGATTATAGTTAGAAGGACGTGCCCCGAATATCTGTTGCGTACGCGATGGACCTTGCTGTTGGAATTGCTGTGGTTGGTTAAAGCCTTGTCTCCACGTTTGCGGCAGACGTTGCATCGGATGTGGCATAGCTATATTTGGTCGAGAAGGACCGGGCATATTAAAATTAAATGGCCTATCAATAGGCATGGGAATGTGTGGATTGAATAATTTGGTCTGATCAGTCGGTGCCTGAGGCTGTGGCTTCCTAGCCGGTGTATGCTCGTTTCGCTGTTATAAGTAGAAGTGTTCATTTCTTCATGAACAAACTCAAGTGCTTTTTCAATCGTGTCCGGTCGCATGCACATAATGCGTGAACCTAAGGGGTCACGAAGGCCCCGTAAGTAAGATTGCAAAGTTAACTTTTTATAAAGGGAACGTTTCGAATCGATTGTACTTTGAACGGTTTCATGCAGTGACACGTAGGTCATTATAGTGGCAAATAGAGTTTGGCACTTTTCGTAGAAATCCTGTGGTGTAGAAGAACCTTGTGTTAATAGAGCCATGTCGTTGTAAAGCGAGGTCTCATCGCGTTGGTCAGAGAAATTGTTGACTAAAGAACTACGTATGCCATCCCAAGTTTCTGGTACACCGTTGGTGTTAATTAACCGGGCTGCGGGTCCAGTGACCTTGTTAAGGATCCCGTTCAAAAGAGTCAAATTTATTAATTCGCGCCCTGGTTCAGCTGATACGTAGGCTTGCACTAACTGGTCACACAGTTTTATGAATCTAGTGAGGACATTATGGTTTCCGTCAAATTCGGGAACTATGCGTAAGGCCTTGTAAATTTCGTCTATAGCCGACATTTCTATGGTTGTCTCTCTATCTTCTAACTGCCTAAATGAATCTAACAATAATGATCTGGACGATCTGTCTAGCCTAAGGGTCCTCGATTGCCTGGGATGGAAAATCTTGGGTTTTTATTATTCACTTTTATGATTAACACTTATGGATAAGGATGAGCAACTCAAGAACTATTCTAAAGTACTCACATGAACATAATTGGTACCTCTGCGGTATCGATGTCTGGATACTCCTCCTGACGACAGCTTCTGAAGATCCGGATACTCGTACGGTGCTTGATAGTCACCCGGGTGACTCGCGAGTCGCGATCCTAAGGTCGATCCTATGAATTTACTCTCGCGAACCGGCCCGCGAGTATCCTACCGACTGCGCCAAATATGTTTGCTGGAGCCGGAGGATGCAAAAAAAAACAATTTACTTTAGACTGATTTAATTAAATCAAGAAATTACAATTTATAACTTAAAAATTATGTAGGTGACAATTGGTCGATGTATGTACCAAGAATGAGTGAAAACGTGGAATCGTGGAAGGCATTGTCGATGTCCGGTCCCACGGTTACGAAATGCTGAGTAGGCAGCACGTGTAAGTCGTTGCGATGCGCAATATTGGTGTCGCGATGTCCACAGTCCGTGTGTTATACCGAATCGTAATATCAGCGATCCTTATGTTACACTGTTGCGTAACATGCCTGCAGCGGCAACTGTTAATACATTTTGTTATTTTTATATTACACTTATTTAATAAAATTATACTATTATTCTTTACTTCATTATTATTTTTACTAAACAAAACTATATTTTGAAGTAACATTATGGGAATAACAATTTGAGCTCATATGTTTAAAATAAGCAGGAATTTCGGTTATCTCAGTGAGTGTCGGAGTTGGTTGTCAATTACAATTGTGAATTGTGGGTAGTTAACAAAATTGGTATGATTTGTTTTTTTTGTTATTATAATTTAAGTGATTTTACTATTGTCTAATAAATCGAAACATTTACAAACCGAATATTAAATACTCTGTGTATGCACTAATTGATTTTTGGCAACTTATTTCGATAATATTGTAATTGATGGTTTTGTTCAAAACAAATGTTGACATTTTCTTTAATTTTAAAATGATTTACTTTGTGAATTCACTATTGTTTATTTACGACCATTATTCTTGTATTATTTGATTACTTTACAATGTAAGTCTTGTTAGATTTAGCACATTTTAGTGTTTTGTATCACGTAAACACATGACGCACTTCCGCGCGCCATCGGACAGAGTTGTTGAGGGATTTCATGGCGGGGCATCGTCTTATAAAAGAGCGTGCACTCGCTATGCTCGTCGGTCGGTCTTCGGATTCGACTCATTTAAGAGCCCTGCTCCCGACAAAACTGTCGGTTTACCTGGTGCAGCACTGCTGTATATTTACATAGCTGTATAGGCTTGCTGATAGCGAGCGATACACTTTGTTGTTGGGTGGCTTGTCCACTATACGAACTGTGACCTTGAAGGTCTGTTCGTCTGTTGTACTGTAACTGTATAGTTACACCTACTTTTACTGACTTTATCTTTTTTATTGTGTTTTTATTTCATACTAGCTGCTGCCCGCGGCTTCGCCCGCGTGAGTGTCGGAAATTACCCCATACATCCCCATGGGTTTTAAGTATAAATATTGAGTTTCGAGTTAATCGGACAGCGCGTTAAAATTCTTCCATACAAACACTGACACCCCCCAATCCCCCTTTAGGGGGTAATTTAGACGAAGGAGGAGGCGGAGTGCGTGAGGGAGAGGCAAAGTTCGCGCCCTCACGCGCCTAGCCGCCGTAGGAGACGCCCTGGGCGTCGGGACTCCTTGGAGGATTCCCGGCCACCGTAGGCGCGGGCTTGCGGGCGGTGAGCAATGGGTAGCTCGCCCCCGATAAGGACCAGGCCCGGGTCGACGGCGCGTCGTGTTCCACGCGCGCCTCAAAGAGATGTCAGCAAAACTGACGGGGTCCGCTAGGACCGTTGCCCGCCGGGGTTGCGGGTAGTCCTAAGGGGAAACCGTGGCCCCTGGCATGGCAAGGGAAGGAACACGGGTGGGTTTTAGTCAGTAACAGTCTGACACGCCCTCCCGCTCCGCCCAGAGCGGGAGAAGTTATTGGATGATTTCCCACCCAAAAAAAAAAAAAGGGGTAATTTAGAAAAACAAAAAACTACAAACTTTATAATTTATTTAGATAACTATTCGTGCGAAGTTTCGTGTTTATTACCTCAAGGAATAAGATTTTTCATACAAACTTTCATCCCTTATTTTACCCCCTTAGGGGTTGAATTTCGAAATCAAATCAAAATCAAAAGTCATTTATTCAAACTAGGCTGAGAATCAGCACTTTTCGAACGTCAAAATTACATAAGACAGTCCCCCAAAAACGCCCGCCCTTCACCACTTCCTAGTGCTTTAGCTGGGAAGAAGTGGCGCAACAAACTCCCCAGCAGCACAGCTGTCTGATCAGTTAGAAAAGAAAATGAATCTATACAATAGTATCCAAAATAATATGCAATGCAATGCAAAAAAAACGTCAAACTTATATTAAATTATTTGCCTTATGTCAGCTAGCACACGCCAATATACCCACAAAAAACATCGAAATCCTTACTCAAGCGAATAAATTAAAATTAAAAACGTAAACAGAACTTAATCGAATAAAAGCCTCCATGCAAGCATAAGGGGCGTGCCCACTTACATAATAGCTATTAAAACTGGAACTCAAAGCCACAAAAATGTTAAACTAGGACCATCGAAGTAAAATAAATAAACAGTTAATTACTAATAACAATAACAAAACCATGGACAGCAAGACGACCAGTCACCACGAGCAGCACCCGTTCACGAGCATAACGCGAAGATCAGCCATCACCCCCTTCGCCATATTTGAGGGAAGGAGGCAACCCGACCCCCGACGCTACCGCAAGCAGTGACATCTAAGGGAGCATGACGAACTTGCTGCCGGTTGCTCAGGCAAAATAATATGATCAATTGTCGAGGTCGCTAGCTAACCACTTATTGCAATACAACTCATTAAAAAAACAAAATTAATGAGTAGATTATGTCAAAAATAAAAAATAACACCAAAATAAATAGACTTATTAGTCAACAAAAATAAACAGGTCGGTAGGAAAGCTAATTCTGGAGAAAGAACATAAACATTGTCTTGAGTTAATCACAGCGCCCAACTATTCTTATCGTTCAAATAGTCGTTGATAGAATAGTATGCCTTTGAACAAAGGTTGGATTTTACTTTAGCTTTAAACGCATTAAAAGGCAAATCCAACAAAGAAGAGGGTAGCTTGTTATAAAAGGTTATACCAAGCCCAACAAATGAGTTATGCACCTTATGAAGCCGGTGAAATGGAGCTCTTAATTTGTCTTTATTTCTGGTGTTAACATTATGAATATCACTGTTTTTAGTGTATAAGTGTATATTTTGCCTAATATATATGATGTTCGCGAAGATGAATTGTGATGCCACCGTGAGAATACCAATATCTTTAAAAAAAATCTCTTAGAGAAACTCTGGCACCTAGCTGGTAAATTGCTCGTACAGCTCGTTTTTGAAGAACAAATATATTTTGAATGTCAGCCGCTTGGCCCCACAACAGAATACCGTAGGACATAACGCTATGAAAATAACTGAAATACACTAACCGAGCTGTATCAACGTCAGTGTATTGTCTAACTTTCCTGACGGCATAGGCAGCCGAACTGAGCCTTCCCGCTAGGCTTGATATATGAGGGCCCCACTGAAGTTTGGCATTTACTGTAATGCCCAGAAAAACGGCCGAGTGTACAGTTTCAAGCTCCTCTTTATCTAAGACGATGTTGGGTCCTAGATTTCTAACATTCGGTAAGGCAAACTTTATACATTTCGTATTCTTGGCATTGAGAACTAAGTTATTTGTCGTAAACCAATCCGTAACCATTGAGAGGGCACTGTTTACGTCGTCAAACTCTTGTCTATTCCTGTCTACTTTAAAAATAAGAGAGGTATCATCTGCAAACAGTACAACGTCACAGATATCCTTTAAAAGAAATGGCAAGTCATTGATATATATCAAGAATAAGATTGGGCCTAGTATAGAGCCTTGCGGTACACCTAACTGAACTGGCAGCCCGGAAGATTTCACACCATTAACATCAACACATTGGAACCTATTATGTAAATATGAATTTATTACTTCGAGAGCTTCATTTTGGACACCGTAATGACGTAGTTTACGTAATAGCGTTTCATGGTGCACGCAATCAAAGGCTTTGGAGAGATCACAGAAAACCCCAATAGCATTTTGCGAGTTCTCCCATGCGTAAAATATGTGTTACAGCAGAGCAACACCCGCATCAGTAGTCGAACGACCTTTTGTAAAGCCATATTGTTCATCATGAAGGAGGCTATTTAAATTAAAATGTCTTAGCAACTGCTTGAGTATTAACTTTTCAAATATTTTGCTAAATGCAGGAAGGATAGAAATAGGCCTGAAATTGCCAACGTCATTTTTATTACCTGTTTTAAATAATGGTATGACTTTACTACTTTTCATGAGGTCAGGAAAAATTCCTAAATCAACACATTTATTAAAAGTAACAGCTAGATAGGAGGCTACGATGTCTATTATATTATTTAATATTTTAATGGAGATGCCCCAGTAATCACCAGTATTTTTAGACTTAAGTGTGTTAAAAACATTAACTACATCACGAGGTGTTACATGTTCGAAGCTAAATAAGCTACTACATTTGGGCACACTACTATGCAGAAGGGTTTCAGCTTTAGACGGTGACGAATTTAAGGAGCGGGTCGTAGTTATAGGTATGTTGGCAAAAAACTCATTAAAAGCCTCAGCTACGTCAGCTGCTTTATTAACTAATTTGTTGTTGACCATAATCTCAAGTTGTTTTTCTTGTTTAATCGACTTACCCGTTTCATTGTTAATAATTTTCCAAGTGGTTTTCACTTTATTATTGGAATTTTTAATTGTATCGCCCAAAAATTTAGATTTAGCAAAAACACAAACAATTTTAAATAATTTTGAATACTTTTTGACATACTCAAGGAAAGGAGTATCAAACCTGTACTTTTTCAAACCATATAACTCGTACAGTCTCGCTCTACTTTTATAAATACCTGGAGTGGCCCATTGGTTAAAGCCAACGGAGGTTCCAATAATGTTAATGGTTTTGGTCTTGAAAGTAGATTGGTACTCTTTTTGAACAACATCAAAAAGGGCTCCATAGATTTTATTAGGATTCTCGTGATCTACTATAGATGGTGTTAATCTATGAGCAATATTATTTTTAAACTTATTGCAACGACTAGCTGTATAGGGCCTGCATTCTATTTTATGCGGCTTTTTATTTAATGGCATGGGGAAGCTAGCTAATAAACCACAGTGGTCAGATGTTAAGTCACTTAACACTAATTTATTTTTGGCATCACAATCACTAAATATATTATCAAGACAAGTTGACGAAGATGCCGTGATCCTAGTAGGTTCATAAAACAAGTTAATTAAATTATAAGACCTAAACAGATTAAGAAGTCTAATACTTAATGGAGTAACATCTAGAATATTAATATTAAAATCTCCACATAAAATTATACTTTTCTTACTTGATTTTAACCTATTGAGTAAATCCTCCATTACCGATTCGAAACGAATGAAATCACCAGAGGGGGGTCGATAAACACAAATTATAACGTATCGCTCGAGTTCAACACAAGACAACTCAATAGTGCGCTCGATAGAAAGGTTAACTAAATCTATACGTTGTTTACATTTCAACTTGTTTGAAACAAGAACTAAAGATCCACCGCGAATTGCGCTTTTTCTCACAAACGCACTTTGTACTGTAAAATTATTATCATTGATAAACACTACTTCATGTTCTTTCAACCAGTGTTCAGTCAAACATAACACCTGAACATCATAGTTTTCTATAAATAAACTTAACTGTAGCTCTTTGCCGGACAGACCCTGCATATTTTGATGTACAACATTCAATATATGCGGCTCACCCGTTGTCGCACCTAATAGTTTAAACTATATGGCGTATCAAAAGTAGTGTTAGTACCACTACTAACAGTAATCGACGGTACACTACAGGTACCAGTGTCACTGGGTATATTGTATGCTAAAAGATTAGCAATATGTCTCCTACATCTAGGTGGCAAATACATGGTATAATTTGTCAGTTTGTAATCAGTAATAAATTGATTACAATCAAAATATAAAATAGCGTCACTGTGACGACATGTCCTATTATAAATAAACATATTTAAATTATAAATGTGCCTGTTTTGCTGCTCAGACAAATATTGAGAATAAGGCAAGGCACAGAAAATAAATTTACAACTATTGGTCTCATTGAGATGTAACATCAACTGGACACATTCCATTATGTCCTTTTTTCTTACAGCTAAACTATCCCCATATAATAATATAACAGTGGAAGTGGGGTTTATTTTTGTTAATTTAAAAAATCCTGATACACGTTATTCTTAATTTTTGGGTTTAAGTATAAATATTGAGTTTCGAGTTAATCGGACAGCGCGTTAAAATTCTTCCATACAAACTTTGACACCCCCCAACCGTAGGATAGGATACTTTTCCGGGATAAAAAGTACCCAGTGTGGTGCCCAGGATATTAAAGAATAATTATACCAAGTTTCATCGTAATCGAACCGGTAGTTTTTGCGTGATACTTGAACAAACAGACAGACAGACAGACAGACAGACAAAAAAAATTTTAATCACACTTTTGGGTTCGGTGTCGGTCTAGTAACACCCCCTGCCATTTATTTTTTTGATATTTTCAATGTACAGAATTTTCACTTCTACAGATTTATTATAAGTATATAGATATAGATTGTGTGTGTGTGTGTGTATGTGTAATTAAACCTGTAATTGTTTAAACTGTGTTGTTTATCCCAATAAAATGGGAACTCCAAACCCTGACGATATACCTCTCGGCACTCCTGATCCTACATATATATACTTATAATAAATCTGTAGAAGTGAAAATTCTGTACATTGAAAATATCAAAAAAATAAATGGCAGGGGGTGTTACTAGACCGACACCGAACCCAAAAATTTGATTACAATTTTTTTTGTCTGTCTGTCTGTCTGTTTGTTCAGGCATCACGCAAAAACTACCGGTTCGATTACGATGAAACTTGGTATAATTATTCTTTAATATCCTGGGCACCACACTGGGTACTTTTTATTCCGGAAAAGTATCCTATCCTACGGTTGGGGGGTGTCAAAGTTTGTATGGAAGAATTTTAACGCGCTGTCCGATTAACTCGAAACTCAATATTTATACTTAAATCCAAAAATTAAGAATAACGTGTATCAGGATTTTTCGAAATTCAACCCCTAAGGGGGTAAAATAAGGGATGAAAGTTTGTATGAAAAATCTTATTCCTTGAGGTAATAAACATGAAACTTCGCACGAATAGTTATCTAAATAAATTATAAAGTTTGTAGTTTTTTGTTTTTCTAAATTACCCCCCTAGGTTGGGGGGTGTTGCTGCCGCGTGCGTTGCTGCGCGACGCCGGTACGCCAGGCACCGCAGGCTCCGTATCCGCCCTCCGGATACGGAAGCCATTCAGGCGGAGTTGTACGAGGGGTACAGAGCGGCGAAGACCGCCCTCCAAGCGGAGATCCAGCGGGCCAGGGGACTGGCCCGCGAGGAGTCGCTGGCGACTCTGGACAGGGACCCGTGGGGACGCCCATACAAGTTGGTGCGGGAGAAAATCCGCCCATGGGCTCCCCCGCTGACTCAGAGTCTCCGGCCCCAGCTTGTGGAGGACGTGGTGAGCGCTCTGTTCCCCTCGAGAGGGGAACACACCGCTCCGCCCATGGCTCCGCCTACTGCGGTGCCCGCTGCGGACCTCACCGCCGACGACGATGACGATGCTCCGGAGGTGACCGAGGTAGAGATGAGAGTGGCGGTACGTAGGCTGAATGCCAAGAATACCGCCCCAGGACCCGACGGCTTACCTGGGAAAGCATGGGTCCTGGCCTTGGAGGCTCTCGGGCCTCGACTAAGAGGGCTACTAAGTGCATGCTTGGAGAGGGGCCAGTTCCCACTTCGATGGAAGACGGGGAAACTGGTCCTCATTAAGAAGCCGGGGCGCCCTGCGGACTCTCCGTCTGCCTACCGGCCCATCGTGCTGCTCGACGAGGTGGGCAAGCTCTTTGAAAGAGTAATTGCAGACCGCCTTGTCGGGCATCTGGTGCGGGTGGGGCCGAATTTGACGGAGAGCCAGTTTGGCTTCCGCAGAGGGCGCTCCACGGTGGACGCCATCATGCGCGTGCGGGCCCTCACGACGGGGGATGCTGTTGCCCGGGGTGGGGTCGTCTTGGCGGTGTCTTTAGACATCGCCAATGCCTTCAATACCCTGCCCTGGAGTTGCATTGGAGAGGCACTCCGGTATCACGGGGTGCCGATCTACCTCCGACGTGTGGTCGAGGCCTACCTGACGGACAGGGCCGTCATCTACCCCGGTCACCTGGGAGAATGGAACCGGCGAGAGATGTCGTGCGGTGTCCCACAGGGATCGGTCCTGGGGCCGTATCTGTGGGATATCGGATACGACTGGGTGCTGCGCGCCGACCTCCCCGACGGCGTCAGCGTGGTTTGCTACGCTGACGACACGTTGGTCCTGGCGCAGGGGAGGTCGCACCAGGCGGCGGCCGAAATTGCGACACGCGGGGTTGCGACAATCGTCGACAGGATCCGGCAATTGGGACTCGAGGTGGCCCTACACAAGTCCGAGGCCATGTGTTTTCATGGTCCTCGGAACGCGCCACCTTTGGGTTCCCAAATAACGGTAGGAGGGGTTCACATCGGCGTCGAGTCGACGATGAAGTACCTGGGACTTGTCCTCGACAGCCGGTGGAACTTCGTGGAGCATTTCCGACGCTTGGCTCCCAGACTGGAGAAGGCTGGGGCTGCTCTGAAGCGGCTCCTGCCTAATCTGGGGGGTCCAAACGCCTCCTGCCGGAGGCTCTACGCGGGGGTCGTGCGGTCCATGGCCCTTTACGGGGCTCCTGTGTGGGCGCGTTCTTTGAGGCTGCGGCCAGCCCGCCGGTTGAACGCGTCCCAAAGGGTCATGGCCATCCGGCTTGTCCGGGGATACCGCACGGTCTCGGGTGAGGCGGCGAGCCTCCTTGCCGGATTGCCGCCGTGGGATCTAGAGGCGAAGGTCCTCGCCCACATCTGGGAGTGGCGCGAGGAGATGAAGCGCCGGGGCGTAACTCTGCTGCCGCGAGAAATCACGGTACAGCGGACAGAGCTCCGGCAGGATCTCATGGCGGCTTGGAGTGTGCGATTGTCGCAACCCAGATATGGGCACGCCGCAATCGCGGCGATAAGTCCCCTCTTTGAGGAGTGGCTAGAGAGGCGCCACGGCGTCCTCACCTTCCGCCTGACGCAGGTCCTCACCGGACACGGTTGTTTCGGGAGGTACCTGTTTCGCATAAGGCGGGAGGAAACGCCCGGGTATCACCATTGTGTGGATCGTCCGGAGGACACGGTGGAGCATACGGTGGAGGTTTGCCCGGCTTGGGTGGACCATTGCCATGTCCTCGTGGAGGCGATCGGCGGCAGTGACCTCTCGCGTCCGGCCCTGGTCCAGGCCTCGGTGCGGAGCGAGAGGGCATGGCAGGCCGTCACCTCCTTCTGCGAAGCAGTAATGCTCGCGAAGGAGGAGGCGGAGCGCGTGAGGGAGAGGCAAAGTTCGCGCCCTCACGCGCCTAGCCGCCGTAGGAGACGCCCTGGGCGTCGGGACTCCCTGGAGGATTCCCGGCCACCGTAGGCGCGGGCTTGCGGGCGGTGAGCAATGGGTAGCTCGCCCCCGATAAGGACCAGGCCCGGGTCGTCGGCGCGTTGTGTTCCACGCGCGCCTCAAAGAGATGTCAGCACCAATGGCGGGGCCCACCAGGGCCGATGCCTGCCGGGGTTGCGGCAAAGTCCGAAAGGGATACCGTGGCCCCCGGCAACACAGGCAACTGAAGGGTTGGGGGGTGTCAGTGTTTGTATGGAAGAATTTTAACGCGCTGTCCGATTAACTCGAAACTCAATATTTATACTTAAAAGCCATGGGGATGTATGGGGTAATTTCCGACACTCACGCGGGCGAAGCCGCGGGCAGCAGCTAGTTTATAATATTTTTGTTTTAATATAATGAATTATCACTAGATATTTCTTTAATAATATGTACTACATCTAGATATAGAAGCACCTATATTAATCCATGTCATTATTAATTAATAAGTGCCAAATCCTACCCAAAATACGCACTTCTCCTATCGCAGCGCCGGTCCGCCGCGCGACGCAAATGATTTTTTTTACCGCATTTATAAGTTCAATCTATAAGAAAAGTTTATTTTTATATATTTTAGACAAACAGGGCTATTTACACATATTTTTTTTATATAGTATAACCTCGTGGTTTAATTGTAGGCACAGATTTTGTAGTTTTTTTTTCTTCTTATTTTTTTATTTTTGCGCCGAACTCTTTTTTTTTCTATGAACGAGTGAAAATCTTGTTCCAGAAATGAATTCCTCGTCCTTGAATTATACGAAAACGATACCAAACACGCCCTATTTGCTAAACTTTTGCAGATATCGACGTAAGAGTGCAGCACGGTAGATGGGTTTTTCCCCCCCCTCCCTCACCTACCTGCAGGGTGGTACCACGTGGGTACAGGGCTAAATCAGCTCAGATGACCACTAGGTATGCCTGTGCCCAGCGGCTTCCTTTGTTGAAGATTTGCAAGGTTGATGACACTAAATACTGGGCTATACGATATTTGAGCTAAAGTAAACAAATACCGCAGCGCTGGTATTCTGATAGGGCTCACTGTGATGCCACGGACACACCTATGGACATGAGATAGAGGAATAAAAGTAATAAATATATAATAAACAATAAAATATAATAATACAAAAGTAAACTGATAAATTTAAATAAACAGTAAAATATAATAATAAATACAAAAGTAAAATAAGAAAACCGATAAACTAATTATAACGGCCGACTCATACCCGGCGTTCCAGCATCGCTTGTCTATGCTTTGAAGTTAGTTAGTCTGTGGAGGGGACGCGAGCGCAGGAGATTTAATGGCTGTCAACGGTAATATTTGTCGGAGCGACATCAGGATTTTATTTCATTAGAATCAGGCATCATGTGGGCAGAAGATGGGTTTCGTGCAATGAAAACACACTCGGTGCGATACAGGACGTTTATTAAAATCACAAACTAACATTATCACAAATTACAATTTAATCACAATAACTGAGCACAACGAATCGAGTACAGTCTCGCGACGTCTTAACTCCGATGCGATCAGACACTGAATGGCCTGCTCGCCGTGGACTTTTCGGTCAAAATTTATTAAAAAATATTGATTTAGGTTGAAGAGAATTATATAGAGGATTTGGAAACATCACGACTCTGTATAAGCGCGCTTGTGGTGTGGGTAGATCACGTGATGTCGCCAGTGGCGCGCTTGCGATTCGTTTAGCGACCGTACTAATGACTGTCTCCGACATATTGATATTCAATGAACAAAAAGTACAGAAAATTCCTACACAGTATGATGTTTAGTCTAATATTATCACACGATGGGTATCAGAATAAATAAAACTTGAAGAAAGAAAGAAAGAAAGAAAGAAAGAAAGAAAGAAAAATGCGTTTATTGGCAAAATACACCTTAAAACTAAAACAAACAGAAAATAATGATTATAATGCCAAAAGGGCCTGACGCTGATTTTCAGCTGCAACCCACGAGTGCCATACGCTAGAATAAAGAAAACATAGGGAAGTGTGTGTCCGTTATAATAAATTAGAGGTACTTTACAGAATAAATTTAAAACAAAAAACTCATACAAAACTAAATAAAAATGTTGTGGCATAGATGAGTGTGTATCGTGTGGTGATTTGTGAGAAAACTAAATACAATAAATAATCAATTAAACAAAATATAATATACAATGGCAACATTCGGTTCATTCCGTTCAATGGACTCGCGCGCCGCCGGCTTAGTGTAATCTGTGTACGCAGCTGTCAGAAAGACTACATAAAAAAAAAAGAAAGAAAGAAAGAATAATGTTTATTTGGACACAGTTCGTAAAAGACATATATGTCGGAGCGACATCAGGATTTATTTCATTAGAATCAGGCATCATGTGGGCAGAAGATGGGTTTCGTGCAATGAAAACACACTCGGTGCGATACATGGCGTTTATTAAAATCACAAACTAACACTATCACAAATTACAATTTAATCACAATAACTGAGCACAACGAATCGAGTACAGTTTCGCGACGTCTTAACTCCGATGCGATCAGACACTGAATGGCCTGCTCGCCGTGGACTTAAACATCACGACTCTGTTGTAAGCGCGCTTGTGGTGTGGGTAGATCACGTGATGTCGCCAGTGGCGCGCTTGCGATTCGTTTAGCGACCGTACTAATGACTGTCTCCGACACGGCCATCCTGCGAAGCACACGTCCTCGTGTGTTAACCTGTAAAGAAAAATACTCGCAAAGTATCACATAGCTCGGTCACTCCTGACCACATTTGCTAAATCCAAAAACACTATGAAAGAAATCTGTTGGAATCTCAAATCTTATTTCTTAAGTTCAAACAAACCAAAATCTCAGAGTTCAGAGCATTACTCACCATTTAATTCTCAAATCTTAAGATCACCAACAAAATAATCAACTAAGCTGCATGTGATTCATACTTTCTAGTAACCTCCAGTTACTCAACCATTCATTTGCGCATCCCCCTCGGATCGCCAAGTCACTCCCGGACTTTATGGTTCCAAAGTATTATCACACAAACTTAATCTCTACTCTCTGTTTCATCAAAAAAAAACGTTCACTCGATTCTAACTCAAATTAGTCAGTAATACTCCGATTCCCTGGCAACTGAAACTTTGACTAATTATAGCAAAAATCATCAACCAGAGCCACGTACCATCGTTTTCCACATAAACAATCATCTTTATCACTAAGAGCCTTAGAGCCTTAGAAACCCACACACGAGTAAACCACTCTCAACGCCACGGCTCTCCAGCCGACCAGCAATCGCATTGCTCTCACACATCCATCGCATGGATCAAAACTATGGTCCTTCCAGACCCAATACGGCCGATAGAGAACCCCTACTCGCGTGGTTCCCATAACTTAGGCTTGCTCATCACCACTGTGATCACCATCTACTTCGACTGGTACATGACCTACTGGCATCTTTCTTAAAACCTATTGTAATTAGTGAACGCATAATTTTTTACAAATAACAAATTATCAATAATCAGGAAATTCAAAGTACAATTGACTACACATTTATCGCGCATCTCGCAAAAGACAATTAAACCGAATAAATCAACAAACTTAAGCTCTGCATGTGATCTCTGGCTACGCATAGCCCAGTAACCTGCAGTTACTCATCTTTTCTTTATGCGAACCCTCACGGGAGCGCCGATTCTCTCCTAGACTCTATGGTTTTCACTGAAACCAGACCTCCGCTAGAGTTGACTGCTTACCGCGTACTCACGGACTACTAAAGTAGTAGACGCAGATTTCTATTGAGCTACGGCTACACGACAACCTCTGGTACGGTCCAATCACTATGCAAACTTAAATACTCTCCTCATTGATAAAACTACTATTTTGCTCAACCTCAGTTTCGTCAGTTATACTTTGATTCTCTGGCAGTTTTCGCCACCTATCATGTGCGTATTTGTAATTATGGTAAGAATTTAAAACGTATAGCGATCACCATCCAAAACTATCACTACCTTAAACGGACCTCTGAACTTCCGATCTAACTTAGTCTGATTTCTCTCTTCGTTTATAGTCTTTGTCTTTTGTCTTTGTCTTTCTTTGTCTAATATTCCCTGACGCAATCTCGCGGACTTCATCAATGTCGACTTTGGTTTTCATTACAATGACTTTCCTTTATTTCTTTACAAATAATTATCTTTGTCTAAAGTTCTAAATCAAACAAACTAACAACTAGATCAAACGATTAGGTCAATTAAAATGCTAGAGCAACCAAGTACCTCTTCATTCATCTAATCATTACACAAAGCAGGAAACTCATCCGTGGCCTATGGGCAACACATGGCCCTCCAACAAACCTCTGTTTGTTTTACTACGTTCCTCAAGAACGCCGAGTCCCACATGACTCTATGGTCTCTACGACCCGACCTCCGCCAGAGCCACCCGCGCACCGCGCATCCACGGACTACTAAAAGTAGACACCGACTTCTACCGGACTACGGCTACGAAATGGCTACTGGTACGGTCGACCATCCGAACCAAGTTTCCACACTATCTCTCAATTTCAAATTCTCAAATCAAATCAAAAACTCTCTACTTAAAACTGTACTTGGCACTCGGGCATTCTCCTTAACCCATCGTGTTCGTACTTGTAAGTACGCTTAGAACTTAATGCTCTCAATGTGTAGCGATCTCACTAATAATTTTACAACTTTGAATGGCTTATAATTGGGGTCTAATTTAGTCTGGTTGCGTTCTTCGTTTTGAAGCAACACAAAGTCAAAACAAACAAAACACAAAAACTCAAGTTGGTGTTCGCTAATCGTTAAGCAACATAAGATTTGTTCTGTGCTGAATACTTTTGTTTGACCAATACCAGTCAACGCAACAACGTTATTAACTCGTTTGCCACTTAATTAGGCTGCACAACTCTAATTTACTAACGAGCATTCAGCACCAGAATCGTAAACAGAACAAAACAGCTCACCTTTGTGTTATAACGTGCGTGAGGGTAGTTGTACGATGCGCCGCTCGTTCCACACACCGCCGCGGCGTTGACCGGCCTGCTGCCACTGCCGCCGCTGCCGGCGTTGCCGACGCAGCCGCCGCTGCCGCCGCTGCCGCCGCTGCCGACGCAGCTGGCGCTGCCGACGCAGCTGGCGCTGCCGACGCAGCCGCCGCTGCCGCCGCTGCCAACGCAGCCGCCGCTGCCGACGCAGCCGCCGCTGCCGACGCTGCCGACGACGCAGCCGCCGCTGCCAACGACGCAGCCGCCGCTGCCAATGCAGCCGCCGCTACCGCCGCTCGTACACCGGACTGCTATGTGACCCGGCTTGCCACATTTGAAGCAGACCAAATGCTTCGCTGCCGGCTGCTGCGACGCTTGACTCGACGATGATTCACCGGTGGTGTTTATTTTGCGGTTCAAATGTCAAAACGCGTTCAGTTCTTGCTGTAATTTGTCCCTCGATCTAATGTTTGTAGTAAACGCCATACGTTGAAGTTACTGGTCAAACTATGATGTGAGCTAGTACTGTTGCTACGGCGATTTCTTTTTTGTTTACACCTTTCCAACGATTGTTCAGCGAAGTGATTAAATTACTTGCGAACGCGGGTAATGTTTCTCAACTTGGTTTTTCGCCGTTCATTTTAATGACGGTACCCACCAATGTCTCGCACGAAATAAATCGTGTTGTGAAAAGTACCTTCAATTCATTCCATATCATATCTTCGTAGGCTATTTAGAATAACCATGTTGATGCTTCACCTTTTAGCGTCTTGCTGACCGCCACAACAAGTTGACCATCTTGCAATGAATTTTAAGCAAAGCATAAATCTGCTGTCACGCACCGTGATCACGCATCGGAATCGGGTTTATCCGAGTCGAATACCGGCAACACTAACTTGTTTTTCACTAGCTTAGTTTTTAAGAGTTAGTATCAGCGCGTGCATTTGTAGGTTTTGAATTTAAAAAGTAACCACCACTGATTGTTATTGTCACTGTCCCCGCGTGTGATCTCATTAGCACGATTTGATCCCGCTTCTGATGTCGGAGCGACATCAGGATTTATTTCATTAGAATCAGGCATCATGTGGGCAGAAGATGGGTTTCGTGCAATGAAAACACACTCGGTGCGATACATGGCGTTTATTAAAATCACAAACTAACACTATCACAAATTACAATTTAATCACAATAACTGAGCACAACGAATCGAGTACAGTTTCGCGACGTCTTAACTCCGATGCGATCAGACACTGAATGGCCTGCTCGCCGTGGACTTAAACATCACGACTCTGTTGTAAGCGCGCTTGTGGTGTGGGTAGATCACGTGATGTCGCCAGTGGCGCGCTTGCGATTCGTTTAGCGACCGTACTAATGACTGTCTCCGACATATACAAAAAACAATCATAAAAAAAGTGAAAATAATGCAACAATAGTGAGTGCCTCACGGCTGCGCCAAAAAGGTTCATTTCAGCATTAATGCCAGACAAATGCAGTCTGACGCTGGTTTTCTAATGAACCTTAAGGGACAAGTGACGGAAGTACAAACAGTTTCAACATACCTAATATATAATTAATATGCTTCTATAAAAATAAATATATAATCAAAACTATGTATCACATTATAATTACAAAAAACTAAGTAAACAACAAGAACCGTCCTAACAAAAACCTGTCCTTAGCGATAAGCGACTGCTAGATTGATCCGTGCACGGTGCACTCGCAATGCGCTGCAGGCCGCCGACCGCGGCGGACAGATATACCGACAGTTGTTTCGTTTTATTAGAAAATTACTGTGGGTTGTATACATAAAAATAATAAAAAATATGAATATTAATAGATTATTTATATTAAGTAGGTAGTAAACACCAAAAATAAAAATTGTCTTATACTATCCGAAGTAAGTGAATTGTGTAGGTACCTACCTATAACAGTAAATGGATGTACAATGTTGAATAGAAGAAGGTAAGCGTCATTTAATACGATATTTTTCTTGTGCTAATCAGGATAGTTTAGTCTCGTGTAAGTGTAAAATAACTAAATAAGCTCCTTTCTGTTTTAGTTGTTCCGTTTTAACGATCCACACACTGTGGGTACACAAACAAAAGTATCGTCTTCTAAGGATTTGAAGGTGGATGATGTGATCCCGATGCCGGCTGTGCGTCACAGTCGCAAGTAGGCCAGGCACAATCGGTAAGCATGAAAACAACGCATTATGGTTAACGAATTACGAAATGATGGTGAAAAAAAATAAAATAAAGAAGAAGTAATGTCTCTGTTTATGTTTCCCACAGGTCTCACAACTGTGGCGGCACGTAGGCACCGCGGATGGCACAGCAACGCCACAGAGTTGGGGACCAATGAGGCAGCAAAGGACGGAAAATTACCGAGCGAGCGCAACCACCCGCGTACCCAATATAATATTGTTATGGCACAACAGGAGTGATGTTTTAAGCTAAGTACTGTAGTCATTTTATATAAGTGAAACATTTAGGGCGACCATATCTAGTTTCTGTTGCGAGTGTATCAGATACTGCCGTAAACGCGTTCTGAACGTATGGATAGTGCCCAGTGCCCTTAATGGTGGTGGGATATTATTCCAAACCTTAGATGCAGCATATCGGAAAGTGCCTCTGAAAGCTGCTGTCCTATGAGACTGCGTTGAAAGTTGTTGTGCACATTGCCTGGGCGCGCAATCTCGTCTACTGGTCATCCAACTTAGCTTCTCGTACAAATACTTCGGTTTCTGGGATTTAACGACACCAAAAAGCAGGCACGCGAGATGTAACTTCCGTCTCGACTTCATCTTGAGAATGAAGTGTTTGTTTAGAAAGGGGGTGACATGACTTCTAGGGGGAACAGAGTAGCAGAAGCGCGCACATGCATTTTGGACTCTTTGTATGAGTCGATCGGTACGAGCCAGCAAGCGGGGACCATAAACCGAATCAGCGTAATTTAATTTTGACAGAACAAGGGTTTCGACTAGCTGTTCACGTAGCTTTTCAGACAAAAATGGTCTCATCTTGTAGAGCAGTTTCAGACGATAAAAGCAATTTCTTACGGAGTTAGCAATGTGTTTCTCAAATCTAAGGCTATTGTCCATACATAACCCAAGGTTCCGCGCCTCATTCACACGCTCAATAGGCTCACCCATAAGAGTTAAATTAAGGCTTAAAGGTATCTTCTTCAATTGCTGCCTAGTACCAAACAGCATATACTTGGTCTTCAATGGATTTAATGCCAGACAATTCTCATCTGACCAGGCGGCGATTCTTTCTAGGTCGTCGTTTAGGTCTCTTATGGCCGACTCATAATCCTCCGGATTGAAACATAAATACAGTTGGACGTCATCGGCATAAATATGATACTTGCATTTCTGAAGGCACTTTATTATGTCTGCACAGTAGAGAATACAGAGGATCGGACCCAAAATTGATCCCTGAGGAACGCCTCTTTCTATAGAGGTAAGGGCCGAAGTCAAGGTAGTACCATCCGACAAACGCAATTCTACATGCTGTTTCCTGTTACTGAGGTAGCTGTGGAACCATTTAGTGGCATTGTCGTCAAAACCGTAGTATTTTAGTTTTGACAGTAATAGAGAGATGTTAATACTATCAAATGCACGGGAAAAATCGAGCAGCACCATCAATGAACACATGCCCTTATCTTGAGCCGATAGAATATTGTCCGTAACATCCAGCAACGCCGTAGACGTGCTGCGCTGTTTCCTAAAACCGGATTGTAGATCAGGTAACACGTCGTTCTCTTCTAAATACCGAGTCAGTTGCCGGCACACTACCCTTTCCATTACTTTTGAAAGACAGGGCAGAATACTTATAGGCCGCAAGTCTTTAACTTCTACAGGGTTTGGACTCTTAGGTAGGGGTCTAACTGTAGCAACTTTCCATTGGTAAGGAAACTTTGATGTCCATATGGAACAATTAATCATGTAGGTAATAGTTGCTAAAGTGTGCGGCAAAGTTAGATTAAGCATACCTAAGGATATGTTGTCGTAGCCTTCGGCATTTGACCTTAGGTCAGAAATAATGCGGGAGATATCGGATTGGTCCACCGGAGCAATTGTGAATATTGCTTCGCTATATCTGTGGGTCTCATAGAATGATATAAGCGACGTGCCAGCTACCGGGTTGCCAGGGACATTCAGAAATGCGTTATTAATCAGGTCTGGGTTTCTAAAATGTGGAGGAAGGTCTTGTTGCTTTGAGGGTGCAAAAGTAGATTTAATGTTCTTCCATAGTAATTTTACATGATTTTTTACATGACGTTTTGAAATCTGTGGTTACAGCTTTTGAGGGTTACTTAAAAAAAAACAATTATTAGCATGGCGCATTTTATAATGAGTGTTATGCTGGAATTGTGTAATGTAAAAACAAAGGATACATTGGGTAATTGTTATGATGTTTACCTAAACAGTGTTTGTGTTTGTGTAAGGTGGCGTAAATGACAAACTCGGTGACTGCATCCTTTCCTATGTATCGACGAAATAAAAGGTTTTAAGACGCTATTACATAATTACCTCAATGGGTTAAAGAGATCAAACAACAGATCATTGACCAAATGGTAAGTGTGAAATTATATTTAGATTAATGCATCGTGATTGTAATGAATTTTATTAATATTAATATTAAATACTGATTAGATTAATTTACCTACATTAGATTAGATTAGATTATTTTTTATTATTATTTTTACAGGAACAATATGGAATAAGGGGTGAATGCAGCAGTGAAACCAGACACCAATATTGCCCCACTCAAAGATGCAAACTCCCAGCAGCCCACACCATAGGAGATCCCAAGCCAAAGCCTGCAGGCCATGACCTCTGAGGTACAGTTAACCAACAACAAAGTACATGGGTAGGATTGAAGGGAAGCTTCATGTGAGTAACTTCTTGTATTGGAATTTGACAGATTGTATTTTTTTTTTTCAGGTCTCGCATTGGTGGTGGAGAGTGAAGAGTCAAATGAATATTACAAGATGTGTGGTGCAAATGTGATTAATTACCAGTGATCGGAGTAGGTAGATTGAACTGGGGCCATTGATCCGAAACGTATATATTAATATGGACATTCCTCCGGAATTGGTGGATTATTGAAAAAAAACCGGAACTTATGTAGGAATTGTATTCTGCCAGAGTGGAAATGACTCCTCATTTGATGATTTGCCATCCTCAAAAAAAAAAAAGGTAGGAATTTTAATAAAATGACCAATATTATATTCTTCATATTTTTTTTAACGGCACAGTCACGATTTGACAATAGTACATTATGATACAAGTGTGCGGTGTTGGTCATTACACACGAGACGGTATTGTCCGCGCGAGCCGCAGGCGAGCGCGATAAGGTAGTCGAGAGTGTAATGATCAACGCACTCGCGTTTCATACGACGTTTTTCAACACACTTGCGAGGAAATAAACAGACTTGTAAGAATGTATGCTACAATAACGTAATTATAAAGTTCAACTGACCATTGTTGCCATGTAGGGGACGGTTCGTTAAAGTGGCCCAGGCGGGTAAAGTGGACACCTGATTTTTAAGGAGCAACCTAGAAGCGCCATCTGTCAACGGCGTGTGGAAATAATTCAATGCCCGACGCCATATTGCTCCAGTATACACGGACACGCTTAGTTGACGCGGAAAGATTTTATTACAAAAAAAGTGATTTTTGTGGTCTCTGATCTAAGGTGAGTGGTTTAAACATCGTAATTCATTACTGTGTTCAACATAAGTTATAAACATTGTGATATTTTACCGGTTTAGTCCCTGTATTGAAGTGTTTATTTCATGGCAAAGGAGAATAATATAACCTCATTTGACATCGGAGTCGTTTTTTTTTTCGTCGCGTTCCGTTTCGGGTAAAGTGACCTATCCAGTGGGTATGTAAAGTGACCTAGTAGGTCACTTTACCCGTCTTAGTGCAAATTTTTCCAGTAAATATAAATAATGTTTAGTATTGTTTTAGGTAATAATATGCCGAGTACATACAAACGGACGTCGCAGCAACAGACATGGGACCCGGATGCGATGGAAAAAGCTATAAGAGCTGTGCGAAACGAAGAAATGGGCTTCCTCAAGGCTAGCAAAGAATTCAAAGTTCCTCGATCGACGCTCAAAAGACGTGTAAAAGGAATAAACAAAGAAGCTATTGAAAATAAAAAAAATATTGGGGTCTCGCCGCCCAACTTTTAGTATGGAGCAAGAAGAAGAATTGGTGCATCACATTTTAGAAATGGAAAAGCGATTTTACGGATTAACTTTACAGGATGTACGGAGACTGGCCTATCAGTTGGCTGAACGCAATGATATAGAACACAAGTTTAATAAACATACTCAAATGGCTGGAAAAGCATGGATTTCTGCTTTTAGAAAACGTCATCTGGAACTGACATTAAGAAGCCCAGAAGCAACCTCTCTTGCTCGAGCACAGGGCTTTAATAAAGTAAGTGTCATGAAATTTTTTGACCTACTGGAAGAGGTGAGGTCTAAAATAAACTACCCACCTCATCGTATTTTTAATGTGGATGAGTCTGGTTTTACGACAGTGTAGAGCAAAAGCTCTAAAATATTAGCGCAAAAGGGAAATAAGCAGGTGGGCGCTATCACCTCAGCAGAGCGGGGTGTATTAAGCACCGTTGTAATTTGTATGGCGGCTGGTGGAAACTTTATTCCCCCTTTTATTATTTTCCCCCGAAAAAGAATGAAGGTGGAACTTCAAGATGGGGCACCACCAGGCACAGGATTTGCTTGTCATTCGTCAGGGTGGATGCAGTTGGACATTTTTACAGATTGGTTTAAACATTTCCTCAAATTCTCTAAGCCGACTGAAGATGATCCAGCTCTCCTGATTCTTGATGGACATAATACACACACCAAAAATTTGGATTTTATTGAATTGGCAAGAAAAAATCACACTACCGTCTTATGTTTGCCGCCGCACTGCAGTCACAGGCTTCAACCACTGGATGTATCTTTCATGGGGCCTGTGAACAAGTATTACATCCGTGCAGTTGAGAAGTATCTGCGCAATAATCCAGGAAGAGCAATAACTGTATTCCAATTCAGCAAACTCTTTGGCGAAGCCTACAGTGAGGCAGCCCAACAGTCTATTGCAGTCAACGGTTTTCGTTAATGTGGAATAGAGCCAATAGACCGCCACGTCTTCAAAGACCATGACTTTTTGGCTGCAGATACAACAGATGTGGCACTTGCTGAACCAGAAATACAACAAAATGAGGCCAACAAAGAGAATGAGACACCTGAAAGAGAAGAGTCTCCATCAGTTCTACAGGATGCCCTGGAGGAAATACTAGCAATGACACCACCATTGTTGGATTCGCAAGCAGACACATTAATGTCGCCAATGGTTGATCTACAACCAAGCACAATAACGTCGCCAATGTTAGATCCACAACCAAGCACATCATTCGCAGTAACGCCTAAAGACTTGTTTCCGATTCCCAAGGCATTACCTAAAACAAAAAAAATAAACAGAAAGAGGGGTCGTACAGCAATTTTAACTAGCAGTCCATATAAACAAGAATTACAAGAAGAAAAAACACAACAAGAACAAAAGAAGGCACCAAAGAGAGTTTCTAAACTTACTATTGTTCCAAAGAAAAGTGCCAAAAAATCTAAAACTAAAATTAAAAAATGCACTAAAACTGATGATGATATGGATGACGACCCTGATTGTTTTTACTGCGGGGAAGTTTGGTCTAAGTCAAAACATGATGATGGCTGGATACAGTGTTCTATTTGTAAACGATGGGCCCATGAAGCATGCTCGGGCTGTGATGATGAAGATAATGACTTTCTTTGCGAATTTTGTGCTTAAGATTAATTTGTGTGGATGATTAATTACCAATAAAAAATTATTAATAATTAAGAAACTTTGAGTTCCTTTATCATATTTAATTATTTCATGTGTTCAGTTTAAATAAAACTTGAATTAATTTAACAAAATATATATTTTATTGAGACTATGCCACTTTACCCGCTTCGTGGATTTATGTAGGCCACATTACCCAACCTGGGTAGATAAAGTGGTCAATTTCCCATTTTGATTTAAAGTTAAAAATACTGTTGAATATCTGCTTATAAGTGAAAATAACAATTTGATGTCAAAACTACATTAGTTTAAGAGAAAAAACTGATAAAGTAACATAAAACATGTTAATATTATATCTAATTGGTAGTCATTCAAAGCTTAAGGTGGCCACTTTGCCCGACCTTCCCCTACTGATTATCCGGAGCTTCTTTTAAAAACTTTTCAACGTAGGTTGGTGTTACTTTAGATTTCGTATTGATAATATTATTTTAAATATGTATTAGTCTATGAAAATAACCACACAGCGAAACCGGGAACAAATATGTATGGAAAATGGCGCGACGGTTTTGTTTTTCCGCAGTTGTAAATAAAGGCACTGGCAACTGGCAAACCCGCTAAACAGCCTACACCTATTAAAAAATGTATAAAAACAAAATAATATTTTGAAAGACTGAAAAATGCGTGTATTGGATTTTCAGCAGAAAAATAAACCTTATATTACTATAAGTACAGTAATCAAATTGTAAATGGTTAAATAAAATATAATAAATAATAGCAACATTCCGTTCAGTCGGCATGGACATGGCATGGAGTCGCGCGCCGCACGGTGGATCGAAAATCGGCTGTAGAAGACATAGGATCTCGATTTCTTAAATGTTAGTTTTTTTGGCGGAAATGACTTCTGCTGATCATTACTATGTACAAAAATGACACCCGAGTTAATTCTGCCCAAAAACGAAGGAAATATATTTTTTTTACGAAAAATTTGTATGAAGCTAGTATGAAAAATCGAATTATCTTCTAAACGGCATGTTTAACCGTAATATTCTTGGAGGTGGTAATAGTGCTAATTATTTATGATTTTTTGGTTGCCGATTTGACGAAAAATTTAATGCCGTTTTTTTTAAAAAAATCGTCAAAATATTTTTATTTATTTTTACATGTAAAACGATCCCTTTTAGTGTCCAAGTTAAAAAGTTCGATATGTTATTAACCCAAATATTAAGAGCACACAAAACAAGAAAAATTAAATAAAAAAATTGCTGTTTTTTGACACATTTTTACTAATTTAAATAAAAAAAGATTATCAAACTCTTATTTAAGTAACATATAAAGTTATATTATATACAAAATAATTTAATTTAAGGAATGAATACTAAGGATTTGTAAAATAAAGTAAAATAAATAAAAAAAAAGACAAAATATCATTAAATTACAAAAAAAAAACCCAAACAGACTCAAATACAAATTTACAAATAAGTACATATATAATTTTTTTACAAATTTTCCTTATCACTCTCGTTGTCAGACTCCAATTCTGAGTCAGCATCCAGATTGGATATATCCAAAAACTCGAACTCAGTTTCCTGAAATTGAATTAAGTCGAGAGTTTCAGCAAAAAAGCTCTGCTTTTTCTTGGCATCTAACTTAGGCCTTTGTGCACTTAGCAAAGGATCCGAAGAAACAACAAGCATATTTAAAATGTCTTGATTGGAATCCTGCCTGCTTCTTTTCCGCGAATGATGTTCTCGAAACCTCCTAAAATCTTTGTTTCGAGACTCTGAGGCTTCTTCCGAGAGAGTCCCATGGATTAATAATTTATGAACGGTTGACGACATGTAGTACCAGTCGTATAATAATACGTACTTTTCTGCTGTTTTGCGGGCATAATCTCTAAATTTTGTAATTGCTTGTAAAATTACAGCAAATCTTTTGATGAGGTCTTCATCCAGACCGGTTATAGCTGCGGTTTTATTAGGAAACTCAAAGAATTTTCTTGCAGTATTCCCGTCATTGGTGGTTCCCGAGCCTTGTTTTACTATATCAATCAACAGATTGAGCTCATCTTTGAATTTATTTTGAATTATTTTCTTCCTTGTCTGTAGCATTTCTTTGTGCTTGTTTTGGTTGGTTCAATAAAACTATTAGTGGACTGTATAGGTTGTATTGTAAAATAAGTAAAATTGCAAATTCGGTGTTCACGACTAAAAATAATGACCGTTCGCTCTCCATTCGTATGTCAAGTGAGTGAAGTGACGCGCGGTCAGCGTCGCGTCGGTCGACGCTCATTGGCGCGCGCCTCGTCACCGCCCCGCGCGTCTCTCGCACCCCGCCTTCGCCTCCCGTGGCACCGCGCGTGAACATGCTCCCCGGGTTGAAGCGGTGGCTTCAAGAAAGTGGTAGCGGGCAGATGTTGTTGAAGGCACGCCGAATTGTTCCTTTCTTGGTCTTCAACTCGGCGACCCTCACGACGCCGTCGGAGCCCGGGTACACCTGCACGATGCGACCCAGCAGCCAGCAGAGAGGTGGAAGCGCCTTATCCTTTACCAGGACGAGGCTTCCCACGTTGATGTCTCCCGATGTGGTAGACCACTTGGTCTTTTGCTGTAGCAGAGATATATATTCGGTATTAAACCTTTTCCAAAAGTGCTGCTTGATGTATTCCACCCTTTGGAATCGCTCGAGTCGACTGATGTTTCCGCTGTCAGTCATCTGTGGATGCGGAACGGACGTGAGTGGTCTTCCAATTAAAAAGTGAGAAGGAGTTAGGGCACAGAAATCAAGTGGATCAGGAGAACAAGGAGTGAGAGGTCGGGAATTGAGAATAGCCTCTATTTGAGTTAGACACGTAGCCATCTCTTCAAACGTTAAGTGCGTTAGAGTAAGCAGTCTCTTTAAGTGATGTTTTGTTGAGCGCACAGCGGCCTCAGCAACGCCATTGAAATGAGGGGAGTAGGCAGGCACAAAGTTGAATTCAATTCCTTCCTGAGCAACATTGAACGCAATATTTAAATCCTGCAAGAAAAGACGTAATTGATTACAACAACCGACAAAATTTGTGCCGTTATCGGACAATATACTACGAGGCTTGCCACGGCGCGCAATGAACCTATTTAAAGCAGCCATGTATGCTTCCTTTGTAAGGTCCGTGACAAGCTCCAGGTGAACCGCTTTGACAGCGAGGCAGACAAAAATACATATGTATGACTTTATAAGTCTGCAGCCTCTTCCCTTTCGGTCAGCGATCAGTATTGGGCCGGCATAGTCGACACTAGAATTTAAGAATGGGAATTCTAAATTGCTTCGTGATTCTGGAAGTTGTCCCATTATTGGTTGTACATTTTGTGCCTTATGCCTAAAACACACTACACATTTTTGAACAGTGACTCTGGATAAATTTCTGCCCCCCAAGGGCCAATAGTTTTGACGAATATTTGCTAAGAGCAACTGAGGTCCCGCATGTAACAGTTTTCTGTGAACCGTTTGAAATAAGATTTTAGTTAAATGATGCTTACTGCACATGAGTATGGGATGTTTCACATTATAATCATACGGAGAGTTATTTAGCCTTCCTCCGACACGAATAATATCATCTGAATCTAAAAAAGGTGATAAAGATATGAGCCGATTTTTATGAGGCAGAGATTTTCCTAATTTTAAAATAGAATATTCATCCGGAAATATCTCAAATTGCGCATTACGTAAAATACATTTTAATGATGATTGAATTTCTTGATTAGATAGACAACCTACCAACTTATTATTTTTATTTTTTAAATTATAAATGTACCTTTTAATGTAGGCTACAATTCTTTGTAAATAGTTAAAATCTGAATACTTATTAATTAATTGTTGTATTACAGTTCGACTATCTGGAATATGGTGATTATCAGATTGATTTACAAAATAAGTTAGTTCAGGCAAGTCCTGTTTTGCAACATTGTTTGGTGTTTTCGGCCACTGACATTCATCCTGTGACAAAAAAGAGGGACCTGCCCACCATAAGCTAGAATCGCTGATATGATCAGCCTTCACCCCTCGAGAAACAAGATCCGCGGGATTGTCTCGTGTTGGCACATACCTCCATACAGATGCAAGGGTGGTCTCTTGTATTTCGTTTACACGATGCCTGACAAAAGGCTTAAGTTGGGTTGATGGTGTGGATAACCAGCTCAACACTATTGTTGAGTCACACCAAAAGACGCATCGGCTAATTGGTATGGTAAGGGATTCTTTGACCTTTGTACACAATCTTGCACCTAATAGCGCCCCACATAGCTCTAACCTGGGCATCGTTGTTGGTTTTATCGGAGCTATACGATTTTTAGAAACTAATAAGCGTACCGTGACTGCATTACAGCTAGCAATACTGCGTATATATATACAAGCACCGTATGCCTTCTCACTGCTATCTGTAAATATATGAATTTCATTAGTGATACTGTTGTCACATACAACCCATCTGGGAACATTCAAATAATTTAAATATTTTAATGCTTTTACAAATGATGACCACTGATCAGCTATTTCCTGAGGAACCTCATCGTCCCAGTCGCACTTATTGACCCACAATTTTTGCATTATGATTTTTGCTTCAACAACACATGGACCAATTAACCCCAATGGGTCAAAAATTTGGCTGATTATAGACAATATGTGTCTTTTTGTTATTGTTTTGTGAATGTCAATATTAATGGAAAATGACAAAACATCTGATTTGCATATCCAGAGTAGCCCTAAAGTCTTAGTAGTGTAATTATCAGACAAATCTAAATCGAGGCAAGAGTCATCCTCTACGTCTACTATCTCTTTAAGTATTTGAGTACAGTTCGACTGCCATTTTCTTAAATTAAATTTTGCTGAAGCTAATATTGTTTTTATTTTCTGGCAAAGTTCGATTGCGCCACGTATAGTGTTTGATCCACTCAACAAATCGTCTACGTAGAAATCACGTTGGATGCTTCCTTTTACGTGCAGATCATTTGTGGCCTCAGCAAGGCTCACAAGGCACTTGGTCGCGAGATAAGGAGCAGATGTTGTCCCATATGTAACTGTGTTTAATGTATAAGTTTTGAGAGGCTTGGACGGATCTTCCCTAAATATAATTCGTTGCAATGATCGTTGACTCGGATTTAATTCGACAGCTCGATACATTTTCTCGATATCCCCTGAGATTACATATTTATGTTGTCTAAATCTTAGTAAGATCGATAGTAGATCATTCTGTACAGTAGGGCCTACATATTGAATGTCGTTAAGTGATAATCCTGAAGTTGACTTCGCTGATGCATCGAAGACTGTTCGCAACTTCGTCGTTTTACTGGATTCCCGCAAAACCCCATGGTGTGGCAAGAAATAACTAATATTATTTTTATCCCTAACTGATAAATCACTGTCCTCAGTCATATGACCTAACGTTTGGTATTCATTCATGAAATCAAGATACATGCTTTTGTAAATCGGATCGCGTTCAAAGCGTTTTTCTAATGATAAAAACCTACGTTTAGCCGCAGCGTATGAGTCACCGAGAACGCTGGGATCCGCCTTAAGTGGCATAGTGACAACAAACTGGCCGTTTGAGCCACGGACCGTATTTAATTGAAAGCTTTCTTCACAAGCGCGTTCCTCTAAAGAAAGGCAATGCTTAGGTGATAGTGTATCAAGTTCCCAAAACTTATTTAAGTCAGGACTAGTGATTGTTTCTGAAAAATTACAAACATATGTTTGCTGTATACGCGAGCCAGTAGGTACGGTACCCGAAATTAACCACCCTAATTTGCTTTCACACAACTTCGGTAAGTTTTTTCCTAAATTTATATGATTGGCCTGAATGACATCCCAAAATAGTTCAGCTCCTAACAGAATATCAATGTCTGACGGAATATTAAAAGATGGGTCCGCTAAAAATAATCCTGATGGAATGGGTATGTTATCAGTCTTTATATAGGATGCTGGCAATCTCCTAGTAATCTCAGGCAGAATGAGACAGGTAATATTAAAAGAATAATGTTCGTATGAGGACTCAATGGTTAGGTTGCAAGAATGTGTACTGTTACTGGTCAAACTATTTATACCTGTTACCTTGGAGCCGGTACCAACTCGAGACAATCCCAGACCACAGCAAAGCTTGTCAGTGATGAAATTCGCTGTGCTACCACTGTCGAGTAGGACCCTTGCGTTGTACCTTTCGCCTTTGTCACTCACCACCTTCACCACAGCTGTGGACAGTAAAACATGTCTCTGAGAAGTAGGCTGTATGTCTGCAGAAAGTGATACATTATTAGAGGGCGTAGTAGGCATAGGGTTATTTATTACTTGAGTCTCGGGTTGATCTAAATGTAATAAGGTGTTATGACGGTTTTTACAGTACTTACAGCGTGTAAACCTACAACGCTTTTCTACATGGCCAAGACGCAAACAATTCACACATACTTTGAATTCCTTTGCTTTCTGTACTCTTTCTTCCACTGTTAATTTTCTAAAAGCTTCACATGAATAAAGAAAATGATTTTGAGAACACAAAGGACAAATAATTTTATTTTTGTCTTTCTCATTATTATTTGTTTCTTGCTTTTGTGATGTGACAATAAAACTTTTAGATTTATTACTGCTGTTTGGTTGCACTTTATCTAGTTTTTTATTTTCCTCCAATGTTTCTAATAAATCTGCCTTATTATTCATAAATGTACAAAACTGAAGCAAAGTTGGTGAGTCGGGTAAGGTGTTACGGTACTGTTCCCAATCCCTACTGGTAATACTATCTAATTTTAATGACATTAAATAGATAATGAGTGTATCTCGTGTAGGCTCATTTAACAATGTTAATGCTCGTATATTTTTATTTGTAACATCAACAAGGCGGCGTAAATCAGTACTGGATTCATTGGTAATTGGCTCTGCGTTAAATAGTGCCTTGACATGATTGTTTATTAATAGGCGGCTATTATCATACCGCTCGCACAATAAATCCCAAGCAATGCTATAATTTTCATTTCTAAAATCTATGTTTTTGATAATTTCAGCAGCTTGTCCCTTTAGGGAAGCACGGAGGTAATGAAATTTGTTTATATTATCAATGCTATTATTATTGTGGATCAAGGATATAAAAGTGTCCCTATATTCCAGCCAACACTGATAGCTACCATCAAAACGAGGTAGATCTATTTTTGGCAAACGTATAAAGTTGTTTTTTGTCCCACCTGTCACCTCGGAGCCTGATACGGAACCTGCAGAAGCTTTGACCTGCCGTTGATGCTCAGCAGAAATAACCTTCCGCGCCGTGGCAACCCAGGTGTGATAACTGTCTTCAAAATTGAAGCGATCCGCGTAGGCATCCTCGGGGTATTCCGATAACAGCTCAATCTCAGTCTGCAAATCATCAAACTCGTCATACATCTTTTCAAATTTACTAAATCGATTTTCTAGATCGAGTACCTGCAAGTCGGTCAATCGATCACTGTTTTCCAAAGCGTTGAGGTAATTGCTAAAATTAGTAACCTTTGCCTTCATCGAACTGCGCTTTTTAATGAGTTTGTCAGCCATCTTGCAAACTTTAAGCACTTATATTATGAGCTGAAACACGAATGCGAGTAGGTAGGTAATGAATAGGCGCAGATGCACACCACACACACAGGTAATGCTATAATTGTAGGCATCAAAGTGGCGTCAATGCGGTCGCCACTTTAATTTATAGCAGAGCGAAGTGAAATTTCATGCGGTCTATGCGATGCGAACAGATTAGCTTTGTCCAACTCAAATAAAGGGAAGATAAGTACTTGAATTGGTATTAATAGACTAATGCAACAAACGCACAGAAGTGTGGAATAAGGAAAAATTGGAACGACTCACAACACGCCCTTGTCCTTATCCAAATATTGTCCACAATTCTTCTTGGTGACTCCAGACAATCCAAATCTCAGCGATGATGACACGGCACAATAGATCGGCGCACGTGTCTCCGGCCAAAGTCCGCGTCGCCGACTTTTTGCAGTTTAACTTCTTAGCTTCTTCTTTTTCGGTGGAAGGACCAATGTTTTGGTTGGTTCAATAAAACTATTAGTGGACTGTATAGGTTGTATTGTAAAATAAGTAAAATTGCAAATTCGGTGTTCACGACTAAAAATAATGACCGTTCGCTCTCCATTCGTATGTCAAGTGAGTGAAGTGACGCGCGGTCAGCGTCGCGTCGGTCGACGCTCATTGGCGCGCGCCTCGTCACCGCCCCGCGCGTCTCTCGCACCCCGCCTTCGCCTCCCGTGGCACCGCGCGTGAACAGTGCTCATCACTTCTCGCTGCCCACCGTTTGAAGTCGAGCCTGTATGCAATGTGCAACAGACATTCCATACAATTTATACGGGCGTGTAGGGATGACAAGCCAAATTCATACAGGTCAGAACACACAATTTTTGATGTTACAGCATCTAAGCGGTTCATTTCAGTAGGCTTTGCTAAGCACAGGTAGCACGATGCATTTGATGTAGCTTCAGAAAGGTAAGTGCAAACTTTAGCGTCGATCATCGACATCATTAGTTCATGAGTCACCCTATTATTATTATTGCACTCTGTGGGGATAAGGGCCTCAATTTCTTCATCCATTTGTTTTTTCAGCTCAAGGACAACTGCTTCACTCTCCTTTACAAAAGTAAACTGAACTGGACGACAATATAAAACTGAGCATGGTTTTGGGTTCGTCCATAAGATGTTGTCTCCATCTGTCAGTTTAAGTGGCACCAAGGAGGTCATGAAAATGCTCGAGTCATCTTCCTCACCCTCCATTTTCTGCTTGTATCGGCTTTGGTTAGAAGCACCATCAAATCCCCACTTGGATATCAGCTTCAACTGCTTGTTATGCTCTTCCTTAGAAAGGCTTTGAAGGATTCTTGTAACTGTGATATCTAGTAAAGCTTGAAGTGTAATCCTAGCCGATGAATCAGTAACTGTCACTGATTGCTTCTGACTAATAAGCAAGAAAGAAAAAAAATAAACAAGAAAAAATAAGAGTTTGATAATCTTTTTTTATTTAAATTAGTAAAAATGTGTCAAAAAACAGCAATTTTTTTATTTAATTTTTCTTGTTTTATGTGTTCTTAATATTTGGGTTAATAACATATCGAACTTTTTAACTTGGACACTAAAAGGGATCGTTTTACATGTAAAAATAAATAAAAATATTTTGACGATTTTTAAAAAAAAAACGGCATTAAATTTTTCGTCAAATCGGCAACCAAAAAATCATAAATAATTAGCACTATTACCACCTCCAAGGATATTACGGTTAAACATGCCGTTTAGAAGATAATTCGATTTTTCATACTAGCTTCATACAAATTTTTCGTAAAAAAAATATATTTCCTTCGTTTTTGGGCAGAATTAACTCGGGTGTCATTTTTGTACATAGTAATGATCAGCAGAAGTCATTTCCAGCAAAAATAACATTTAAGAAATCGAGATCCTATGTCTTCTACAGCCGATTTTCGATCCACCGTGCGCCGCCTCCGAAAAACTATACGACCGCATTCCGAGATATGCCCTAATCGCCCACACTTCTCACATCAATATTTTGCGTTCCAATTTAGTTATGATATGATTATGAAAGCTGAGGGCTGTCATCAATTTGGAACGCTAGTGAATGTGCTAATGCTGGGGCCGGACTTAACTCCACGGGCTCTCTTTTATTCAGCGAGACGTCGAGCTGTGTGCGAGAGAGAGCGCGCGCAGTATAGTTTGTCTTATCGCGACAATGTGGCCCCAGCATATCAGTGCTCGCCCAACGTCAAAACTTAAAACATTACTTATTTCTTTGTGTATAGCCACAAATTTCTTCCTCTTTTTTGGTTAGGTGGCGACGGTAGCCAGAATCACAATTTCGAAAAAATGCCTATAACAACACAGCCAAATAACGGTTCACGGAACAAACATAAGTTATCCCGCTCAAGCTTATTCGGAACGGGTGTAAGCACGCTCAAATCGATTGGATTTCATTACATTTACATCGTAATTCGGAACGCAGTCTACGACTAACGTTTTGAAACCGGAAAAAAAAAAAAGTACTCTGTGATCAGTAAATGTAATGAGTGCTAAGATGGAATTTTGTTTACAATGTTATTTTTGGTCATAACAGTGCTTTTTAACATGGAATAGATACACCAAAGCGAGCTGGGCTTGTATTTATTTGCAAGTTCATTGAAGTATGCCAAAAAAACGTTTTCCGAAAATGACTTGGCATTTTTGTTGTTTTTCCACTGTATAAAAGTTTCGTAGGCCGCTACGTATTTCTCCTTAGATTTTGGTGGCAACAGGCTATCACTCGCGTTTCGTGCCTCGATGAGTATTTCCGGCGGAGTCAAACCTACGTATTGCTCTTCTTCCCGTGAAGTCGACATTTTTGTTATTAATCACAACGAAAATGATAGCAAGTAAGTATTGGAAAATGACGAGCTGGTTTGTATTTTCGCGCGCCGCGCCAGCGATTCGCGCGCAGGTTTAAATAAATGCGCTGGAAAAACTGCTAGACAATATAGCCTATAAAAAAAACACAAAATAATAGGTATTTTTGTTTTATTTTTGTTCTGAATACGTACCTATTAAAAACATTATAAGGTTAATATGTAAGTAGCGAAAAATATGAAATAATATAATATGATGAATATGTTCATCATATTTTATGTAAGTAATAAATATTATGCATAATATAAAGCCATGAAAGTCTCTTTGATGAGATTAAAAAAGCGCACATCCTCTGCTCGGGTGAAATAGTAGATAGTTCATACTAATGCCATGTAGGCACATAGTCCAGCTTCAATAAATAAGTACACAAAAGTTTTATTAAGATTACCTACATTAGGTACTTCGTAAAAAATAAAAGCATATTCATTTGTAACAGAATATGGCCAGACAATTTTTTTTTACGTTAACTAGACAGTTAACGCCCCGGTTTGCGTATGGTATTATGTTTTACAAAAATAAAAAGCTTCACCAAAGTCAATTTCTACAATATAAATTCCATGCCGCCATGATAGTACTTACTAACTCCATACTGCCATGTCATAGGACTGGTATAGGTACTAGGTACTCCGACTAGTAAATAGTTATCTGTGGCATTACAGCACTAGTTCGTTATGGTAAAGTAAAAAGCACGCGTTTTTAATACACTGCATTATGAATCTAAAAGCGGTTCAATAAGAGCCACTTTACGAGCAAGTGTGTTGAAATAGTACATTATGATACAAGTGTGCGGTGTTGGTCATTACACTCGAGACGGTATTATCCGTGCGAGCCGCAGGCGAGCGCGATAAGGTAGTCGAGAGTGTAATGATCAACGCACTCGCGTTTCATACGACGTTTTTCAACACACTTGCAAGGAAATAAACAGACTTGTAAGAATTTATGCTACAATAACGTAATTATAAAGTACAACTGACCTTTGTTGCCAATGTACTGATTATCCGGAGCTTCTTTTAAAAACTTTTCAACGTAGGTTGGAGTTACTTTAGATTTCGTATTGATAATATTATTTTAAATATGTATTAGTCTATGAAAATAACCACACAGCGAAACCGGGAACAAATATTTATGGAAAATGGCGCGACGGTTTTGTTTTTCCGCAGTTGTAAATAAAGGCACTGGCAAACCCGCTAAACAGCCTATACCTATTAAAAAAAAAAAAAACAAAATAATATTTTGAAAGACTCTAAAATGCGTGTATTGGAATTTCAGCAGAAAAATACACCTTATATTACTATAAGTACAGTAATCGAATTGTAAATGGTTTCATTTTTGTCATTCCGTTCAGTCGGTATGGACATGGCATGGACTCGCGCGCCGCCTCCGAAAAACTATACGACCGCATTCCGAGATATGCCCTAATCGCTCCCAGTTCTCACATCAATATTTTGCGTTCCAATTTAGTTATGATATGATTATGACAGCTGAGGGCTGTCATCAATTTGGAACGCTAGTGAATGTGCTAATGCTGGGGCCACATTGTCGCGATAAAGCGAACTTCACTCCGCGGGCTCTCTTTTATTCAGCGAGACGTCGAGCTGTGTGCGACAGAGAGCGCGCGAAGTATAGTTTGTCTTATCGCGACAATGTGGCCCCAGCATATCAGTGCTCACCCAACGTCAAAACTTAAAACATAAATTATTTCTTTGTGTATAGCTACACCACAAATTTCTTCCTCTTTTTTGGTTAGGTGGCGACGGTAGCCATAATCACAATTTCGAAAAAATGCCAATAACAACACAGCCAAATAACGGTTCACGGAACAAACATAGGTTATCCCGCTCAAGCTTATTCGGAACGGGTGTTAGTACGCTCAAATCGATTCGATAGCTATACATTTACATCGTAATTCGGAACGCAGTCTACGGCTAAAGTTTTGACACCGGAAAAAAAAAAAGTAGTCTGTGATAAGTAAAATAATGTAATGAGTGCTAAGATGGAATTTTATTTACAGTAGGTTTTGATATCAATGTTATTTTTGGTCATAACAGTGCTTTTTAACATGGAATAGATACACCAAAGCGAGCTGGGCTTGTATTCCGAAAATGACTTGGTATTTTTGTTGTTTTTCCACTGTATAAAAGTTTCGTAGGCCGCTACGTATTTCTCCTTAGATTTTGGTGGCAACAGGCTATCACTCGCGTTTCGTGCCTCGATGAGTATTTCCAGCGGAGTCAAACCTACGTATTGCTCTTCTTCCCGTGAAGTCGACATTTTTGGTAATTAATCACAACGAAAATGATAGCAAGTAAGTATTGGAAAATGACGAGCTGGTTTGTATTTTCTATAGGTTTTATTATAGGTTTAAATAAATGCGCTGGAAAAACTGCTAGACAGCTTATTTAATAAACACAAAATAATAGGTATTTTTGTTTTATTTTTGTTCTGAATACGTACCTATTGAAAACATTATGATAAGGTTAATATGTAAGTAGTGAAAAATATGAAATAATATATGATGAAATATTATGTTCATCATATTTTATTTAAGTATATAAACATTATGCACAATATAAAGGCATGAAAGTCTCTTTGATGAGATTAAAAAAGCGCACATCCTCTGCTCGGGTGAAATAGTAGATAGTTCATACTAAGGCCATGTATAGGTACATAGTCCGGCTTCAATAAATAAGTACACAAAAGTTTTATTAAGATTACCTACATTACTCCGTAAAAAAATAAAAGCATTTTCATTTGTAACAGAATATGGCCAGACTAATTTTTTTTACATTAACTAGACAGTAACGTTAACTAGACGTATGGTATTATGTTTTACAAAAATAAAAAGCTTCACTAAAGTCAATTTCTACAATACAAATTCCATGCCGCCATGATAGTACTTACTAACTCCATACTGCCATGTCATAGGACTGGTATAGGTACTAGGTGGAGTACTAGTAAATAGTTATCTGTGGCATTACAGCACTAGTGCGTTATGGTAAAGTAAAAAGCACGCGTTTTTAATACACTGCATTATGAACCTAAAAGCGGTTCAATAAGAGCCACTTTACGAGCAAGTGTGTTGAAAAAAGTTTTTACATAATAAAAACATGGGTGAAGGTATACAAGACAATAAAAACAATTTTGTAATTCTTACAAACTAGATACATCCAATTATGAACAATACATATTGGACCATACATATTCTTAAAATACTATAATAATACCTCACAGACACAAAGTTAAGTTGCTACAGGAAGAATAGCCAATTTAGAAATAGGTCTCTTAATGAGGGAATTTTTAGTCCTAACAGTAACGACTCGAGTGATTCCGTCGGGGCCAGGATGTTTCAACTCAATCTTTCCCAATAACCACTTACCAGGAGGTAAATCATCCTCTTTTATCAAAACTACTATTGCACAGCTGGTTCTGAGTTTTGGTGAGCCCACTTATGACGTTGTAAAAATTGATTTAAATATTCTTGTGACCACCGACGTCAATAATCCAAATCAAATCAAATCAAAATATTTTATTTCACATAAACCTACATGGGCACTTATGAAACGTCAGAATCTAGGTGCACGGTTCCAATTGGTCGTTTCCTATGGAGAAGAGCCGGCAAGAAACTCCACGGTTACTCTTTTAAAAATAAATGGGTTTTACAATGCTTTAAAAAATGTACAGTTTGAATAGGTATGCGAGGACAGCGTAGGCCTGTCAACAAGATACTATCCTGTAACATTCTTTGGGTAAGTTGCCACCGTCTAAGACTAGACATATTAGCCTTTTCGAAATTGGAATTAGGTACTAGGACGAGTGGTACCCCAACCAAAAAATGGCCCGGAGTTAGCACCGTTAACTCATTTTGATCGACACAGGAAAGCGGTCTCGAGTTGAGGCACGCCTCAATTTGTGCCAACACCGTCGTTAGTTCCTCAATCGTTAATGTAGAGTTCCCTATCACCCTTCTCAGGTGGTATTTAGTGGACTTTATTCCTGCCTCCCATAGACCTCCGAAGTTTGGAGCGTGAGGAGGAATAAAGTTCCACTTTGTACCATTGTTTGCCAAGCACTCAACCAATTCGGGAATGAATTTTGATTTTTCTTCGTTAAATAATTCCTGCAGCTCTCGTGCAGCGTCAACAAAATTGGTGCCGTTGTCACTGTGTAGTTCAGCACAATGTCCACGCCTCGCCACGAACCTCTTAAAAGCGGCCAAGAAACCTTTGGTCGTCATGTCACTAACTACTTCGATATGAATCGCACGCGTAGACAGACAGATGAAAAGCGCGATGTACCCCTTGTATGTCTTACTTCCACGTCCTTTAGACATCCTGACATTTATCGGGCCATCGACGCCACTGTTCAGGAAAACCTTATTTGGTGTAACACGAGGAGATGGTAGCTGTCCCATTAGTTGGCTTCTGGCTTTGTTCGTATACCTAACGCAAGTCACGCATTTTCTAAAATAGGCCTTTACTAAAGCCTTAATCCCTACAACCCAATACCGCGATCTCAAGTAAGCGATCATAGCTTGAGGCCCCACATGCATCGTTTTTTGATGTGCCTCGCTTATTTGAAGCTTCGTGAGGAAGGAATCCTTAGGTATAAGTATTGGATGTTTGCGATCATAACTCAACTGCGACATCTCTAATCTACCTCCCACTCTAATTACTCCCTTTGAGTCCAAAAATAAGTTTAACGATTTGTACATTCTTTCCTTTATAACTAAAGATCCCGTCTTCTTCAGTTCTTGTATTTCTTCTTGTAACTCTTCTTCTTGACCCATTCTAATACACACTTCCATCGCCTCCTCTAGTTCTGTCGTAGACAACTGTTTATTTCTTTCCTTGTCAGCACAATTCATCCTTAAGTGCAAGAATTTCCTACAGTAGGCTACTACCCTGATCATCCTTGAAAGCGATGAAAATCTGTCCCAAAGGGTATTGTTAAGGATACCCGAATGAGCCTTCACTTCCTCCAATTTAGTAATCAAATGTTTAGGTTTTTTATATTCTATCACTGATTGCCTTAAGAACTCTAGTCCATTGAACCATATCGCAGTATTGCCGAGTTCCCCTGGAGCCACGCCACGAGAGGCACAATCCGCTGGATTCTGTTTGGATGGAACGTATGACCAATATTGTGTATCTAATGTGTTTAAGATTTCTGCAACGCGATTGCCCACAAACGTTTTCCAACGACTTGGATGGCTGTTAAGCCATGCGAGAACAACTTCGGAATCCGTCCAAGCGTGCACATCGAACACATTTACCTCCAGAGTTTTAGCAACGTCCACCATCAACTTAGCTAATAGAACGGCTCCACATAGTTCTAGCCTCGGTATTGACACCTGTTTGATGGGAGACACTTTGGTTTTCGAGGTAACTAACGCAACCTTTATGTTACCCTCTACATCTATAACTCTGACGTATACCACTGCAGCGTAGGCCATTTTTGAGGCATCCGAAAAACCGTGTAGCTCCGTCTTTACATTGCTGGATTTAGTGTTAAGCCAACGTGGGATTTTAACATTCACTAAAGAAGAAAGGTCCTTACGGTAAGTAATCCATTCTTTCAATAAATTATTGGGCACTTCTTCGTCCCAACTTATACCTGCTAACCATAGCTTTTGTATCAAAACTTTAGCTAAAATTATACTAGGCGACAACCAACCTGACGGGTCGAAAAGCCTAGAAATATCCGATATAATTTTCCTTTTACTTACAGGTTCCGTCGGGAGAGGCAGTTCTACAGAGTACTGGAAGATATCAGCGAGTATTTTTGTAATATTATCTATTTTTATTTTTACATCCTCAGCTTTATCCCTTTTGCTTTCTCTTATCTTATGTAGTAATTCTTCGCTGTTACTTATCCATTTTTGCAATGGAAATCCCCCTTTAGCTAGAATACTTTTTATTTCTGTATGAATTTTATATCCCTCCTCTATACTTTCTGCCCCGGTCATTAAATCATCCATATAGAAATCATTAAGAATGATTTTTGCTGCTAAGGGATGATCTTTCCCTTCATCATAAGCAACCTAATGTAAAGAACGCACGGCTAGAAACGGCGCCGATGAAGTACCAAATGTAACCGTTACTAACTCAAATTCTTCAATTTATTTTTCAGGACTATCCCTCCAAAGAACCCTCTGAAACATTGTATCATCTCTATTGACAAGAACTTGTCTATACATTTTAATTATATCAACACCTATACAAATTGGATGTGTTCTCCAACGCATAACAGTATGTCGTAATTCTGCTTGCAATGTCGGGCCAACCATCAAGTCATCGTTCAACGATACCCCATTTATTCCTTTGCAGGAAGCGTCAAATACCACGCGCACCTTAGTTGTCTGCTTATCTTCCCGGAGTATTGCGTGATGAGGTAAGTATAACCCTTTATTTTTATCTTCTGGAGATACCTTTACCATATGTTTAAGTTCTATATACTCCTGCATCACTGTAGTGTAATCCGCCTTTAATTTTTGATTTTTTGAAAGTTTAAATTCTAAACTCTTTAACCTTTTTCCAGATATGAACCTAGATTCACCATCCTTACAACTTTGGTTACCATCCCGGAACGGCAACCTTACAATGTAACGTCCGGTTTCGTCTCGCTTCGTGGTATTTGTATATACAGTGTGGCGATTTGGTTATCACATTAATTCAAACCACGTATTCTACATAGCGTTTTAAACATACGCAATTAAAATAATTAATAAAAATGTATATTCTAGCCGTGCGACCTTTTTTTTCGTTTTAGAATATAACAACATCATGTATTGCATAAAGAAAATCACCTGACCAATATTAGTAGGTCAAAGACCCGTGGCCGGCGAAGATAGTTCAAACGATGCCGATTTCGAATTACTTGGAATTATTTCCAAGTAATTCGGAATCGGTATCCTTTGAACTATCTTTGCCGGCCTACAAAAAACGTAAACAAATCAAACGAAAAATGTCTTTACGCCTAATAGTTTAAGGCGTTCTCTTGCGTAAAATTAAAAAATAAGGGACCTCAGCGGGGGAATGAATAAAACTCCGCGAAAAATGTTCTTACTGCTAACGATTTATGGCATAAATCTCTACGCGTGAAATGAACGGGGTAAGGCGTGTGGTGTGCGTGTCGTCAAAATTTGTATTTTTCCGGCGGCGTGTGCGATTGTGGGACTCACTCAGTCCCCGCGCCGGTGTCCTTGAGGGTAGTTCACGACTTGTCTATTCGCACACGCGCCCTGCGCATTTTAATTCTTGTAATTGTTTTGAGGACATTTTGTTAAGTTTCTTGTTTTGTTCGTAATAGGAATAGGATACGTTATTATTAAGTTAAGTGTTGTGACAGTTCGTGCGAGATTGGACGCTTGTTTTGTTTTTTTTTTGTGATAGGACACGTTATTACAACAGTACTTAAAATAGTTGTAGCGTTGTAGGTAACTTAGTGAAAGTGGTGTGACAGTTCATGCGAATTCCTTTTTGTGTTATGACATGTTGTGTTCTCAAGATGTCTCGTATCAATTTCACGTCATCGGAGTAAACCGATATGATTTTGATTTATGGAGAATGCTATCAAACCCTGCGCAGCGCTGGCGTTACGAACATATCGAGAGAGGTATAATACCACACGTGTATGTCCTACAGATTTACGGATTTTTACACGGGCAGTCCAAAGATTGCGTGATAACCAATCATTGGTTCCATATCAGGTTGAAGCTCCACTTCGAGTAGGAAGAGCCCATACTTAATTATTTCGCTAAATAATAAATTAAACATTTTTAAGTGGAGGTTTACTTAATTTGTGATTATTTGCCAACAATACCATAAGGTTTGTGTTGATTTGTTGATACCATTACAACGCGCGTGTTTGTGTTTGAGCCTACATGCGCAAGTACCTACCTCCCACTGTCCTTTGACGTGTGCGCCGCGCCGCCAAGCCGCCCGCGCCGCGGCGTTGCCGCTTTTATAGGTCAATAAACTAATAGTATGAAGGGTGGTTTATTTAGTGCCAAATTTTACGCTATTTAGTTTGTTTGAAAAATTCAGTTTTCTGTTTTAAGTAAAATTATTAATTTTATTATTTTAACGGACTGATAACAACTTGTAATAACCGCTGTACTATTTAATGTGATAACCTAATCGCCACTCTGTATACTCTCTCATTTCGCTTCCTGTTTACTAAGTATTTTTTCAGTTCCCGATGGCTCCGCTTCTAGCTCCCAGAATTTTTTAAGCAAATCATCAGCTTCAAGACTTGAATGCATTACGGTGATATGTGAAGGATTACTAGTACGATCAACTTCAAAAGTACCTGACAATATCCACCCTAACGTGGTGTCTTGCGCTAAAAGAGTTCCACCAACATTCCTTTTAATGCCTTCCTGGATGACCTGGCTGTAAACCTCAGCACCTAATAAAACATCAATTTTATTAGGCCTGTAGTATTCTTGATCAGCCAAATCATCAGCGGTCAAATCTACCCATTCTACCCTGGTTACTTTCGTAGCTGGGAGAAGGGCAGTGACTGACTTCAGGACGAAAGCCTTCACATGTATTTGGACAGTTGGATCTATTCTAGACCTCACTTTAAGAACAACGGTTGACTTGGCCGTCGCACTTTTGTCTCCGCCTACGCCTATCACAGTTTGCCTGGATAGCGTTTTGTTTAATCCCAAAAATTGGACCGTGGATTCCGTAACGAACGATCCCTGCGATCCTTGATGAAGTAAAGCCCTAACTACTCGATATACCGCCTTAACTAAGGCGGAGTCGAAAGACGGGACGTCTTTCGACTCCGCCTTAGTTAAGGCGGTAGTTAATAAAAACTGTTTTCCGACCACTTCCAGTCGAGAGACATGAGACGAGTGGCTTACTTGACCCCTCCGCTTGCGCGGCTACTTCAGCATTACTATTTTTAACAACCTCCTTCATCACCTTTACATCAGCTGATGAGGTTTCTCCGTGAGCTCCTGTACTATTTTCACCAATAACAGACCCAGAAACACCTGTTGGGTGCAACAAAGAATGGTGGCGGCGTTTACACACCTGGCACTTGAGAGTGTTTTTGCAATGTTTGGCAGAGTGGTTATTGTAAAGACAAACGAAACACACTTGAATCCGAAGCCACTTTGAGTTCTCAAACTTTCCTGGTCTCTTTATCTAATTTTCCACTAATTATATGTATAACAATAAGATCCCAGGAAGAGACATCTATCCCCCTTATCAATCAGCTCCTCTACACTTAAATTTCAACTTTAACGGCTCAAAATTGGAAACTGTTGATGATTTTACATAACTTGGACTTACAATAGATAAACATATTAATTGGAAAACACAAATACAAAAAACCCGTTCAAAAATTTCAAAATTTACATACGCTAGTAGTAGGTTAGAATTGGGGGTTCTGCATCACTTGCACCGTGATGCAGAACCCCCAATTCTATTTCGATAAATGTCTTGCACTGTATCGCTGATCTGAGATTTTGATGAGTCTGTGCTCGATTTATAATTTGCAACAAGTATTAAATATAAACTCTCTGCCTTTCACAGCGTTCAAATAAAAACATTGAGGAAAATGTATGGCATGTTGTATCCAAGGATCGTCATAAATCTCCCAATCTTCTATAACACCTCCACATGAGAAACATGCTGCTTTATCATCTATACTATTTCCACAATAAAAGAATCCAGCGTCAGCCATTTCCATCACTAATCGTTTCTTTGAATTAGCCGTTGCCCAGTAATAATTAAATGAAAATTCACGCATTTTATAAGTATTATACAAGTCATAGCGAGGTTTGTATTTATTTTGAGACATGCTCCGTTTTACAGATAAATGCATAATGGCATGGCTTAACTACAGTCAGCAGCTTTTAATGATTTGGCTACGTTGATGGGGTTGGGAGGGATAGGAAACGTTTTACTTAAGTACTTATAGAAATTAAAAAATAAAATTAAAAATTTATTATCATAGCACCATTTATTTAAACACAATACATTTTTTAAAGCACAAACAGAGTCATGATAAATACAACTATACAAATCTTGACAATATTTATATTGATTGTACAGACTCGACAAACTAGAACAACCTTTGTCTTCTAAATTAAATATGTTACTGTTACTGTTTTCTAATATATTTTTTAACCACGAGACTTTTTCTGAACCTTTAACATAGACACATTTATCTCTTAAAATATCAGCAACAATATTCTGGTAACTGGAATAAGGTACAAATCCTTCACACCAATATATCTTTCTGTTCCGTTCAATCCAACTAACTTGCTTTCTTTCTGCTTTTGTCAAATTGTAAAATGGAAATGGAGGCTTAATTAAAAACAATTGAATTTTTTTATTATACAAGATAGCGATTTCTTTTATTATAAATTCATCTGTTTCTGTTCGAAAACCTTGAATATCTACAATAGCTATCATGATATCCTGCGTACAGTGTTGGTGAGAGGTTTATATTCCACAAGTCGATCGTTTATAATCAAACAATATGCAGTTGTCTTATCTGGTATTGGCGTTGAACATTCAATTTCTAATCGTACGTCCACTGGACCTGATTTTAGACTATCGTTTTGCCTTAAGCAGTCTAAGATAAAGAGGGGAGCTTTTTCTTTGAAGTCCTTTAGGTCGAGCAACAGGTCTGCTGGACAGTTGTAATATGACTGACGAAATTTTACATACATTTCGTATAATATACTGTATTTGTTGTCAGAAAACTTTAAACCTAGAGACTCATAAGGATAATATTGTGAATTTAAGAAGAGCGTAACGTTTGTCACCTCGCAATGATCGAATAGTGAACTGTCTTTAGTTTTATTATTTTTTCTATTAGTTTGTAAGCAGAAAATTACATATCTAGGCTTTTCCAATTGTGAAGCAGTCTTAACTGACCAAGAATGTTTTGTGGTTTTAGGTAGTAAAGGATATTCATATAAATCCCAATTTCTAAAAGCCATTTGAATGGGTTTATCTCTTTCTAAATTCTTTAAAAGTGTTAATCGTTCTCGATCTGACACTTTTATGTGTGGCACCCTCCATTGAACTCTTTGCATATCTATTTGAAAATGAGCAACATCATCAGTAAGAATAACGCTGTTTAAGTTAGAGTTACTTCTATTCAGTATAAGTTCGTGTTTACAATTTATAACGATTTTATTGTAATCCTCTGCAAACCCTAAAATCTTATTTAACGGTATCACAATACTAAAATTACCATCACTTTGGAATCCGTTTAAATTCCAACCCCATAATGCTGCAACTTTATTTTCACCATCATTTAATGAGATGTATGATTTTATTGTTGACGTTATTCCAGAATTTTTTATACGATCTATTTCAATACCATTCATTTCGTACCTGATGTCTTGAAACAAAGACATAATAGCGTTATTAGTGAACGTAATAGTTTTCTTGATCGGATTCCCATCTTTACCGAACAGCTTTGCTTGGCCTTCGATGTAAATTGAACTGGCTGATGGTAGCACGTATATGTCTTGCTGATGTATGGGGATTCTGATTTCATCGTTTTCTCTAAAGCTGTTATTGTAGGGATGATATGAATGGATTTCATAACTTTCGATCGAATTATCGAAGTGAGGTAATTCAGTAATCTGTAGTATATTCATACTTTAAAACCAAGGGCTCTAAGAAAATCTCTATTTGCTTCAATCAATTTCTTAACTTTTTTCTTACGTCTATGTCTGTTAATGGTTATAGAAGGAATAAGACGTTTTATTTTCATAGGAGTGTTTTTATAATATATTATCATTTTGTTTTTCTTAAATGAAGGCGTAGTTGAATATCAGGTTCTTGACCAAAGTTAATACAATAACCAAATTGATCAACAATCTTAACAGATATAGATGAAATTATATTTTTGTTAACTGGAAAGTAAATAACGTTTCGCGGTTTTTCTATGTACTGATGCCCCGGAGCAGTATCAAACACAAATTCATGAATAAAATGTGTTGGTAATCCATTGCAGTAGGAACCGTGTACAAGATCACATTCGATTCTGATTACAGATAGACTGCTGATATTGATGGGCACATTTGGTCTTGAATTTAACACTGAAAAGTATAACAAACCGCACTCGTATTGATCAGATAAATGCAAATGTGGTTGAAAGTATGTCACCAATTCTGATTTATTTCCGGAGATGGTAACCGTAGTAGACATGCTTGCATACTGAACTTTTTCAGAAGATCCTGTTTATTTTATCCCTTAACTACACCAAAAATTCTTTAAGAAATTTAAACAGAGATGTCCACAATTAAAAGGGTGATCGTGTTGTATATTATCATAATTATAATGGACTTTAGGACCTACGTATTTTATAAATTCTTTTGGAGGCTTAAGATTTCCGTAACTGTCAAAGTACTATAACCATTGTATTTTGTGTATACTGTAATATAATCATTGTATTTTGCATAGGCTACCCAATGAGAGCCAGGATCTTTAGAACTATCTAAATTAATAACTCCACATTCTTTTTTAAATGGGTATTTAGGAAGCTCATCTCTCATATAGACTCCTCTAAAATAGGGAATACTATTTCCATACTTCAAAATGTCAAAGTTAGTTAAGGCTCGTTTGGGTAGCCGACCTAGTTTTTTTCATTTGATACAAAAATTCCAAGCCCGTTTTTATGTGGTTTAAGGTGTAGTCCTTTCCCAATGCAAAGAGCTTCCATTTTTTCATTGTGTCTCTTCGATTCAACAAACAGCTTTCTAGCCATTTTGAATTCATTTATGGTTTTGGCTATACCAGCTGCACCACCTGCTATTGCTCCAACCGCTGATAATCCAGCAAAAATAGGAATTAGAGGTAATACACCGCCAGTTTTTGGTATAGAAATGGAACTCGAGGAAGTTTAATGGATAAATCATCAGTTAAATCTCTGGCTGCGGCCATAGCTAATTCTATTGCCGCTTTTTTGCATTTTGGTTTTAATTTTTTCATGCGTCTTTTCGTTTTAGTAATAACATTTTTAAATTTATTTTTTAAACCTTTTCCAGATGTAACTTTTTGAGAGCATTTTTTGCCACATTTTTTTAGGCCAGAACCACTTTTAATTTTTGTAGACATTGTCTTGCTTACCAAGCCTGCTGCGAGTTTTTCGCTTACACTCGCATCCGAGGCAGCTACTCGCGCTTTAGCCATTTGTAATAAAATCAAATCAGCTTTGTGACGTTCCTTTAAGTTTGATGATTTGTGATAGGCAATGTCGTGTTCTTTGCAATATTCGTCTAATTTATTAATACCTTCATCTCCGCGTGTAAGCCTTTTAATTAACTTTGTACCAGGGCCACAATAATTGTATCCTGGTAAGTGTAATTCAAACGGTAAATTATTTATAAGCCAATTGAGAAGACTACTCTCTCCAATACACTGGATTGAACACTTTAATAAATACTTATACGATTCATCAATGACTTTGTTGTTAAGTCAGTAAAGTTATTTATATTTATAATAATACATTCGATTTATCAATCCAACTATTTTCAGCAGAAGGCAAACCTAGCCATTTTACTAAAATCCTGTTTCCTTTTCTTCTAAGGACTTTCTCGACTAGATATACATTAGGATGTTTAGTCTTTTGAAGCTCTTGTAAGTAAAATGCTCCTAAAATAGGCTGGCCTCTGATTGTATCTTCAATTAAGTAGGTGATAGGAGTTGTATTTTGTATTTTTCGAATTTTAAATATTTCAGTCGACCAGTTGGGGGTATATCCTTTTTCAAATGTTCCTTTGTACTTACTGATACGGACATAATCACCAATTTTATACTTGCTTCTTATTCTTTCGTTTTTTACCAAACCTAAATACCTTTCTAATATACGTGTTTTATTAATGTTATCCACATTAGCAGGGATTTCATGAATTGTCCGATGGTATGTGTGATTGTACGTAGTCTGGTCATAAGTTTTGTCACATATGGAAAGTTAAATAAATGACACAATGAGTTACGCACTACAACCATTTATATACCAAATGAAAGGGTATAAAATACTGATTTAACCCACATTAAAATTATTCGAAATGTCCTCCTCTTGCTTCGATACAAGCCTTCAATCTGCACGGCCAGTCATCAATCGAAGCACGCACGACATTCATGTCAATATCGGCGACTGCTTTAATCAGGGATGCTTTAAGTGACTCCAGGTTGCGATGGGGTTTAGCGCAGACCTTCTGCTCTAAGTGCTGCCATATTTTGTAATCCAAGGGATTCAAGTCTGGACTGGATGAGGGCCAATCCTCATGCCTGATAAAGTCAATTTCACGGGTCGTGAGCCAGTTTTGGGTACTTTTCGCCTTATGAGCCGGCGCAGAATCCTGCTGGAATACCCAGTGCCTGTTTTCGAATATTGTTTGTGAAAGAGGTTCCACAATGTTTGTTAGGACTGTGTTTTGATATACGAGGGCACTGGTTTTCACTCCTTTTTCACAAAAAAACACTTCCGTTGGACCCAAATAGGACACCCCAAGCCAAACCATGAATGCCGAAGGATGATGACCGCGCTGAACACGTGGCACACGTCTGCTAGCTTCTTCGCTAGAGTGTGCATACACTTTATCATTTTGTTTGTTGAAACTCTCCTCAACATTGAAAATTTTTTCGTCCGAAAAAAGTATTTCGCGGTATTTTTTTCCCGCGTACCGCCTTAACAAAACCCGGCTTCTTTCGAGTCTGATTTTCTTCAGCCGTGCGTTAAGAAGATGTGCTGTTTTTTTTCTATAAGCACGCAGTCCTAGGTCTTCATTTAACACCCTTTTAACAGTAGTTCTGCTTAGTCCCATCTGCAGAGCCAACATTTTTTGCTTGCGGACCGGATTCCTTTGGATTCGCGCCATCACTGCTTTGATGACCGCTGGAGTCCGAATAGTACGAGGTCGACCGCTCCTTTGTTTATCTTCTAATCTTGAATCTTCCCTGAATCGTTTGATAGTACGATAAATAAACCTCAGTGGAATTTTCAAATTTTTCAGCAGTTTGAAAATCTCAGTTGGCGCGTGACCGCAACGATGCAATGCAATTACTGCGACTCTGTCTTCTTTGCGCGTCCACTCCATTTTAGAAAATGAACAAAATTCCAGAAGCCCATTGTTTTTATTTTCTTTAAATATTCAAATTTCGAATACCCATAATATTTTCTTCGGCTTGTATTCTAAATTCGAAATTTTATTTATGTGACAGAACTTATGGCCCGACTACGTATTTATAAATAACATCATTGAGGGTATTATCTATCCAATTATAGTTGCCTTTTAAACTAAATTCCTTATACAGTTTAGATTTCAATGTTCTGATAAATCGTTCAACTATTGAAGCCTTTTTTGTTGAGAAGGTTGAATAATGGTTGATATGATTAGATTTCATAAGCTTTTGAAATTTATTATTATAAAATTCTGTTCCATTATCTGTTTGGAGATTTTTCGAAACACGCCCTGTAGCCAGCAAAATTTTGAATGATTTACATACATCATCTTTGGTTTTACTTTTCAGAGGAAATGCCCAAGCATATTTAGAAAATGTATCAGTAACGGTAAGAATAAATCTGTAACTTTTATTTTCTTTTGAAATTGATTGCATATCAATTAAGTCTGCTTGCCATAGGTCATCTATATCTTTCATTATAACATGTCTACGTGGAAAGTTCACCCTCGCATTTTTATGAATTTCGTTTACTACGTCAGCTTTGCTCATTTTCAGAATTCAGTACATTTGTCCTGAATCCATCTGTAATACTGAATGCAAAGCGTATTATTACAACTATTTATTCTTTAATTATATCAGCTTCTTTTAATTCTTCAATTATCGATAAAATTTCATTATCATGGTTTGTGTTGCCAGCATCTCTTGAAGCAACTAATAGTTTCAATCTTTCGACTAATTCGTTAGGGTCATCCCAATATACCAAGTCAGTGTTGTTTTTGTATTTTTTTAGTGTTGGTAAGTTTCCTCCAAGTTTAGCGTGGGCAAGTATATTATCGTTTGAAGATTCGGAAAACAGTGGTTTGATTATTTCACGATATTTTATTCCTTTATCACCTCTTATTTGTCCATTAGAATTAAAATCTCTTTTATGAGCATTTGTATAATGCAGCATATCCTTATAGACAAGCTTATCTTTGCTAGAAATTAATTTTAAATCAGGTTTTTTTCGAAGTAAAAGTTCCTTCAGGCCTGGGGTTAAATTATAGGCTTTATCATCGACTTTAATTAAAATTTCACTATCGTCATTTAAACCATCAATTTTAGAAAATGATATTTTTGAATTACCCATCAATAAAGTTTTGTTTGCACGTCTTATTCCAAACGGTATATTTACTCCATCATAAATATCATGGATATCACAGCCCTCTAATGAAATTTCTAAATCATCCGGTAATTCTATTTTATTAGACTTTTTAGGTGATGGGATAGAATTTAGTTTTGGATCGTAGCAGTCTTCAAACTTTGTAGATGAGCTAGTATTGATGTCATCCAATTCGATGTCTTTAGAATTAGCGAGTATTGTATTTTCTAAATGTTTTATTTTTTCCATAGATGTATTAGAATCAACTAGGGTTTTAAGTGGATCTGTGACAGGTTTTAGCATTTTATCGAGTGACAAGTTCATAGAGTGTTCCTGGTTCTTCATTTGTTTTATTTTATTCTTTATAGAGTTTACAGACTTCATTAATTCTATTTTAATATTTTTCTCCATATTGTAACAACTGTGTTCAGCTGAAGAACAAACAATACTAATTTTCTTTTTGGGGTGTTTGATACTTATATTTAAAAACCTTCAGTCAAATTTTAAAAAAATATCAAAATTCTGTCTGTATCTTCCATTATTGAATGGTGACTCTTTGTTAATAAGAAGAAATTGATATGGATTACTCCAAACAGTTTTACAAATATCTTTGAACTGATTCCATGGTAAATCGGAGTTGACATGTTCTCCATAGATATGCTTTAAATTTACATCATCTTGTTTAAATATTATAAGAAAATTGGTGTTATCACGTAACAACTGTTTCGGTATTTTGGAGTAGGTTTGCGATAAGTAAAAGCAATCAATTTGTTTATGTCTACCCATTGAGAAATAGTTACGGATATTTATTTGTTTTTCACACGCAACATCATCAAATATAAATATTGAATTTGGTAAAGCTTCTTTGGGAGATATGACTTCTTTATTGTCATTGAATTCAATGAAGTTAATCTGAGGCACTCTTCTTAATACTTCACTTAAAAAACGATATTTTGGTTGGAAAGTAGTTTTCGAGTAAAGATAAAGATTTTGAAATTTAAGACCATTTTCATGCAGCAATAAAGTGTGTCTAATCTGACGAGCAGAGTCATTGAAATTGATATTATTCACGTTCAGGGATATGGGTTGTTTGATCAACTTCATCTTGCTTATTATTTATTTTTATTACTTGCTATCCTTTATATATGAATATGTGAGTACAGTATTCAAACAACAGGTTTGAACCTGTGTTGTAATTAAGATGATGTTCTCGTCTTACCTGCATAAATGTATTTGTGACTAACAACTGAAAGGAGAACATATTCTAGTTAGGTCAAAGTAATTAAACATGACACTTTATTGCAGTAGCTGATCTAAGTAGGACCTTACACTGTTGTCCCCGATTTAAATAATATTTTCACTCTACAGGTAAGTGGTTGAATAATTAGTAATAACCATTATAACAAAAATATTAAATAAAATATTTGTTTAAAAGCGTATTTATAAATAGTTTTTTTTTTTAGAATAATGTCTCGAGCACCGTCACCATCCTACAGCCCCAGCATATTGGACAATGAAAATGTGATTTCTGTAGAACAGGAACAATCCAGATTACGTGAGGTAATCTTTGTTTATCTTATTTCATAGGAGTAGATTTTACTATTGCTTTTTTTTTTCACGTGCTAATTTCTTCTTTTTTTTTTTTGCAGTGGAGCTCTGAGGCTCTCAATGGAAATCCTGTTATGAGCTCTTTTTTTTACTCCCAGGGCAACTATGAACCATATTTTGAAGGTTTAAATCAGAGCGCTAAAATTGAAAAGCTGCTCACTGGAAATGATCAAGCTCAAACCTCTAAAAAGACCTCAAAAAAGAGAAAATGTTCATTGGGATCATCATCATCATCATCATATATTGTTCGCAGAGGGGGAAGCGATAATGGAGGTCATCTAATTAAATTACAAGTGCATAAACTTAAAGACTCTAAAAATGAAAATGATTATAGTGATAGTGACAATGCGTGTGTAAGTGTACAATATGTGGTACATGAAACTTATGACGAAGTGATGGAAGTAACAGAGACTCTTATTAAAAAAATTGGGAAGAAGTTGAGTGACCCGGAGCAGTTTTAGGTCATTTTTGTATACCTAGTTAATATTAAATAGTTTGTACTGTCAAAAATGTTCTTCTCTTATACATTTTGTTACTTATTGTTTTATTACTGTTTCGAGATTTGATTATATTTATTTAATTATTTTATACATAGTCGACTGTAAATGATAGATCTATGTTTTGTTTTTAAGACAGTTAAAAAGACTACAATTCTGTGAAAATTAAATAAATGTTATGATTATCAACTATTCTGGGGTTTCATTTTTCTTTGACTAGGTACTTAGTTTAAATAAGAAGTAGGTATAGAATATCACATTTAAACACAATACATTTAATTGAATATAAACGATTTATTTCATAATTACATAATAATTCAATACATTTTACTTTATACATTTTTGCTTACATAGATACCTTAAATTAATACATTGTAATCTTATGTATACAGCGCTTAATTAAAATACTGTTTTATGATGCCCCCAAGGCAAAGTTTTGCAACCATCTTCCATTATTTGTCTTTTATCATCATCCCTACTGAGAACCAGCTTATTTATCTTCTGAGTAAAAATCTTTTCGACTTTATAATACACATGTCATCTCTTAAGCGTTCATTGTACCGTAAAGCTCGTTTATATTTTTTTATATCGAGTTTTTTCACAGCTGATTTTTTTACATCTTTTGCTCTGATGATTGAAGACGCTAGAGAGTCTATACAATACAATTTTGCTCTTAAACCTACAAACTCGGATATAATATCACCACCCATTTCCTCTTTAAAAAAACCTGGTATTTTACAATTTGCTTTGTGGATATTAAATTGATTTCCAGTTTCAAAGTTGCTCGTATCAAAGTATTTAATATTCTGTTTCATGTCCTCATAGAAATCTTCTGTATATATTAAATACAAAAGGCTATCAGTATCAGTATAACACAGTTGAATATCATTTTCGTAAAGACGTTTCATCACAGAGTAATGAAAACGATACAAATGACTCTTAGCCAATTCCAATATTGAGAAACCAATATAAATTGGTATATCAAGAACAATTTTCGTTTGTTGTAACTGGATTGCTACTAAATTATCAGAAAATACAGATAAGTTTTTGAAATTTGGGGCACTTACATATTTTTCAGCTCCACAAATTTTGTTAGTTTTATTATGAATATCTTTCCATACATTAACCAGTTTTACATCGACTTGTTTTCTTTTGTTTTCGATCGTTTTCCCAAATATAGAGTTGTTTTGTTTTAAAAAAAAGTCTCTTTCAAAATCGGAAGACGCTCTTTGTCTGAGAGTAGTATTCAGCAAGATATATGGAGCTAAAAATGAACTTTGCTCAAACGCTAGTATTCTATATATCTTTAATAAAATAAGTCCATTTTTTACACATTCTTTAAGATGAACATAGTGAATGATATATTTATGTTTATCATACAGGTTAGCAATTAGTTTAACATTTTTACTACCTGGAGGAGTAAATTTTTCGGCTGCAAATGGTAAATCTGTATGAGTTTCGTGAATATTATAAGGATACCACAAGTCAACTTCTAAAATAAATCCTGTGTCACTATCATTTAAAATACACATTACATTAAAATTATTTATTTCATTTTCGTTTAAAAACCTAAAGTTTCGAGTAGGAAGCGGCTGCATCATAGCATGACCATATAAATTTACACAATCAAGATAAATTAAATAGCTGTCAGGATCCTTATTGTTATAATTTGGAAGATATTTATTATTTGCCTTCGCATATCTTAAAGAACATTGGGCAAGTCCCCCCCTTATGCCTTGTTCTAACATTTGATACATATCAATATCTGAAATTAAGTCTAAATTAATTTTTGTATATAATAACATTGCATCCCAACTTAGCGAGGGGGATGATACATAATAACAAGGATCAAGGTCATAATACTTTAAGCTCATTGATCTAAACTTTTCAAAAACATCACATAAAAGTAGGACATCGCATTTCAAATATAAGTCTGTGTACTCCCCTAAATTAGAAATATCAAATGCATTCCAGACTTTTAATGCATGATTATAATCTTCATTCGAAATAGATTGGGATGTGAGTTTATTATAAAATTTTGATGAATCTGGCAATTTAGTATCTTTATAACGATCCCATGAATCAATGTAATCATAACAATAGACACCCTTCTTGCATGCTAAATTAAATAAATAATCATCATTAAAAAAAAATCTCAAGTTTTGAAAATCTTCTGTTTTCATCGTTTTTATTAAATTATCTAGGCTTGAACTTAAAAAATTGAAAGAATCGATAAACTTTAACTGAGCTACATTTTTTTTGTCAATCGGGACGAATTTTGTGAAAGAAATATATTTTTCTTTGTTTTTAGGAATAAGATTTATACGACCACAAAGAGCTGAAAGTTCCTTTATAAACAAATGACAATCATAACCAGAAAGATTATGAAATATGACAGGTATAAATGGACAAGATTTCGCATTCAAATTACATGTACTGTGTGCTGGTTCTCTATACATTCCGGTGAAATGATCATGATCAGCAACAACGAGGTCAGTATTAGAAAATGTTTTCTTACATAAGTGGCATTGTTTAGCGTTGTTTAAAGACATTTGTTGAGCTTTGCTTATTATCATGGGTTTTATCTCTGACATTAGTCTATGAAGTCTTATTACGTCCTGACTAATAGATTTAACGAACTTTTTCGAACAGTCTGGTCCCCTATAGGATCTAAACACATTTAATTCAGGTTTAGACTGACAAAAAATGTAATAACCATAACAACTTGCCATATGGATTTGTATACTTTCTACACAAATGTGGATTTATTTTTGTCTGAATATTCTTGTAATAGACTCTCAAAATCACCGTAAATAACAATGGGAACTCTTTGAGTCCTATTATAATTTGAAAAACAAAGTTTTGAGTTTTCTTCGGGAAGTATAGTCTGCACTCTTGCACAGCTATGATTGAATTGTTTTTCTGATGAGTCAAAATACACGAAACATTTGTCACATAAATATATCTTAGACTTATGTTTTGTAAGTTGTCTGTGTACAAGCTTACTGAAATATTTAATTAAGCAAAAATGACTTTTACCGTTATTATTGAAATAAAGTAAAGGAGATCCGCCAAATCCCATACAAAAAAACCCCAGGCCCGGCGCAAAAGAAATGTATCTCATATTTTAGAGTAATAATAGTAGAAATATTGTAAAGTATCGCTATTGCCAAATTCGGTGGCTAACTTAGTTTTTTTGCCCGGTGAAGTTTCATAAGCGCTAGATGTAAAAATATCTGTTTTCTGTGCTTAACTGTCGGAAATATGTCACTGAATTGACTAATCGGGGCGCCAGCGCCGCCACCGCCTAGCGGCGCTCGACAGAGTCTACATAACATAACGCTCGACTGGGGGTGAGCAGAGTTGGTCGGTTATAATTTTACTCGAACTGCAAACGGTTTTTAACCGACTTCCCAAAAAGGAAGAGGTTATCAATTCGGCTGAATTCTTTTTTTTTTTTTGTATGTGTGTTTGTTCACAACTCCGTCATTTATGAACCGATTTGGAAAATTATTTTTATATTTTTAAAGGGTATACTTCCCAGGTAGTCTAGTTGTCATCAAGTCAGGATCTGATCATGGGATCTTGGAGATATCGAGGGAACTCTTCAAATATTATAGGCACACCTATAGCCAATCAATTTATGCTAGTCACAATTCATATTATGAGCTGATGAGCCATGAGGCTATTGTAACTAAGATAAATTACAAACCGACCCACTAAAAAGCGATAAATAAAACTTTTTTACAACAAAAAAAAAACAACCGTCTTCCAAAAAGACACTAAAAAGTGAAAAATAACTTTAATTTCGGAAGTCGGTATCTTTGGTTTTGTATTTTCCTTTTTTAGTGGGTCGGTACCTCCTAAGTCATTTCCGACACAGATATTTTTACATCTAGCGCTTATGAAACTTCACCGGGCAAAAAAACTAAGTTAGCCACCGAATTTGGCAATAGCGATACTTTACAATATTTCTACTATTATTACTCTAAAATATGAGATACATTTCTTTTGCGCCGGGCCTGGGGTTTTTTTGTCCCATAATTGACGCTGCCCGCTTTCTCAAAATGGCATGAAAATCGTCAACACGGGCATCTGTGCGCGGAAGCCCCATCAACATCCTAAACCCATAATTATACTGAACGCGTAGGACGTTGCAGGCCCTCTACGTATACTTCACCCACAAGCTGCACGTATAGAAGGTTTGTAATACTTGTACATAAGCAAAAAGTATAAAGCAAACTGTATTACATTTTTATATAAATACTGTAAATATATTCACATAGGTATGCCATATAAAAATATGATGTACTATGGGTAGTGTTGGCCTGTTGGGTATTGCGCAATAGAAAAACCAAATTCATTATAACCGACAACTCTGCTTATCCCTTAGTCAAGCGTTATGTTTTAGACTCTGTCGAGCGCCGCTAGCTTTGATTGGCAAACATATTAAAGTAATCGAATCGCAACCCATACAATAATTATTATTGAGTAGTTCCGGTAGGCATCTGTGAAAAATGGTGCTTTCCAAGAGCAAATGCACGAGTTACCATAAAAAATACCCAAATCGCTATAGGTGTGCCTATAATATTTGAAGAGTTCCCTCGATTTCTCTAAGATCCCATGATCAGATCCTGACTTGATGACAACAGGACCACCTGGGAAATATACCCTTTAAAAACATAAAAATAATTTTCCAAATCGGTTCATAAATGACGGAGTTGTGAACAAACACACATAAAAAAAAAAAAAGAATTCAGCCGAATTGATAACCTCGTCCTTTTTGGGAAGTCGGTTAAAAACCGTTTGCAGTTCGAGTAAAATTATAGCCGACCAACTCTGCTTATCCCCAGTCGAGCGTTATGTTATGTAGACTCAGTCGAGCGCCGCTAGGCGGCGGCGGCGCTGGCGCCCCGATTAGTCAATTCAGTGACGTATTTCCGACAGTTAAGCACAGAAAACAGATATTTTTACATCTAGCGCTTATGAAACTTCACCGGGCAAAAAAACTATGTTAGCCACCGAATATGGCAATAGCGATACTTTACAATAATTCTACTATTATTACTCTGAAATCTGAGATATATTTCTTTTGCGCCGGACCTGGGGCAATTTTGGCGGAACCCCTTTACATGATAAAGTTTTCTTTTTAAAGTTTTATATAACGGCCCTGTTACATCGTAATTCTGTTCCAAACCATAGACGTTAACACTTATGTTGGGATTTAAATCTTCAAATAATTTGATATCGTCTAAACTGGGCGGAAATGTCATGCTAGTAATGTTTAACACTTTTGAATAGTGAGGATATGATGTAACTCTATTGGGGTTATTCTTCGCTGGGTACAAATATGCTACTATGCTCCAAAGAAAACAATGATTGTCTTTATTAACTATGTTTAGACTTGATTTCGTATTCTGAATTCGATTAGGTAATTCTAAATAAGATCCCGCTCTCAAAGGACTGTATTTAGCGAAATTAATTTCTAAATGACTTATCGATTCGATTGTCCAGCCTGACTCACTTAGTTCGAACTCGGAACATTTATTTAAGATTTTTTCTGCAAATGCATGATAATTATGTGGATAAAATATCTGTGCTTTGAAGTATAATTACATATCTTGTATTAAAAGATTTAAGACTAATTTCGTTATTTTTAGGTAAAGTGTACGAAACAAAAAGTTCGAAACTGACTTTCAAAGAAACGTGTTGTTTTAATAATTCTTTAATTAGATAGCAACATGTGTCTGAAGCTTCAGTTAAAAAATTTTCAGGTGTAATAGTAAAACTTTGAGGATTTATTTTGTAAGTGACTATTTTGTTTTTAAATGCACAAGCTATTATATGAACATTATCAAATTGAGTTTTTATGAGATTATTAGATTTATGGATGTTAGTTTTTTTGTGAGAAGAATAATTGTGAACGTTGATGTTACAAGTTTGACAGAAAACCATTTTAGAATAGGTTTATTTCTATTTTCTTAGTTAAATTGTATTAAGAATATTTTATTATTTTCAAGTTTAGGTTTTTATTTAGGTTTTTGCTTTATCTACTAAGTAGATTATGTAAGAGAACAAGATAATAATTATATTATGAATATTTTATTATTTTCAAGTTTAGGTTTTTATTTAGGTTTTTGTTTTATCTACTAAGTAGATTCTAGAAGAGAACAAGATAATAATTATATTATGAATATTTTATTATTTTCAAGTTTAGGTTTTTATTTAGGTTTTTATTTAGGTTTTTGTTTTATCTACTAAGTAGATTCTGGAAGAGAACAAGATAATAATTATATTATGAATATTTTATTATTTTCAAGTTCAGGTTTTTATTTAGGTTTTTGTTTTATCTACTAAGTAGATTCTGGAAGAGAACAAGATAATAATTATATTATGAATATTTTATTACTTTCAAGTTTAGGTTTTTATTTAGGTTTTTGTTTTATCTACTAAGTAGATTCTGGAAGAGAACAAGATAATAATTATATTATGAATACCTATTTTATTATTTTCAAGTTTAGGTTTTTATTTAGGTTTTTGTTTTATCTACTAAGTAGATTCTGGAAGAGAACAAGATAATAATTATATTATGAATATTTTATTATTTTCAAGTTTAGGTTTTTATTTAGGTTTTTGTTTTATCTACTAAGTAGATTCTGGAAGAGAACAAGATAATAATTATATTATGAATATTTTATTATTTTCAAGTTTAGGTTTTTATTTAGGTTTTTGTTTTATCTACTAAGTAGATTCTGGAAGAGAACAAGATAATAATTCGCCGCCCCCGCAGAATAAACGCGCAAGTGCAAAAAGTAAATTTTACAGGAAAAATAAAACACCTAAATTGATCTATAACTTTATGACTACACATATTATACAACAGCAGCTCAAATCGGTTTCGACTCATTATTGTTCGAGGAAAATTCTGTTCAAGTACAGGATCTTTTGACCAATAGTCGGATATTTTGGGTAATTTTACGATCCCCATGAAAATAATCAATCCGAAAAATCGTTTCATCTCTGCTGCGGATGTTGGTTTCCACTGGCGAATTCGCGCAGATTTAGATGCTGCGCCAGACCCTGTGACTTTATTGATAGCAAAGCTATTCGTATAATCCGCCACCATTTCGAATATTTCGCCAGGTACTAAAAGATGATAGAAATCTGCTGGGGTCTTACCGACCATTTCTCTTATAAGTCGTGGATCTAATCCTGGGAATTCAGTGTACGGGATAATCCGACGCTGATTACCTTTTGGTTGGTGCCATATGGTAGATGATGCAGGAAGCGACGCGGTGTGACCAGAAGTACTTGGCACGGCATTTTCAAGTTCAATGTCGCTCGTGTCAGTAATGGACAGAACTCGTCGACGTCGCTTTCGTAAAGGTGGTTGTAAGTCATACTCTTCCTCAGACTCTAAACTTAGCTGAAAGCTACTATTGAGCAAGGAAATTTCAATATTATCAATCTGCGTCAAATCGTCATTTGTTATTTCAAAGTCTTCAAAATCATCCATGATTCACACCACACTTTTCCTTAGAGTCAGGCAGGATACAGTTTTTTTTTCTCAAATTCTCAAATCTTTATTGCATTCCATAATGTTGATAAATACAGTTGGTAGGCTTAAAATTAAAGACACAATTATGGACCCTGTCGGGCACAGCATAGTAGGAGAGAGGAGGAAGAGCGCTCTATTGATTTATTAAGATAGATTTAAGTAAGTATATAATCTGGTTTTATTTATTTAATTTAATTATTACTTTTTCTAATATTTATTATTTTAAGTAAATATTTTGGCTTTATTTAATTAATTTTTATACTTACTCAATTTATTGCACGAATTTTTATTTATTTATGACTAGAATCCGTTTTTACTTTAAAATAAGTTATTGCATTTAATATATTTATTAAGAATTGGTTTATTTTAATTATTTTATTTGTTCTATTCTGTATTTATATTATTATTATTATATGTATTTATTATGTAGTACCTGGATTCAGATGTAGATTTTAAATTATGTCTTTCTTGTAAATTATAATTTATCGTCTAAATATTCTTTTATACTATAATAGCTTTTGTCCAATAGAAAAAGTATTAATTTATTAATAAAACTGTTATCTTTATTTTATTTTTTAATGGGTTCTGGTAACTTGTTGTATATTTTTATAGACATGACAAACGCACTGGAGGAATGCATTTTTAGTCGCGAAGTTGGTATGTTAAGTCATAAAACCATATCTAAGTGTAATTTTAGTTTGTATGTTTTCGCGTTTATTATAGAATTCCGGGTATTTGCGAACAAATTTACATATTTCAAAATATAGAGGCAGGGTAAGGTTAGTATTTTTAGTTCTTGAAAATGGGGTTTACAGCTGTCGGTTTCTTCTATATTTACTAGGATTCTAATCAATTTCTTCTGTAGAGTAAATAAATGGGGCGCGTCTGTACTATTACCCCAAAGGATGACTCCATATTTGAGCCAGGCAAAGGCATACGCGTAATAAGTGACTAGAGCAGTTTTAAGATCTGTTGTTATTTTGATCTGGCGGAGGGCATAAGAAAATTTTGATAGCTTAGATCTTATTTTTTGAATGTGAAATTTCCAATTAATATGTGAGTCTATGTCTAGTCCTTTTTTTTTTTTTTTTTTTTCTTTATTTTAAGGGCTTTATCGCTGAGGTGTCTAGTCCTAATAGGGTAAATTTGTTAACAACTTCTAAATTTGTCCCATTGATGCTGAAATTTATATTTATGGGCAATTTTTGCCAGGGGTGAAATGCTATAATTTTTGTTTTATTGTAATTAATTTCAAGGTTATGTTGGGTCATCCAATTTATTGTGGCGTTAAGTACAGAGTCTAGTTTTTCATTTAAATTAATATTAGATTCACATGAGGTGAGTATTGATACATCATCTGCAAATAAGACACATGGTTCATTAATATTGTTAGGCAGGTCGTTGATATAAACAAGGAATAAAAAACATCCTATTACACTTCCTTGTGGGATGGAGGCGTTAATTACTTTAGTGTCGGACCGGATTAACTCTATTTCATTTGTTCTGCAGTTGCAAAATTCTATTTCCACTAGTTGTTTTCTTTGCTTTAAATAAGATGAGAACCAATCATAACATTTGCCGCGGATTTCTATGCTATATAATTTATTTAATAATATTTCAAACTGTACTTTATCATAGGCTTTCGTCATATCAAGCAATATACCTACTGCATATTTTTTATTATTAATAATATTGAGGGCTTCTTGGATGTACTTATACACTGCTAATATTGTGGATCGGTTTTTGCGAAAACCATATTGACAGTCGTTCAATACGTTGTACTTTTCACAGAATGTATAAACGCGATTGCACATGGCTTTTTCAAATATTTTAGAAGCTGTTGGTAAGAGAGCAATGGGGCGATAGTTATTTGGGTCGGTTTTTATGTTTTTTTTGTGGATCGGTTTTATTACGGCTTTTTTTAAGAGATTAGGAAAAGAGCCTTCTTCAAAAGATTGATTTATTAGTAGGTAAAACGGTAGAGTTAATTCATCTGCACATTGTCTCAATAGAGTAGGTGGAATCTCGTCTATACCATGACTATTTTTATTTTTTAAGTTTTTTATTAGTGCATTCACCTCGTAAGGATCTACTGGACTAAGGAATATTGTATTCTCTGTTGCTGAGATCACAGGGATTCCTTGCAGTTTGTTACCAGTTGGGTTAGTATTTTCTTCCCCAATGGAAGCAAAGAAATTATTAAAAGTGTTGGCTACCTCCTTGGGTTCTGAAGTTTCATTATTATTAATATGTAAAGTTATATTATGCTTTTCACTTTTAATCTTCTTATTTGTACGTTCATTGATGATTCCCCACATAGTTTTAACTTTATTATTTGATATTGTCATTTTATTTTTAAAGTGTAGTTTTATAATTTTTCATAGTTTTTGTAATATCGTGTTAGAACTGGATGTTTGGTTTTTGTTGTTAATATTTTCAGTAATCTTTTGTTTTTGCATGATTTTTTTATCCCTACAGTGAGCCAGTATTTTTTAAACTTTGAATTTAATTTAATTGTTTGTAATGGTATGCATTGGTTTAGAATTTTAATGAGTAGGTATGTCGTTAAACGCTTTATAATTATCGTCAATGTTTTTATCACTTGTTATTATATCTTTCCAATTTATTTCCTGTAATTTAGATTTGAAATGTATTATGTTTGTGTTATTGTATAGTCTTTTTTTTGTGTACCAAATGGTTTCTTTTGTTTTTTGGGGTAAATTTAAATGTAAGATGGTACTGTTATGGTCTGAAAAACCCACTGTTTCAACTCTTCCACTGTTGTGTACATATCTTTATAATAAAAGTTTGTGAATATTAGATCTAGACATGTTTTAGTGGTTGGTGTGATACGTGTAGGGGTTTTTATGTGTTGTGTTAGTTTATATTCCTGCATTAAATTTAATAATTGGTTTGTTTTTACGTTATTAGATAATATATTTACATTGAAGTCGCCTCCTATAACTATGTTTAATTTAGGATATTTATTGTTTATATATTTCAGAATTTGTTTCATTTGTTGATAAAAAACTTCTTCCTCTCTTCTATTCCAATACATAGAAATTATTAATACATTTTCATTAGGTAATTCAATAGCACATAGCTCTATAATATACTCTATTGACATGTTTATTCACTTTAGAGATAACCAGGGTAAAACTTTCACTAAAACAATCCAAAATAATTATGTAATAAGAAATATTAACAATGCGCGTGACCTTGCATGCGATTACTCTCTAATGGCGCGTGTCTAGCGCACGCAGTGCTTCCGGGAATCCCGGAGGGCGCGGGGTGTGGCCGGCGCCAGGACCCCCGCGGCCCCGCGCGAACGAAATGCAGATTTTCTACGGCGTGCGCCGTGGTGGTCACCAGTGTACGGCAGCAATTATTTCGTTAATTCTTTGGATAGTAATAAGAAATAATTATTTAGAGTAGGGTTTTTGACTATTTTAAACCGTATGAGCCAATAAAATATAATGTGTAAAATTTGTCGAAATCGCGAATCGGCGTCAGTCCATATGGAAAGTATAGTGTCGCTCACCGGTGGCCACCACGGCGTTCAATGTGTTAATTAATAATAAGTAATTAATAATAATTAATTAATAATAATTAATTAATAATAGAACAAAAATATTAATTCAATAAATTAGCAATAATAAATACATAGAGATATAATAATAACGTAAATAACAGATAAGCGAAATGTTAGTATCCTATAAAAACTTAATGATCTCCTAAAACAAGGCTTCCTCTCTCCTACCCTTTTGCTGTGCCCTACAGGGTCCATAATGATCTAAATTATAAAGTTACCACCTGTGGGGGATAGCGACTGATGAAGATGGAAATAATACACGAAGTTTCGGATCTTGTTCTGGAGGCAAACGGCGGCAAGGAATCTGTATCGGAGCTCGGGCAGAGTTTCTTCTTATGTGTGTTCTCGCTGAGTGTTGGAATCGAAGTGACGGTCCGCCAAATCGGCCCGTCTTTTATACAAAAACGCGTAGGCGTGCGCTACCCTCTGCCCGCACTTCCCTTCTTCACCCCCGCTAGCTTTATTCATTTATTTCTATTAAAATATTTAAAAAAAAAAAAAAAAAAAAAAATGTTTTTATTTATGCTTCAGTTTACAAAAAGGGTTTCGTGTTTGGAGCCTCCTTTTAAGCAAACAATGCCTGTGTTAGGAGACTCCGCTCTTCCACATAACAGCATAATTATTTGATCTATTTATTGTTCTATCTAATAATAAATCCTTAGGTACTTAAAATGACAAATAAAAATAAGTATGTAAGTGAGAGTACGATTCGAGTGTGAATGCCTGTGCGTAGTGTGTCTGTATGTGAGTATCTGTGAGAGTGTATGCGAGTACGAGAGAGTGTATGTGAGAGTGAAAATGAGAGTGTATGAGAGAGTGAAAGTGAGAGTGTATGTGTAAGTGTATCTGCTACTTTATGTGCTCCAAAAGTGCTTCCGTTTCATCATATGTAAGTGTCTTTATCCAATTGGTTACTATTTTCTTACATTCATAACTTTTTTTTGTGTATAAGTAAATATGTTTGTTTATTTTGTTGTATAGTTGAGCAGACCGTTTATTAAATTGCTTACAAGCAAATATGGTTTTGGTCTTAGGAATTTGTGTAACAGTGTCCGTCCTCCTTTTACGTAATAAGTTTGGATCATACGGCAGGGTTTTATGCTTTTTTAAGACTATTTGGACAATGTACAGTTTTCTTACGAAAAGTAGATCACTAATTTTATATAAAACATCAGTAGGATATCTTTTCTTTTTAAAATACATTAACTTTATCAGAGCTCGTTGGGATCGCTCCACGTCTATAAAATTAGTTTTCGCTGCACCTCCCCAAATAGGGATGCAATATAACAGCACAGACTGCACCAAAGCCACATAGATCTCATTAAGAACATTTCTTGGGGAGTCTCGTTTGCTGGTAATATTTTTTGAAACAATATGTCGAAGTGTTTTAAAGATCCAGCTCAATCGCCTAACCCTATTTGAGACCTGTTCTAGATGTGGATACCAGGATAACCGCTGATCAACTATTACGCCTAGATATTTAGTCCGAGTTACTTGTTTAATGCATGAACAATTACAGTATATGTTATTGGTATCTCCACATGTGTGTATTCTTAGATTGAGATCCTCACTTGGTTGACCACTTTTATTAATGCTAAAGCAAATGTAGTTGGTTTTTAATGTATTTAAAGTGAGCAGGTTGTTATTTAGCCAATTGGCTACTTGAGCCATACCCATCTCAGCTTTGAGTTTCACATCTTGCCAGGAGTTCCCAGAAAAAACGACAGCGGTATCATCGGCGTATGAAAAAACTTTTGCATTATTGATATGCATGTTGCAGAGATCATTTAAATATACCAAGAATAGTGTAGGACCCAGTACACTGCCCTGGGGAACTCCGTATGTAACCTCAGCGTCATTACTGATCAGTTCACCCACCCTAACCCTTTGCTTCCTAGACGAGAGATAGTCTTTAAGCAACTTAAGCGGAGTGTCTCTTATTCCAGCTTTTTCCAGTTTACTCACAAGGACAGGGACAGAGACGGTGTCAAAAGCTTTTTTTAGGTCCAGGAAAACAGTCAGGCATTTATTGCCAGTGTCAAGATGTTCAGTTACTAGAGAACTCAGTGCTGTAACTGCATCCTCAGTGGATAAGCCTTGTCTAAAGCCAAATTGGGAGTGCGATAGTAAATTATATTTCGATAGATATTTGATTAGTCTATTATTAATTAATTTTTCCAGTATTTTAGAAATGGATGGCAAAACAGATATAGGCCTGTAGTTGTTGACATCATCTCTGTCCCCCCCCCTTATAAACGGGAGTAATAATGGAATGTTTCAGTACGTCAGGGAAGGTGCAGCTTTGGAAGCAGAGGTTTGTAAGGTGAGTTATCACTGGAACAACTTCCTTTCGTATGTGCTTTAGAAATTTAGTGGAGACATTATCCCAACCGGGGGCACTATCAGACTTAAGGCCCATCAAGATTCGGTCAACTTCATTGTGGTCAGTATCCAGGAGGACAAAAGAATTAACTTGTACAGGTAGTTTGGTATGTTGATCTATAGAGTAATTATTACTAGCCAGAATTTGCTGAGCCAACTGTTTACCAACGTTGGCGAAATGATCGTTAATAAAATTTACTGATTCAAGAGGAGAAGACTTCATATTTAGTAATTCAGAGTTGAGATTGTTTAATTTGGTGGAATAAGTGATATCTTTAATATTTTTCCAGAGTTGCTTATTATTAGTAACAGATTTTGTTAGCAGATCCCTTTCATATTTCCGTTTCAGTTTTTTTATCAAATTGTTACAGTAATTCCTGTATCTATTGTAGGTTATCTTTATAATATCATTGAATGGGTTAGATTTATATCGTTTTTGTAATTTATTACGGTTTCTTATACAACGTAGTATGCCGTTGGTAATCCACGGTTTAATAATCTGTTTACTGTTTGATATGGTGCGAGTGGTACTACAGCTTTTTAAAGTATTAGTGAGTTTATCTAAGAGAAGGTTGATGAGTAGATTTGGATCATTACAAAACAATAATTCGGCTAGATTCTTTTCCTGTAAGTCTTTTAAAGCTACTTCAAAGTCGATAATAGTAGCAGTTTTTTTTGGAATGCGAGTGTTTTTTATTTTAGACAGGGACAAAAATGTTGTAAAATGGTCAGTGATAGAGGTATGAAGTATGGCAATAAAAGCCGATACCTTTTTTTTATTAATTTTTAACATGAAATGGTCTAGACAGTTTCTTTCTCTAGTGGGTAGCGTATGTCCAGGTAGTATTCCAAACAATGACAACATATTAAGATAACTGTTCCTATTTTTATGCTCATGGGATGATTCTATTTCTTTAGGTCTTATATTTATATTTATGTCTCCCGCTAGGATAATACTTTTGTGACCATTTAATTTATCTAGGTGAGTACTAAGGGAGTCAATGAAGCTATCAGTGTTTGTGTTTGACGGGGAACGGTAAGTGCATAACACTATGTTATTAAGAATGTCCAGTTGAAGACAGGACGCTTGCGATAGCTCAATTTCCTTAACTTTTGGTTTCAAGGATTGTTTTACATACACAACTACCCCATCATTTTGGTTAAGCTGCCGTTTAGTAAAGTAGGACTCATAGTTATTCAGTTGTGGAATAGGTTTGTTAGCATTTAATCTACATTCCGTTAGAACACATCTACATTACATCTATCATCATCGTTACATCTACGTTCCATCTGTTTTTGGTAAAGTTGATAAGTTGAGCAAGAAATCATCAAAATTACAATAAATACTCCTTATGTTTTGGGATATAATAGTGAGGTCAGTCTTGTTAATTAGTAAGTGACTGCCAAGCTCTGAGATCCCGCATTCGACTGTATGGGCAATTTCGATATTATCTATATCGGTTACGGTTAATAGTGCGTTATTCATTTAAAGTATTTGTAAGTAGAATATACGTTTCTTTAAGATAAGTGTTTAGGTTTTTTATAGTAAGTTTCAGAAGTTTATGTATTATTTTGATGATTGAGCACACTATGGTAGGTTTTAGGTTCATGTAAGTGAATGTGTTGTTACGGTATGTAGCTTGTATAAAGGAGCGAGTGTGTGTGTTGTATAAATGAGGATGCGTGAGAGTGTTGGTATGATTAGCAGCGTAAATTAAGTTCAAACTTAGCGTGACATTTACATTACAATATCTTATTTACTATGTCCTTAAAGCTATTCTTATTTCCTAGCTATTAACATATTAATCTAGTCTCTGCGACGTCCCATTTGGCTGTGGCGTGAGGATACATTATCATTTCCCTGCCTCCCGCCTCACTACTATAAAAGCGCTCTGTCCAGCGCGCGCGCTCGCTAGTCTTATTGGGAACGTCGCAGAGGTAAGGGAATGAAACACACCGAATTCTAATTGTTTATTTACCTTATCCTATAGTTATTTACTATATTACTTAGCTAACACAGTTACTATTAAATATTCAACATATTTGTTTACGACTTTACATAACGATTTTATAAGTTAGATTCTCACTAGAATACTTTTATTTCTTATTAGAATAACAGTTTTACATATTTACTACTATTATATACTATCAGACTTATAAAAACATCAACAATACACATGAGTTATACACCAAACATGAAATCTTAACTAAAATATTCTACGTTTTCCGTGGCGATCGACACGCTACTTGCGCCCACGAACGAGGTGACCTTAGGGCATCGTGCACACTTAGGACATCGTGCACATTCTCCCGCCGTCGCCACGCTAGCGCTGCGCCTCCGTTGGTAACACGATGATCTTCTTAGTAGGACGTCTCAGGACATGACCGCCGCTGATGGTGACGTCGACGACTCGAACCTCCCCGTCGGCACCCGGATGCAGCTGGCTAATGAGACCTCGTGGCCAGGTGTTTCGTGGTAGGTTCCTGTCGCAGATGATGAAGAGGTCACCGACCTTCGGCTGGACACCTGTGCTGATGGGCTCCCGCCGGTGTTGCAGTAGGGGCAGGTACTCCTTGACCCATCTTTTCCAGAAGATGTCCGCCAGGACTTGAGCTCGTTTCCATTGCTGGCGGGCTGTCACGTCGCTTTCTTCGAAGTGACCTGGCGCTGGCACGTGGGAGTTGGGCCCGATGAGTATGTGATTCGGTGTCAGCGCTTCGGGCTCGTGCGGGTCGACTGAGACATGGGTGAGAGGTCGTGAGTTTACGGTGTTCTCAACCTCTGTTAGTAGCGTCATCAGAGTCTCGTCGCTAGGGTATCTCTCGTTCAATGTGATTTTCAGTGATTCTTTCACTGACCGCACCATACGTTCCCACGTCCCTCCCATGAATGGGGACGCAGGAGGAATGTATTTCCAGGTGATGCGTCGACAGGTGGCTTCATGTTCCAGGGCTTCGAGTGCCGCCGCGCCGAGCTCCTTATCAGCTGCTTTGAAGCACGTAGCGTTGTCGCTCCACAGCTCCTTTGGGCAGCCTCTTCTGGCCATGAATCTTCGTAGCGCCGACACAGCTGAGTCAGCACTTAGTGAGTGTGCGATCTCTATGTGAATCGCTCGCGATGTCATGCAGGTGAAGAGGGCTCCGTACCTCTTTTCATGGTGGCGTCCGACTGTAATAAAAGCTTTTAAGCAAATCAAGATATTTACTGAAGATCTTTGGGGAATGTCCATTAAAGTCTGTACCTCCATAATTGAGACCATAGCGCCTTACTTAGCCTTAATATTTAATTTATGTGTGGATCAAGGAGTCTTCCCGGATTTAATGAAATACAGTAAGGTTATACCACTTTTCAAATCCGGGGACAGTAAAGACACCAATAATTATAGACCCGTATCCGTGTTGCCAGCTTTCAGTAAGGTGTTTGAAAAGGTAATGCTTAATCAAATGCTCAATCATTTTAACACAAATAAAATCCTTCACGATCAGCAGTATGGTTTCACCAAAGGACGTTGTACGACCGACGCCGGTGTTACCTTATTAAGACATATTTTTAACGCGTGAGAAGAGGCCCAAGACGCCATAGGAATCTTTTGTGACCTCTCCAAGGCATTTGATTGCGTCGATCACGAAACCTTACTTTTGAAACTAGAGCATTACGGACTTGGAAAACTTGCGCTCAGTTTAGTAAAATCTTATTTAAATGATAGACAACAGCAAGTTCAAATAAACGGTATCAATTCACTAGGTTTAAAAGTTAAAATGGGTGTTCCACAAGGCTCGATTTTGGGTCCTTTCCTCTTCTTAGTATACATTAATGATCTACTCCATTTACTAAAAAATCAACCACAAATGGTGTTATTTGCTGACGATACTTCCTTAATTTTTAAGGTCGATAGACGTGCGACAAATTTTGACGACGTAAATAATGCCTTACTGCAGGTCCAAAATTGGTTCACTGCTAATAATTTAGTATTAAATGGAAAAAAAACTAAGTGCATAAAATTTTCTTTACCAAATGTAAAAAGTAATGATTGCGAGATAGTATTGAATCAAGAGAAACTAGATTTCGTCGATAAAACCGTTTTCCTGGGGATCACGCTCGACTCTAGGCTACAATGGGGTCCTCATTTAACATCTCTTGCAGGACGGCTAAGTTCAGCAGCATATGCTGTCAGAAAAATCCGTCAATTTACTGATGTAGATACCGCGAGACTGGTCTATTTTAGTTACTTTCATAGTATCATGTCTTACGGTATTTTACTGTGGGGACGGGCTGCAGACATCGAGTCTATTTTTATTCTGCAGAAAAGAGCTATCAGAGCCATATATCATCTCCGCAGGCGCGATTCTCTAAGGGAACTGTTTAAAGATATTAACATCATGACGGTACCTTGCCAATATATCTATGAAAACATCATGTATGTTAGAAAAAAATTACATCTTTTTAGTAAAAGAGGTGATAGACATAATTATAGTACAAGAAATAGGGACCTATTAGTTCAACCAGGTTTCAGACTGGCTAAAGTAGACTCATCTTTTATGGGGTACTGTTTAAAACGTTACAATAAAATTCCTCCCCACATACTTCAACTGAATGAGACGAAATTCAAAAAATATATAAAACGCACACTATGCAGGCAGGCATATTATAAGTTGGGGGATTACATCACTGATAAAAATGCTTGGGCCAATGTAAAGTATAATGTTAAAGTATAATGTGACCAAAAGTCAATGCATGGTCTTTGAGACCGGTACGAAACATTTGCGGAAGTATCCACCTGTTTTTCTAAACGGTGTTCCACTCGAAAGGGTGAATCAATTTAAGTACCTAGGGCATTTAGTTACGACCGACCTCAAGGACAATGCGGACATGGAGCGGGAACGGAGGGCTCTATCGGTGCGGGCGAACATGCTCGCACGCAGGTTTGTGCGCTGTTCGAGGGAGGTGAAAATAACGCTCTTTAGGGCGTACTGCACGTCTTTCTACACGTGCAGTCTGTGGGCAGGGTACACGTGTGCGTCATACGGAGCCCTTCGCGTCCAGTTCAACAATGCATTCAGGGCTGTATTGGGGCTGCCTCGCTACTGCAGCGCCTCAGGTATGTTCGCTGAGGCGCGTATCGATTGCTTCCATGCGACCATGAGAAAGCGGGGCGCGTCCCTGGTGCGTAGGGTGTGGGGTAGCACCAATGCCGTCCTGGCGATGATTGCCGATCGGATGGACTGCTCATACATATGGCACTGCTGTGATAGGCATGTTGCCGTCAGCAGGGCCGGTTAGATTTTAAGTGGTCTAGTCTGTTTTATTCTTATTATCTTTTGTTGTGTCATAATATGAGTTAAAGTTGCTCGAAATAAATGTATTTTATTTATTTATTTAATGCTAGTCCTGCTCCACAACCACAACTAATTGATTAACATTTGAAAAGTCTGTTGGAGCTGCTGAAGATTGTAAGAACATCTTTGCATTGTATAAACTCAATTTCCTTTGCATTATATAACTGCATATCACATGTGTGAGTACTATGTACTATAGAGCTACCATTTACGGGTAATATTATGTCTTTCATTGACTTGAATGTGCCCTGGCGGCTGTGAGTATGTCATGCTCACTCAGATGTCTCGCTGATGGTGGCGTGTGTGTTGGATCATTTAGCTCCCTTCAAAATGGTTGAGCTGAATGGTGCTAATCCATGCGTCATGTTCGTGAACGGGCGCCGTCAGTTGGGGCTGGTCATCTCTTGGCTGCCATGGCTTATTTTTAATTTTTGAATTGTTTATTTTTATTTTTATAATTTATATCAACGGACGCTTTTATCATGCACGTCTTTCTACATTGTTCTCACATGTATAAGTAATTTCAACATGAATGATGTAACCAATTTTTGTAACAATTTTTTGATTTAAAAGAGTGTCCGTGGAGTTTCTTGCCCGTTCTTCTCCATAGGTATCTACTAAGCTTTGGAATGGGCAACTAGCTTCATATTTTCTGACTGACCGACTCCTTGACAATTCAAAAGTGCCTGTAAATGGTTTAATTGAAATAAATGCTTTGAGTTTTTTTGAGTTTTGAGGTGCTGATGCGGACTGAGGCCAGGTCATCTTCTATTTCTTCTTCTTCTTCTGAGGTATCTGCTTCTGCTTGAAGACGTTGAACACGTAGCTGTTGCTTTTCTGTTTCAGCTTTTATCTGTGCCTGCTTGAGTTTCAGCTCGGTTAGCCGCTCTTTCGCCTCCAACTCCGCGAGGAGTCTCTTGCGGGAGGTTCCGGAGCGACGTGACCGTGCGTCTGCAGGCTTCAGTGTTTGCTGAGACGACTTCTCCTTCTGAGACGTGTCACTGGTTTCTTCTGTTCCAGTAGAGGTGCTTGCTTCTGTAGCGGTCGACCTGCTGGTTCCGCTGCTGGTACCTGTTGACTCGGTAGCGGCGTTCGACGCGCCCTGCGCAGGCAGGTCTCCTGACGTAGTCTCTTGTCTGGACCCGGATACGCCGAGCTCTTCCTGACGACGTTTCGCTTGTTCTCCAGCCTTGCTTCGAGTAAGGACCATCTTCTTTTCTTCCAGGCGCAGGTTTTCTTATCCGACGACGAAGGACCAATAATGTGGGGGATAGCGACTGATGAAGATGGAAATAATACACGAAGTTTCGGATCTTGTTCTGGAGGCAAACGGTGGCAAGGAATCTGTATCGGAGCTCGGGCAGAGTTTCTTCTTATGTGTGTTCTCGCTGAGTGTTGGAATCGAAGTGACGGTCCGCCAAATCGGCCCGTCTTTTATACAAAAACGCGTAGGCGTGCGCTACCCTCTGCCCGCACTCCCCTTCTTCACCCCCGCTAACTTTATTCATTTATTTCTATTAAAATATTTACATTACAATATCTTATTTACTATGTCCTTAAAGCTATTCTTATTTCCTAGCTATTAACATATAAATCTAGTCTCTGCGACGTCCCATTTGGCTGTGGCGTGAGGATACATTATCATTTCCCTGCCTCCCGCCTCACTACTATAAAAGCGCTCTGTCGAGCGCGCGCGCTAGCTGCGGACTATTGTCGCTGCGCCTCGCTATGTGAGGAACGATGTACTCCACCGGGATCTCGGGATAGAGAGCCTGGATGAGTTTGTGCGGCGCCTCGCGAAGGGAATGTTCGCGCGTGCCGACGCCTCTGCCTGGCCCCATGTCAGGCAGATAGCACCATTGCACGCGCGCCCCCCTGATGCGAGACCCTTGCGCCGCGACCTGGTAGCGGACCCTGACACCATCGCACCGGATTGACGCCTCGAGTAAGCCGCACCCAGGTTACACGCGGCCTACTCGAAATAATAAGACTTTACAGATGTACTCACACATCTGTTGCGTGGCGTGTTCTAGGTTAATATAGGCATGTCACGTAACTAACACAGACATCCATTACTCTACAGACGCCTAAACACACACACGCGCAGGCGCAACGCGGGCTGCGATGCGCGTTGACACTGAGCGGTGTTATACTACAACACTAGCCGCTCACACACACACGACAGTTCACCCCTCAATCTGTAAACGGCTAGATCTGTAAGCAGGGCGAGGGGTGGCTACATTCCGTCCTGTAGGAGCGTCGAGTCGGCATCTTAGTCGCTGGTCGTCCTCGCTGGGCCTCTCCCGGGTAACCGGGAGTCTCACCTGGCGGTGACAGACCGCCTAGATGTCGTGAAGAAAGCGGCGCTATAGGATTTAGCGTCGTGACGCGCCTACAGAAAAACACAATGCAACCAGTCACACGCACGCGGTAAAACGCGTGCAATTCCACCAGCCGCTTTAGGCAACCATAGTGAAGGGCCCGCAGTTGTGGGCCACTGTATAGCCTCCGCGGGCGAGGGGCGAAGCCCTGACCCCGCTCGCCACGCCCCCTGACGGGGGCGTCGCGACGTCCAACGCGCGCTCGCTAGTCTTATTGGGAACGTCGCAGAGGTAAGGGAATGAAACACACCGAATTATAATTGTTTATTTACCTTATCCTATAGTTATTTACTATATTACTTAGCTAACACAGTTAAAACTCTATTAAATATTCAACATATTTGTTTACGACTTTACATAACGATTTTATAAGTTAGATTCTCACTAGAATACTTTTATTTTTTATTAGAATAACAGTTTTACATATTTACTACCATTATATACTATCAGACTTATAAAAACATCACACATGAGTTATACACCAAACATGAAATCGTATCGTCATAAAGACCATTTTTAGCATGACTAGAATTAGACAATTCAACCTTTTTTATCGTACATAATATTTCTTTATGAGAAGCCATGAATGTATTCCATAATTGTTCCAAATTTTCAAGACGGGTCTCTAAATATGCATGAGTTAATCGCTGTTTAGGCGCTTTCTTTAAATTGGAATTTGCCTTGTGCATTTTAGCACTAACATCCTCTTGAATAGCACAGAAAGACTCCATTTTGAAACAATTATATTGTACCAATTTTACCAAAACAAATAGAATTTAATAAACACGCAAGCAGTAAACACTAATGATAATTATAAAGTAAATTAAATTATGTTCCAATTCTTCAACGAAAACTTTTAAAATTTTACAAGTCTTTAAACTTGTCACTTGGTTCTAAAATCCATGGATTACCCGTCAGAACCACTATTCACATAAAAAAATTCTCTTCGTCTTAAGTTTCTTCGAAGCAAAAAGTTACTTTTCTAATAATTATTAAAAAGGTTCAATTTAAGATGCACTTTTATTCTTCCTGAATAAGATAACAAATAATGTACTCACGATTTTTTCTTCATAACACTCACTCACTCACTGATGATATCGTGCTGTACTGCACCACTAAAGCGGCGGGCACCGCACAAGTAGTGCCCTCTGCTTGACCACAATCTGCCGCACTTCACCTCCCTTGTTTCGCTCCTCCGGATGTAGCCACCAGCTGTGGGTGCTCCACACACCTCAGCACCTCACCTGGTGCCCACTGAAGGGGCTGCTCTGGACAGCGATCCACTGCCCAGTATCGACGCGAAGGATGGCAATTCACTACCACCACCGGATTACCACTATCACTCCCGACCGTTCCGACTCCGAAGGACCATGTATTTTACCGAGGTTTAAATAATATAACTATGGTCGGGGTTTATAGCGTATATTATAAAACTGTAATTACTGAGGCTCACACTCAACCAGTTGGATGTCGCTACACCCCCGTCAGGGGGTGCGGCCAGCGGGGTCGGAGCATCGCTCTTCGCCCGCGGAAGCTATACGGTGGCCTGCTACTACAGGCCCCTCGATATAGTCGCCTAACACGGCGGATGGTAGTTGAGCGCGTTAATTTAATTTAACGCGCCCATGTGAGTGGTTGCTATGTGTTTTACCGTAGGCGCGTCGCGACGTCTATAGTTTGTTATGTAGTGTATAATAAGGTATAAGGTAAAACGGGCTGGTGTCCGCAACTCCACGTCAATGCGCGTATTTTGCGTCCGGGTGGGAAATCGGTTATTCGATCCACCCCAGCTCCTCAAGAAAGGCCAGCAACGCCTTGATGTTCCTGACAACTTCACAGAGGGTACCTGGGTTACCGAAGTACTTTGCCCTGTAAGTGGCGACCGCCGGGCAGTTTAGGAGCGCATGAGCTGCTGTCTCGTCCTCCTCCATGCAGGCCCTGCACAGTGGACTGTCAGTGACCCCTAAGACAGAGAGGTGTTTATTAAAAGACCCATGGCCAGTTATGGCTGCAGTAACTGTACGCAGCTGTTGTTTAGTTAGTCGGAGAAACTGTTTCGTGAGGCGGCCATCCATTTTGGGGAGTGCTTCCTTAGCCTGCCTGCACTCACCTTGGTTCTCCCACAGCTTGTGGTGTTGGTCCCTGGTGCGTTTCCTTACCAGAGTGCGTAGATGCCCGAAGGGGAGTGGCACTATGGGTTCCGGCCCCACTGGCGCCATGCTCGATCCCCTTCTGGCAAGTTCGTCGGCTGCATCGTTGCCTAGCGAGCCGCTGTGTCCTTTGATCCATTGGATGGTTATATTATTGAGGCTACCCACCTGGTTGAGGCGAAGGTGACACTCCTGTATTAGTCCAGAATCAACTGTATGACTGTCTAGTGCTTGCAGGACAGCCCTGCTGTCTGAGAGTATGCGGATTGAGTGGTCCTTAACTTCCCTGGCCATAATGGCTGCAGCGGCCAGAGAGATGCCCATGCATTCCGCCTGGAACACTGTGTTATTGACCCCCAGAGGTGCGGCTATGTGAATGTTAAGGTCCTCCGAAAAAATTCCGGCACCCGTACCACTACCTGTTTTGGATCCATCTGTGAAGATTCTTAGCTCTGAGGGGCGCAGCCCCTCACATCGCCGGTCTTCGTGGAGTTGTATTTTGTATTTTTTGTCGAAGAAAAATTGTTTGGGTACCCGGTCGTTTATCGCTTTGGTGATGGGGAACTCCTTGTGGAGTCCCTCAAGTAGCGCGGTGTGTGGTGTGACTCTCTTACCCCAGAGGTTTAATGCGTTTAGACGTACCGCCGCCATCGTCGCTTCCTGCTGGATGAACAGGTGAAGCGGTGGTAGTTCCAGCATGGCTTCGATGGCCGCGGTCGGTGTAGTTCTCATGCAGCCCGTAGTTGCCATGCAGGCTAATCTCTGCATGCGCTGCAGTTTATTGGAGGCTGTCACCAGTTCCGTGCGGGGCCACCAGACCACGGCCCCGCACGGATCATGGGACGGATCACTGTGGTGTACAGCCAAAGTATGATTTTGGGGGATAGGCCCCACTTTTTACCTATCATTCTCCTGCACTGCCAGAAGGTAATGCAAGCCCTGTTTAGTTTGTTGTCTAGGTGACTACTCCAGTTTAACTTACTGTCTAGGATAACCCCGAGGTACTTGACTTCGTTGGCCAACTGGAGATCGGTGTTGAACAGTTTAGGTAGGCGGTAGGAACCTAAAGCTCGTTTGTGGGTGAACATGACTAGTTCAGTTTTAGTGGGGTTCACTGAGAGGTCAAATTCCCTGCACCATGCTTCTACAATACGTAGTGCTTGCTGAGTGAGGTTGCAGATCGTGTCCGTCACCTTCCCCGAGACGAGGATTGCGAGGTCATCCGCGTAACCTATAGTGTAGTAGCGGCTGGCGTTGAGTTTGGTGATAAGGTCGTTAATCACCAGATTCCATAGGAGGGGGGATAGCACCCCTCCTTGGGGACAGCCTCTGGCTATCAATGCCAGCTGCTGCTCGCCCTCAAGGCGCACCACCCTTTTGCTTAACATGTTTGTAATCAAGTCCGTTAATACCTGTTCTACTCCGTGTTTGGAGAGGGCGTAGCTGATACTGGAGAAGTTGGTTCTGTCGAAGGCTCCTTCGATGTCTATAAAAGTGCCCAGGCAGGTACCTTTCCGTTGGATTGCTTCCTCTATCTCGCTGACTACTAGATGAAGAGCGGATTCGGTCGACTTACCCGAGCTGTATGCATATTGGTTACCGTGAAGCGGTATCGTTTTCAGAGCGCCTTCCCTCAGCTCCCTGTCGCACAGCCTCTCCATGGTCTTTAGTAGAAAGGAGGTCAGGCTGATTGGGCGATGAGATTTGGCGTTTGTGTAGTCCCCCTTACCTGGCTTGGGGATGAATATAACCTTCACTTCCCTCCAACCTTTGGGGATGTATCTATGGGCCAAGCACGCTCTAAGTAGCGGCATCAGTCGCATTGCGATAGAGTCACCACCCCACTGTAGTAGGGCGGGGAACACTCCATCGGGACCAGCTGCCTTAAAAGGATGGAAGCTCCGGATGGCCCACTGTAGTTTCTCCAGCGTGATCACCCTGCAAGCGTACGACCATTCCTCGACAGATGGTGTGTGAATTGCATCCTGCCAGTCGATTGTCTGCGCGAAGACACAACCAGGGAAGTGAGTTTCAACAAGGACGCGTCTCGCTTCCTCGGGCGAGGAGGTGAGTGTGTTATCAGGTTTGCCAGTTACTACAGGCCCCTCAATATAGTCGCCTAATACGGCGGATGGTAGTTGAACGCGTTAATTTATTTTAACGCGTTCATGTGAATAGTTGCTAAGTGTTTACACGTAGGCGCGTCGCGACGTCCATAGTGACGCCGCTTTCTTCACGACATTTCGGCGGTCTGTCCCTGCCAGGTGAGACCCCCAGTTGCCCGGGGGAGGCCCAGCAGAGGACTGGAACACGGGACACTTTATGTTACACGCGGGGTGCGGGCCACCGCAGTTTATGCAGGTAGCCGGCTCCTCGCGTGGGCGCGGACAATGCTTCTGCGGGGGTATGCTTCTCGAAGCTTCCCCCGGTGACGTCATGTCCTTATTTGGCGTCGGCGTGCGGCGCGCCGCGTCGGCAAAAGAGGGCGGCGAGGGGGTGCCCCGGCCCCGCGGCGCGCTTTCGCGCTGTGGCCGCGGCGGGTCGAGGCAGTGCCTCTTCGCTGCCTCCGACGCGGTCTCGCCGGAGCTCCTCCTGCGCCGCTGGGGTCTGGCCTCGAGGTCGAACTCGAAGTCGAATCCGAACCCCAGCGACGTCGTAGGCGACGTCGGCGAAAAGGCCGCAGCATCTGCTCCTTTCACGGTAGGCCGCGGTCCGGATCGCGGAATCGTATCCGGAGATAAGTCACCGCGACCGGACGCGGCCGATCCCGAGCGGGCGGAAGCGAGCGACATGCTCGAGCCGCCTCGCGACGAGCAAGTCGATCGCGCCGCTCGCTGGGGAGTCGTAAGCGGAGGCGCGGGGAGGTGCCGGTGACGTTGGCACCCTGTCGGTATCAAAGGCCGACCTAAAAATAGGGCCGGCACTAGCTGGCCGCTCCTGCTCAGCCACGGTCGGCCTCGCCAGCGAGAGGCGGGGGCCGGGGTTGGCGGTGCGCGGAGCTGGCACAGCTTGTTCCTTCCTCGGCGACACGGCATGCGGCGCGGGCGGTGACGCGAACCGCGGTGGTGGTGCGGTGCCGGGGGTTGGGGGGGTACGGTGACGTACCGATGGCACGGGGGGGTGCGCGGGTTGCGCGGGGGTAGAGTTCCGCGACGTGGCATGGCGCACGGCTGGCGCCGCTGCGCGCCCTCTTGGGGGCGGGTCCCGGGGCCTGTATGGGCACCAGACGGAAGCCCGCCGGGCGAATCGCAACCGCGTGCTGCCGGCTCGTCGACGGCGCTGGCGCAACGCGCGCAGGCGCCAATGACGTCGGTGGGCCGGCCGCCTCAGCGGCTTTGACGATTATGTCACTAATGATTTTACCCCACTCACCTGTGGGGTCTTGGTCCTCTTAGTGCATGAACCGGCCAGCAGCTCACCGGGCATCACGTTGCCGATATTCGGCAGCGATGACGCCCGGTCTAGCGTCGGACGGCTCCCCTCCTGAGCCCCGGCATCGCGGCCCAAAGAGCCGCGCTTGCCGGGCTTCGGCATCCTCCTGGGCGTGGCCTCCCGCGACCGCTACGGTGATTGCTCACCGAGCAGCACGGTCGGCTCTCCCCCTGTTTGCACCAGTAACCAAAAAGTTCACTCACACAAACAAAGGAAAAGCACTAGAATGTTCGGCGGTCCGCGCGGAAAATTACCGAGCCCAGTCACGCGAGGTGACGTAGGTTGTTGACGACTAAAGTTCGGAAAGTTCCACTGGTCGTCAACTATTACTCACTCGCGCAAAACAAGGTGCTCAGTGGTCGGCCACGAGCCAATCCTCACACTCAACAAAAAAAACTATCCTACTAAGGAAAATGCCGGTTACGAAACCATAGCGAGATCTAACTCGACGCCAACGCCATCTATCGAGCATAGGGACAAACCTGAACACATATTGAGTTGTTATTGATCTCGCCATGATTTCACTGCAGTCTGAACAAAAATCAAGTTAGACCTAATCTCTGACGTAGAAATATATCAAATGATAGAAAAAGGTATAAGAGGAGGACTTGCTCAATGTTCACTCAGATACGCTAAGGCAAATAATGAATATGTTACCAACTATAATAGTGAAGAACCTGATAGTTTTCTGTAGGAGTCTGAGTAGGAGGATTTAGGTTTCTCCTTGAGAATGAAATATTAAATTTTGATGTTATGAGCTTATCATATGATTCTGATATTGGATTTATATTAGAAGTAGATCTTCATTATCCTGACTACTTGCTTGATAACCATTCCGATTTACCATTTGCGCCTGAAAAATTTGTTCCGTTCTGTATTCGAAATGCTAAACTTATTGCTAATCTTTTTGATAAACATCGATAATTATGTTATTCATTATATTCATTTAATGAAATGCTTAAAAAATGGTTTACAACTGTTAAAAATATATAGAATATTAACATTTCATTTCATTTATTCACAAGGCAACTACAACGGGTAACAATCCCAGTATATCACTAGGTTTACATTTTAGGTTTCGAACTGATTATCACCCAAAGCGTAATCGCACAAAATGACTACCAACAAAAATTTAACAATGATGACAACTACAGTAACAAAAAAAAACCAACCGACTTCCAAAAAAACACTAGAAAGAGAAAAATAACTTTAATTTCGGAAGTCGGTGGCTTAAAACGAAAATTCAAAACCAAAGACACCGACTTCCGAAATTAAAGTTATTTTTCTCTTTCTAGTGTTTTTTTGGAAGTCGGTTGGTTTTTTTTGTTGATTTGTTGGATAACTTTAAACATAAAACAAATCTATTTTTTGTGACTTGTGTTTTGATTGTGTTGATAAAAGTTGTGCCATAATTGTTGCAAAATGGAGTCGTTCTGTAGTATACAGGAAGATGTTAGTTCTAAAATGATTAAGGCTAGATCAAATTTTAAGAAAGCTCCTAAAGACCGTTTAACTACTTCATATTTAGAGACACGACTTGAAAATTTTGAACAATTATGGAACGCATTTACTTCTAATCATAGAGAAATATTAAGCACGATAAAAAAGCCTGAATTGCTAATTCGAGCTATGTTAAAAATAATCTTTATGATGAAGTTGAAGAATTTTATGTGGATTTTAAAAGTGATTTAAAAGAAATGTTATCCGAAAGAAAGTTTACTGATTCGCGTACAGATTCTAATACTTGTTCTAAAACAGAAGGGAACCTCAGTAGAGTAAAGTTGCCTGAAATAACAATTCCCTCTTTTTCGGGAAAGTATTCGGAGTGGCAAACATTCAAAGATTTATTTGTGGGTTTGGTGCATGAAAACAAATCTTTGGATGATGCACAACGCTTATTTTATTTAAAGGGTCATTTAACAGGGGAAGCTGAACAGTTGTTACGAAATATTAATGTTACATCAGACAACGTATATAGCTGGTGCTCCGATATATAACTTTAAAGTGGAAATATTCAACAACCTTCTATATACAGACCTGCAGAACCACAAGTATGCATACTTCCTGGACAGCAATAGTGAATTATCTCATGAAATGTTTTCATACAAAAATGGCAAGATAAATAAATACGGAGTAAGAAAAATATATGATAGGATCAAGAGTAACATATTGGTTGACCTAGACATATACAACGAAAACGTAAAACCTAACGTTTTAAAATGTCCGGAAAATCACTTGGGACAATCTGATCAGTTTTTTCTATAATTATATTTCAATTATGCATCAGAATATCGCCGGACTAATAAATAAGTGTGACCAATTGTTACTGCATGTACATGAATTAACCGATACCATGGATGTTATTTGTGTTACTGAACACTACATAGAAGCAGGACATGAAGATATTTTATATGTTCCTAATTATAAGTTAGCAGCTTGCTACTCCAGAGACACAAAAAGAGGAGGAGCATGCATATTAGTAAAACACAACCATGAATATAAAGAGCTAGAAGATATCAAGAAGTTATCAGTGCAAGGTGTATTTGAATGTTGCGCAATCGAGCTAACGCAGCATAGTATCATCATTGGTATCCAGTCATTTCACCAAAAACTTATTTACAAATTTTTATTTGACAAGCAACGATTGGCAAAAACATGATTGGTCATTTCATCATTATACAACTAAAAGTTTGGCAAATAATTCATTTAAGAAAATAATTGTCTGATAAACTTTTGTTTAATAACGTATTATTTGACAAACAATTCATTTTTTTTTCATATTATCTCATAAATGATCGTTTGGAATAGAAACGTAGAAACGTTTTACATAGGTATTGCATAATTACACAATTTCCTAAAAATTAAACCTATTAAATAGGCAAAAGAGTAATTTTAATTTATAAATCAACAAATATTATTACATTACAACAGAAAACGAAATGTACTAATAGAAAAAAAAAAAAAATTGGCTATGCGGAATCGAACTAGTTAGGTTAGGTTAAATATTTTTTACTCGCAAGAAAAGGTTAGGTTAGGTTAGGTTAAAACTGTGACCCCCTACGCAGGAGCCGAGCGAGCGCAGCGAGCGGTGCCGCGGCAGCGGCCGGCGACTGCCAAAAACGACTAGAATATATAGAAAAAAAAATACTTTAGCAGGTTTACAGAACTTCAGTACTTGCCTGTAAATCATTTGAACCAAGTGGTAATTGCAAATAGATAATACGATTCAATTTAGTTTTTTTTTTGAATAACATTGTATTTGATGTGTAATGAAAAATGTCTAAATGATTAAATATAATGCGAAACATTTGTAAAGAGAAGCATTTGCTAAATAAATGTTTGTAAAGCGAGAGTTTATAAAATAAAACATTTGCGGAATAAGTTGTTTGTGAAATAAATAGTATACGAATCGTTGGTTGTAAACTAAAAATTTGTGAAATATGTTTTGGTGAAACATTAGTGAACCATCATCATTTTGTGTATCTATAGGGTACCTAAATCCAGTAATCTTGATACATTTTACTTAAAATTAAATGTTATTCTATCAAAGATTTGTTATAAAACGCGCAAGAGTGTCATTATATGTGGTGACTTTAATATTAATACATTGAAAAATGATAGGAATTCTCTTGAATTTGCAAATTATTTATTAAGCTATAACCTAAAATTGCAAATTCACCAACCAACCAGACTAAAAAGTAACACATGTATTGACAACTTTGCTCATAATTTACAACGAAAGTGTGTCCATCAAGTAATAGATTTTAACATTTCAGATCATACAGCTCAAACTTTAAAAATTCCCGTAAGAAATACTTGTACATTAGACAGTTGGACTATTAAATTACGTGACTACAGCCATGATAACCTTCTAAAATTTAAATCTTGTATAGCTGCATTATCATTTGGGAATATTTATCATACAAGTGACCCCAATATGGCATACAGCGACTTTATTGATTTATTTAAACTGTTTTATGATTTATGTTTCCCCATGAAAAATGTAAAAATTAAGTCAAAGATTGTTCCTGATTGGATAACGCCTGTCATAAAACGTTGCAGTAAAGTCAAACGCCGTTGTTTATGGCAATTAAGAAGAAATCCTAATAACGATAACATAAATAAATATAGAAATTATTCACGAAAACTTAAAAAAATTATAAATTTAACTCGAAAAGCTAAAAATAACCATAAAATTTTAACATCCACAAATAAATCAAAGGACACGTGGAAAATCATAAAGGAGAATAAATATCGCTCACCCACTGAAAGCATTACTGAAATAAAGGAAAATGGTATTACATTAACAAGTCCCAGTAAAATTGCAAATGCATTCAACGAGTATTTTGTAAATCAACCACGAATACTTTCAAGCACCACAAAGTCTCAATATAACAAGTACCCACACGTGGACCATCCCTTGTTTAGTCAGTCCATGTTTTTAGCCCCTACCACCCCATACGAAGTACATCGTATTATTCTAGACCTAAAAAATAAAACTAGCGTCGGGTTTGACGACATTTCTACAAAAGTTTTAAAATTCGTGTCACAAATAATATCAGGTCATATTAGCCATATAATAAACTTATGTATTTCGTCTGGAATATTTCCTGAAAGATTAAAACAGACTATTATAAAACCGCTATTCAAAAAAGGAAATAAATCTCACATGCAAAATTATAGACCTATTGCGCTCATACCTGTTATATCAAAGATATTTGAAAAAGTAATTTACCGATCCTTACAGTCCTACCTAACTAAAAATAAAATTCTAGCAAAGGAACAGAAAGGATTCAGACAAAACATGACAGTGAATGTAGCAATTTATGATTTACTTAATATTGTAGTGCCAGATATGGACAAAAGAACCAGAACCAGTGCAATATTTATGGATATGACAAAAGCATTCGACCTAGTAGACCATGATATATTAATAAATAAGCTCAATATGTATGGAATAAGAGGAAATGTGCTCTCGTTAATAAATTCCTACCTTAGTAATAGGAAACAATTCACAGAAATCAGACGAATTTGTAAAAAGTCCAAGAAAGAAATTAAATATATATCTGAAGTATATACAAATTCTTATGGCGTCCCACAAGGCAGCGTGTTAGGCCCTCCGCTTTTCCTTGTGTATATAAATAACTTTCCTAGGCACGTGAATCATCCAATGATTCTTTTTGCTGATGACAGTACATTAGTAGTAAGACAACTTGATGAGAATAACCGCGAGACAGAAATAAAAAATGCATTGAAACAATCGACTGAATGGCTTGACCAAAATAATCTTATCTTAAATTTAAGTAAAACTAAAATTATAAATTTCCGACAAAGAACTGCTTCTACTGCGTCTGATATAATTTTTAATAAGGAAAAAATTGAAGCAGTTTCAAGCACTAAATTTCTAGGCCTAACAATTGACTACAAATTGAATTGGAAAGAACATGCAGCTCTACTAATAGCACGACTTAGTAAATATTCATTTGTTTTATATAAACTTAGCAAAGTAGCCAATAGATCAGCAGTCGTTGCCGCCTATTTTGGTTATGTTGATTCCATACTTCGCTATGGTATAATTTTTTGGGGCAACTCCTGTGAAAAAACCTCTGTTTTCAAGGCACAAAAACGTTGTTTAAGGTCCATATGCAGTTTGAAATCGATAGATAGTTGTAAGCCATATTTTATTGAGCTCAAAATATTAACATTACCATGTCTCTATATATATGAAACCGCAATTTTTGTAAAGAAAAATATTGACCTATTTCGCAAAAAAACAGAACATCATCCTAAATCAACAAGACAAGTTTATCGTCATGAATTGTACTTAAGGCCTTCAAAAACCGCCCTCATGCACAATAGCATACTGTGCATGGCACCTAAAATCTATAACAAATTGCCTAATTCTATTAAAGATTATAATTTATTGCAGTTTAAACGAAAATTATATAATTTATTAATCCAAAAATGCTATTATTCAATTACTGAATTTCTTTATGACAAAAATATTTAATTGACAATTTGATTATTTACTTATCTGACATTACTTTATATAGCTTCATGTACCTTGCATAATAATATAATATACTTCAGTAATAATGAACGAATTTTCTTAAAAAAGTGTAAGCCCAATGGGTAGTTTTTTGAGCACAATGTTTGTATTTTATAAGACCATGTAACCTCACCAAAAAACACACTTAATAAATGATTTGATTTGATTTGATTTGATTTGAACTATAAAATTGCTTGGTCTAAGTTAGAAAAAATGTACAACAATAAAAGGTTTCTGGCAAATAGTATAATGAAAAGATTGTTAAGTCAAAAGACATTATCGTTTGAATCGGCATTGGAAATAAAGCGACTTATTACGACTACTGTTGAATGTTTAGAGTCAAATAGTAATTTAGGGGTAGATGTGTCTTACTGGGATTTGATTGTGATACACATAATTAGTGGAAAGTTAGATAAAGAGACCAGGAAAGCGTGGGAACTTAATGCGGCTTCAGACGCAAGCGATGAATTACCTATCTTTAAACAGTTTTCGGAATATTTAAATAGTCGGTTTAGAGGTTTAGAAAATTTAGATAAGGTCGATAACAAAGATAGACATTCAAACCAAAAAGGGACTCAGTCGTTTCACGTAGTAAAAAAGTCGGTTGCATGTGCGTTTTGCTCGTCAGCCGATCATAAAATTACGTCCTGTCCTAAGTTTGGAAAGGAGTCTAATGACGCTCGGCGTAGTTTTGCTCAGGATCATAATTTGTGCTTTGTTTGCTTATACAATAATCACTCTGCTAAACATTGTAAAAACACTCTCAAGTGCCAGGTGTGTAAACGCCGCCACCATTCTTTGTTACACCCAACAGGTGTTTCTGGGTCTGATATGGGCGAAGGTAGTAATAGAGCTCACGAGGAAACCTCATCGTTGATGAAGGAGGATAATAAAACTAGTAACGTTGAAAGGGCCGCGCAAGGGGAGGGGTCGAGCAAGCCACTGGTTTCCTGTTTATCCACAGGAGGCGGTCGGAAAACCGTCTTATTAACTACTACTTTGATCGAGGCGAAATCTAAAGACGGCTCGTATCGAATAGTTAGGGCTTTGCTGGACCAAGGATCACAGGGTTCTTTCGTTACAGAATCCGTGGTACAATATTTGGGTTTAAATAAAACTCCATCGCGACAAACAGTGATTGGGGTAGGTGGGGAAAAAAGTGCGACTGCCAAAACCACTGTAACCCTTAAAATGAGATCTAGAATAGATCCCACGGTCAAGATAACAGTCGATGCTTTCGTCTTGAAGTCGGTCACTGCCCTTCTCCCAGCTACGAAAGTAACTAGGGTAGAATGGGTTGACTTGGCCGATGAGGATTTGGCTGATCCAAAATACGATAGGCCTAATAAAATTGATGTTTTGTTAGGTGCTGAAATTTACAGCCAAGTCATCCAAGAAGGAATCAAACGAAACGTAAGCGGAACTTACTTGGCACAAAATACCACGTTAGGGTGGATATTGTCGGGTACCTTTGAGTTGGATCACTCAAATTATCCCGCACATATTACCGTGATGCATTTAAGTCTTGATCCCGATGAGTTGCTTCGAAAATTTTGGGAGTTAGAGGCATAACCATCGAGAAAGAAAATGCTAACGGAGGATGAAAATAACTGCGAAAAATTATACGCAGATACAACAGAACGCGACAAAGGTGGCCGGTATATAGTAAGGCTACCATTGCGCGAGGGGGACCCGGTCGACAAGGTTGGTGAATCGAAAGTTATTGCTGAAAAAAGATTAAAGTCGTTAGAAAGTAAATTCAAGAAAAACAGTAAATTCAAGGAAGATTATTCGAAGGTTATCCAGGAATACTTACAGCTAAATCACATGAAAAAAGTTTTAGAAAATGACAAGAATAATCCGAAAGCTATTTATTTACCACACCATGCTGTTGTCCGGGAGGATAAAGTAACGTCTAAGGTTCGCGTCGTATTTGATGCCTCCTGTAAGGGATCAAAGGGAGCTTTACTTAATGACTGACTGTATGTTAGTTGGTCCTACATTGCAGGCGGAACTTCGGCATACGATTATGCGATGGAGAACGCACCGAATATATCTTGTAGCTGACATAATAAAAATGTATCGGCAGGTGTTAGTTCACAAAGAAGACTCAGTACTACAAAGGATCCTCTGGAGAGAAAGTCCTGAAAAGGAAACAGAAGTGTATCAATTAGAAACGGTAACATTCGGCACGGCGTTGGCACCATATCTGGCAGTACGGTCACTTCAACAGGTGGCGTACGATGAGTGCTCAGATCAGCCCGAAATAGCCAAGATTATTCTAAACGATTTCTATATGGACGACGTGATGACAGGATCTGAAAATATAAAAAGCTGTTTTAATATTTACACGGAATTAAGCAAAGTGTTAGACAAGAGAGGTTTTCCATTACAAAAATGGAGGAGTAATAGTCAGCAATTACTGAATAAAATAAGGGATGGGAAAGAAACTACAGAGGAAGAATTAAGGATAAAAATAGATGATGTAACGAAGATTTTAGGACTTACCTGGAACTCGAACAAAGACTTCTTTCAGTATTCTGTAGAACTCCAACCGTTGACTGCACCTGTAACGAAAAGAAAAATTATCTCCGAGATATCACGTCTATTTGACCCTTCGGGTTGGTTGGCACCAAGCATTGTTTTAGCCAAAATATTTATTCAGAAATTATGGTTAGCGGGATTAGAGTGGGACCAAGAAATTCCAAAAAACTTAGTACAAGAATGGATTACTTACCATCATAGTTTGGCCAATTTGGTGAATATTAAAATCCCACGATGGTTGCAACAGGAAAGTAGCAATTTGAAGGCTGAATTGCACGGGTTTTCCGACGCTTCGAAATTAGCGTATTCGGCAGTCATATACCTGAGAGTAGTTGGATCACAAAGGGGATATTCACATTTCATTAGTCACGTCGAAAACGAAAGTAGCGCCCGTTAGACAAGTGTCTATTCCACGATTAGAACTTTGTGGTGCTGCTCTCCTTGCTAAATTAATGGTGGAAGTAGGAGAAGTATTGAGCAGAGGATGACGGCCCTATTTTTAGGTCAGCCTTTGATACCGACAGGGTGCCAACGTCACCGGCACCCCCCCGCGCCTCCGCTTATGACTCCCCAGCGGCGCGATCCACTTGCTCGTCGCGAGGCGGCTCGAGCATGTCGCTCGCTTCCGCCCGCTCGGGATCGGCCGCGTCCGGTCGCGGTGACTTATCTCCGGATACGATTCCGCGATCCGGACCGCGGCCTACCGTGAGAGGAGCAGATGCTGCGGCCTTTTCGCCGACGTCGCCTACGACGTCGCTGGGGTTCGGATTCGACCTCGAGGCCAGACCCCAGCGGCGCAGGAGGAGCTCCGGCGAGACCGCGTCGGAGGCAGCGAAGAGGCACTGCCTCGACCCGCCGCGGCCACAGCGCGAAAGCGCGCCGCGGGGCCGGGGCACCCCCTCGCCGCCCTCTTTTGCCGACGCGGCGCGCCGCACGCTGACGCCAAATAAGGACATGACGCCACCGGGGGAAGCTTCGAGAAGCATACCCCCCCCCCCCTAAGGCTACCTCACCCCCTGCCGCCGCTTCCTGCGCCGGAAAATCGGCGCCGTCGCAAGCGAAGCAGGGGAATGGCAAGAAAGCCAAGAAGCTGAGGTTTCCTCCACTGGTCGTGGAGAAGCTGCCAAACTGGGCCGCCCATTTCCGCATTATTAGCGAGAAGTTGGGCCGGCCCCCATGCGCTCGCCCCTACGGAACCGGGGTGAGATTTACCCCGGACACAGAGGAAGAGTACAGGCTGGTACAGAAGTATCTTACCAGTCTGGAAAAAGAAATTGGCGTATCATGGTTCGCATATTCTCTGCCAGCGGAGAAGAACCTAAAAATCGCCATTAGGGGGCTACCGGCTGATACAGACCCAAGGAGATAGAGGAGGAGCTAAGGACGCTGGGATACCAGCCGGTGTACGGTACGGGACGACCCGGTTGCGTGTTCCACGCGATCCTAAACAAAACGCCCGACGTCCGGGCTATATTTGATACCACGGTGTTTATGTACATGCGTGGTGTTAAAATTGAGGCCTGGCGGGGCAAGCGCCAATGCCTCAATGCCATAGGTGCCAGCGTTTTCGGCACAGCTCGCACCAGTGCCACCGTCCGCTCGCTTGTGCACGGTGCGGAGGTGAGCACGCGGCACGCGACTGTCCGCGCCCACGCGAGGAGCCGGCTACCTGCATAAACTGCGGTGGCCCGCACCCCGCGTGTAACATCAAGTGTCCCGTGTTCCAGGACGAGATCCGGAACAAGCGAGCGGGCACGGTCGCCACTACGGCCAAGCACAGGTCGCAGCTGGCCGCACAGAAACCTCCCCAGGCGGAGGTTATAGAGGCTTCTGGGCCGACGTTGAAGGCGCCGGCAAATAAGCCTACACAAAGGGATGCCCCCCCCTCCTCAGGCCGGAGGAAGAAAAGACGCGGGAGGAAAGGGAGGAAGAAAAAACCCACCCCCCCGGCGACACAAGAAGCCACCCCTATGACCGCACCTGCCCCTATTAATGTGCAGGTGTTGAACAAAAATGTTCAACGCGAGCCCGCGAACAGCGCCACTGTAGCGCAGCGGCAGAATGCGCAAACAAGCGGGTTCGAAAACAAGCCGCACGTTGGCAGCACCGTCGCGGTCAGCACCACTAGTTCGCAGCGGAAACCGGCTGTACTAACTAAGTTAGCCGAGGTAACGGACGATGGTGCTGGCGTCGCGACGCCGCACAGTAAAGAATTCACCACCTGCGCCATACAACTGCTGATGAACCTCATCAAGGCCATCAGACAGGGGCAGGATATAGAGACGGTCATTCTTGACGGTCTAGCCACACTGCTTACCCTATATCATGGCTAGCTCGTTAAGCCGTGTACTCTTTCCGATGGAGAATTGAATATTGGAAGGAACTCAAACATAGTAAACATCAGTAATAACCAGCAATGGACCACAGTACCCAACAAAAAACGTCCACTTGCCAGCCCGGAAAATAAGGAAAATCAAAATAAACAATCCAAAATAGATTCATTCTGGCTCAGCCCACCGATCGATCTAACAAACAGCTTCACAGGACTAGAGGAAGAGAAAGATCAGAATCCTAGTGAAAACCAACCTAATTATCAAAAAATATCTAGACCACCTCCAATATTCATTGATAAAGTAGGCAATATTAAACCACTAATAAAGTTACTTGACGAACATGCACAAGACAACTATACTGTCAAAGTTTTACGAAACGATCGCGTCAAAATCCAACCGACAATATCCGAAGCATATACCAACATTGTTAAACAACTAGAAATTAAAGAAACTGAATTTTATACTTACAAACCTAAGCAAGAAAGAAGTTACAAAGTCATTCTTAAGAAAATTCACCCATCAACCTGCACTGAGGATATTAAAGAAGCATTAGCCGAGCGAGGACACATTACTACAAATATCTGGAACATTAAAGACAGAATGACGAAACGGCCCTTGCCAATATTTGTCATTGAATTACAGACGAACAACAACAATAAGGACATCTATAACATAAAGGACCTGCTTCACTGTTGTGTCGTTTTTGAGGAACCACGACCCAAACGTGAAATCCCACAATGTGCGAACTGCCAAGAATACGGTCATACGAAAAGTTATTGTCGTCGCCGGCCGAAGTGTATTAAATGTGCGCAAAACCACCCCTCGGCAGAATGCCCAGTAAAAGGGAGACTAGACAATGTGAAGTGTGCGTTATGCGAAGCCAATCATCCTGCCAATTACAAGGGCTGCCAAGTCTACAAAGACCTGCAAAAATTTAAATTCCCAGCACTGAGAAAGAAAATATTACCTGAAAAAGTAACTCAACCCACAACCGATAAGGCGCCTACTACCAAACAGGTAACAGCTGAACCCAAAATGTCATATACAAAATTAAACACTGTACCCACCTACGCTAATGTCGTAACTGGATTTGCTGAGCCTCAACAAATACAAAAAGAACCAAGCCAGATACACAATATTCCCCATCCAGTTGAACTGAAAGAAATGCTTATAATGATGCAACAAATCATGCAACAACTAAGTGCTATGACAAACCTACTACTTCAGATGATGTCCAATCAACAACATTCAATCAATTAACAATTGTCCTATGGAATGCCAATGGGCTGTCACAACACACCCTAGAGGTGAAAGCTTTTCTTGACTTACATAACGTTGATATATTACTGATTTCTGAAACTCACTTTACCACAAAAAACCACTTTAACGTAGATAAGTACAAGTTTTACCAAACTATGCATCCAGATGGAACCGCGCACGGTGGCAGTGCTGTGTTGATCAGGACTAACATCAAGCACTATGAAATGCAGTCAATTTGTACAGAGATGTTTCAAGCAACAAATCTTGTGATTGAAGACCACCAAAGCCCTCTAGTCATTTCTGCCATCTACAGCCCTCCCAAACACAAACCCAATAAAGAAGACTATGTGAAACTATTTTCCACATTTGGAGCCAAGTTTATCGCAGGCGGAGACTACAATGCCAAGAACACCTTCTGGGGTTCTCGAATTACATCGACTAAAGGACGCCAAATGTACCTGGCAGTGGACTCACTCAACCTCAGACCAATATCTTCTGGTGAACCAACTTACTGGCCTACGGACAGAAATAAGACCCCAGATTTGATAGATTTCTTCATCACAAAAAGCGTAAACATTCAAAACCTGGAATGTAAAACTAGCTTGGAACTATCGTCTGACCATTCCCCAGTGTTTTTGTATCTTAATTCAAGTATACCATTGTCCTTACCCCCATGCCAACTCTGCAACCATAAAACAGACTGGGATAAGTTCAAAAGCCTTGTGGCTGAAAAAATCAACTTAAAGTTACCGTTTTCAAGTGATCAAGACATTGAAGAAGGTGTGGGACACTTTAATAACATTATACAGCAAAGTGCATGGGAAGCTACCCCAAAGAACAGAAGTGGTAAAAGCGGCACCGATTGCCCTGCTTCGGTCCAAGAACTGCTTGCTGAGAAACGCGAACTAAGAAGGAACTGGCAAGTGAATAGGTATCCCAGTGTCAAGAAAAAACTGAACGCACACATAAAAAAGCTAAAGCAGGCTCTGGAAGAAATCAGAAATGCAGGAGTACAGAGACACCTGGAAAAACTAGATGGGACTGCAAGTTCTAACTATTCTCTATGGAAAGCCACACAAAAGCTTAAAAGACCTCAACTGCACCAACCTCCAATCAGAAGGCTCGATGGTACGTGGGCCAACAGTGATGCTGAAAAGGCTGAAGTTTTTGCTAATCATCTTGCAAGTGTCTTTACTCCCCACCCCGACGAAGGTTCAAGTAAACTGGACTATGTCAATGACACACTATCATCTGTTCACCAACTAGACCTACCACTGAGAAAATGTTCTACCAGCGAGGTTAAATATGCCATCTATAAGTTGAGGAACCACAAGGCTCCAGGTTATGACCTAATAACCGCGTCCATTCTAAAGCAGTTACCGGAAGTCGCTTTATCATTTCTCACTTATCTTTTTAATGCTATACTACAGCGAACTTATGTCCCCAAACAATGGAAAGTCGCGCAGATTATCATGATTCCAAAGCCTGGTAAACCTGTAAATGACGTCAAATCATACCGTCCTATCAGCCTATTGCCTATTGCTTCGAAGTTGCTGGAAACACTATTTCTTAAGCGACTCATGCCGATCCTGGTGGAAAGAAACCTTATTCCTGAACATCAATTTGGTTTCAGGAAGGGCCACGGTACTATAGAGCAGGTACATAGACTGGTGGAAAAAATCAACACCTCATTTGAAAGTAAGGAGTACTGCTCTGCAGTCTTTCTGGACATTTCACAAGCTTTTGATCGTGTTTGGCACCAGGGTCTACTGACCAAAATAAAAATGTCTCTACCAACAAGTTTCTACCTGTTTCTGCGCTCTTACCTCAGCAAGAGATTCTTCCTAGTGAGGCAGGGAGATCAGGTCACAAATTTACGTGCGATTCAGGCAGGAGTACCTCAGGGCAGTGTCCTGGGTCCCACCATGTACCTGTTATTTACTGCCGACCTACCGCTGGATAGAAACGTCCTAACAGGCACTTTTGCCGATGATACGGCCATATTGGCCACTGATGTCTGCCCGAGAGAGGCCTCTGCAAAATTGCAAAACAGCCTCAAGCTGATCTCTGAATGGCTTAAAGATTGGAAGATAAAAGCCAACGAAACAAAGTCAGTCCAGGTGACTTTCACTACTCGCAAAGAAACATGCCCACCTGTGACCTTAAATGACATAGAAGTACCCCAAGCAGAGGTCACACGGTATCTTGGAATATACCTTGACAGACGCCTTACGTGGAGACACCACATATTTACCAAACGCAAAGCCCTAGGTCAAAAACTCCGCAGCTTACACTGGATGCTCAACAAAAAGTCCCATATGTCTCTGGAAAGCAAACTTCTTCTATACAAATGCATTATCAAGCCCATCTGGTGCTATGGTATACAGCTTTGGGGAACTGCAGCGAAGTCCAACATCGAAATCCTTCAAAGGTTCCAATCTAAAACACTGCGACAGATAGTAAATGCTCCCTGGTACGTCACAAACGAGTGAATTCACAAGGATTTGAAGATAAAAACTGTCAAAGAGGAAATTAAAGCTAATATAACCACATACTCCACAAGATTAAAAGTAAACCCAAATCAATTGGCAATGGAACTAATGTCAAACCCAGTTACCTTCACAAGACTGAAAAGAAGGGCACCCCAAGACTTACTTACAACCAGCTAAATGAGCTGTAGTATCCATCGGATGAGGCAGTGGCTTCATACCGTGCAAGATCAGAAACCATCATCTATCTATTGCTGAATGTCCCCAGGACAGATTGCATTAAAGAGAAGGAGAGAGAGAAAAAAAAAAAAAAAAAAAAAAAAACTACCATCCGCCGTATTAGGCGACTATATTGAGGGGCCTGTAGTAGCGGGCCACCGTATAGCTTCGCTCCGACCCCGCTGGCCGCACCCCCTGACGGGGGTGTAGCGACTTCCAACTGGTTTTTTGTGTGAACCTATTGTGTTCTTGGGATTTAATATACGCTATTATACCGATATAGTGCTATATTATTTATTCCTCGCCGTAATTGGACCCTTCTTAGTGAAGTATAAAATACAAACCCTATAACAGAAACTAAAATTATGACGTAAATACTCACTGCGGGGAAGGCGAGGGGTCTCGGGGACCGAACCCGCTACCAACGCCGGCTGCGCGCCCGCCACACCACTCAGCTCACAGACGCGCTCCACTACGGGCATTACTTTGTACCATCTTCCATAACGTTGTCAAGTGATTTATAGTATTAAACCTATTTATACAGTCCACTAAGTCTCTTCATTACAAGTCCCGATTGAGCCTATTCAATGGTCCTCCGATTGCGCAAAATTAATTACCGGTTTTGCTGTAATTAACGCTGTCAACGTTAACGGTCGTCGTGTTCACCTGTGCGGACTTTGACCGCTCGCGAGCACCACGCGGTACGACCACGAAGAAAGGAACAAAGGAATCGTTCCCGAGGCAGCCTGCATCGTCATCGTGGGAGCTGATGTCATTCTTTGGGAGTATAATACTGTATTTGAGTGAGTCCGTTCCAATTAGTTATTTTTCTGCTTTCTTTTTCTTGCCGAAAATCGTTGATTCATCTTAATATATCTCAATTTTCATACAGTGTTTCAGTGTTAGTACATTCATATTGTTTTCGATAATACTGCTGTTAAAATCCGCATAATTTCTATCTAAAACGCTTGGTCATTAGCTAATTCGCATTTCGTTAACGCGTGTTGAGTCGTTGACCTTGAATTTTTTTCTCGATTCCTTTCACTAACGCACAGCTGTTTTGCAGTTTTTATCTATTAAGTACATTAGCAACAGTGCGTCCAGCTGTTATTTTACTTAACAATGGCAGAGAACTTAAAAACATTGATTAAGAAGCGTAGTTCAATAAAATCGAAGCTTACTATTTACAGCAACTATTTTAACTTAGTAAAAAGTAGTTCCGCAATATCTGAGTTGCAACGTTTAGATTTAGAGGAGCGTTTTAATAAATTCGAAAACTTACACACCGAATTTGATGCCTTACAGACACAGAACGAAGTGCTTTCCGATGACGACGAGTCTGCGTTGGCTGAGCGTGAGGACTTTGACCGCCAGTTTTTCAACCACGTGGCACTCACGCGCAGCCTGCTCGGTGTCTCGGCCAACGGTGCTGCGTCGGAGGCGGGCTTCAGAGATGCTGACTCAGGTGCACATGTTTCATTTAGGAATTCTTTTGTTCGTTTGCCTAAAATAGATTTGCCACATTTCGATGGAAACTACCAATGCTGGCTTGAGTTTAGGGATACCTTTGGGTCATTGATTCACGACAATTCTAGCATAAGTGACATTAACAAGTTCCACTACCTGCGAGCTTCACTCCAGGGAAATGCGGCTTTAATTATTAAAAACATGGACTTTAAAGCCGATCATTATATTCTTGCGTGGGACCTGTTGTGCGAACGTTATAATAACAACCGACTTCTAGTGAAAAATCATTTTCAAGCTTTATTTGATGTCGAACCCATTAGTAAAGAGTCAAGTGTTTCCATCAGAAACCTTGTTGATATTATTAATAAGAATGTTAGGGCACTAACTTCATTAAAAAAGCCCACTCAATATTGGGACGACATTATTATTTATTTTATGGTTAGGAAATTAGATTTAACAACAAGTCGTGACTGGGAAGAGCATAGAAACAACACTTTTAAAGATGATCCTACTTTATCACAATTTTGTTCTTTTTTAAGCAGGAAAGCAGACTGGTTAGAATCAGTGGAATCAAATCTTAGTTCTTCTGAAACGAATGCTATAGTCGCCTTAAATAATAGTCATTCAAATAAAAATGATACTTAGCATAATCAAACAAATACTAAATTAGAAACTATAAATAAAAACAGCCATCATGACAGACTTCCGCCGACTAATAGAGGGTTGCGACGTCGAAATATATACAGACCACAAACCACTTACTTACGCACTTACAAGAACAGCGAGTACCTCCGACACACCGAAACGCGAGAGACAACTGCATTTCATAAGCCAGTTCTGTACGAACATAAAGTACATAAAGGGGGAACAAAATACAGTCGCCGACGCTTTATCAAGACTGGAAGAGATTACTTGTCCGTCAACTATCGATTATAATCAAATAAGTATCGATCAACAACAAGACCAAGAACTCAAGAAACTCAAACAACAAGAAAACTTGATATTCAATGAAATAACTATACCCGGATGCAACCGACCAATCACTTGTGAGTGTTCAACTTCAAACCCACGACCGTATCTACCCGCAAGACACCGTTACGCAGCTTTCAAAGCGCTACATGAGTTAAGTCACCCGGGCGTACGCAGTACAAGGGAACTGATGGCAAGGAAGTTATTTTGGCCGTCAATGAATAAAGAAGTAGCAGAGTGGACGCGAGCCTGCATAAGGTGTCAGCGAGCGAAGGTACATCGGCACGTAACCACGCCGATAGTACAATTCCCGCCGTCACAACGCTTCGAACACATCCACATAGATATCGTTGGCCCGCTGCGTCTTTCCAATGAATATCGCTACTGCGTCACTATAATTGACCGATGCACTAAATGGCCCGAGGCAATCCCAGTCCGCGATATCACAGCGGAGGTCGTCGCGCAAGTACTATACGAAACATGGATAGTGAGATTCGGTTGCCCGCTACGCATTACAACAGATCAAGGACGCCAGTTCGAGTCAACACTGTTCAACGCGCTCATGAAGAAAATGGGAATCAGCAGAATTCGTACTACGGCGTACCACCGACAGTCGAATGGACAAGTTGAGCGATGGCATCGAACAATGAAAGCGGCGCTTATGGCTCGCGGGGCAACAACGACATGGACAGAGGAACTTCCAACCGTATTATTAGGATTACGCACTGCCTTGCGACAAGACAACAACCTCAGCCCCGCTCTAATGACGTATGGTACCACACTTCGCATACCATCTGATTTCTTTGAGCCACAAAATTCAAGAATCGACGATGCCGAACTAGTACGCCGTCTCGCTCGCACGATGACATCACTCACACCGGCCCCGCACCGCTCACAATCAGCTGACAAGCCTTTTGTTTACAAGGACTTATCGACGTGTACGCATGGCTTCATTCGCAATGATACCGCCAGAGCGCCACTCACACCACCATACGATGGCCCCTATGAAGTACTGAAGCGCTATGGCAAGTACTACAAAATCCAGTTACCATTACGTACAACAGTTGTGTCACTGGATAGACTTAAACCTGCCTACATCGTGAGCGAAACTGAAACAAGTCTTGTGAGCACCCAGACGTCGGCGGCACCTTCCCATACATCGGCAGCTCACCATGACTCGACCACTACCACTGCACCTACAAATCAAGCCTATATCACGAGAAGCGGAAGATTGGTCAAGAAAAACGTACGCTTTTCTTGAGGGGGAGTGATATGGGGAGTCATGAGAATAATACACAACGTGCCCGCGCAGCGGCGCACGGTATACTAACGAGGAGCGCTGGTGTCGAATATATTTATAGTGTGCGTACAGACGAAGCTATACGTCGCGCACGCGCTAGAGCGAGATGGGTGCCCGTACATCGTAGATCATTGTCGCAGATCTTTTAGTATTGAAAATCAATGTTCTCTCATTGGTCAATGAAATATTTTAATGTAGGTCAGCCTAGCTACGAGGTGTATGTCCAAAAGTATAAGGAAGGATCGTTTACCAATAAATATTGAGCAATTATTCCCTGTGAGATCTCGAGTTTTATTTTATTATCCTTCTGTTCCTTGTTGATACGGTTTAGTTTTGTTTGTAAGGACGTAGATTAATTTAAAGAGGTGTTGCTTCTTATGGGTTTATTTCGATACTAACTAGCTACTCGTTCATACATATTTTAAAGGATCGTTTCTTACACACACATAGATATAAGTACACACATGCATGCAGTATAGTTTTGAATGGTTCGAACATGCCGCCCACCAAGGGCTTATAAAGACCTTTATAAATCATAAACTTAAGTAACTAATTAATTTAGATTTCATTATAAAAGTTTATGCACAAGTCATAGACCCTAATGAAAATACTCATGCATTTACATAAAGGCAATAGTATAAACAGATTTGATTACATTTGAACTTTAAACATAATTTTATATAATATTAATCATCAATGTCGATAGGCAAAGGACACAACTTGTTAAAACTTCGCTTAACGACACTTTCACGACTTTTAACACTGTACACTCTTGTAACACCATCGTCGCCTGGATGCTTGTCAACAATCCGACCTAACGCCCATTTGCCAGGAGGGAGTTGATCATTTTTGATGAGTACAATGTTGCCAATATCAAGCTCCTTGCATCGCTTGAGCCACTTTGGCCTCTGCTGTAAGCTAGTTAGGTATTCTGCTTGCCATTTATTCCAGAAATCTCCAATCAATTTCTGCATGTGCCTCCATCGTGACAGGTGACTAATTGGTACGTCTTTAAGATTAGGTTGAGGGACGTTAATTGGTGCTTCGCCAATCAAAAAATGGCCTGGTGTTAAAGGTGTTATGTTGTCTGTGTCTTCATCATCTATTGGGCTTAGTGGCCTGGAGTTTAAGCATGCCTCGATTTGGCAAAGCAGGGTGCTCATTTCTTCGAATGTTAGGTGATTGGTCAGAATTCTTTTCATGTGGTGTTTCATTGATTTCACGCCCGCTTCCCACAAACCACCGACATGAGGGCTGTAGGCAGGTATGAAGTGCCACTGAGTTCCATCCAGTGCAAGGGACTCTGCTACTGGACCTTCGAGTTCAAATTTTGCCTCCTTCCAAGCTGCTGCCAGTTCCTTATTGGCTCCTACAAAATTTCTGCCTTGGTCACTCCATATCTGTGAACATCTTCCCCGTCTGGCGACGAACCTCTTGAAAGCGCCAATGAAAGATTCGGTTGTGAGATCGCCGACCATTTCTAGATGAATGGCTTTGGTGGACATACAAATGAACACGGCAATATACGCTTTATTCGTTCTTACTCCTCTGCCTTTGGATGCTAAGACTTGATATGGTCCCGCAAAATCCACCCCACTGTTTAGAAATGGTTTGGCTGGAGTGACTCTGACCTTTGGTAAGTCACCCATAAGTTGATTTTTTGTTGCAGCACTATGTTTGGAGCATGTTAAGCATTTGCGGATTCTGGATTTGATTAAAGTCTTTGCCTTGATTACCCAAAATTTAGTTCTTATGTAGGCCATCATTATTTGAATTCCACCATGTAAAGACTTGATATGAGCATCTTTCACGATAAGTATGGATAAATTGCTGTGATAATCTAATATTATTGGGTTTTTGGAGTCTTCAGGTATATCTGCATGTCTCAATCTGCCGCCCACCCTAAGTATATTTTCTTTGTCCAGGTAGGGTCTCAGGAATTTTAGTTTGCTATCCCTTTTTACTTCCTTCCCTTTACTTAAATTCAGAATTTCATCATAGAACCTTTCCCTTTGTGTTATTCTAATGCAGGCTTTGAGTGCTTCATCTAATTCTTGAGTAGTTATGATTGTATCTTTGTTTGCCGTCCTTTTCCCCTTGAGAAATCTTTTGCAATAAGATATTGATTTTAAAACTTCTTCCAAACTATCAAACTGATGAAATTGGGTTTCTAGACTTTCTTCTTCTAATTTTAAGTTTGTTTGTATTACTTCTCTCTTTTCTAAACTTGTGGTTAGGTTGTCAGGTTTATTAAATGTTATTGTTTTCTGTCGTAACCATTTTGGGCCATTCCACCATTGCTCATCTTCCTTTAACTCCAGAATATGTTCTCCCCGTGATGCAACATCTGCAGGATTATCGGTTGTTTGTACATGAAACCAATTGGATCCTGTGTTATCCAATATTTCTACTACCCGGTTTCTTACAAAAACTTGCCATCTTGTTGGGTCTCCAAGTAGCCAAGAAAGTACTATTGTCGAGTCACTCCATGCGAATATTTTATCAGCCGATATTCTCATTGCTGTTTTAATTTGTTTGAGCAATCGAGATAAGAGAAGGGCACCGCACAACTCTAATCGCGGGAGAGATACTGGTTTAACTGGAGCTACTCGAGTCTTTGCAGCTATAATCTGTGTTTGTATCTCTTCCTTATCCTTTACAACTCTGACATAAGCAACAGCTGCATAGGCTTTGGTAGATGCATCACAAAAACCGTGAACTTCTATGTTTGTTGCTTTATGATTTGAGGTTCCCAGCCATCTTTGTACTTCAATTTCATTAACGTGTTGAAGATTATTTCTCAGCGCCGTCCAGTCTTGTCTGACATCTGTGTCTACTTCCTCATCCCAGCTGATTCCTTGCAACCATAGTCTTTGTATTAATAGTTTTGTTGGGAGCATAGCTGGAGCTAACCAACCAAGTGGATCAAATAGTCGCTGGACGTCGGCCAGAATCGTGCGTTTGGTTATCGTGTTGTTCATAGAAGGTAAGTTAAGACTGTACTGAAACACGTCTTTGCCCATATTCCATCGTAGGCCTAAAGCTGTGATGGTGCCATGGATGGTGATGTCTAGACTGGCATGCGATGTTCGTTTCGCAGGTTCAAATTGTCTTAAGAAGTTAGCGTCGTTTGAGCACCATTTTTGCAGTGTGAAGCCTCCCTTCTGTAGTATAGCTTCTACGCTCTTCGCTATGTGTATTGCATTTTCCAGATTGTCATTCGAACCCATTAGATCATCAACATAGAAGTCTTCTTTGATCATTTTGGCAGCATCAGGGCATACGGTTCCTTCATCATCTGCGACTTGATGTAAAGTTCGAACAGCTAAATATGGAGCAGATGCTGTGCCGAAGGTGACGCGCGTAAGTCTGTAGTCTTTGACTGGTTGGCTAGGGTCACTCCTCCATACTATTCTTTGCAGATCCCTGTCTTCTTTCGTCACTAAGATCATGCGGTACATGCGTTGTATGTCAGCCACAAAACAAATCTTCTTCGTACGCCATCTCATGATGAGGCTCCTCATATCTGTTTGTAGCTGGGGTCCAACTAGAAGTTCATCATTCAAAGAAACATTGTTGTTTCCCTTTTGCGATGCATTAAAAACTATTCTGACCTTCGTAGTTTCCTTGTCTTCCTTTACCACTGCATGATGTGGCAGATAAACGCTATCTTTATATATTTCTTCTTGTGGTATCTCTTCCATGTGATTCATTATCATGTATTCATGCATGACCTTTTTATATTCTGTTTTTAGTGTAGGATTCTTCTCTAGTCTTTTTTCCAATTGATAAAGTCTTTTTATAGCTATTTCTCTTGTTCCTCCTTGTGTTGATAACAACTTGTCTATTTTCCTTGGTAGTTTGACAATATATTGTCCGTCTTCTGTTCTTGAGTGAGTGGATTGGTAAATTTTTTCACATTTTCTTTCGTCTTGTGTTGGTGTAGTTTTATCTTCAATATCCAACTCCCACATCGTTTTTAACATCTTGTCTAAGTCAAGGCTGTGGTGCATCACAATAAAATCATTGGTGTTTCCTTTTTCATGTATGTTTCCAAACAAGATCCACCCTAGGCTGGTGTTTTGAGCGCATGGAGAACCTGGGGGACCTTTGATGATATCGCTTCTTAATATTTGGGCACATACTTCGACACCTAGTAGCAGGTCAACTCTTCCTCGGGTATTGAAGCCTGGGTCGGCTAATATGAGACCTTCTAAATGAGACCAGGTGTTGGTTGGAATGGTATGTGATGGTAATTGCGTTGTGATTCGTGTTGACATAATATAAGCCTTCACCTTTAACTTGAAACTGTCGTCGTATCTTGATCGAAGCTCGATATAAGCAGCGTGTTTAACGGCAGTTGTGGTCGAGCCAACCCCATTCACTGTTGCGTGAGTAGACATTCTCTTGAGTCGTAACAGCTGGGCAGCTCTCTCACTAATGAACGTGGCCTGCGAGCCCTGATCAATAAGCGCACGCAGTACTGTCACTCGTCCTGATTCGTTACAAACTGGCACAAGTGCTGTGGCCAATAGTGCTGTGCATGTACTAGCGGTGAAATGCGACGCAAGCTCAACTGGTTCACTAGTTTCCTTTGGTTTGGTTTGTTCTTCACTTTGTTGTTGCTTGTTATCCGATTGATTGGTGATACTTGGTTTTGCATGTTGATGAACAAGAGAATGGTGGCGCTTGTGACAAATGCGGCAGGACATGTTTAACCGACACTTCCTAGCTGAGTGTCCTGGTGCCAGACAATTGAAACATAGCTGGTGCTTCTTGACATATTCACACCTCTCTGTTGGTTCCATTTTAGTAAAATCCTTGCAATGGCATAGCGTATGGTTATCCTTACAAAGTAAACAACTTCGTGGTTGATTAGAAGCAGGTGCTGTAGAAGCGTGGACTGTATATTCTTTACCTTTTGATGGTTTCTCTCTGGAAGGCGGAGCGATCAGTTCTAGTGTGCGAAATTTAGTTTGTAAGAACCTCACAAGTTCTTCCCATTTAGGTAGTTCCTCTAAATTATCTTTATATGCAAACTGTTCCCATTCCCGGTGTGAATCTGGATCTAGTTTCTGCACCGTTACAAATATGAGGAATGGATCCCAAGATTCAGTCGACACTTTTAGATTTCTTAAACTATTGATGCACTCACTTGTTGTGTCTAACAATGTCTTTATATTAGAAGCAGTTTGAGAAGTAATCTTCTTCTGCATCATTAGTTTTCGAATGAGAGAATTCACTATGATTCGCCGGTTACCAAACCGATCTCGTAACAAATCCCAAGCTTGATCGTAATTACTTTCTGTTATTTGTAAGTGCTTTAATAATGATTCTGCTTCCCCGGTAATGCTACTCTTCAAGTAGTGAAGCTTTTGAACCTTGGACAACGTAGAATTGTTGTGAACTAACGATGTAAAGAGATCCTTGAAAGCAGTCCAATCTTCATAGATTCCCGAAAAGGTGGGTAACTGTATTTGCGGCAGCTTGAGATTTCCTTCATAAGTTGTGCCGGTATTGTAAGCAATGTCGCTTAATCTCGGGTTTTGGTTAACCGATAAAAGATCTTTCAAATCACCTTGCATACATAAATATAAATCTTCAAGAACAAAGTAGTCTTCATTTGCAAAATACGGAATATCATGCTTCTTTTCTTTAGGTACCACCTTTAATAGGTTATGGTGCGCTGTAGTAAACTTCTTCCAATATTCTTCAATGGATTGCAATCGTGTTTCAATGTATCCCTTAGTAAGCCTTTGTTTTGGGCATTTCTTTAGGTTAGTTTGCGCCTTTTGTAGCAATAACGTAACATTTTCTAACTCCGCTAGTAATTGTTCCGCTGTAGTAGACATTATTCCGAAATTGCAATGTAGGTCACTTAATTTGAAGAGATAATCCAATCGTTATACTTCGTAAAAACACGCGTTAATTACTTTTCTTGTTATGTGCACAAATCACTCATAGCAAACGAGTTTCTTATCTAAGGAATGCGGCGCTTTGTATTCGCACTGATCACTAGACCACCCAGGTAGATTTATTTATCCGGTTCGAAATTCGACCATGTTCCTTGTTGATACGGTTTAGTTTTGTTTGTAAGGACGTAGATTAATTTAAAGAGGTGTTGCTTCTTATGGGTTTATTTCGATACTAACTAGCTACTCGTTCATACATATTTTAAAGGATCGTTTCTTACACACACATAGATATAAGTACACACATGCATGCAGTATAGTTTTGAATGGTTCGAACACCTTCTGACCACAACACTCCCAAGCACATACATTATTTAAATGTCAATCTTTTAGAAACTTGTCAATAGAAAATCGTTTACAAAAAGCAATTGAATTTAATGTTTGTATTAATTGCTTACGCTTTGGACATAATTCAAAGAAATGCAGGTTTTCACATTGCAAATACTGCAAAACAAAGCACAATACGCTTTTGCATTTGGAAAGTAACGAGCCCAAACTTGTTTCCAATCCATTGCCTTCTGCCATGCCTTCTGCACTGCCTTCTGCTTCGCCTTCTTCAAATGTTGTGCTTTCAGCCAATTCCATGCAGCTTGCTACTTCTGCGCATGTTTTACTGTCCACAGCTATGGTGAACGTGACTGGCGTGTGGGGTAAGAAGCACACTGCGCGCCTACTGCTGGACAACGGCAGTACGGCGAACTTTGTTACGCAGAGCTTATCAGAGAAACTGGGTTTGTTACGACGCGGTGCGAGCACCAAGGTAACGGGTATTAATAATCACATAGCCACCAGTACACAGTCTTGCAACCTCACAATAGAGTCTTTATGCTGTGTCTTTACTGCAAATATCGAGTGTCACATTTTGCCTGAAATCACAAAGGTTCTACCGTCTTCATTCGTGCATATCAATCACGTCCCTATTCCTTCAGGTTTTAAGTTAGCAGACCCGAACTTCAACGTTCCGTCGGTCGTAGACATCCTGGTAGGGGCTGAAGTTTTCTGGAATGTCTTAGGTAGCAAAACGATAGACTTAGGGAAAAACCTACCTAAATTATGCGAGACCAAATTAGGATGGTTAGTTTCAGGTATTATTTCGCACCAATCATGTTTTTCCGCTAATCATTTTTGCCATCATTCCAATGTCACTCCCGACCTCACTCAATTTTGGGAGCTTGACACAGTCGCTTTAAAACATTCTCTCTCACTTGAAGAGAGAATGTGTGAGCAGTCTTTTGCTCAAACCACCGTTCGTAATGATGGTGGGGGATTCGTCGTCACTATGCCTTTAAGAGGGGATCCTAGCACATTAGGTCATTCTTTTACTAATTTTAACGCGGCGATTTAAACGCGATCCATCATTTCATAAAAAATATAATGAGTTCATGAGTGAGTATGAGCGCCTAGGTCACATGACGTTAGACTCAGACTGTACTCCTTCACCAGAAAACTCCATGACTAAATATTATATTCCACATCATGGAGTCATTCGCAGTTCTAGCACCACTACTCAACTACGCGTAGTATTCGACGCATCAGCTTCGACTAGTTCGGGGGTGTCGCTTAACGACATTCAGATGGTCGGTCCCGTAGTCCAAGACGATCTGTTTTCCATTCTAACACGTTTTCGTCAGCATAGGTACGTGGTCTCAGGTGACGTGGAGAAAATGTACAGGGCTATAGAGTTAAATCCAGTCCAACGACCTCTTCAAAAAATAATTTTCAGGTTTGAACCTTCGGAACCTCTTAGGACTTACACTTTGAATACGGTTACCTATGGTACCGCTTCTGCACCCTATTTAGCCACTAAGTGTCTTGTAAGTCTGGCTGATAACATTGAGGACAGTCGTGCCCAATGTGCGATTCGACGTGACTTTTACGTCGATGACTTTCTTAGTGGAGGGGATACCATAGCTGAAACTGTTGACATTTCTAAAAAGGTACATTCCGTTCTATCATCTGCAAAATTTAATTTGCGTAAATGGCGATCAAATAATCCTCAAATTCTCAAAGAAATTACACATAATAACGAGTTACATAATACTTTACATTTTTCTGACCAAAGTCCAAACTCATCTCAATCTAAGACTTTAGGTCTCAACTGGGTTTGTGACTCTGATTCACTTACTTATACTATAAATATGACCTCCACTACTAGTCACCAAACGTCATGTCCTCTCTGTTATCAGTCAAATCTTTGACCCACTGGGCCTCGTAGGTCCGTGCGTCGTCGAAGCAAAGATAATCATGCAGCGTCTATGGCTAGATAAGTATGACTGGGATGATGATGTATCGCACGAAGTCAGAAACCTTTGGTCTACATTTGAAGGCACAATAACAGCATTAAACAACTTAAAAATTCCTCGTTGGGTTTTGCGTGAAGACTCTATTACGCATGAAGGGCGAAAGGGCGTATGGCGCTTGTGTGTACATTCGGTCTTCTAATGGCAGTGGATCCATAGGCGTACAGCTTCTAGTCTCTAGAAATCGTGTAGCGCCCATCAAACCAACGACGATACCGAGGCTTGAACTTTGTGGAGCTTTGTTGGGTGCAAGGCTGTGTACTAAGGTTCAAGAATCGCTCACCATGCCCATTCATAAATGTAGATTCTGGTGCGACTCAACCATAGTCCTGGGTTGGCTCTGTACTCCTTCAAATCAATTAAAACCTTTTGTCAGAAACAGAGTCAATGAGATACAGGAAAGTACATGTGGTCATACCTGGAGCTACGTACCGTCGAAGGACAACCCGGCGGATCTTGTTTCCCGTGGTCTTAGGGCCGACGTTATCATGGACACACCTCTGTGGTGGTCTGGACCCTCATTTTTACAGCATAGTGAAAATGAGTGGCCCAGTATGCCAAACAGCGGGAAGGATAGTCTGCCGGAAGTAGTGACTCATTTCATTGGTAGTGATAGTGACAATCATTCATTTATTAGTAATCATTCAGACGTAACCATTCATTCATCAATCATTCATGATTTATTAGTAAAGTATTCTACCTTAACAAAAATTCAAAATATATTTACATATGTACAACGCTTTATTTACAATGTAAAAAATAAAAATAAAATGCATGGTAATTTTACAAAAACAGAACTAGAAAATTCATTAAATTTAATTATACATTATTCACAGCTTGAAATGTTTTCAGAAGAGTATAATTTGTTAAAGTCTGGACAAAAATTACCACGCAAAAGTAGATTGCTTCCTCTGACACCGTTCATTGACAATCATAACCTCATTCGTGTGGGCGGAAGGCTCGATAACTCCCCCTACGACTATAGTGTGAAACATCCCATTGTTTTATGCAGTAAGCACACACTTACAAAACTCATATTTCAAATGCAACATTTAAAGCTTGTTCATGCTGGTCCACAGTTGTTATTGTCACATATACGACAAACCTATTGGCCTCTAGGTGGCAGAAACTTGTCTAGATTTGTCGTGAATAGATGTCTTAAATGTTTCAGACATAAGGCTCAGAACGTACAGCCTATAATGGGTCAACTACCTAACTCAAGAACAAATCTCGAGTTTCCCTTTTTAAATAGTTTTGTTGACTATGCTGGGCCAGTATTGGTGGCCAATCGTAAAGGCCGAGGGTGCAAACTTACAAAATCCTATATGTGCATCTTTGTTTGCTCGGCAGTGAAAGTCGTACATTTGGAGCTAGTCACCGACCTCACCACTGAGGCCTACATGGCCGCTCTAAATCGATTCGTGGCGCGTCGTGGCAAGCCTCGAAGCATCACGTCCGATAACGGGACTAACTTTGTAGGCGCATCAAACGAGATGTATAGGTTCTTGCAATCATCTAATGTTGCATCTGAAATGGCGCAGCAAGGTATCGAATTTATTTTCACGCCTGCATACAGCCCTCATTTTAATTCATTGGCTGAAGCTGCTGTAAAATCATGTAAGCATCATTTAAAACGGTTACTGCATCTTACTCATTTCACCTTCGAAGAGATGGCTACCTGTCTCACTCACATAGAGGCGGTACTTAACTCACGCCCTCTTACTCCTCTTTCTTCAGACCCTAACGAATTTTCGGCACTCACTCCCTTCCACTTCCTAATTGGACGGCCATTCTTATCAGTACCACATCCTCAGGTGACTGAAGCCAACATCACGCAGCTGAATCGCTGGAAGAGAATCCAGTACATCAGACAGCATTTCTGGCGACGGTTCCATAACGAGTATACTTCTCTGCTGCAGGCAAAATCCAAGTGGTTTCATTCCAGAGGTGAAGTGCAGCCGGGGTCCTTAGTCCTGATAAAGGACAAAACAACGCCACCTCTGCTCTGGTCCCTGGGCCGGGTCATGAAGACCTATCCCGGCGTAGACGGGGTCACGAGAGTGGCCGAACTGAAAACGAAGCGGGGCACCATTCGTCGTGCCTTCAACTGCATCTGCCCCCTTCCAGTCGAAAATTGAAGACCGATTCAACCCGGGGAATATGTCGGCGCATCACATATGCGTGTGACTCACTGCGGGGAAGGCGAGGGGTCTCGGGGACCGAACCCGCTACCAACGCCGGCTGCGCGCCCGCCACACCACTCAGCTCACAGACGCGCTCCACTACGGGCATTACTTTGTACCATCTTCCATAACGTTGTCAAGTGATTTATAGTATTAAACCTATTTATACAGTCCACTAAGTCTCTTCATTACAAGTCCCGATTGAGCCTATTCAGTCCACACACTGATGTTGTCACTTGTTACACGTATGTATGACTCGAAATCACTGACACTTTCGCTGTATTTTGCTCGGTTCAATAAGTCCTTGATGTCATCTAAGTCCACCCCTCTAAGATCCATCTGCTTCGCCGGTGGGCTGACATCATGACGGAGTTCGGGCATCTGTGCTGTTGGCAGGCTGAAGGAGATTGTGCTACTGTTCGCCGGCGTTGTAATGGAGATATCAGCGATTTGCAGGGTGCAATGCTGACTTGGTACTAAGATGTATGTACCTTGCAAGGTGTATTTCCTGGTTTCGTCGTCACAATGTTCCGTTGTTTGGATACCTTTTTCTGCATACACCAACCAGTGACTTTCAGATATGGGTTGTATCTTGGTTTCCTCAATTTTCACCTGGTGTTGCTGGCAGTCCGTGAAATTATGTTTTAGTAACATAAGTTGTTCGACACATGTTTCCTCTGGGTACTGAAGTACGTTGTCTTCTGAGCAAAGATATGTGAGATCATCTATTTCCTCGCAGCTGTATACTACGGGCCTGTATTTCGACTTTTTCACCAGTAGGTAAGGATATTTCGGCATAATGACATAGGGTTTTTTCGTGGAAGGGTTAAAAATTGGAACAGGGATAACTTTATAATAGATATATGTGTTACTGTCTACTAGTGGGACTTCCAAAATGAAAACTATTTTACTATTATCTATAAACCCCTTAATTTTTATACTTCCCTCTAACTTAACTAAGTTATGAATATCTAATGGGTAAACTAAACTATGGTGAGTTTTGATTACCTTCAAAATATTAAATAGTTCCGTAGAGTTAATTATTGATTGATGTAATATGTGTATTTTGCTAAAGGCAATGGCTGTTTCTAGTTCATAAATGATGGTGTAAATAGTGCGAAAATTATTTAATATTTGGTGCATACTATTCATGACTGAAATCAAATTGGAGTACTTTGTTTGATTTTGAACAAGAGACTGAAATTGTTTCATTTTTAGATTTAAATGTTTAGTATTGAAATTGATATCGTCTGAAACAATAAGCAATTTATCGAAAGCCCTTTGCATTAATGATATATCGTTCAACTGAATGTTCCCTTTTTCTAGATTACTTATTTCTAAATCGTACTTCTTAGCATCCTCGTTATCTAAATTTCCCGTTATTACTTTAACGAGAGAGCCCAACGGGTTCAAAATACCTCTTTTTGTTCTTCTTGGCGGTAAAATCTGCTGTAACCTATCCTTGGTTAATTCTACCAGAGAATCTATCTGTACGGTTAATCCTATAAGTTCCCTATATATCTCGCTATTACTATTACAAATAATTTTTAACTTATTATATTCTAGTATATTATTCTCTAATTGAAGGGCTAAAGAGTTTAGATCTATTGTTTTTATGATGTCCCAGTGGTTATTCTTCATCAGAGCCGTCCCAATCCGGATCGGAACTATCCCGGGATTTTGATCGATTTTCTGGATGTTCAAAGTTGTCCCTTGATCCACTAGGACGAGAAGTATCGACCACCATCTGTGAAGGACGTTTAACGTTTTTTAATGCTACTCTCGTACGTCTATTTTTAAGCTTAACTGGGACTATGTTTTTGTCAACATTTCCCATAACAATTGCTTTTTCAAAACGAGGCAACTCTTTAGCTTTTCTAGTTCTAGTATTTTTCATATAAATCGTGTCCCCATCTACTACACTTGGGATATTATATTCTTCTCCTTTCTTTTCCCTGACTAAACTTTTATGTCCTATCATCTGGCTACTCATGTGTTCGTAAAGAATTTTCAACCTTTTACGATGGTCTTGTAAAATTTTCTGCATTAAGTTTTTATCTCTATCAATATCAAAAACATTCCCTGACTCTGTATGTCCGAATACTACCTCAAAAGGTGTGAAATTTGTGGCACTATGAATTGTGTTATTATATCCCATGATCGCGTATGTCATTACAGATGTAGCATCCAGGCCATTTTGCTCGTATTTTGCTAATCTGTAAATTTCTATTATTGTAGAATGAAAACGCTCTACAATTGCCATTGAATTGGGATTATTTGGTGTTCCGATGTGCTGATCTATTTTGTAAAGGTTCAACATTTCTTTGAGCAGTTCGTTGTTGAATTCTGTGCCTGAATCACTACTTATTTTCTTGGGTGTTCCATACATGCTAAAATATTTAATTAAGGCTCTTACTACCTCTGGTGTACTTTTGTTAGGTATGTAAATAGCTTGTCCTAACTTACTGAATGAGTCTACCACTGTCAGATATTGGTTCTTTTCAATGTATAAAAGATCGATAAAAACTTCTTGTAATGGGCCATCTGGCGTCTGTGTTAGCTGTATAAATGGTTTCAGAGGTTTCCTGTCATACTTCATTTTTTTACATTCTTCACAGGCATTAATGATGGCAGTAACTGTTTCCTGCATCTTACTCCACCAGTATGATCGTTTTAATTTAATTAATGTCTCCCTAATACCCCTATGACAGGTTTTACCCTGATGATATTTTAAAACTAAGTCCTTTTGCTCATTCTCATCTGTCACGTTCACTACTCTTTCAGTACATTCAACAAATTGATGAGTTCCCTTTTTATAAAGTGAAGTAATAACGTTGACAAACGTTTTCCTATGTGACGGATCTTCGAAATATATGAAATATTTATGCTTGTAATCTATGTATTCCTTAAGATTTTTTTTGACTAAATCCTGGTTATTCGTAGGTAAATGAACTTCCAAAATTTTTTGTTTGTCATTAGAAATGTCTTTTACAGCCAAGCTATCTTTAAACCAAGTAAAAATGTGAATTTGTCTAGGCTTGGTGTCTATCGCTTCTTTGAGGATAGGTATACCTTCGTGCTCTCTATTGGATATAGAATTGGCTGTAGCAGCATCGTTTTCAGAATCTGATATTTCGATCGTCTCTAACGCAGGCTCCTTTTTGCTAAGTTTTATTATCTCATTAGTCCTCTCATCTAAATGCTCCTGCAACATTTTTTCCTGTTCATCCACATTTACAATCATTGACTCACAATCATTGGTAACATTGATTTTAATGCGTTATAAGGCATCTGCATTTGTATTTTGTTGACCCTTTTTATAATGAATATCAAAATTGTAATCCTCTAACCGTAATCTCCACCTAGTTAACTTGCTATTTGGTTCCTTTAACGAGTTCAGCCAAGCTAATGGTCTGTGGTCGGTATATATAATAAACTTCCTGCCATATAAATAGGGTCTGAAGTATTTGACCGCCCATACTATGGCTAATAACTCTTTCTCTATTGTGCTATATCTAGACTCTGTATCACTTAATTTCCTACTAGCAAATGCAATTGGTTTATCTGAGCCTATGTTGCCTTGAGACAAAACAGCGCCAACAGCGAAATTTGATGCGTCAGTTGTGAGAATAAAAGGCTTGTTGAAGTCAGGAAATTGCAGTAGGTGCATTTGTTAGTAATTCTTTACATGTTTCAAAACTTTTCCTATATACGTCATCTATTACTTTTTCCTTTCTTTTAACATGCTGTAAGAGGTCCCGTTATCTTAGAGAAATCCTTGATAAATTTCCTATAATATCCTATCAAACCCAAGAAACTTTTTATCTCCGTGACTGTTTTTGGTATTGGATATTTTAAGATAGCTTCTATCTTATCATTATTAGGTTTAAGACCATCTTTTGTAATTGTATGACCTAGGTATATAACTTCTTTTCTTAGAAATTCGGACTTATCCAGTTGAACTTTTAGATTTGTTTTTCTAAATCGTTCAAAAATTGCTTTGAGCTTAACGATGTGTTCCTGTAGGCTTGTGGAAAATATGATTACGTCATCCAAATAGACAAGGCAATGCAACCCTTGTAACCCTCTAAGTACACTATCCATTGCTCGTTGAAAAGTAGCAGGCGCTGTTTTTAAACCAAAGGGCATTCTATTAAATTCATATAGCCCAAATGGTGTTGTAAATGCGGTTTTCTGCCTCTTCTTGAATTTATAACTGATGATAGCCTGATTCAAGGTCTAAAGTTGAAAAATACATACTCTTTCCCAACTTATCAAAAAGGTCATTAATATTTGGCAAAGGGTATTTATCGTCTATGGTTATGTCGTTCAATCGTCTATAATCCACAACCATTCTCCATTTCTGTTGGCCTGACGCGTCCAGCTTTTTTGGAACTAAATGGACAGGTGCACTCCAAGGAGAATTTGATTCTCGGATTACATCGTCTCTTAACATCTTATCTACTTGACGCCTAATTTCCTCTGTTTGTGCTGGCGGCAACCTATATGCTTTGACGTTAATTGGATCTTCGTTCGTAGTTCTAATCTTATGCTTGACGTCATTCGTAAAAGACAACGGTATGTCTTCGCAATAAAAAATATCCTTATATTCCTCGCAAGTATTCCACACCATGTTTCTTTCTTCCTCATTCATGTGATCTAATCGTAATTTGCTAAGATTTTTTAATAACAAATCATTCACTCCATCCGTTTCGCTTAGGTTATTTACTGCTAAGTCGCCATTATTACACTGTTCTACCTTAAATGGGCTAGTGACCTTAAGGATCATTTCTTTGTCTTTACAATTTTGAATAACCGTAAATGCAAACCCATTAACACAGTTTACTAAAGCACAGGGCATTCGTATTCCCTCGGTTAATTCTTTATAATCCAAAATAGCCTCGCCATACGTTAAATTAACTGGAAGGTTAACTTTTACTTCACAACGTGCTGGCAGAACATATGTAAATGTTGACGAATAGACGAACGGTATGTTTGTTTTTTTTGTGCACAACATTGACGTTTCGTAGTCAATCTTTGCGCCTAATTGTTTCATTAGATTACTCCCTATCAAACCATCGTAGTTACATCGACATCGTAAAGATAAAACTTATGATCCTCCGAACATTTAAAAATGTTAGGTAATTGCGTACAAATAACTTGTGTATGCTCGCTAATACCATGTGTGCTAACGACATTAAAACGCTCATTACATATTTTATTTCTAAAATATGGATTCGCTATATGCGACCCGATAAACGACCTAGTGCTGCCAGAGTCTGACATAAAAACTGCATTACCTAACTCTGGAATTATAATATATGGCAAAGAACGAAAACTAGTGCAATTCAAAACTATATGTTCTCTCTGTTCGAGGCCCTTAGATGAAAATTTTCCGTCAATACAGGCTCGTCCGAAGTACTTGGTTTTAGTTCCCTTTCAAACTCATACTGATTATCGCTATCGTATGAATCATTGTTTATGTAATTGACACGTCTAGAGCTCGCAGTTCGCATAGTAACATCGGTGTTTGCCCTTGCATTTGCAACCGGTGCATTATGCGCCGACGTCAATCGCCGGTCATGCTGACTCGACGTCCCTGAAGCTGACCTAGTTTGTTGCGGAATTTGATTTTGTGCAAAATGCGAATTTCTCGATTGAAACGACGTGTTTGATGAGCTTGGCTGGTTTATATTATTTTGTGAACTATTAGGTGCATTCGGATTTGCCTCCCTGGCTTGATAATTAAGCATTTTTTTGGGGATGTTATTATGTGTTTCCGTAAATTTCCTTAATGGCTTACTTCTGCTATTTTTTTGATCATAAACCGTTTGGAAGTTCTGTTCTTCTAATACCACCCTTAAGGCATCCTCCAAGGTCGTTACATTTCTCAATCGTACTAGCCTAACTAAATACGCAGGTAAATTATATAAGAAAACATTCAGCGACAAATTAGTATAAATATGCTGCTTTGCTTGACGTAGATTAATATTGCTTATTGTTTCATTAATTTTTGCAATAAGAATACTACGTACGTTCTGTATCCTATGGCAAAAATCTAAATAACTTTCGTTTTGGTTAATCTTCAAAGAACTCCAACACCAAACATTCTTCGGTCCTAGGATCCCCAAAATGTTGCATTAACAAATCTTTTAATTCATCCCAATTATTTATTTGATCCCGCTCTCCTACTAAGTTTGCGGCTTCGCCCGAAAGTTTACTAGTTATGACGTGATACAAGTATTCGTTCTGAGCGTCTCCTCCTCGGAACTTATTTAATATATATTCGCACTTCTTTCTCCACAATTACGGCCAAGCAGCCACGCTAGACAACAACAACCAAACCCACGCTCTCAAGACTGCGGAAACACTGCATACTGGAACAAAAAACAAGAGAATATACAATCTCAGCCAACAAATTCACTAGAACAAATCATCACTAAACAATCAGAGAAAATAGATATTCTCATACAACAAATAGGCACCCTAATGGGACTGCTTACAACTCTAGTTGCCCAGTATAAGAAATGAAATTCTTACGCATTGCAGCATGGAACGTAAATGGCCTGTCTCCAAATAAACAGGAAGTAGAACTTTTCATGAATCACAACAAAATAGATATTCTTCTTATCTCTGAGTCACACATGACTGATGAAAAAGCCATCCTTATCAAAGGATATAATATATATTATACTAATCATCCTGATGGAACATCACACGCTGGGACTACAATTATAATAAAGGAAAGTATATATATAAGTTTTTATTCAATTGGCTTCCTTGTTGTTACCACTAATTTATCACCGCATGACTAACATAGTTTTTAAGATAATGTATAACAAAATATGGACATAACTAGTCTGAAATAAACGAATTTTATTTTATTTTATTTTTTATTTATAAAGCAACACCCTCTCCCAAACTATAAGCACGCATATCTACAGGCTACTGTAGTATCGATAGACGACTGGCAGGGCCCACTTAACATCGCTGCAGTGTACTCCCCGCCTCGGCATCGAGTCGACGAACAAATGTTTAGCGATTTTCTTAACACGCTCGGTGGCAGATATGTCGCTGGAGGGGACTGGAATGCCAAAAATATCTTCTGGGGCTCCAGGCTGACCACAACCAGAGGTAGAGAGTTAAAGAAGGCAATAAACTCCAATTCACTCAACATACTGACTGCAGGAGAGCCAACTCACTGGCCATCTGATCCTAACAAAACACCTGACCTCATTGATTTCTTTGTTACCAAAGGAATTTCAGGACTATACACAAAAGTTGAATCATGTCTGGATGGCAACTCCGATCATACACCAATAATATCTACACTGAGTACCACAATTATTTGCAAAGAACCCCGCGAGACGCTATACAATCGTAAAACTGACTGGGACTCATTCCAGAGCTTTATTGAGGAAAATACCGATTTGCACATACCCCTTAAAACAGAGGAAGACATAGAAAATGCAGCGTGGTATACAACTAACCTCATCCAAACAGCCGCTTGGATGTCTACTCCATGTATAAAATACAGTCCTCAAGAACAGGATTATACACTTAAAATAAAGGAGACGATAGCTGTAAAACGAAGACTGAGACGACAATGGCATACAAGCAGGAACGCACATGATAAAAGAGCCCTTAATAAAGCACAAAAGGAGCTAAAGGAAATGCTTAAAGAGTACGAGAACGCCACTCTGCAAGATAAACTAAAGACTTTATCACCTCATAAAGCAGACGATTATTCCCTATGGAAAATAAGTCACTAAAACAGCCCCAAGAACACATGCCCCCATTAAGACAGCCTAATGGTGAATGGGCGAGGAAACCTGCGGATAAAGCCGAGCTATTTGCCGAATTCCTAATAGATGTATTCAAACCAAATGAACCCGACATTATGCATCCAGAAGAAGAAATTGACGAAATCCTTGCCAGTGATCAACAAATGTCTCCACCGTTGCGACTGTACCCCAGCAGAAGTTTGGAAAGCTACTAGTCATGGAGCGGACTCTTTAGTTGCGCGCGCGCATCCCTCAGTGCCGGGCGCGGTGAGCGTACTCCGTGTGCCGTGTTGAAAAATATACTCAAAATGTCGGAAATTATCAAGTGTAACTCGTGTAATATAGTGATCAGCGAGCTTTTATCCTATATTCAGAACAAAATCTCGATAATCGACGAGGAAACGCTGGTGCGAATATGTTCAACGTCATTTACGAGCGAAGAAATTAAAAAAGCGAAGTCGTTATTGTTTCAATCTATTCCTACGGAGAAAATCAAGATAAATCGGAAGAACAAAGGAAAGGAAGGAAGAGACCTAGTCGATATACTGAGCCTCTTTAAGTCGACTGAACCCGACATTATACCTATTTTTGTGGCTCGCGAGCTGGAGAAGCTACCCCCTATTCTTTTCGATCATCTTGATTGCACGAAATTACTAAAAGATCTACTAAAAGTGCAAAGTGAACTAGATGTAATTAACGCTAACTACGTAACAAAAGAGCAGCTGAGTGAGTGCAGATCTGAGATACTACAGTTGAGAAATGATTCATTACCAACTGTGTCTCCACAGAACGTGAATATAAAGCGCGGAGCATGGCAGCTGTATGACAGCGGGCCAGTTGGTCTCTCGCATGATATAAACGATTCCTCTATAAACAATACCACGTTAAATGACCCGATAGATAACCAGAAGAACGGTTCCGGTGATAATATAAAGGAATACCGAGAAATGTTGAGGGTAAACCTAACACAAAATCAACGTAAATCAGCTGTGCCGAGACAACGGTCACCGGTATTGAGTGGAGGTGAGAATACTATGGCGAGCGGCGTGGGGCGACGAGCCGCCGAGGTGACGTTACCGCGACCTGCGGCGTCGACCGGCCAGTGCGCCGATAACTGCGTAATGATAACTGAGACAAGAATCGAGCGCCACAGCGCAATAAACACAGGTGAATCTGAACCGAACGAGAATGATAATGAAGGCTGGAAGACCGTATTTAGACGCAAAAAATTGAATTACCGTTATCATGGGAAATCCGGTATTTCGAGAGATATGGAAGGCGGCTTCAAAGCCGCTGACAAAAGAGTTCCGATATTTATAACAAAGATTCATTTAGATACGACAAATAAAGACATAATTGACTATATATACAGAAAGACGAAGGAAAGGATAACTTTAGAAGAAATTCCGATAAAACAAGAAAAAGATCATAAAGCTTTTAAGTTTTTTGTATCGGAGTTGAAGCTACCTATGTTCTTAGATAGTAATTTATGGCCAGAAGGAATCATATTTAGACGATTTATAAATTTTCGACAGAGGAATACGAGCGGTAATTGCGCTGTGTCGGACGATCAAAAAACAAAATAAATATGGCAAATAAGGAATTATACAACTTTACAAGTTTCAACTGTAAGAATGTGAAGCGCTCAGTAGATGATGTACGGCAGCTATGTAGAACATCTCACATAATTGCCTTGCAAGAACATTGGCTAATGCCGCACGACATTCATTTCCTGAGCTGTATAGATGATGACTTTGCGTATACGGGTGTGTCGCCCATGGACACATCGAAGGGGATGATCTCAGGACGACCGTGGGGTGGAGTTGCATTGTTATGGAATAAGAAACTCTTTAATAATGTGACTGTAGTGCGATGTGAAAATACTCGAGTGTGCGGTATTAAAGTTGTGATAGGGCAAAGGTCATTCTTAGTGTTCAGTGTGTACATGCCGACTGATAAAACGGTGAACCTAGGCGAGTTTACGGATTGTTTGGGGACGCTGAGCGCAATAGTGAGCAATGAAGGTATTGAGTGTGTTTACATGCTCGGTGACTTCAACGCGCACCCGGGTGAGCAATTCTATTATGAACTTTCAAATTTTTGTAATGACTTGGATTGGAAATGTGCCGATATCCATAATTTAGGTTTATTGTCTGACACATATAGTTTTATAAGTGACGCGAATGGGGCGCTGAGATGGTTAGACCACTGTGTGGCAACTGAGTCGGCTTTTCAAACTATAGTCGATACACGCATTACGTATGATCCGGTGTGGTCTGACCACTTGCCACTCATTATTAAATGTAATTTAAATAATGTAAAACCAAAGATTATGCAAGATAATTTTGAATGTAATAAAATAAAATGGGGGGAGAGAAACCTCGAACAAATAGATTTATATAGTAAATTATGTAATGATAGTTTAAAACAAATTGATTTTCCGCCTGAATTCAGTAACTGTAGTGATAAACGTTGTGACAACCGAGATCACATGCGTATAATTGACAGTATGTATCATAAGATTGTTAAGTCATTGTCTAAAGCCGCCTCTGAGAGTCATACTACTGTTAAACCGAGAAGTAAACAACCAGTGATCGGATGGAACAAGCATGTGCGTGACGCTCACGGGGTAGCTCGGGGTAAATTTATGGAATGGGTACTGTGGGGCAAACCGAGTGTAGGACGTGTTTGGGAGGAGATGCGGGAAAGTCGTAGAATCTTTAAATCACGCCTAAAGTGGTGCCAAAATAATAGGGAGCAGATAAAGATGGATATCCTCGCTTCTCACCATTCGAAGCACGATTTTCGTAATTTCTGGAAAACCACTAGTAGGCTAAATAATAAGCCGGGCTTACCCGTGAGCGTCAACGGTGTGAGTGAACCGAAATGTATTGCGAACATATTTAAGGATCACTTTATGGTGAAATCGCCATTGGGACCATCACGGTCGTTCAGTGTGGAAGGGTCACATGGACAGAAGGTACATACCAGATTCTCAGCGAAGGATGTTCGGCGAGTTGTTAAGTCGATGTCGCGTGGAAAGTCTCCTGGTCATGACAGCCTGAGCATTGAGCATCTAAAGCATGCCGGCGTCCACCTGCCTAGAGTCCTTGCCATGTTATATACATTTTGTATAGGACATGCCTACTTACCAGCAGAGATGATGAGGACCGTGGTGGTACCAATTGTGAAGAGTAAAACCGGTGATCTAGGCGACACGAGCAATTACAGGCCAATCTCACTAGCCACAGTGCTTGCTAAGGTTCTTGACAGTTTGCTTAATACACAGCTTGACCGGTATGTAAACACTCATGACAATCAATTTGGTTTTAAACCGGGACTGTCTACTGAGTCAGCTATCTTGTGTTTGAAGCAAACTGTCAAGTACTACTCCGATAGGAGCACACCTATTTATGCCTGTTTTCTCGACCTCTCGAAGGCATTCGATCTGGTTAGCTATGACATCTTATGGCAAAAATTAAATAACATCTCAATGCCTCTCGAACTGTTAGAAATATTCAAGTACTGGTATCTTAACCAGGTCAACGTCGTTCGATGGTCGAGTGCTCTGTCGGAGCCGTACAGGTTGGAGTGCGGGGTGAGGCAGGGAGGGCTGACGTCGCCGAAGCTCTTCAACCTGTACGTGAACGCCCTGATAGAGGAGCTCAGCAGCACCCGTGTCGGCTGCCATATTGACGGTGTTTGTGTCAACAATATTAGTTACGCGGACGACATGGTGCTGCTGAGCGCCTCTGTGTGTGGTCTGTCCAGGCTGTTGGGCATCTGTGAGCGTTACGCGCTGGTTCACGGTTTGCTCTATAACGCAAAAAAGAGTGAATGCATGGTCTTTCAGGCCAGGGGTCGGAGCTGCCCAGATTCTGTTCCACCTATTAGATTGAACGGTGTCAAGTTAAAAAGAGTTCAACAATTTAAATATCTCGGGCATATCGTGACCTCTGACCTGAGGGACGATGCGGACATCGATAGGGAGCGGAGGGCGTTGTCTGTGAGGGCCAATATGATCGCCCGCAGATTTTTTCGTTGCTCGGAGGCCGTCAAAATAACTCTTTTCAGAGCGTTTTGTACGTCCCTGTACACTGCCAGCCTGTGGGGGTCATATACCCAGAAGCAGTACAACGCTCTCCGTGTACAGTATAATAATGCGTTCAGGGTGTTGTTGGGGCTGCCCCGGCACTGCAGCGCATCGGGAATGTTCGCCGACGCCCGTGTCGACTGTTTCTACACGACGATGTGAAAGCGGTGTGCATCTCTGGGGCGCAGGCTCCGGACCACCTCCAACATCATCCTGAGCGTATTTGCGAACAGGTTTGATTGTCAGTACATTAATCATTGCTATATGATTAATGTAATGACAAACAAACAAATGACTCAGAGCCAGGCGTATTATTAATAATTTAATTGTGTAATTTTAATTTTATTTATTTTATTTAGTTAATTGTTATTATATTTGAATGTGTAATTATTATTATGATCTTGAATAGGATTGAAATAAATGATTTTGATTTGATTTGATTTGACTAATAACCTGAAGAAGAAAAAGGCACCAGGATTTGATCTGATTACATCAGAAGTCCTTAATCATCTACCGAAAAAGGGAATTGTCTTGATAACCATTCTTTTCAATGCAGTGTTGAGACTACACTATTTCCCTCTCATCTGGAAAGTCTCAATAATACATATGGTAGCTAAACCTGGAAAGCCTCCTACAGAAGTTTCCTCGTATACACCAATAAGTCTTCTTCCTATACTGTCTAAACTGTTCGAGAAGTTATTGCTACAACGACTCTTACCTATACTCGAGGAACAAAGGACAATCCCAGAGCATCAATTTGGTTTCCGAGCACACCATGGAACGACAGAACAAATACACAGAGTGGTTCACACAATCCGACAATCCTTGGAAAGAAAGGAGTACTGCTCAGCTGCTTTCCTTGACATACAACAAGCATTCGACCGAGTATGGCATAAGGGCCTCCTGTGTAAACTAAAAGTTTGCCTACCACACACCGCGTACATGCTGCTTAGGTCGTACTTGGAGGACCGAGTGTTCCAAGTTAAATCTGGAGACTACCTATCTTCATTCTATCCGATAGAAGCTGGAGTGCCCCAGGGTTCTGTGCTGGGCCCTGTTCTGTATACAGTCTATACTGCTGACCTACCCACCTCAAAGTTTATTGTTACTGCAACCTATGCTGATGACACCGCAGTACTATCCTGCGATAAAGACCAGATTAGAGCATCCATGAAACTCCAAGAACACCTGGACAAGATTGGATCATGGCTGAAAAAGTGGAGAATTAAGGCTAGTGCTGCCAAGTCTGTCCATATTACCTTCGCTATAAGAAGAGGGGACTGTCCACAAGTGAAACTCGGTGAAGACGTTCTGCCACAGAAAAGTACTGCCAAATACCTAGGTCTGCACATTGACAGAAGACTTACCTGGCGTGAACATATAAAGACCAAAAGGGATCAAGCTAACATAAAACTAAGAGACATTCACTGGCTCATAGGCAGACAGTCATCACTAAGTTTGGAAAATAAACTCCTCATCTACAAATGTATCCTTAAGCCTGTATGGACATATGGTATAGAGCTCTGGGGATCCGCAAGCCACTCAAATATTGAGATAATACAGCGCTTCCAAAATAAAGCTCTAAAAACCTTAAGCGGTGCACCTTGGTTCACAAAAAACACTGAAGTACATGAGTACCTACAAATCCCAACTATCAAGGAGGTTGTAGAAAAGTCCTACAAGAATTACAAGGAAAGACTCCAACAACACAAAAATGAACTCGCTGTGACACTTCTAAAGTCCTCAGACTCTACATACAGACTTAAAAGAGAACGAATAGCGTCAATCTAACCAACACAAATAGACCTACTAACGAGATGACGCATCGCAGGATGTGAACAATGTCCAACTGCCAGTACCAGGAACACATCCAATCTGATTAAAGCTCTTGGGCTGATTGCAGATAGATTTAAAAAAAAAAAAAAAAAACGCATTTCTTGATAAACAGTGGAAGTTGTCTAGCATCGCCACTAAATTCCGGAATAATGCTAGTCATTGTTGACGGAACTGGTACGATCTGATCCATTGTTATTGAAACTTGAAACGCTACACACACCAAGAAAATGCTAACCTAGTGTTACAGTTTAATATGAAAATTTTATCGTAATAAACTGTAGGTATTAAACAATCATGCCTACCGAATTGTTTTATCGCGAGAATTGTATCGTAATAAAATGTACTAAAGTGACTATATCTACCTATTTATTCTATCACGAAAGTTCTATCGTAATAAAATATGCATGTTACCCCGGTATTATCCGACCCCTAATAACATAAACACATATATCTAATCAAAGAGGAAAACGTAAAGGAAAACAGAAAGGATAGTGAAAAAGTTCTACTCACAGTCCCGAAGTTACTCCCATCTCCTCCCTGGATTATTATCACCACACTCAGCGTCAGCCTCTCGATGAAGTTGCTCAATAAATTTGTTTGTTCGGCGATCTCTGTTAAACTGTTGGAACAGATGTCACAGCAGCTTGTAGAGTTTTATACTATACTGAGTGACCACAGAGATCCTACCGGCTGCGCCAATTAAGTTAACGACAATCGGAGATTTATAAAAATAACTTTATTTAACTGACAGAGTCACAATGAAGATAATAATAATCTTAATCCTAAAGATACAAGGTATACTTATAGCTAAATTATGCTAACATGACAATTGTGGCGTGACGACAATGTTCTACATTATAATTACTTACTCACTAGATTTGGAAGAAGCTGCACTGCTGACAAAGCTAATTGTAGTAGGGCTACCACACTTAACTCGTGCCTCTGAACGCTGTTTAGCAAAGCAGTCTATTTCCTTATGCCCAATCTTTTTACAAAACGAGCACGTTGGTTTTGAAAGACTTTCTGAAGATTTTGCCGCCCTTTCCGAAGATTTATGTTTTTTCGGACACTTGTAGCTTTTATGTCCAGTTTGACCGCAAGAATAACATTTATCATTAGTAGAAATATGGCGCCTTTTTGTGTTAGAGGAAGACACGCGTGTTTCATTCTTGGTACGGGCAGGTTTGGCATAAATTGCTAAAAACGATACCAAATTATCAATTGTTAAGTCGGCATTCGCAGCCGCTGCACGAACATGTGGGTCCGTTATACCACGTACTACGATCTGCACCATTAGCTCATTACTCAGACCTTTAACAATACGCAACCGTAACAGCGAACGCCGGGCATATTCCGAATAAGTCGAATATTTATCTGAAGTAGAATTCATAACCTCAAATAAAATATTGGCGTAGTCGAGTTTGCGGGGGCACAACGGTTTAAATTCTAATTTAAAATTAGACCAGCAACGGTCATTGATATTCCACTCACTAAGCCAGGTTTTTGCATCGCCTTTAAGGCAGTTAGACAGTCGCGAAAGACATTCGTAATCATTCCAATGATTTGATACTTTAGCGCGTTCCACCTCTTCACACCACACCTCAATGTCATGAATAGCGGGGTCAAAATTGGATACGTTATAACCTGTGACTTTGCAGGATTTGTCTTTGGAGGACTAGGAGCAATCGCCTTGAAAGTTTTGACTGCTCCGGCAACTTCTGCTTCTGTGGAACGCTCTTTTTCCACATTTTCAAACATACATACTAAAAAACGTAATAAGTTCAACACCGAAAGAGCAGGCAAAATTTGTCTGATAGCTCACAATTGGAAAATTATGAATAAACTAAAACCATTAAACAGAGAGTCCGAAGAACCAAATCCAAGTACCTCTGCCACAAGAGAAAGAGAAGAGCCTATAATCAATTTAGACAACGAATCTGATCAAAGCACATCTGAAGAAGAGGCAGAGGATGAGCCGATATCATTGACGGAAACAGACCACATCAACTTAGATGGCGTGGATCAATTGTTATCAATGGACGAGTAGTATTAGCAATTGATTTAATTTCAAGAAATGTCAAGATTGTGATTGTTATTTTGTTTTTAATTATTTACATCATAAACCTTTCTTATAATGTTTTTATTTTTATTAAAGCTGATTATCTAAACTCATGAAGTATGTTTTAATACAGGAATCCTGATTTACCATTAATACCATACGAAATTTAAGAGTAACTATTAATCTAAAAATAGATCGAGTCAATAGACTCAGCAAATTTTTAAAATCTCGTAAATTCCCTCCCAAAAGAATATTCTCGAGAACTTAACAGCAAAGTTCTCGCAAGGAGAATATTCTCGGGAATTTACCATCACTAGACGTGATACAAGTATTCGTTCTGAGCGTCTCCTCCTCGGAACTTATTTAATATATATTCGCATTTCTTGATAAACAGTGGAAGCTGTCTAGCATCGCCACTAAATTCCGGAATAATGCTAGTCATTGTTGACGGAACTGGTACGATCTGATCCATTGTTATTGAAACTTGAAACGCTACACACACCAAGAAAATGCTAACCTAGTGTTACAGTTTAATATGAAAATTTTATCGTAATAAACTGTAGGTATTAAACAATTATGCCTACCGAATTGTTTTATCGCGAGAATTGTATCGTAATAAAATGTACTAAAGTGACTATATCTACCTATTTATTCTATCACGAAAGTTCTATCGTAATAAAATATGTATGTTACCCAGGTATTGTCCGACCCCTAATAACATAAACACATATATCTAATCAAAGAGGAAAACGTAAAGGAAAACAGAAAGGATAGTGAAAAAGTTCTACTCACAGTCCCGAAGTTACTCCCATCTCCTCCCTGGATTATTATCACCACACTCAGCGTCAGCCTCTCGATGAAGTTGCTCAATAAATTTGTTTGTTCGGCGATCTCTGTTAAACTGTTGGAACAGATGTCACAGCAGCTTGTAGAGTTTTATACTATACTGAGTGACCACAGAGATCCTACCGGCTGCGCCAATTAAGTTAACGACAATCGGAGATTTATAAAAATAACTTTATTTAACTGACAGAGTCACAATGAAGATAATAATAATCTTAATCCTAAAGATACAAGGTACTTATAGCTAAATTATGCTAACATGACAATTGTGGCGTGACGACAATGTTCTACATTATAATTAGGTACTTACTCACTAGATTTGGAAGAAGCTGCACTGCTGACAAAGCTAATTGTAGTAGGGCTACCACACTTTACTCACGCGGGGTAAACCCGCTTTCCGCTTGGATCTCCGCCAACACCCGGAGCTCCTCCTGCTTACGCGCCATCTCCTCCTCAACAAGCTCCATTGAGAGGCGCACGGCCTCCTCGTCGTCTGCCATTACGGCAGGAACGGTATACCGTTCTACACGCTCACAAAAATTCAAAGTTCAAAGAATAAAAACAAAAAAAATAAAAAGCTCACAAAATGTCTAAGTCCAAGATTCACGTGTTGTTGTTACCGATGACACTAAGTAGCCCGGTGGCAAATATAGGTAGTCACCTGCACCAGTGTTGGTGGCCGGCGACACACACCTATACACCGAAATATTCTAAGTCCCAAAAATAGAACTGGGGAAATTTTGGACTTATTTAACCCGAACAGTACACATGAAAAAGTCCAAGTCCCAGGAAAACTTCGGAAAATCGGAAAACCCGAAAATTCCGGAAAGCACAACACAGAACACTGGCAGCAAAAGTACTCACTGGTAAGGTCCCCGGAGTCACAGAAAAGCCGGAAAAATCCGGAAAATCCGGAAAATCGGATTTTTTTTCCGAATGCCCAAAGCACAAATCCTGTACAGGCAACAGCTACAGAAGCTGTCACTGTCACCATATTATGTCACAGTCACTGTCACTGAGCGTCACTATCACTGAAACTAAGAGCGTCAGTTTCGCAAGCGTCACTATCGCACACAAGTGTCACTGTCAGTTGACACTGACAGGTCACTTTGACGGGCCAGGGCCACGCCCACTCGGAAACGTCACTATCGCGCACAACTGTCACTGTCAGCCTGACACACACGTCACTTTGACGGGCCGGGGCCACGCCCACCCGAAACGTCACTGTCGTAAGCGTCACTGTCGCGCACTGGTGGGGGGGCAAATGTCACTGTCACTAGCAACCGTCACCACACTGACAGAAGACGTCAGGCGAGGACGGGTACCACCCACAAATCACTCGCGCTCGCTCAGTATCCAATATGGCCGCGGGCCCTAATGGATACAACGCGAGAGCAGGAGCCACCGATATACCGCACCGACCAATGGGGGCGCAGGCACCACCCACGAATACTCGCGCTCGTTCCAACGCCAAGATGGCCGCGGCGATATATGGGCAAACGCACAAGAAGAAACGAGAGGCACTGATAATCACTGAGAGCCAATCACGAAAAAGATAGAAAAATAACCGTCCGCACGTCCGCACTCCACGAGAGCCGATGACGAAGTCCGTAGTAGATAGGGACACTCCCTCCAAACCTTCCCATGGCCCTGCAAACGTAAACGTTATACGGGCCGAATCGTGGGGCGGCTGCGGACATAGCGCCCTTGGCAATCTTTGCAGTCCGCAGGCGCTTCTTGACCCTTACAAATTATGCCATGTGTGTCCCTAATGACAACTCTCCCGAATGGGCATGAACGAAACCACACATGGGTGCTGACTCCGTCGCCGGCGCGCCTGTAATAAATGGTTGTTAAAATATATACTTAGACATAATAGTAGGTGGACCTTTCTTTTCCCACCTAGGCGGTAGCTCTTTTCGCCCTTGGTTTTATTTTTTGTTTAGTAAGCCGTTTGGCGCCTTTCTTTTCGCCTTTATTCTTTTGGTGTTTATTTTTTTTTTATTTTTTTTTTTATGTAAAATGTAGAATGTAAAATGTGAAATTCAATGATTAATTATTCCCATTATTATCAATTATTCCCCACCCATTAATATTAATATTCCCACTGTTATTATTCCCATTATTATTATTATTATTCCCATATATCATATTATTAGAATTCCCATTCCCAACCCCAATTGAATAGTTCGTTAATTAATTGATTAACAGTCAGACTAATCTGTCAATTCCATTTGCAGCTGGTTGCTGTCGCTGGCTACTCGCACACCAGATGTATGCGAGTAGTCATGGTCAGGCTCGTCTCGCTCCAGCTTGCTCCGGGCGGCATACCAGGCGTGCGCGTACTCCCTGAGCCGGCCAAAGTTCGCCCGTGAACTTACGAGATCGGTGTAATACACCGGGCCGACCTCCGCGCGGCTAATCCCGTCCATCATCTTGCGCCTCGATACCTCATACAGGAGGCAGACCCACAGCACGTGGTGTAGGTCTTCCTCTTCCATACAGCAATAACATTCGCTCACCTCGCATAATGTCATATCATGCAACCGCTTCCTAAAACACCCATGTCCCGTGAGAATCTGGGACAGCTGGTGGTCCGGCACGACCCAGTGTGACCTGACTCGCGCCGCCACGTCCGGGAAGAAACGGAACAGCTCCCGTCCTTTCTCCTCACTCACCCATCTCTTTTGCCGACCGCCCTGCACGGATAACCTCCAGGTCCGCCGGGAGGACACCGGCCAATACTGCCAGCGCAGCCGTACTGGTAGACCTGTACGCCTTCGTCAGCAGCATCAGACTAGTCCTCTGGCACCTGAGCAACGCGCTGCGAACAACGTGGAGTGTCGCTGTCTTGTACCAACAAGCAGCAGCATACGTTATCGTGGCGACGAAAGTGCCCCTGTAGAGGACGCGCAGTCCGGGATATCGAATGCCCCAGGAAGATGCCGACACTCTTGACATCTTCCCAAAACATGGCCGCGCGCTCCCCTATCGATGCCGCACGCTGCGCAAATGACTGATTTGCGTCGAGTACCACCCCCAGCACCGTGGTCGAGGTGACACTCCTGACTGAATCCCCGGCTAGCTTGACCGTAGGGGGCCGCTGGAATTTCCCCCTGATTGTCATCATGGATGACTTTGCAGGGGAGAATCCCAGTCTGTTCCTGGCACCCCAAGTCGCAACCAAGTCCAATGTTACCTTGGCTGCCGCCTCAATCCCAGAGCGAGATTGGGACTCAATCAGGATGGTCACATCGTCCGCGTATGCGACCATACGGACGCCGTCAGGCAGTGGTAGCCGAAGCAGATCGTCCAGGAGCAGGTTCCATAGAGGTGGACCTAGGACAGACCCTTGAGGGCAGCCCATTGTGGACACCTTCCACTCCACCCGGTCCCCGATAAACAACCCGACTCGTCGGCGAACAAAGTAGTCCGCCAGCATCTCAAAGATGTTGGGCGGACACCCTCCCCGCTTGACTTTCGTCAGGATCATCGGCCACCAGGCGTTGTCGAAGGCGCCCGCAATGTCCAGAAATATGGCCTGCACATACTTGCCCGAGCCCTCCCTCGCGGCGCGCAGAATATCGTTGAGCGCCGTGACGGTTGACTTACCCGTAGAAAACCCGTGCTGAGCGGCAGAGATCTGGTTGCCGATCGTGGGAGCACACTTCAAGATGACGCGTTCCAAAACTTTGTCGAGCACAGGTAGTAGCGTGATCGGCCTGTAGGCCTTAGGGTCAGAGAGAGGTTTGCCGTTGCCCTTCGGCAGGACGAGCAGCCGGCCCTTCTTCCACACATCCGGAAACACACCATCCGACACACACTTGGCGTACACCGCGGTGACTTCCGCGGGCACGACACTCCAGACATTCCTCACGATTCGTGCGCTGATCCCGTCAATTCCCGGTGCTGTATTGGGCATGCTCCTGATGATGCCCCCCAGACTGTCACGTGACAGAGGAGGCGCAGCCCGGCCTGACGGGGTGAGCGAGGCAGCGACACGGACCTGCCTGTGGTACGGTGTGTCCCGAGATGGATCATCATCCGGGCACAGCGCCCGCAGGAGACCGGTCGCTGCGTCACCCACAGTGTTGGAAAAACCCTCCGCCAGTTTCATCCCGTTAATGACCTGGGAGGGTGGCCTGATCCTGCCGCCAGCGGCACGGTAAGCCAGCCCCCACGGGTCAGCGTTCCCAGTGTCGGCTATGGCCCGGAAGTGCGCAAGCTCCGCCTCCTCCATTGCCTTTCGGTATCGCGCTCTCACTACATGGTATTCGTCCCTCAGTCGCTCCTCTCTTGGCCCCCCGCCTTTCGCGAACCCTGCCATTTGCACCTCGCCTTACCGTTCACTTTCCTGAGCTTATCAAGCTCCGGACTCCACCATTCGTACCCCGCGTCCTTTGGTACACCTTTCACACCTAGTACCTGACACGCTGTGTTCATTACAACTTCCGTGAAATCCCTGCAAACAAAGGACGCTGGCTTACCGAAGTCAAGCCTACCCATTCGCGCGTGGATAGCCTGCTGGAAGCGCGGCCAGTCCACCCCCCGATCCCGGAAGCGCACCGGCTCTCTGTCCGAAACGGCGCTGTGTGTAGCCCTCCTGGTTGCGTCCACCTGGAAGGTAATAAGGCGGTGGTCGCTGCTACTGGCCCCGTCGCGAACTAGATAGTAAATAGGGACAGTGGGAATCTCGTTAATCCATTCATGCGCGTCACTAATTAGATGACGAGGCATTTGGCTATTTTAGCTCAGCATTGTGCGTTTCGTCCATTAGTTTGGAACTACTGTAATCTTTACGGAATAACGTATACAGATTCCCCACTGCCCTGTTGTGACAGGGCTCCCATGACCCTCCACTGTCACCGAACTGCCGAGATTTCACCGGCGGGATGTTGGGCGAGGCCAAAGATGGTGGGGGTGCTTGGACAGGAAACCTCCCCGTGTGCCTGTGGACTGGAGTTCCCTTACGGATCCGTCCGGGGGGAAGATCAGTCTACGGGTCGGTGCACCCTGGGATGTGGACAATGACTCGCCATTAGGTACTTTGTGCCTAATGGGGTCTCGTTGTCCGTATGGTAATATCCTGTCACAGGAACGCTCTAACGTGTACTCGGAGAGAGTACACGTCAAGCAGCGTTCGAGTAGGAACGGACCCGGCGTGCACTAACCCTGCCGTCGGGCAGGCAGAAGGAAGCCTTTTCTTCTGCCACCGTTGGTCTCGTAGCCCCGAAGATTGTGTAGGTCACGTCTCTGGGGGTGCTTGGACAGGAAACCTCCCCGTGTGCCTGTGGACTGGAGTTCCCTTATGGATCCGTCCGGGGGGAAGATCAGTCTACGGGTCGGTGCACCCTGGGATGCGGACGATGACTCGCCATTAGGTACAGTAACGGTCATAAGTGGAGTAGCAATTTCTTAAAGCAATAGATTGACGCTTCGGTTTAACTTACGACCTTCTTATAATAAGTCATAGACACACACACACTCGCATTAGTTTAACAATTATAGTATTTCATAAATTCGACTCATAACGCATATGTCATGATAGCTTAGTGGTTACCGTATTTGGTTTGACGCGTTCATGCGTAGAGAGTCGTGGGTTCAAATCTCACGCGCGGTGATAGTTTTTTAATGTTTTAAAAATCATTCGAATAATCACGCTATTGACTATATCCTTGTTATTTTCGTCGTGTTCACTAAACTCGCAAAACTTTATGATTATACCCACGGAAACCTAAATAAGTTAAATGATAATTAAGGTAGACAGACGCAGTTAACTTACGACTCATTCACCGCGAATAAATAGAACGATGTTTGTAATTGTAGGTTAGTGACGTGTGTTCAATATGTTAGCGGTGTCTAAAGTTCATTTTGAAATGCAAGCAAAGAATATAGAAATGAAAGCGAATATTATTGCGCTGCGTAAAAGCGGACTTAATATTTATCACAAATATCTGATAAAACCGGACTGACTGTGAGTAATATGATTTAATTATTTTATCAAACATTTATCTAATTAAATTATAACTGCTGATCCTGGTAATTGTTTTTTGAAACGTTTTATTGTTACCTTATTAATATTATTTATTTATTGCATAATTTAAGTAAATGAAATTGTTTCTGATCTGATTTGGTTTTGTAGCTATAGCTAACTTTATAATAACTTACTTATTTATTTCAAAACATTTGTTAACTTTAATAATGCTCGACTAGTTACAACCACTGATCTTTAAATGTCACATCTGTGGATAAAGTCTAAATAGAAGAAGAAATATATTAAATCAAAGTAAATTGATTTACTTAGATCTTTGAACGATGAAAATAACATTTTAAATATTTATGTGTTTCTATTGACAATAATTACTTATAAAACTTTTTGTTTTAGATATAAAAGAGACGCAGCGACAACACATGGTCAGCGAATACGGAACAAGTGGTTTCATACCAACAAGACGTTTGAAGAATTATTCAACACGTCTTTACGAACCGTGCGCCGTGCAGTCCGCGCAGAAGGTTTGCATTACATGTTACCCACTGTGTGCAATGTTTACGTGCGTGAGTGGTTAAACACCCGGAGATAACAGTTATTTCACGGCCAGCACGATCTCCTGACCTCCACCCTATAGAAAACCTATGGGGTTTGATGATACAGCGATGGGAAGCACGGAATGAGCGGTCTGATGAGCAGTTGAAGTTGCATTGTATTGAAATATGGGAAAATTTAAGGGGAACAGATAAATGCTTCAAATATATGAATTAAAATCTAAAATAATTATAATTATATTATAAAATTTATATTATAATAATTATGTTATAAAATTTATAGTATAATAATTATATTATAATAATTATAATAATTATTATTATAATTATATTATAATAATTATAATAAAATAATAATTATTACCTATTATAATTATATTGTGTCATATCCGTAATAAGGATTATTTTGAGGTTTAGTTTCAATCTTCTTTTCGTAATGAAAATGAACACTTTAAGCTATAACCTCAATAAGTCCTATTAAATACGATTTGTTAACTATTCGTTACACGAACGGTGAGGTCTCAAACTTACTCGTAGTAAAATAAAAGTAGTAATACTGAGTAATTTATTTGTATTGTGACAACGATTCCGCATTTGTTATATTTACGTGGGTAGATTTGCGTAGATTTGCGAGTTGGTTTGTTACATTACCCACACACAAAAGTAATTAAAGGACATTATTATTTATTATTAAGATACAATATATTAAGCCTGATTGTCAAGGTTCATGGTACTTTATCTCAATAAATTGTTATTTATGGGAAAATAAACTGTTTTAATTCTATAAGTTTATTTATTTAAACTTCATAAAATGATAACGAATAAACATTTTGTAATCACTTATTAAACATTTTTATTCTTAACCCCTTATTTCAATAACAATATAAGTAATAATAAAATTAGCAATTAATTAATAATCTTGTTTATTAATGTATTAAATAATAAAAAAAACAGATGAAGATGATTGTTTAAAAGAAAAATAAAAGTTTCGTTTCGTGATTTGAACCCAGACCTATGTGTTTCACCATACACTTCAATACGCTACCAGCTATCGGAACTTGATACCAATATGTGAATTTTTAGCACTACTATGAACCGACCAAGGTCACGAGTAATTACGTACTCTGCGAAAAAGTGACGGTATGCTTTTTGTTTCATTCGACGCCAGTGTGAGAGTTCTGAGGTGTATTCTGTGTTGATACATCACTTACACACACAGATATAGGTTCGGCCTGTCGCTCGTTCACAGCAATACAATCCTAAGCGTGATAATGCACTTATGACCGCTTACTGTACTTTGTGCCTAATGGGGTCTCGTTGTCCGTATGCTAATATCCTGTCACAGGAACGCTCTAACGTGTACTCGGAGAGAGTACACGTCAAGCAGCGTTCGAGTAGGAACGGGCCCGGCGTGCACTAACCCTGCCGTCGGGCAGGCAGAAGGAAATCTTTTCTTCTGCCACCGTTGGTCTCGTAGCCCCGAAGATTGTGTAGGTCACGTCTCTGGCAGTTGACGGGGGTCGAGGGTCTTGGCTTAACCGCCCGGGCCGCGAGGAAGACAACCTCTATAAAAAATCACCCCAAACCTCCAAGCGGCGGCGCACCGTGAGGGAGGTTGATAGCTTGACTAATGGGTAGCTAAATTAGTCGTTAGTGCGAACCACGTTTTTTGGTTGGTTGGTTGGAACTTTTTGTACTCGTGGGAACAAAATGGATAAAGATAAAAATAACTTAATAAAGAAGTTACCGATCGTGTTGGTCGAGGAGATGGGTGTTGGTGCGGTGTCAGATTCTGACACCGCATCGAATAGGATGAGTGTGGCGAGCGTGGCGAGCGTAAGCTCGAAGCGCTCGCGGACGAAAGAGAAGGTGGTTGAGCGTGCTCCCAAATTTTGGAGCAAGCACGCTCCCAGGGATGACGAGTCTTCCAGCGAGGAGAACCTGCCCGCTGCGAAGGTGCCGAAGGGCAAGAGAGGGCGAGGTCGCGCAATTGGTGGAGCGTCAGCTCCATCTACGACGCGCGACTCTCTGGGGCGCTTTTTAAAACGCCCCGATACGCCGGCACCCCCGGAGGAAGCGACTCGGGGTCCAAGCAGGTGGACCTCGAACCCACAGTGGTGGACCTTGGGGAGGGCTCCGCTATCCCCCTACTCGGGACCAATCGAGCGGAAGAAAATGCTGCAAAGCGGACGCAGCGGACACCACCGCCGCCGGCCCCGTCGTCGGTCCCTACCCCTACACATGCGGATGCGGAGATCGAGAAGATCGTTCGCATCTGCATGCTCCAGTGTGGGGGTATGTTGAATGCCCGTCTGCAGGGCCTGGAGTCGAGGCTTCTCCCGGCAGAGTCTCTCCGGCCGCCGCTCGCTGCGGACAGGAGGAGGAAGGAGGAGCCCGTTAAGCCAGGTCCAGCAACGTCCGCTTCCCGGGCGGCCGCACCCTCGGCGAACGCACCCTCGACGACCGCACCCGCCACCGCGGAGACCTGGACGACGGTCGTCAAGAGGGGCCGCCCTAAGAAGAAGAGGAAGACGGCGCCGCCACCACCGGTACCCGCTGGAGCACCGGCATCGGCACCCAAGAAGGCTCAAGGGCCGCCTAGGGTCAGAGCCCCACGCTCCGCGGCTGTAGTAATCACGCTACAGCCCGGAGCCGTCGAAAGGGGCATATCGTATAAGGCGGTCCTTACGGAGGCAAAAGCCGAAGTCGCGTTCCCCGACCTTGGTATACCGTCTGGCCTCAGATTGAGGCAGGCGATTACGGGGGCGCGACTGCTTGAGGTGTCGGGTGCCTCTAGCGGTGAAAGGGCAGACGCCCTGGCCGCCAAGCTGCGGGAGGTCCTCAACAATTGGGGCGTATTTTTCGCCCAACAAGAGTCTCGCCGACTTCGAGAGGTTCTTTGTCGAGTTGGGTGCCGTCGTGGGCCGACTTCACCCTCGCCCGGTGCTGTTGCTGGGGGATCTCAACGCCAAGTCTGCGGCGTGGGGATCCCCTGTGACCGATGCTAGGGGCGAGGTGCTGGAGGAGTGGGCGGTCACGACTGGCTTAACCGTTCTTAATCGGGGCTCGGTCCACACGTGCGTGCGGCAGCGGGGCGGGTCTATAGTGGACGTCTCGTTCGCCAGCCCTGCTGTTGCAAGCCGTGTCCGTGACTGGCGTGTCGCCGCGGAGGTGGAGACGTTATCGGATCACAGATACATCCGTTTCGACGTCTCCGCCCAGACCGCTGGCGGCCGCGGCCCACCGGCCCCGCGAACGGACGGTCCGCGCTGGGCGCGTAAGCGCATCGACAGGGAGCTTCTCGAGGAGGCCGCTATTGTCCAGGCCTGGAGCCGGGAGTCGGCAACGAACGGACCCGTCGACGTCGAACGAGAGGCGCTGTGGTTCCGCGGGGCGATGACGCAAATTTGCGACGCGTCCATGCCCCAGGTCCACGCACAGTCTGCAAGGCGCCAGGTGTACTGGTGGACCGCCGAGATTGCGCAATTGCGCGTCGCGTGCGTGGCGGTTAGACGCCAGTACACCCGATACCGGAGGAGACGTCGTCGGGTCCCTGACGAAGAAGCCGCGCTGTATGAGGTGTACCGCGCGGCTAAGGAGGCTCTGTGGCTGGCCATCGGCGAGTCGAGCACGCGAGCCAGGGAGGAGATGTTGGAGACTCTAGACGGAGATCCGTGGGGGCGCCCTTATCGCGCGGTCCGAGGAAAACTTCGACCCGCTGCGCCCCCACTTACGGAGAGTCTCCAACCCGAGCTGCTGGAGGAGGTGGTCACAGCCCTCTTCCCGGCGAGAGCGGATCATACTCCGCCGCCGATGGCTTTGCCCACAGCCGCAGAGTCTCCGGAGGAGAACGCCATCAACGTCCCAGAGGTGACACAGGCAGAGATGAGGGCAGCCGTGATGCGGCTCCGGGCCAAGAACGTGGCTCCGGGGCCTGACGGGATCCACGGCTGCGCGTTAGCACTCGCTCTGAAGGAGCTTGAGCCCCAACTGAGAGGACTCTACACGGCGTGCCTTGGGCAGGGCCAGTTTCCCACTCTGTGGAAATCAGGTCGTCTGGTCCTGCTCAGGAAGGCGGGGCGCCCTGCGGACTCGCCGTCCGCGTACCGGCCCATAGTGCTGCTAGACGAGGTGGGCAAGCTGTTTGAGCGGATAATCGCAGCCCGCCTCGTCGGCCACTTGTGCAGAGAGGGGCCGGACCTGGACGACAGTCAATTCGGGTTTCGGCATGGGCGCTCCACGATCCACACCGTGTCGCGGGTTAGAGTCTAGTCTAGTCAATTAGAGTGTTCCACAGGGCTCGGTTGTTGGCCCACTCCTGTGGAACATCGGGTACGACTGGGTGCTGAGGGGCGGACTCCAACCGGGCGTCGACCTGACGTGCTACGCGGACGACACGCTGGTCACTGCCCGGGGGAGCTCGCACAGGGAGGCAGCGTTGCTGGCGACGGCTGCGGTCTCACAGGTGGTGGGCCGCATACGTCGCCTGGGCCTGGAGGTGGCCCTCAGCAAGTCGGAGGCCATGGTGTTTCATGGCCCCCGGCGAGCGCCGCCACCCGGCTCACACATCGTGGTCGGGGGGGCTTGGATCGCTGTCGAGTCTACCATGAAGTACCTAGGATTGGTGCTCGACAGCCGGTGGAACTTCGAGCCCCACTTCCGGCGGCTGGCGCCCAAGTTGCTGGGTGCTGCTGGGGCGCTGTCAACGCTGCTTCCCAATCTGGGGGGCCCGAGCGCCGCTTGTAGGCGGCTCTACGTGGGGATCGTGCGGTCGATGGCCCTTTACGGGGCCCCGATCTGGGCGGCTGACCTGACGGCCGGAAGCATCGCTGTACTGCGCAAGCCGCAGCGAGCGATGGCCGTCAGAGTCATCAGGGGGTATCGCACAATCTCCTACGAGGCGGCTTGTGCACTGGCCGGATCCCCGCCCTGGGACCTCGAGGCGAAAGTACTCGCGTCATCGTATCGGTGGCGCGAGGAAGCAAGGGCGCGGGGCGAGCAACCGATGCAGCGTCACATTGAGCTGCATCGGTCTCAGCTCCGCGACGCCCTGGTGGCGGAGTGGCGGGACAGGCTTTAATATAATATAATATAAGATGTTTATTTTTCTCCACACAAGTTATGTACTTAATGCTAGTATTTGACAATAGTGCACGATCACGGAGCTAACTTTGTGAGAGACTGGTGCCTGAGGTAGGTTTATGAAAAACCTGTATTACAGGTCACCAGGGCCCTCCCGCGGCTAAATGCCTGTGATTGGGACCATAATTCAAGAATGATGCAAACATAAAATAAAATTACTTACGTTGATTTACAAACATAAACAAAAAAAAAAAAAAACACAAAAAAATTTAAATGCAAAAAAATTAAACAATATAAAAATAAAACTATAAAAATAAGAAATTAAAAATTAAAAAATAATATAAAATACAAAAAGAGTTAGTGGTAATATCTGAGTGTGTGTGAGTAACTAGAGGAGGTGTAAAAAGAGATGTGAGAGTATAATAATATGTGAGAGGTTGCTTGAGTGAGTGTATAGATTACGTTTAGATTACGTTGATCATGATATACTGCTTGGTAAACTGAATGCTTACGGAATAAGAGGCAACGTTCTTGAACTGTTTAAATCATATCTTAAAAACCGAAATCAGTTCACTGAAGTAACTAAGGTGAATCTACTTACGAAAAAGGAAGAAAACTATACATCTCATAGTCGTAAAACAAATTTCGGTGTACCACAAGGCACCGTCTTAGGCCCGCTCTTTTTTATAATATATATAAATGACCTACCTAATGCAACTGACAATCCCATATGTCTTTTTGCAGATGACAGTACAGTTACTATCAAATGCAAAGACAATCGTACTTATCGAGAGGACATAAACAAAACCTTGAGTGTTATTATGAATTGGCTCAACGTAAATAATTTAAAAGCAAATCTAAAAAAAACGAAATTAATTAACTTCAGGCAGCGTGTGCCAACTTTAAATAACTTTGACATCCATTTTAATAACCAACTTATTGAAGAAACTGACATAACTAAATTTCTAGGATTAAATATTGACCAAAAATTGACATGGAAACCACACATTGAACAATTATGCAAGCGTGTTAGCAGATCGGCCTATGCCTTGCATGAACTTGCCTAAAAACTAAACCCAAGCACTCTTATAACTGCATATCATGGGCTGGTAGCATCGGTTCTTCGTTATGGTATAATTTTTTGGGGAAACTCTACCAACAGGGATCAAGCTTTTAAAGCACAGAAACGGTGCATTAGGGCTATGTTTGGCTTACAATCTATTGAGAGCTGTGTGCCTTTTTTTAGAAGGTACAATATCCTACCACTACCTTCACTCTATATTTTTGAAATCGCTGTTTTCGTTAAGCAAAATCCTTCTTTGTTTAGATTGGCATCTGAAATTTCTAACCGCACTCAAAGAGATGAAACTCGTATTTATGTACATAAAACAAATACTGCCTTAATGCAAAAAAGTGTTTTTTACATGGCACCGGTGATTTTCAATAAATTGCCCAAAGATTTAAAACAGTTAAATGTTATTTTATTTAAAAAAAAGCTAAATAATATGTTGTGTCAGAAATGCTATTATAGCATCTCAGACTTTTTGGCAGAAAAATTTTGACATGTTCACTCATTAATTGTATTTATTGTATTGATTATTACTGTTATAATGAATTGACTTTTAAACTAACTTTTATTTTAATATTCGACATCTTAATATCTTGACTGTATTGTATTATTAAGTTAAATTATTATTTAGTTAATTAAATTTTATTTTGTTTTTTAATGTCTGCCTTATAAATTTAATTTTTTGTATTGTATTATTGTATTGACTAATATCGTTATAATGAATTGACTTTTACATGACTTTGATCGTATTATTTAGTTAATTAATTTTTATTTTGTTTTTTTAATGTCTGCCTTATAATTACTTTAACTGTTATTGTTCTTATATTTTTGTATGCCTTCAATTGGCTGATCATAGCGCACATGTTTTATAATTTATTTCTATCTATTGCTGTACCAACCTATGTATCACAAATAAAAAATTCTGATTCTGATTCTGATTCTGATAGTGAGTAGGTATGGATGGTGGTAAGTAAGATCAGGCAGCAGTAGGGATGAATGGTAGTAGAGATGGTCTATCTGAGCGGGATCAACAAATTCTCCGTTCCCTGATAGTCTAGAGTTTTCAAATATGTAGTCACTGAATTTTTACATTTGTGTTTAGTTAGAGGATATATATTAAGGATTTTATTAAGCTTATTGTACAGATATGGACCTAGAAAGAAGAAGAAATTACGTGAGTGCGCTGAACTGGAAGGTTGTGTTTGGCATACTCTGCCTTTTCGGCGCTTATCCCTACACAGATTCGGATCGTATTGCAACATGGAGTGTTCTCTAAGCACCGTACGCAATATGAAGGTCTGCCTAACAGTGAGCATATCCCAGTCCCTAAATAGGTCTACGGTTGGCTTTCACGCCTTACCGCCGGCCTCGACATCATCGAGGCGGTCCGGCCGGTGCTCGACCTCTGGCTCGGGAGGAGGCACGGCTCCCTGTCGTTTCGGGTGATGCAGGTGCTCTCGGGGCATGGTTGCTTCGGGAAGTACCTGTGTCGCATAAACAGGGAGCCGGACGCCCGGTGTCACCACTGCGTCGACTGCCGGGAGGACACGGCGTGGCATACGCTGGCAGAGTGTGCCGCTTGGGAGGAGCCGCGCCGTGCCCTCATCTCAGAAGTAGGCAGTGACTTGTCGCTGCCGGCCGTTATGAATGCGATGGTCGGCGGCGAGGAGTCCTGGGACGCGGTGGTTTCCTACTGCGAGACAGTCGTTTCGCAGAAGGAGGCTGCGGAAAGGGAGAGGGAGATTACGTCCACTCACCCGGCCCGCAGCAGAAGCACCGGGCGTCGAAGGAGGGCGGATAACGCCCTCTTCCAGCCCCCCTAAATGGGTCCAGGGGCGACGGACTCGGGGACGTCTGTCGCTCCCCACACATCAGGCTCACGCCACCCGGCTCACACATCGTGGTCGGGGGGGCTCGGATCGCTGTCGAGTCTACCATGAAGTACCTAGGATTGGTGCTCGACAGCCGGTGGAACTTCGAGCCCCACTTCCGGCGGCTGACGCCCAAGTTGCTGGGTGCTGCTGCGGCGCTGTCAACGCTGCTTCCCAATCTGGGGGGCCCGAGCGCCGCTTGTAGGCGGCTCCACGTGGGGATCGTGCGGTCGATGGCCCTTTACGGGGCCCCGATCTGGGCGGCTGACCTGACGGCCGGAAGCATCGCTGTACTGCGCAAGCCGCAGCGAGCGATGGCCGTCCGTGCCAGTTCTGAGCTGACCGTTGAACGGCGGTCGTACAGAACCGCGCCGATTGCGCACGAGACGAAACCGACACGGCCTTACGGCTAGGAAGATCCGCGAAAGGCCGGAACGCGGGTCCGGAGTCCGCCCTAGCGCCCCGAGAGACGCCCGAGCATCGACCAGGCCCGGCACCGGCCGCATCCGCTTCCCGTCCAAACCCGACACGCCCCGGTCCTCAGAGAAAATCCTTATTCCGAAGTTACGGATCCAATTTGCCGACTTCCCTTACCTACATTATTCTATCGACTAGAGGCTCTTCACCTTGGAGACCTGCTGCGGATATGGGTACGAACCGGCGCGACATCTCCACGTACATCCCTCACCTGAATTTTCAAGGTCCGCAGAGAGTATCCGGACACCGCCGCAAATGCGGTGCTCTTCGCGTTCCGAACCACATCTGCCTTCTATAGGATTCCATGGAACTCGAACGCTCAGGCAGAAAAGAAAACTCTTCCCGGACCTCTCGGCGGCGTCTTCAGGCCACTTTGGGTTACCCCGTCGAACACTCGCTGTAAAAACGAGGGAACGATTATTGAAACGGTTCCGCTGCCGGGTTCCGGAATAGGAACTGGATTCCCTTTCGCTCAAAGGGCGTTATTTATCATTGAGAACATTAAAGAACTTTTTGAAAAAACACGCCACATCGACATAAGATTTCTCCTTGAGCTTAGGATCGACTGACTCGCTCTGCTCGACTACTGTTCACGCGAAACCCTTCTCCACGTCAGTCCTCCAGGGCCTCGCTGGAGTATTTGCTACTACCACCAAGATCTGCACCGACGGAGGCTCCAAGCGGGCTCACGCCCAGACCCTTCTGCGCTCTCCGCCGCGCACGTCCTACTCGTTACGGCTTAATGACGTCACAAAGAACGTCGCACATGCCCGTAACGGTAGTGTATAGGCAAAACGCTTCAGCGCCATCCATTTTCAGGGCTGGTTGCTTCGGCAGGTGAGTCGTTGCACACTCCTTAGCGGATTCCGACTTCCATGGCCACCGTCCTGCTGTCATGAGCGACCAACGCCTTTCATGGTGTCCCATGAGCGTTTTTTAGACGCCTTAACACTACGTTTGGTTCATCCCACAGCGCCAGTTCTGCTTACCAAAATTGGCCCACTTGGCACCGTCATCAGATCTCCGGCTTCATCGTTCGAGTAAGCCGGAGTACTCACCCATTTAAAGTTTGAGAATAGGTTGAGGTCGTTTCGGCCCCAATGCCTCTAATCATTCGCTTTACCGGATGAGACTGTTCAAATCGACGCCAGCTATCCTGAGGGAAACTTCGGACGGAACCAGCTACTAGATGGTTCGATTAGTCTTTCGCCCCTATACCCAGTTCCGACGATCGATTTGGACGTCAGAATAGCTACTGCGTTCTTCATCGACCCGCGAGCCAAGTGATCCACCGTCCAGGGTAATAGTTTAATAATAAACATATTACCACATGGATTATATGTGTTATTATAATATTTGTTACATGAACTAATAGAATATATAATATTATTGTTTAAATAATAAAAAATGGATCACACCGCAGTATGAGGGACGAATGTGTTGACGAACACGTCCAACGGTACTCGTGGTGCGGGTTTTTAGACCAGTCTACGTACCGTGCGAGGACGCGACGCGAGAACGACGCACGCTCAGCGTCCCAGCCTCAGCGGCCGGTTCGCCGAAGCGCGCGTGTCGTATTCTCTATGTGTTTTTGTTTTGTTTTTGGATTGTATTTACGTTACACAACAACACCGTTAAGCGTTATCACGTTATACGTTAATGATCCTTCCGCAGGTTCCCCTACGGAAACCTTGTTACGACTTTTACTTCCTCTAAATGATCAAGTTTCGTCAACTTCCCAGCAACGCCGACGGCCGTGAAGCCACCGCGTGTCGGTCCGAAGACCTCACTAAATCATTCAATCGGTAGTAGCGACGGGCGGTGTGTACAAAGGGCAGGGACGTAATCACCGCGAGCTTATGACTCGCGCTTACTAGGAATTCCTCGTTTATGGGGGATAATTGCAAACCCCAATCCCCAGCACGAAGGATTTTCAGCGGGTTGCCCGGGCCTCTAGGCCAGGGAGAACATGCTGATTCCTTCAGTGTAGCGCGCGTGCGGCCCAGGACATCTAAGGGCATCACAGACCTGTTATTGCTCAATCTCGTGCGGCTCGAAGCCGCCGGTCCCTCTAAGAAGAATTTTAATACGTCGCCAGTGAGTTGCGTGACGGAGCCACGCACACCTAAATGACGACGCCTATTTAGCACACCGACGAGTCGACGGCGAAGCGCGTATCGAATCCTCATTCCCGAGCGTTCGCGTTAGACGCGAACGCAGACGGGCGAGCTCTGTGATTTAGTTTAACGTTGACGTTCATGACGAGCATGAACAGAAAAGCCCCCATTTCGAACGTTCGTACGAGACGAGTTCACGTGTGTAAAGTTTGTTAACACATACGCGACATCATATACGATTCCGCCCGGAATCTATAGAGCGCCTCACATAATAAAATCATAAGAGCATAAACTCATAAGACGTGACGAACACATATGTAACGCGTTCGAGCGCCGGTCGCAATTGTTTCATACAACGACCGTTACCTTGTATACGAACACGCATAAAATACGATCCGTCGGTCCACACAGTTCATCAATAACCACCACACGAACAACATCATCAACAGCGTAGAGTGCGTAGCGCGCCGTCGTCCCGCAGAGACAGAGGGATGAGAACTCACAACGCCGTCGCAGTGCACGGTCACGAATTAACTAACAAAAGTTCTTTCGTAATAACGAACACCACACTGGGCCGCAGTTCACAAGTCCACTAAGACCAGCCAGTGCCGCTCTCAATCATGTTCTGGCGTGGGGTGTCGAGAATAAACTTAAATTTGCACCACACAAGACAAACGCTATGGTGATAACTAAGAAACTAAAATATGACACACCACGCCTGAGCATGGGGGGAGTTTTAGGGGTATGAGTAACAGTGTGTAAAGTTCACTCATACACTATGGAAAAGGGAGGATCCTCCGACCAGACGGGTGTTGTGTCTGGCGGGCAATTGCCCAAGGATTAATGTCGGATAGTCTTATATATGTTAATCGCTCGGTAAACTCTTATACCGCGATGTAGGACTTGTGACGTCAGTCGTTGTGACGGTTTCGTACGTCAAGCGATGCATTCGTACGGCAACGCTTGACGAGTGGAACCGTAGATTAAGTTCCGGAGAAACCGCTTCAGTGACCAACATGTTTTTCCCGGATGCGGTGGCCGCCTACGGGATAATCAGGAAGTGCAGAATCGACAATATAGTAACACAGATCATGACAGGGCACGGTGGGTTCTCTTCATACTTGAACCGTTTCAAGTGTAAGGAGAGCCAATTTTAATTTATATGTTAGAAATTATTCGAAATTATTCAAAAAAGTTTGTTGTTTGGCCAAGTCGCGTTATTTGAGTTCGAAGATTAAAAACAGTAGTAATATAATTAGTAATTAATTAACGTCTAGTAAGCGAGATACTGACTACAGCCTGTCTATTAACGACAATATAATAAAATCAGACTCACAAGTCGCTGCGGCCTTTGAAAATTTCTTTTCAGATATTCCCATTTCAACTACTAAATCCTTAAACTCATCACCTTCTGCTGCTGAGTCAAAGAAAGATGTTAACGTTTGCGATTCGGAATTTAATTTTGAACATATTACCTGTAGAGACATAATTAAAACCTTTCACACTTTAATTAATGTAAAAAAGACTGCAGATCTGTGGGGTAATTCTGTAGAAGTTGCTAAGTCTATTATTGACATTGTAGCACCTACTTTAGCTGTTATCTATACTATTACCTATAATAAATCTGTAGAAGTGAAAATTCTGTACATTGAAAATATCAAAAAAAAAATGTCAGGGGGTGTTACTAGACCGATACCGAACCCAAAATTTTTTTTTTTTTTTTTTGTCTGTCTGTCTGTCAGTCTGTTTGTTCAGGCATCACGCAAAAACTACCGGTTCGATTACGATGAAACTTTGTATAATTATTCTTTAATATCCTGGGCACAACACTGGGTACTTTTTATCCCGGAAAAGTATCCTATCCTACTATCTATATCTATACCTATTAATAAAAAGACAAGTCCTGACTGACTCATCAACGCCCAGCCCAAACCCTTGGACCTAGAAAGCTGAAATTTTGCACAGAGGTTCCCTTTATAATGTAGGCAAGGAATAAGGAAGCATTTTTCGAAATTCAACCCCTAAGGGGGTCAAATGAGGTAATAAACATGAAACTCCGCACGAATTATTATCAAAATAAATGAAAAAGTTTGTAATTTGTTGTTTTTCTAAATTACCCCCTAAATGGGGGTTGGGGGGTGTCAAAGTTTGTATGGAAGAATTTTAACGCGCTGTCCGATTAACTCGAAACTCAATATTTATACTTAAACCCAAAAATTAAGAATAACGTGTATCAGGATTTTTCAAAATTCAACCCCGAAGAGGGTAAAATAAGGGATGAAAGTTTGTATGAAAAATCTTATTCCTTGAGGTAATAAACATGAAACTTCGCACGAATAGTTATCTAAATAAATTATAAAGTTTGTAGTTTTTTGTTTTTCAAAATTACCCCCTAAAAGTTGGGGGGTGTCAGTGTTTGTATGGAAGAATTTTAACGCGCTGTCCGATTAACTCGAAACTCAATATTTATACTTAAAACCCATGGGGATGTATGGGGTAACACACACGCGGGCGAAGCCGCGGGCAGCAGCTAGTCTTTAATAATTGTATCGATTGTGGGGAGTTTCCTGACCTAATGAAAAATAGTAAAATAATACCTTTGTTTAAATCAGGTAGTACATCAGACCCAACAAATTATAGACCTATTTAGCCACTGACATCCAAATTTCTAATCTGCCAGAGCCGAGTGGTGAAAACCCATTACACACGGCTATGCTAGTGGCGTCAAAGATGGGCGTAAAACTCGAGGCGCGTGATATTGTGAGTGCCGAGCGCGTCGGAGGTAGACGCATTAATGCTACGCAGCCGGCGCCGGTGGAGACCCGCCCGCGTTTCCTCGTCGTGCGCCTCGCGCGCCGCGATCTACGCGACGAAATGCTGGAGGCCGCACGAACACGTCGTGGCATGACTTCTGCTGATCTCGACCTGCCCGGTAGGCCAGCGCGATTCTACGTCAACGAACGCCTTACGAAGCAGAATCGTGAGTTGTTTCGGATGGCGCGGGAGGCCGGGGGCCGGCTCGGTTGGCAATTTGTATGGTGCAAACGAGGTCGTATTCTTGCCCGATACAAGCCCGGAGACACTACTTCTCAAATTCGCTGCGAGGCTGATGTACAGCGCATCTTTGTACCCGTACCTGTACCGGTTACCGATGGTCAAATGTCTTAAATCTTTTTGTCTGACTACTAATGTTATTTTTTATTTTGTATGCTTTTTTTGTTACAATTTATACTGCCTTTTTTTTGTTTTTAAAATACCAATAATGATACGTATGTTGTATGTTGCAAAAATGTCATCATGGTCCTATATTTATTATTATTTGTTGTGTTCGTTCTGTCCGACCCTCCGGGGCAACAGGCGTGATATTATGTTATGTTATGTTGTTTGTCTCACGGCGCGGACGGCGGCACACGCGAATCTTAGTGGGCCCGTAAACTGGTTTCTACATACTTATATTATTATATTATTTATTTACAACATTATCCTACTACAATATCTAGCCATTACTTATCTACTTATTACTATTTTAATACATATTCACATTGCAAATACCTATACACTATTTCTATATAATTCTGTACCAATAATATTATTTAGGACGATAAAAACTGTTAGGATTTTGAAAGTGTTAGCCAATCAAGTAATATCTGTAGCAATAATTTTATATTACATTAATGATGCCTAATAGTGGAAAATATCTTAAGGTTGGCTTCCTTAACGCAGGCTCTCTGGGTACAGGCCATGATGATTTGATATGTGCAATTGGCAGATATGGGTTTGATTTATTGGCTATAAACGAAACTTGGCTTCGTCCGGGGGAGGAGGCGCGCGCGCCGGTCGTGCCCGGCTATCGCCTACGTCACACTCCGCGGCCGTCAGCTGTTCGCGCGGGACGAGGTGGGGGCGTTGGGTTTTATCTGCGGCGGGGTTTGAGCGCGCGTGTTTGTACTGGCACTGCTGATCCCGGGTTCGATTCCGTCGAACAGATGTGGCTGACAATGTCACTGAGCGGGAAAAAGATTGCCATTGGTACAGCGTACCGGCCACCGTGGTTCGACATTGATCACTTCCTTGATGCCATTGCGAACACCATTGCTACGTTGGGTAACTGTGACCATTACATTTTGCTCGGGGATTTTAATGTGAACATGCTCAACATAAACGAGACCAAAACCAAAAAAGTGCAAGAATTTTTAAATTGCATAAGTCTCGTCCAACTTGTCACGTCGCCGACGCATTTCACAGATACGAGTGAGACTCTTATCGACCTACTGTGCACAGACCTTAGGGCAAGGTACACAACAGTAGAATCTTTTGGTTCAATTACAGGCCATTCTATTATAGTAAGTGAATTTCACATAAAGCGGGACAAATTTATACCGTATGTAACCACATTTAGGTCGATGAAAGATATATGTATGGATAGTTTTATTACGGATTTGTCACAATCAAACATAGGTCGTGTTTTTGAATTTACCGATGTGAATGACATGGTTGATACTTTTAATCACTGCATAATATCCGTGTTTGATGTTCACGCGCCGCTTAAGACTTGTCGTATTAAGGAATTATCGTATCCCTGGATTACGGACACTATCCAGCTCATGATGCGGTTGCGGGACAATGCATTAGCCAAATATAGGTCCACTAAATCGGGAACTAAAAAAATTTACTATAAGCAGTTAAAATCGTTAGTAGAAAGTTCCTTGTATTATGAAAAGATTGCATACTTTAGGCACAATATCAATAATAAAATAAACAATCCAAAATTACTATGGAAGAACATTAAATCTACTTTTGCACCCTCAAAGCAACAAGACCTTCCTCCACATTTTAGAAACCCAGACCTGATTAATAACGCATTTCTGAATGTCCCTGGCAACCCGGTAGCTGGCACGTCGCTTATATCATTCTATGAGACCCACAGATATAGCGAAGCAATATTCACAATTGCTCCGGTGGACCAATCCGATATCTCCCGCATTATTTCTGACCTAAGGTCAAATGCCGAAGGCTACGACAACATATCCTTAGGTATGCTTAATCTAACTTTGCCGCACACTTTAGCAACTATTACCTACATGATTAATTGTTCCATATGGACATCAAAGTTTCCTTACCAATGGAAAGTTGCTACAGTTAGACCCCTACCTAAGAGTCCAAACCCTGTAGAAGTTAAAGACTTGCGGCCTATAAGTATTCTGCCCTGTCTTTCAAAAGTAATGGAAAGGGTAGTGTGCCGGCAACTGACTCGGTATTTAGAAGAGAACGACGTGTTACCTGATCTACAATCCGGTTTTAGGAAACAGCGCAGCACGTCTACGGCGTTGCTGGATGTTACGGACAATATTCTATCGGCTCAAGATAAGGGCATGTGTTCATTGATGGTGCTGCTCGATTTTTCCCGTGCATTTGATAGTATTAACATCTCTCTATTACTGTCAAAACTAAAATACTACGGTTTTGACGACAATGCCACTAAATGGTTCCACAGCTACCTCAGTAACAGGAAACAGCATGTAGAATTGCGTTTGTCGGATGGTACTACCTTGACTTCGGCCCTTACCTCTATAGAAAGAGGCGTTCCTCAGGGATCAATTTTGGGTCCGATCCTCTTTATTCTCTACTGTGCAGACATAATAAAGTGCCTTCAGAAATGCAAGTATCATATTTATGCCGATGACGTCCAACTGTATTTATGTTTCAATCCGGAGGATTATGAGTCGGCCATAAGAGACCTAAACGACGACCTAGAAAGAATCGCCGCCTGGTCAGATGAGAATTGTCTGGCATTAAATCCATTGAAGACCAAGTATATGCTGTTTGGTACTAGGCAGCAATTGAAGAAGATACCTTTAAGCCTTAATTTAACTCTTATGGGTGAGCCTATTGAGCGTGTGAATGAGGCGCGGAACCTTGGGTTATGTATGGACAATAGCCTTAGATTTGAGAAACACATTGCTAACTCCGTAAGAAATTGCTTTTATCGTCTGAAACTGCTCTACAAGATGAGACCATTTTTGTCTGAAAAGCTACGTGAACAGCTAGTCGAAACCCTTGTTCTGTCAAATTAAATTACGCTGATTCGGTTTATGGTCCCCGCTTGCTGGCTCGTACCGATCGACTCATACAAAGAGTCCAAAATGCATGTGCGCGCTTCTGCTACTCTGTTCCCCCTAGAAGTCATGTCACCCCCTTTCTAAACAAACACTTCATTCTCAAGATGAAGTCGAGACGGAAGTTACATCTCGCGTGCCTGCTTTTTGGTGTCGTTAAATCCCAGAAACCGAAGTATTTGTACGAGAAGCTAAGTTGGATGACCAGTAGACGAGATTGCGCGCCCAGGCAATGTGCACAACAACTTTCAACACAGTCTCATAGGACAGCAGCTTTCAGAGGCACTTTCCGATATGCTGCATCTAAGGTTTGGAATAATATCCCACCACCATTAAGGGCACTGGGCACTATCCATACGTTCAGAACGCGTTTACGGCAGTATCTGATACACTCGCAACAGAAACTAGATATGGTCGCCCTAAATGTTTCACTTATATAAAATGACTACAGTACTTAGCTTAAAACATCACTCCTGTTGTGCCATAACAATATTATATTGGGTACGCGGGTGGTTGCGCTCGCTCGGTAATTTTCCGTCCTTTGATGCCTCAAAACGGAACAACTAAAACAGAAAGGAGCTTATTTAGTTATTTTACACTTACACGAGACTAAACTATCCTGATTAGCACAAGAAAAATATCGTATTAAATGACGCTTACCTTCTTCTATTCAACATTGTACATCCATTTACTGTTATAGGTAGGTATCTACACAATTCACTTACTTCGGATAGTATAAGACAATTTTTATTTTTGGTGTTTACTACCTACTTAATATAAATAATCTATTAATATTCATATTTTTTATTATTTTTATGTATACAACCCACAGTAATTTTCTAATAAAACGAAACAACTGGCGGTATATCTGTCCGCCGCGGTCGGCGGCCTGCAGCGCATTGCGAGTGCACCGTGCACGGATCAATCTAGCAGTCGCTTATCGCTAAGGACAGGTTTTTGTTAGGACGGTTCTTGTTGTTTACTTAGTTTTTTGTAATTATAATGTGATACATAGTTTTGATTATATATTTATTTTTATAGAAGCATATTAATTATATATTAGGTATGTTGAAACTGTTTGTACTTCCGTCACTTGTCCCTTAAGGTTCATTAGAAAACCAGCGTCAGACTGCATTTGTCTGGCATTAATGCTGAAATGAACCTTTTTGGCGCAGCCGTGAGGCACTCACTATTGTTGCATTATTTTCACTTTTTTTATGATTGTTTTTTGTATATGTGTTTCACGAACTGTGTCCAAATAAACATTATTCTTTCTTTCTTTCTTTTTCTATTTCAGTACTACCTGCATTTAGTAAAATTTTTGAGAAATTAATTTTAGAGCAATTGCAAAGATTTTTTAATAGACATAAATTAAGTAATCTAAATAAAATAAAATTTTGGTTATTCTCAATGTTTGGAATTTGTGAACTGTCGATGGAGCTTATAAAAAGAAAAAGAAAAATGGTGATAAACGGAAGCTTTTTTATTGGAACTTTTTTATTTGTTAATTTACGGGCTTGCCATACATTATTTACACACTTATTTAATAAACTCCTTATTTGTAGATATCACGTTCTATTGTGTATGAACTAAACATTTATCACCAGAATGTTCGAGGGCTGCAGACGAAGTCAGTTAACTTTTACAGGAATTTAGCTAAATGTAACTATGATATAATCACTTTAACAGAGAACTGGCTCGTTGATGGGATTATGGACAGTGAACTTTTTGACGATAGGTACGTAGTGTGGCGGCGTGACCGTGACTGTGCAACTACAGCGCAGTCGCGTGGTGGCGGTGTACTAGTGGCGGTCCGCCGTGAACTTGCTGTGGTTGAGAATGTTGACTGGCACTCCAGTGCGGAAGACATTTGGATTTCAATTCAATTGAGAACCAGCTGTGATAAACGTACCTACCGACTTAACATATGTACTACTAGCTTCTGCCCGCGGCTTCGCCCGCGTGAATGTCGGAAATTACCCCACGGGGACGTGCTACTACGATATAAAAGTAACCCATGTGTTAATCCAGCTATCTAATTGCGTACCTTATTTTCGTAACCAACTAAGACTAATCTGTTTCATTTTGACAGTTCAACAACATTCATTACGTTTTTTACGTTGTTGAGCAGATTTTTTTTCGAACTTATGAAGCAATGGATTAATTTAAAACCGATTCAGATTGTGATAGATCTTGTATTACGCAATAAGGGTGCAGGTTATAAACAATCTGTGTGCCAAAAGCTCATCCATATCCGTTCGGCCATTTTTGCGCCAATCCGGAACATACATTCGAAAAATGTAGTTAGGAGGAGTTATTCGAACCACTCGAACCGCGTTAAAATTCTTCAATACAAACTTCGACACCCCCTTATCCCCCATTAGGGAGTAGTTTAGAAAAAAAAATGTAAAACTTTTTAATTTACCTAGTTAAGTATTCGTGGCAAGTTTCCAGTTTATTAACCAAATGAATAAGATTTTTCTTATAAACTTTTTACGCACACAGGGGCGGAATATGGAAAAATCGTTTGGTATGTTTCCATAACGTTATTCAAAGATTATTTAAATACATTTTCAAGGCAATCAAACCACGTAGTAAAATCCTCCCCTGCAAAATTGACCACCCCTTTTCACCCCGTTAGGGGTAGATTTTTTACACATTTCCCTGGTACACGTTGTTCTTTATTTTTGGTTTTAAGTATAAATAATGAGTTTCGAGTTAATCGGACAGCGCGTTGAAATTCTTAGATACAAACTGACACCCTCCAATCCCCGGTTAGGGGGTAGTTTATGAAAACTAAAAATGACAAACTTTATCATTTACTTAAATAAGTATTAGTGCCTAGTTTCAAGCCCATTAACTCAAGGAATAATATTTTTCATACAAAAGAAATCCCCCTTTTCACCCCTTTAAAGCTCGAATTTTCAAAAAACCCTTTCTTAGTGGTCGCCTAGGTCCTAATAACTATCTGTGTGCCAAATTTCAGCCCAATCCGTTTAGTGGTTTGAGCTGTGACGTAGACTACCCATTTTCACGCCGCTAGGGGTAAATTTTTGAAAAACCCTTATGCACATTATTCTTTATTTTTGGTTTTAAGTATAAATACTGAGTTTCGAGTTAATCGGACAGTGCGTTAAAATTATTTTATACAAACTTTGACAGCCCCCAATCCCCGTTTAAGGGGTAGCTTATAAAAACTATAAATGACAAACTTTATAATTTACTTAGATAAGTATTCGTGCCAAGTTTCAAGTCTATTAACTCAAGGAATAAGATTTTTCATACAAACGTAATGCACGTAACATTTCACCCTCTTAGGGGTGGAATTTCGAAAAATCGTTTCTTAGTACAAACTTACTCTTCATAAAGAACATACCCTCCAAATTTCATGTCTCTAGGACCAGCATTATAGGCTGTGCGTTGATATCTCAGTCGCCCTAGCCTTTTATATACCTGTAAAGTCCTTTCGTCGCCCTCCGGGGTCAGTTTCCGCGCGCCTTTGTTAAGTCCCGGCGGCGCCATTTGGCGACAGCGCCGCCCGGCGGCGAAAAATATTAATTTTGCATAGAAGTAATGAAACTAAATCGATGCCGATTTTTTCCTACACTGGCAATAATATTGTTAAACCATAGACTTTAAAAGAAACGAAAAATATCGATTGACAACACTACAAAAAAAAGTCAAAATGACGTTGGTGACACTTTGTGAGTGAAAATAATAATCGAGTTTTTCTTGCATATTTAAATACAAAATAAGTGTTTTTGTGCCTAAATCGACGGGAAGTGGATGTATAATCATTTATAAGTAGTTATTACATCGTTGTAGATAATATTTTCACTAAATAACTTCATAATTTACTTATTTTTGGACCAACAAAGATTATGTAAGCAAACCATTAGTCAGGAATGTGAAAGTTGTTATATTTTGAGTTTTTCTGTGTGTAATCGCCGGTCAGTGGATAATGTTCATTTATTAGTACATTATGATACAAGTGTGCTAAGGTAGTCGAGAGTGTAATGATCAACGCACTCGCGTTTCATACGACGTTTTTCAACACACTTGCGAGGAAATAAACAGACTTGTAAGAATGTATGCAACAATAACGTAATTATAAAGTTCAACTGACCATTGTTGCCATGTACTGATCATCCGGAGCTTCTTTTAAAAACTTTTCAACGTAGGTTGGTGTTACTTTAGATTTCGTATTGATAATATTATTTTAAATATGTATTAGTCTATGAAAATAACCACACAGCGAAACCGGGAACAAATATTTATGGAAAATGGCGCGACGGTTTTGTTTTTCCGCAGTTGTAAATAAAGGCACTGGCAAACCCGCTAACCTAACCTATTAAAAAATTTATAAAAACAAAATAATATTTTGAAAGACTGAAAAATGCGTGTATTGGAATTTCAGCAGAAAAATACACCTTATATTACTATAAGTACAGTAATCAAATTGTAAATGGTTAAATAAAATATAATAAATAATGGCAACATTCCGTTCAGTCGGCATGGACATGGCATGGACTCGCGCGCCGCCCCCGAAAAACTATACGACCGCATTCCGAGATATGCCCTAATCGCCCACAGTTCTCACATCAGTCAGTGCTCGCCCAACGTCAAAACTTAAAATATAACTTATTTCTTTGTGTATAGCTATACCACAAATTTCTTCCTCTTTTTTGGTTAGGTGGCGACGGTAGCCAGAATCACAATTTCGTAAAAATGCCAATAACAACACAGCCAAATAACGGTTCACGGAACAAACATAAGTTATCCCGCTCAAGCTTATTCGGAACGGGTGTTAGCACGCTCAAATCGATTCGATTTCATTACATTTACATCGTAATTCGGAACGCAGTCTACGACTAACATTTTGACACCGGAAAAAAAAAAAGTACTCTGTGATCAGTAAATGCATAGTCTGTGAGTAAATGTAATGAGTGCTAAGATGGAATTTTGTTTACAGTAGGTTTTGATATCAATGTTATTTTTGGTCATAACAGTCCTTTTTAACATGGAATAGATACACCAAAGCGAGCTGGGCTTGTATTTATTTGCAAGTTCATTGAAGTATGCCAAAAAAACGTTTTCCGAAAATGACTTGGCATTTTTGTTGCTTTTTTCACTGAATAAAAGTTTCGTACTCCGCTACGTATTTCTCCTTAGATTTTGGTGGCAACAGGCTATCACTCGCGTTTCGTGCCTCGATGAGTATTTCCGGCGGAGTCAAACCTACGTATTGCTCTTCTTCCCGTGAAGTCGACATTTTTGTTAATTAATCACAACGAAAATGATAGCAAGTAAGTATTGGAAAATGACGAGCTGGTTTGTGTTTTCGCGCGCCGAGCCAGCGATGCGCGCGCAGGTTTAAATAAATGCGCTGGAAAAACTGCTAGACAGCCTATTTAATAAACACAAAATAATAGGTATTTTTGTTCTGAATACGTACCAATTAAAATCATTATAAGGTTAATATGTAAGTAGCGAAAAATATGAAATAATATAATTATGATGAAATATTATGTTCATCATATTTTATTTAAGTACCTATATAAATATTATCTATACTTATAATAAATCTGTAGAAGTGAAAATTCTGTACATTGAAAATATCAAAAAAACCACACCGAACCCAAAAATTTGATTAAATTTTTTTTTGTCTGTCTGTCTGTCTGTCTGTTCAGGCATCACGCAAAAACTACCGGTTCGATTACGATGAAACTTGGTATAATTATTCTTTAATATCCTGGGCACCACACTGGGTACTTTTTATCCCGGAAAAGTATCCTATCCTACGATCTATATCTATACCTATTAATAAAAAGACAAGTCCTGACTGACTCATCAACGCCCAGCCCAAACCCTTGGACCTAGAAAGCTGAAATTTTGCACAGAGGTTCCCTTTATAATGTAGGCAAGGAATAAGGAAGCATTTTTCGAAATTCAACCCCTAAGGGGGTCAAATGAGGTAATAAACATGAACTCCGCACGAATTATTATCTTTAGTTATTATTGAGGGTGTGTAGTAGGCAGAGTAAGAAGAAAAGTCAATCTGCTTAGGTACTCACGGTTTATTTGAGTAGCACACACACAACACAGAAAACAGTCAGAAGGAGAAATAGTCACAATGCGATAAGCACACACAATAGTCACGGCACAAGATAACAACAGTACAGGGATGATACACGAAAACAATAGGCGATCAAGGTGTCAATAAAATCATGCACAGCAGAGGGGCGCGTGAGCAAGTTCCGACTGAAGGTCGTGTCAAGGCGATCGAACGTTCGCGACCTCACACCTCCCACTTTGGCGCATGCCGGCTACGTCACGATGACGCAGCTCGCCGTGCGCGAGTCCAGTAGCTTACGTTACCGGTGGCGCGTCATCAACCGGTATACATGTTTGATGGTGGTGAATGTGAATGTATTGTTGACTGATTTATTATGTACTTATATTTAATAATTATTATAAATGACTGTAAATAAATATTATTATTGTGTTTGTATATAAGTGTGTATTATTGTGTATGTTTATAATATATAAATGAATAAGTGGTATGGTAGGTATGTACCCCACACCACCCCCCTCCAGAGACCGTCAAGGGCGATAAAAATCTGGGAATCTGACACGACGTCCGGAACGAGTTGTGTACTCCTTTTGTTGTACACCTATATCCGGAGTAGGAGTATCTTCTACCGGGTCAGCTTTGTCGGCCAATATGTAGGCTGGCTTAAGGCGGTCTATGGAGACCGTGACCTCTTTACCCTTAAATAAAATTTTAAAAACTTTATCGCTCCTGTGCAGAACTTTGTGAGGACCTGTGTAAGCTGGTTGCAGCGAACCACGTAATGCGTCTTCACGAAGGAACACGTGATCAGTGGTCTGCAGATCCTTAAAAACAAATATGCTCGTCTTGTTGTGACGGGAAGCTGGAGTTGGTTGCAGTTTTTGGGCAAAATTGCGGATGCGCGCGGTAAATTCCGTAATGTCGGTCGTACCGACATCTGATGGTGTAAAAAATTCTCCTGGGAGTCTTAGCTGCTCGCCGTAAACTAATTCGGCGGATGACGCTTGAACATCCTTTTTGAATGCGCTCCTTATACCAAGCAATACCCACGGCAAAGACTCTGTCCACTTGTCATTAGCATGACACATGATGGACGCCTTGAGTTGCCTGTGAAACCGCTCGACCATGCCATTGCAAGCTGGATGGTATGCAGTTGTCCGCTTGTGCTGGAAGCCGCAACATTTTGACAGCTGTTCGAACAGAGCCGACTCGAATTGACGGCCTCTGTCCGTAACAATGTCAGTGGGACAACCAAATCTGGAAATCCATCCAGACAGCAGCGCTTTAGCTACTGTCTCGGCAGTAATGTCGACAATAGGTACGACCTCTGGCCACCTGGTAAATCTGTCGACTGCCGTCAGACAGTATCTAAAGCCTTGTGACATTGGAAGCGGGCCCACAAGGTCGATGTGGATCGTGGTAAACCTGGCGCGTGGGAGATGATACGTCCCTAATGGTGCGGAAACGTGACGGCTCACCTTAGCCCGCTGGCATGCGAGGCAAGCTCGCGCCCACTCCCTGCAGTCCTTCCTGACGCCTGGCCAAACAAAGCGCTCTGCAATTAATTTGGCAGTCGCTGAGACGCCTGGGTGACTGAGGGAATGTAGGCTGTCGAATATTTGTTTCCGCAGCATATTGGGTACAAATGGTCTGGGGGACGCTGTACTGACGTCGCAGTACACGAACGAACGCTCCCCAGGAGCTTGTACCTTTTTGAGGACTAGTGAAGACCCTTCCTGAAGAAGCTTCTTCAGTTCCGTATCTGACGCCTGTGAGTTCGCGAGGATGTCAAGATTGACTGGAGCTTGGAGCTCTTCCACGCGTGATAAGGGGTCAGCCACGACATTGTCTTTGCCGGAGATGTGACGTATGTCGGTGGTAAACTGGGCTATGAAGTCTAGGTACCGGAATTGCCTTGGCGAACAGTTCTTCTTCCTTTCGTGGAATGCGAAACTAATCGGCTTATGGTCCGTATACACGACGAAGTGTCTAGCCTCCAGCATGTGGCGAAAGTATTTGATGGCCTCGTAAATGGCCAGCAGTTCCCTGTCATAGGGAGAATACTTTGCTTGCGAAGGGCTGAGCTTTCGGGAAAAGAAAGCTAACGGCTGCCAACCATCGTCGCTGAGCTGCTGTAGCACCGCGCCGATTGCAGTATCCGACGCATCGGTGACCAATGCGAGTTTGGCATTGCAATCGGGGTGAGCTAATAAAGCAGCGTTAGCCAGGCTTTCCTTGCAGTCCTCGAATGCCTGCAAGGTATTCTCCGCAAGACATATAGGATGCGAACCCTTTACGTTGCCGATCAAGAGATTGTGAAGCGGCGCCTGTATTTGAGCTGCGTGGGGCATGAAACGCCTATAAAAATTAATCATCCCCAAAAATCGACGCAGCTGACGTACATCTTTAGGCGGAGGGAACTTCTTGATTGCGTCTACCTTACTGTCAAGTGGTTTGGTGCCCTTTTCGGAGATATGGTAACCTAAGAAAGTTACTTCCGGGACACCAAAGACACACTTGGACGTGTTGATTAGCATGCCGAAGTCCTTCATCCTGCTGAAAATGATGCGTAGGTGTTCCTCGTGCTCTGCTTCTGTCCTGGAGAAGATCAAAAAGTCGTCCAAATAGCAGTAGCAGAAGTCTAGCCCTCTGGTCATCTCGTCGACGAAACGTTGAAATGTCTGGCCTGCGTTGCGCAGACCAAACGTCATGTACGGAAATTCGTACAATCCGAACGGTGTGGTGATCGCCGTCTTCGGGATGTCGTCCTGGCTGACAGGTATTTGATTGTAGGCTTTCACGAGGTCGATGGTGCTGAAAAAATTGACAGCCTGAAATGCTATGAGCAAAGTCGTGAATATGCCTAATCGGGTACCTGTCAGGAACGGTTCGGGCGTTGAGCATGCGGTAATCTCCGCAAGGTCGCCAACTGTTGTCCTTTTTCGGGGCGAGATGGAGTGGGGATGACCAAGGACTCTCCGAGGGTCTGGCAGTTCCGTTGGCCAGCATCAGCTGGAACTCCTGCTGAGCAATTTTTAATTTGTCTGGCGCTAATCGCCGAAATGAAGAAGATACTGGGGGGCCTGGGGTCGTGCGAATATGGTGTACAGTGTTATGCGGTGTAGTGCGTAGTGTACCGGCGGGTCGGGTGATGTCGGGAAAGTTTTGTAACATTTTATGATACCTTGAATCACCAGAAGTCACCTTTACAGAGAATAAAGAAGAATCTGAGTGGTTTGAGGCTAATACAGATACATTGGTGCTACTGTCAATTAACCGTTGATTACGACAGTCAACGGTCAAAGAGTAAAAACACAAAAAGTCTACTCCGATAATCGGTTTTGTCACTTCTGCTACCACAAAACGCCACTTAAAGTCTCTACGAAGTCCTAGATTAAGGTTGAGTTCGAGGAAACCATATGTTGGAATGGGCGTCCCATTCGCGGCCACGAGTTGGTAGTTCGTGGGTGCACGACGATCGCTGAGCAGACGACGAGGGTAGACACAGAGGTCGCTTCCAGTATCGACCAGAAACTGCGTCTTCGTGCTTCGGTCTGCGACGAATAGGCGACCAGTAGAAGCGGGGCAATCGTCCGTCGCCATTACCGACTGCCCGCGGCGTTTCCCTTTTTATAGTCGCAGGGCTTGACGCAACGCTTGGCCTTCTCACCATGCATTGAATGGTACCAGCATTGAGGGTGCCTCCGGTAGCTTGAGTCAGAGCGGTTTGAGGATCGGTGGCGTGAGTTGCGTCTCGTGTCGCGATCACGGCTGTGCGATCGATTCCGAGGTCGACTGTCACGCAGCTGCACCGTCAGGTCTTTCATGGCACGCTTGAGCTCTGCGATTTCGGCTGCCATCTCACTTACGGAGGGTCCCGCTGCCGAAGTTGATGCAACGTGGCTTGGTGGTGCGACGATGTCCTGGACGCGGTCTGCCAGCTCTGCCAATGCCTCCAAGGTGCTATGGGGCTGCGATGCCAGTATGGGCTGGATACTGCTGGGCAGACGGCTGCTCCAAATAGTGCGCACGAAATCCTCGGGCACAGTTGGTCCAGCTAATCCCTGCAGATGGCGAAGAAACTGCGACGGCTTCCGGTCTCCCAGCTCTTCATGCATCAACAGCTGCTTCACCTTCTTCTCCTGGGAGGCTGAGAGGCGCTTCACCAATTCGGTCTTCAGCTTCGCATACCGGTTGGTGGCAGGAGGGGACATGATGACGTCCTTCACCTCCTTTGAAAATTGGGGGTCAAGATGGCCGACCACATAATTAAATTTTGTGACGTCATTCGTCACCCCTGCGTTCTCGAACTGTGCTTCGATTTGCGCAAACCAGATGTCCGGTTCTTCTGGCCAAAACGGCGGCAACTTCAGCGACACACGATAAACGTCGTGCACAGTGGAAACGCGCTTCCCCTTTTTGTGCGATCGCTGCGTTACATTTTTCGACGTCAGCGATGACGCGGTGTGCTCGGACTCACTATCACTCATCCTTAAAGTGTTCGACTCGGGGTCACCAGTTTAGTTATTATTGAGGGTGTGTAGTAGGCAGAGTAAGAAGAAAAGTCAATCTGCTTAGGTACTCACGGTTTATTTGAGTAGCACACACACAACACAGAAAACAGTCAGAAGGAGAAATAGTCACAATGCGATAAGCACACACAATAGTCACGGCACAAGATAACAACAGTACAGGGATGATACACGAAAACAATAGGCGATCAAGGTGTCAATAAAATCATGCACAGCAGAGGGGCGCGTGAGCAAGTTCCGACTGAAGGTCGTGTCAAGGCGATCGAACGTTCGCGACCTCACACCTCCCACTTTGGCGCATGCCGGCTACGTCACGATGACGCAGCTCGCCGTGCGCGAGTCCAGTAGCTTACGTTACCGGTGGCGCGTCATCAACCGGTATACATGTTTGATGGTGGTGAATGTGAATGTATTGTTGACTGATTTATTATGTACTTATATTTAATAATTATTATAAATGACTGTAAATAAATATTATTATTGTGTTTGTATATAAGTGTGTATTATTGTGTATGTTTATAATATATAAATGAATAAGTGGTATGGTAGGTATGTACCCCACATATCAAAATAAATGAAAAAGTTTGTAATTTGTTGTTTTTCTAAATTACCCCCTAAAGGGGGGTTGGGGGGTGTCAAAGTTTGTATGGAAGAATTTTAACGCGCTGTCCGATTAACTCAATATTTATACTTAAACCCAAAAATTAAGAATAACGTGTATCAGGATTTTTCGAAATTCAAACCCCCTTAGGGGTAAAATATGGGATGAAAGTTTGTATGAAAAATTTTATTCCTTGAGGAACATAGGTACATACAAAAAAAAAGACCAAAACTTTAAAAACTATATTTTAGACATCAGACTCGAATATTCAATGTAAGGTTTGACTTCCTTACTATTTTATTTTACTTCGTCTGCGTAGAGTATAATATTTTTTTTCTAGATAAATATGAATTATTATAAAAATAACAGTATAGAGCTTTGTTCATGGCTAATTGTCCTCCACTACGTGTGATATTTGAGGAATACTGTAAAGAAATACTTTCTGTAAAATACCGGTATCTACCCAAATAATTCACAGTATTTCTCTATCTAGTTGGAGAGCTAACACGTGAGCAATCCACATAAAATTGGCCGTGGGAGAAACAGTCTTGCCGCAAATCAACTCCAGCAAATTTCAGAGTTTGTCCCTGTGACTTATTAATAGTCATCACGAAACAAACCTTGATTGAGAACTACAATCTTTGAAATTCAAACGGAACGTCATTTGGTATCAATGGTATGCGCGGCACGAAGACTATTTCTACTCTGGCAGATCTAGTTAGTATTTTGGCCTCAATAACATTGCGGCGGAGAGCTGTTACTCGGACCGTATATTTCGAAGCAACATGACAGGAGCACCTACACGCTACATAAGTCTGTGACACGGATTAAGAGAGTTTAATTTTTTTACAGGATAATTAACCGACTCGTACATATCGAGAATTATAAATCATTTCTTCACCTTCGAATGTATTTATCAAAATTTCGTTGATCGCAACGGCTTGTTCTTTTTTGAGAGTCAAAATGGCTTTGTCGCATAACCACTCCATCGGTTTGTCTTTAATATTTTTAACATCAGGATAAATCTACATATATATGTAGGATCAGGAGTGCCGAGAGGTATATCGTCAGGGTTTGGAGTTCCCATTTTATTGGGATAAACAACACAGTTTAAACAATTACAGGTTTAATTACACACACACACAATATGAAATAAAAACACAATAAAAAAAGATAAAGTCAGTAAAAGTAGGTGTGACTATACAGTTACAGTACAACAGACGTTCGTCTGTTGTACTGTAGTCCTTCAAGGTCACAGTTCGTATAGTGGACAAGCCACCCAACAACAAAGTGTATCGCTCGCTATCAGCAAGCCTATACAGCTATGTAAATATACAGCAGTGCTGCACCAGGTTTTGTCGGGAGCAGGGCTCTTAAATGAGTCGAATCCGAAGACCGACTGACGAGCCGCTCGGGAAGTCACTACACCCCCGTCAGGGGGTGCGGACGGCGGGACCGGAGCGTAGCTCCTAGCCCGCGGAAGCCATACTGTGGCCCGCTACAGCGGACCCCTCACTTTGTTTGCCTCGTGGCGGCAATGGAATTGGGCGCGTGTTATCGCGCCCGTTTGTGTAGTTGCATACGTAGCTTCGTAAGCGCGTCGCGACGCCTATAGTGGTGTCGCTTTCTTCACGGCACCTCGGCGGTCTGTCCCTACCAGGTGAGACCCCCAGTTACCTGGGGGAGGCCCGGCGAGGATAACCAGCATCGTGGGTGCCGACTCGGCGCGCCTACGGGCATATGTAGCCTCCTCTCGCCCTGCTCACAGAGCTAGCCGTTTACAGATTGAGAGTGAGGCTGATATGAGTGTGTGAGCGGCTTGTGCTGTATAGTACCGCCGCTCAATGTTAGCGTGTGCCGCAGGCGCACCCGCGCCGCGGCTGCACACTGATGTGAATGCATGTGGAGTATAGGTTGTCTGTGTTAGTTGCGCGGCGTGCCTATATTAACCTAGAACACGCCGCGCAACAGATGTGAGTGTACATCTGTAGAGTCATTTTATTACGAGTGATGCGCGTGTAACCGAGTGCGCCTCACCCGTGACGTCATGTAGGGCGTCGGTGTCGTCGTCCGGTTGGACGGAGAGAGGCGACCTTATCCCTAAGGCCGCGGTCATTCCAGCGTCTCTCACCTTGGCGCTCTATCCATGGTACAATGTAAGTAGCATGGATAGACCGTCAAGGATGACGGTCTCTACATCCTGACCCTGTCTGACGGCCCTAATCAGGTCCATCAGCAGCTGAATGGCACAGGCTGTGATCTCCTTCTTGTTGGTATCCGCGCCGGTGCTGCCACGGTTCGCTTGTGCGGCGAACACATGCGTTTCCGCATTCCGCCGCTGCGACTCAGTGGCGCTGACGCGCGAATCTTGGGCGAAGTTTAGTGCGGATACCACACTGCGCTTCGTCATCTGTTGGGCGCTAGCTCGCGGCTGCGTCGCTATGCTGTGTGGCACCGCATCCCTCCGCTGCGCCGTACCGGCGCTTTTCGGAGGTCGCGTGCTTTGCACAGCCTGTGCTTGTTTTGAGGCAGGCTCTGCCTCAGGGATATTCTCCTTGGTCGCCGGGGGCGGGGTGGGTTTCTTCCTCTCCTTCCCCCCGCGTCTTCTCTTTCTCCGTCCGGAGGAAGAGGCTTGGGCTTCCTTGGTGGTGGGCTCGTTGGCCGGCGCCATCAGCGTCGGTCCACAGGCCTCCAGCTGCACATCTTTGGGCCGGTTTGCGGCCACCTGTGTCCGGTTTCTAGCCGTGATGGCGACAGTCCCCGCTCTCTTGTTCCGGATTTCATCCTGGAACACGGGGCACTTGATATTGCTCGCGGGGTGCGGGCCACCGCAATTTGCGCATGTGGCCGGCTCCTCCCGCGGGCGTGGGCAGTCTCGTGCCGCGTGCTCTCCGCACCGCACGCATCTTGAGACCGCGCATATTCATAAATATCGCGGTGTCGAAGATGGTCCTGACATCGGGGATTCTTTTAAGGATGACATAGAATATGCAGCCGGGTCGTCCTTGTGCGCCCTTAATATGACGCACATACTCCGGCTGGTACCCCAATGTCTGGAGTTCCTCCTTAATATCCTCGGGGGCTGTATCAGCTGGCAGCCCCCTTATGGCTACCCTCATGTTACGTTCCGATGGTGGCGAGTACGCGAACCAGGATACTCCACTATCCTTCTCAAGGCCAGTCAGGTAACGCTGGACCAGCCTGTACTCCTCTTCGCTGTCTGGGACGAAGCGAACTCCGCCCCCATACGGACGAGCGTGAGGAGGCCGGCCCAGCTTCGCACTGATGGTCCTGAAATGGGTGGCCCAGTCCGGCAGCTTCTCAACCACGAGCGGCGGGTACCTCGATTTTTTGAGAGGCTTCTTCCCGTTGCTGTTCCCGCCCCCCTGCTTCGCTTGCGACGACGCCAACGAGGCGCCGGAAGCGGCGGCAGGGGGTGAGGTAGGGTTGGGGGGGGGTATGTTTCCAGAACTTACCCCCGCTTGTGTATGTCCGAGTGACGGTGGCGGCGTGCGGCGCGCCGCGTCGGCAAAAGTGGGCGGCGAGGGGGTGCCCCGACCCCGCGGCTGTGGCCGCGGCGGGTCGAGGCAGTGCCTCTTCGCTGCCTCCGACGCGGTCTCGCCGGAGCTCCTCGTGCGTCGCCGGGCTCTGGCCTCGAGCTCGAACTCGAAGTCAAAGTCCAGCGGCTCAGAGGGCGACGTCGGCGAAAAGGCCGCAGCTACTGGTCCTCCCACGTTGGGCCGCGGACCGGATCGCGGGGTCGTGTCCGGAGACACGTCATCGCGACCGGACGCGGCCGACCCCGACCTAGCGGATACGAGCGACATGCTCGAGCCGGCTTGCGACGAGCACGTCGAGAGCGCCGCTGGCGAGTCGTAGGCGGATGCACGAGGGGGTGCCGGTGAAGCGGGCACCCTTGGCGTCATTTGTGCCGGCCGTCTATGCGTACCGGCACTATCAGGCCGCTCCTGCTCAACCCTCGCCGGTCCCGCCAGCAAGCGGCGGGGACCGGGGGTGGCGGTGCGCGAAGCTGGCACAGCTTGCGGCGACTTCGCACTCTGCGCGGGCGCAGATGCGGGCGGCGACACGAACCGCGGCGGAGGGGCGGCGGTACGGGTAGGGGGGGTGCGTGTTCGCACGGTTGGCACGGGGGGGTGCGCGGGTGGCGCGGGATGCGCATGAGGGGCGGCGGCACGCGCGATGGGCGCGGCCGCGCGCGCGGGCGCAACGTGGCGCACCGGCGGCGCGGCGGCGCGCGCGTGCGGCGCTCGGCCTGATTTAGGCGCAGGCCCCGGCGCCTGTATAGGCACGGGGCGAAAAGCCGCAGGGCGTATGGGCACCGCGTGCTGCCGACTCGACGACGGCGCTGGCGCAACACGCGCAGGCGCCAGTGTCGTCGGCGGGCTGGAAGCCGCAGCGGTGCTGGCTCCTTGATGGAGTAAGGTAAGTGGTTCACCACTTACCTTGAACTTGGCTGGACCGGCCAGCGGCGCACCGGGCGACACGTCACCGATGTTCGGCATCGACGTCGCCCGGTCCAACACTGGACGGGCCTTCCCTTGGGGCCCGGCATCGCGGCCCGCAGAACCGCGCTTGCCGGGCTTCGGCATCCTAAGGGGCGTGGCCTCCCGCGACCGCTACGGTGATTGCTCACCGAGCTGCACGGTTGGCTTTCCCTGTGTTCACACCAGCACTATAAAAGTTACTCACATCAACACAGGAAAAACACTGAGTTCGGTCCGCACGGAAAAACACCGAGCCCTAGTCACGCGATGTGACGTAGGTTGTTGACAACCGGAAAGTTCCACGATATGTCGACTAACTACGCACTCGCGAAAACTAGGTGCTCAGTGGACGGCCACGAGCCAATCCACTGACGAGCATATTTTTTTTTTTTTTTTTTATGAATGGCATCTCGCAGATCAACCTAGAGAGGTTATGTCTGCTTAACCGGACTATCCTGTGGCTACTTTTAGGGTTTTAAATCTAAAAGCCTCCAGCCAGGGCGCAAAAATATGCTACTAAGCTAAGATGCGACGCTCGCTAAGGGCACCCCCTGTGGGGTACGGGCCTCGGCTCAGGGCGTCGCAATCGGGAGGACAGCAAGTTCAGGGACAGGCTGGATCAAAATATCATCATTATTATTAGTCGGGGAATTTAAAGCTAATTGCTCAGCATCATCGGCGCGGGCTGGCATCCCAACGAGACCGGGGAGCAAGGGTCGGGGGGGGGGTGACGAGCATAGCGAGTGCACGCTCTTTTATAAGACGATGCCCCGCCATGAAATCCCTCAACAACTCTGTCCGATGGCGCGCGGAAGTGCGTCATGTGTTTACGTGATACAAAACACTAAAATGTGCTAAATCTAACAAGACTTACATTGTAAAGTAATCAAATAATACAAGAATAATTGTCGTAAATAAACAATAGTGAATTCACAAAGTAAATCATTTTAAAATTAAAGAAAATGTCAACTTTTGTTTTGAACAAAACTATCAATTACAATATTATCGAAATAAGTTGCCAAAAATCAATTAGTGCATACACAGAGTATTTAATATTCGGTTTGTAAAAGTTCCGATTTATTAGACAATAGTTAAATCACTTAAATTATAATAACAAAAAAACAAATCATACCAATTTTGTGCACAATTCACAATTGTAATTGACAACCAACTCCGACATGGCCAGAACTGACCTTCTACACGACCTCGTGTCATCCTGAAAAAGAAATCTCTTTGTGAATATCGATCGGCCTTTCTGTAAAACAAAAGCCTTAACAAAAGGTATTTTGAAAAGAAAAATCCTGAATTAATCAAATAAAATTACTATCAATAATCGTTGCATCGCAACCATTCAAAATAACCATACTGTTACAGACAATACATAGCTCAACAAAAGTAGAGACATAGTCTCCCAGCCGAAATCACACCATGGGATTTCGACAAGTAAATTGGAGTCGAATAGACAACCCGCATAGGCGTCAACATAGACAACCCGCATAAGCGTCAAGATCAACGTCCAAATCCAGGAGTCAACATAGACATCCGATTAAGCATCAAAATAAACAAGAGTCAATATAGACATCTTGGCAATTCAGCTATACTATGTCTGTTCCAGATGAATCATCATCAGTGTCAACATTGATATCATCACTAACAGTAACTGGACATTCAGGCATTTTTCGTACACGATCATGGGCATATTTGTAAATTCTATTGGTACTCAAAGATTTTAACAAATCGCACATCAGCAACGAGAGTGTCACAACACAATAAATGTAGTTTTTGGGAAATCACGATTTTCTTTTTTTTTGAACTTATAATTCCATTAAAAAAAAATTCTGAGACTGCATATCGGAGAACTTAAGATATATTTAAGAAGACTATTTAGTGCTCTATCATATTTTTGAAGAAATTAAAATCTAAAGATATTTTTTCCATTTTTTATAATTTTTTTACTTTTTAATTCCTCTAATGTGTCACTTTTTTCGACAAAATTATCAATGATTTCATGAAATGAAACACTTTTATTAGTTAAGAATATTTATTGTTTTTTTTAATAAGTCGGGAAATATTAAATATCTTTGTAGGTAGTTAGTATTAGTTACATTAGAAACAAATAAGGTATCAAAACTTTTATAAAAACAATGTTTTTAGAATTTAAATTAGGTGAAGCCATAGGTATCATAATTCAAATCGGGATTATTTTGATGCACTTCCTGCTGTAGTATGCTTCTAGATACAGAAGTAAGTTACTTTCCTATTACAAAAAAAACTTCTTCATCAACTAGCTTCATATTTTCTGACTGACCGACTCCTTGACAATTCAAAAGTGCCTGTAAATGGTTTAATTGAAATAAATGCTTTGAGTTTGAGTTTGAGTTCGAGTTCGAGGACAGTGACGATAGCGTCAAAGATCCTGATTTTGTTATTGGTCGTGGTATGCTAGAAGAAGCTTTTTTTGCAATAGTCAGGATGAAGAAATAACTGGTTGTACCTTCTACTGGCAAGGTCTGAAATTAAGACATGTAAGTATTATTTTCATTAGAATTGTTAATAGTTTTACTTAATCATAATAAAAAAGTAAAATAAACAATTTATACTTACACACACCATCCTCATTAATTGAATATTCAGGTACTGTGTCATCTAAATGAAAAGTTTGCAAACTAAATTGTTTAACACTTGTAGATGCAGGTGCTGAAAATTGATTTGAAGAGAACAATAATGTTCCTAAGTAAAACATTGTAAGAACGTCGGTATTTGAAAAAATATACTGTCACTTACCATCGTCAATATCAGAAAGTGTGTTGGTATGGGTGATATTTTCTTTATAAGTTTCAGATTCATCCAATTGGCTTGGAAGAATCTGAAACTTATTTCTGGAGTGCCATCGCGTAAAACTAAATCATTCACGTACTACGCTCTTCTTGAATTTCGCTTCATTTTGTCCTAATAAAGTAAAAATAAGCATAGCTGTAACAGTTCTAATACGTCCTAAGATACATTATAAACACTATATAAAGCAGAATTAAAGACACAATATTAAATAATACCCAATTAAATCTCGATATCAACCAACGCTAAATCAAGAACAGTGTCATTTCACATGATGTGACAGTTGTATTCTCTAATTTGAAAATAATTAGTGAGAATAACTCAAAAATATGGTTATTTCACATGGTGTGACTGTCTTTATGCCGAAATAAAAGAAAATATATGAAAATTACTTACCGTAATAGGGTCGTTACACAGGTTATAACAGTACTACACACGCAGGATGCACGTTCGTTCTGTATCAACTGTGATGTGACACTGTATACGCTACAAAAGGTACGAAAGTGGCTCGGTGAAAAAGGGTATTAAATGCCATCTCTCGGCGAGGAATCGCACTATAATTATGACGTTTTTTTAGCAGATAAATAGAATAGAATACTCTTTATTATGTACACCAAAAAATTACAGACATAAATTTGGACATTTTACATAGGGTGACACAATGGGCGGTCTTATCGCTAAAAGCGATCTTTTACAGACAACCTTTGGATGGATTCAAGGGAGAAGGAGAGACAATACTGCAGGTAGTCAGTGGTGTACCATTTACATATACAATAAATACATACATACATAAAGCATAAAAATAGTTATCTGTATAAATATATATATATAAATAAATACATACATAACATAGAAACATGAAACAAAAGCAAGGAACTATGTGCAATGTTGATAATTAAGGAGAGAGGAAGTGTTTTTTCACCAAAATTTTAAAAGTGGACAAAGATTGAGCACGCCTAATCGACACGGGCAAGGCATTCCATAACCGTACTGCTTGAACTGTAAAGGATTTGTCATAAAAGCTGGTGGAATGCATCGGCATCTCTAGTCTCAAGTTTTCCGATGACCTTAGATATCTATTATGTGTGTCATGAAGGAACTTGAAACGTTCTTTAAGATAAGAGGGGGTTGTAGGATTAAACAGAATACTGTAGAGCTGAAATAAGATATGAGAATTCCGGCGAAGACGTATAGGAAGCCACTTGAGCTTTGTACGAAATTCAGAAACGTGATCATATTTGCGCAGGCCAAATATAAATCTTATGCAGAAGTTTTGAAGTCGCTCAAGTTTATCTAGTTGTGCCTCAGTGAGATCGAGATAACTGACATCAGCGTAGTCAAGGATGGGAAGTAAAAGGGATTGTGCAAGCGCAGTTTTAGTGGCAGTTGGAAGAAAGTTCCGCAATCGTCTCAGGGACCTACCAGATGCAAAGATTTTGCGACTTACGTCCTGTAGCTGGGGACCCCAAGAAAGATGTTTGTCGATCCAAACTCCAAGGTTCTTCACCTTTTCGCTTATTGGAATAGCAGTTCCGTTAAATTGAACTTGGGGAAGCTGCGACCAGTTTATCTTGGGGGTCATCCTTGAGCTGCCAACAACAATGACCTGAGTCTTAGATGGATTTACCTGCAACCCATGTGCCTCACTCCACTCGCAAATGGAACCCAAATCCTTGTTTATTATATTTATTGCATCAGGCAAATCCGAAAGAGCTGCTTGTTTATAAATTTGCAAATCATCTGCATAAAGGTGGTAGGAAGAAAGAAGTTTTTTGGAAATAGAGTTTATAAATATTGCGAAGAGTAAAGGAGATAAAACGCCACCCTGAGGTACACCGGCAGAAGTGTAACACCAAGAAGAGCAAGACTCTTCTATGCATACACGTTGCCGGCGGCCATACATATAACTACGAAACCAGTCAATCGCCGTTGGAGATATGTTAAGCGAGCGAAGCATGCCAAGCAGGATATCGAAATCGACAGTATTAAATGCGTTACTAAAATCCAGTAAGCAAAGAACCGTCAGACTTCCTCCTTCCATGCCTAACCGTATGTCATCAGTGACGTTAACCAAGGCTGTAGCGGTGCTGTGACCAGGACGAAAACCGGATTGGAAAGGATTCAGCAGACTATTCTTACAAAGAAAAGCACTGAGCTGATTGTGAACAAGGCGTTCTAGGACTTTGGAGAGGAACGGCAGGATAGAGATAGGACGATATTCGGAAAAGGAAGTAGGATTCGATTTTTTGGGTAAAGGAGTAATTTTTGCTTCTTTCCACATCGATGGAAAAACACCATAGGATATAGAATAATTTAGGATATAGCATAGGATGGGAAGGATTTCATCGAGGACAGGGAGTATCATTTTCCGACTTACACAATCACTACCAATTGCGTTAGATGTGATTGAAACTACGCTCTTCTTAACATCACAATCAGAGAATTGACTAAAAATAAATGGGGGATGATCCGGAGTTGGAAGGTTTGAAAGATGGTTTATTGTAGCTGCCTTCATGGTCCCATTGCAGTGGGTCGAAGATGAGAAGTGTTGATTCAGTAGATCAATGTCTAAGTTTTTAGGAATCGATTCATGGCGCGATTTTCCAACTCCCAAGGATTTAAGAAATTTCCAGACTTTAGCTGGATCTCCGTTTTCAACCGAGGTGTGGATATGGCGGCGTTGGGCATCTCTACACACCTTATTGCAGCGATTGCGAGCATTCACAAGGATCTCCCGGTTCGACGGCGAGGGCTGACACTTAAATTTTGTTTTGGTTACAGCCTTCCTGTGCATGATAGTTCTTATATCATCTGTAATCCATGGTGCCGGAAGATGTTTAATTTTAACAGCACGTATGGGAGCGTGGACATCGTACAGCTTTACAAGGTTGTCTGTCAGCAGGTTGATAAAGTTTGTGATTGCCTTCCTCATGGCATACTTATCTCAATTTCGTATTTTTCTGTGTTGTGACTCTCTCGTTGCCGATGTGCGAAATATCTATCACCATCCAAAAGTTCTAAAATTCTATAGGGACCTTTAAATTTAGGATCTAATTTAGTTTGGTTTCGTTCCTCATTAGCAATAAGTACAAAGTCGCCAACTTGGAACTTTTTCAAAACAGCTTTGGTCTTATCATATCTGGCCATATCGTATTCGGCGCTTTTAGTTATACCCAGGGCTGCGTACTTCTATCTCCTCACTATCAACAGTCATCAAACCTAGAGGCCTAGCAACTCGTCCAATCAATAAGTCTAAAGGACTAGATTTAGTAACCCGATTAATTGTGCAATTAAGAGCAATTTGAACGTCTTCAATGGCATCTTGCCATGATCGCTCACTGGTTTCAACGGCGGTAAGCATACTTTTTAATGTTCTCATGATGCGTTCAACCTGCCCATTAGCCCTACATGCACCGGTAGCTATTAAATGCAAAGCAATATTATGGGAATCACAAAAATCTTTAAAGTTTTTGCTAGCAAAACAACGACCTTGGTCAGCTATAACCCGAGAAGGTGCTCCAAATAAAGAGACACTGGACTTAAGAGCTTTAATGCAATTTGATGCGTCAATCTGGGTAGTATGGTATAGTAATACAAATTTTGTAAAAGAATCAATTAAAACAATGATGTATTCCTTGAGATCACTTTTTCCACTAAGTTTTCCTGTAACATCTACATGCACTGTGTGCCAAGGTATACTGATTTTAGGTATAGGGTGTAACTCTGCTTGAATTTTACCAGAGTTCGATTTCGAGACTTTACATGTGATACAGTTATCTACGAATTTTCTAACATATCTAGCCATTTTATCAAACCAGTAATGCTCATAAACCTTTTCAAGCGTTTTATCCCAACCTAAATGCATGATTGCTTCATGTATGTGGTTTATAACAGACCATCTAAAAGCTCTTGGGACAATAGATAAACAACGAGTTTGACCATTGCGTTGTATTTTACGGTACAAGGTTCCTGATCGTAATTCGTAACTTTGGGCAACATCAGGGGGTAGAGAGTTATTTTTCAGATTAGAAACGATTGCTAAAATCTCAGAATCACGCTGTTATTCAGCTAAAAGCCAACTATTAGACAGAGTAGTAATATCAACACGTTTCTGTTCTACTTTGTCGATTGATTGTGGAAGGGGATTTCTTGAAAGAAAGTCTACGTGGTTCATATATCTGCCTTCTCTACAGTATGTAACAAAAACCCTGTCCGATCCATTAAAGGCGTATTCCTGGGTTAACATACGTACTATAAAAAATATATTTAAAAATGTAACTCATAAAAATCAAAAGATAATGATTATTTTATTTTTATAAACCATGCGACATTCACACTAAGTATGGCAAATTTTCATAAGTTGACAACACTCCACCCACCGGGGAAATCTTTTTATTTTACCTATTTTTATTTCAAAGGATACCGCCCAACACTGGGCGCGCTGTCGGTGCTCTCTAGCGAGTCGCCGACTTGTTTGATGTAGCCGACTGGTTGCCTACCGTGCGATGCGGCGCGTCTCTGTACGCTTGTTGCTAGTCTCAAAAGTCAGTCTTTCGTGGAGATTCCTTTCGATCGGATGTTCCGTAATGTCGTATTCCAATCAGGAATATTTTAATATGTTAATGTGCTTAGGCAAGGCCAATTGCAATTATGCAGCTGCGCGTAGAGACTATGAGGTGCGTTTTCACAGGCCAGGTGTGCCAGTACCGTCGGAGCGTGCGTTCCAACGTCTACATAATCGTGTGTTCACCACAGGCAGTGCTCATGGGCACGAGACACAGCGCGCTGATGCTGGAAGACCACGAGAGCGCAACCTGGAAATCGAGGATCAAGTCTTGGATATGTTTGCCGCGGACGCCACGCAAAGCACACGCTCTGTTGCCCGACAACTAGAGACTAATCACATGCTGGTTTGGAGAGTGCTGAAGGGAGATGGTCAGCACCCTTATCACTACCGGCGGGTTCAATCCCTTCTGCCCGCTGATTACGAACCAAGAATGGAATTTTGTAATTGGATCTTAAGAAAAGTCGAAGAACATGAAGGTTTCTTGAATCGCGTGCTTTTCTCCGATGAATGCTCGTTTGTAAGAACAGGTGTGTTCAACTGCCACAACGAACACGTGTGGGCGCTCGAAAACCCGCTCGCTATGAAACCGAGTAATTTCCAACATCGTTGGCGTGTAAACGTGTGGGCTGGTATTCTCGGAGACCAAATTATTGGTCCATACTTTTTGAGGCCCACAATGAATGGTTCAAACTACCTGTCTTTCTTGAGTGAAGAGCTGAGTGAAGAGTTGGATCCTTTAATAGACCTCAATTTCCATCGCTCAATGTGGTTTCAACATGACGGCGCGCCTCCACATTTCTCGCGCGCAGTGCGCGAGTATTTAGATGCTCAGTTCCCGAGGCAATGGATTGGCCGGGGGGGACCAGTTTCGTGGCCAGCACGATCTCCCGATCTTACGCCCCTGGACTTCTTCTTATGGGGTCATGTCAAACAAATGGTTTTTAAAAAAGAGTGTGATTCGGAAATCGAAGTAAGAGCTCGGATTGTGGCAGCTTTTAATTTAATTAAATCAGACACAAGTGCGCTGCAAAGAGTACGTGAAAATTTAATAAAAAGGTGTCGAATGTGTATCAGTGTTGGAGGTAGACATGTGGAGCATGATCGCCGAGGTATCCAACAACAACAAGTAACTGTTTTAATAAACTAATACCTAAATTCGGTAAGTATCTTTTTATTTTCACGTATTCTTAGCTCCCTTGTGTCTGTTTTCATTTCTGTGATAAAAGCACATTTAAAAAAAGCCCTTTTCGGGGCTACATTTCATTCAATTAATTGTTTCTTGATGAACAGAAAATGAAGTCAAAATAAGGTCAGGAATCAAGTTCACTGCCTAAACGATATCAGTTCAAATCAGCTGATACCAACGCGTAGGCACAACGTAGATTTATTTAGCTATAAGTTTGTTTGGCGGCAAGCGACAATGCGGGCGGGCGGCTCATCTCAAAGAATCATAAAAACCGTCTCGCTCAGGCGGCTTCAAATTGTAGAACATGAACACATGAAAACAAACACTCACACACATGAACTTTATCGAGGATGTGTTGCCTGTGATAAGTTTATTTTTATTTTTTTAAATTAATTATTTTAATTGGGGAAAAATAATAATCTCAAAATCATGAAATGGTTACGTATATGGGTACACAATACTATACCAAATAATACCCTTAAGGATCGGACAGGGTTTTTGTTACATGCTGTATAATGTCAAAATCATAAGCCTGAAAAAAAGCCCACCATCTATGTACTCGGGGAGTTAAATCAGCCTTATTGCGCGAGGCTTAAGGGAATTACAGTCAGTTACAACGGTAAATTTATGTCCTTGCAGATAATGGTGAAAATGAAAGTTTCCAATTCATAGGAATGATAATTTACTTTCAGTTGCAGTTGTCCTTTTACTATAGTATTCTACAACATGCATTTTGTTTTCAACCTTTTGAAAAAGAATGGCACCGTAACCATCAGCACTGGCGTCAGTATGTAATTCGATGGGATATTCAGGGTTATAAATCATTAAAACTGGCTCATTAGTAAGAATTGAAATTACTTTTTGCCTTATTTTCTCATGTTCATCAGACCACTTAAAAGTCTGTTTACTAGTAGTTAAAAAGAGCAAAGGTTTCATATCTGTGAAAAGTTTTCCACAAATTTTCTAAAACAAGATGCTAGACCAATGAACTGTCTCAATTGGTGAATTGTTTTGGGACACTTGAGGTTAATCAAAGCTTCTACTTTCGAGGATTGGGGCGAAGTTCCCCAGAAGTGATTTCATACCCAAGATATTCTACCCTAGTCTTTAGGAAAGAGCACTTACTAAGGTTTAAAGAAAATCCTGCTGTGGACAATGATTCAAGGACTTCTTGTAGTCGATGTAAACCTTCAGAGGGGTCTTTACTGGGGACCATAATGTCATCGATGTAGATAATTACGTAGGAATAGACTAGTTTGCCTAATGCATTCGTCACAGCACGTTGGAAAACACTAGGAGCATTTCGTAGACCGAATGGCATAGCCAAATATTCAAATTGGCCATCGGGTGTTACAAAAGCAGTGGCCTCAATACTATCAGGATGAATAGGTATTTGATGGAACCCAGAAGTACAATCAAGACAAGTGTAAAAGTTAGCACCGCATAATCTTGCGATTTGGTCAGCTATAAGGGGTAGTGGAAACCTATCTGCTACAGTATTACTATTGAGCTCACGGTAGTCTACGCACATTTGATCAGATCCGTCGCACTTCTTTATCAATAAAATAGGACTTGCAAACGGAGAGCAACTAGGTCTAACAATTTGAGCGTCTATCAGATCATTAATTTTGGAACGAACTAACTGCCTTTCGTCCGGAGTAAGTCTAAGGTCGGCAATGAACAGTCTTATGTGGATCAATGAGGCGTATTTTAAGTTCACCCGATGTGACTCGAGTAGAGGGTAGTCCCTGTACAAAAGCATGAGAATATTTTTGAAGGAGTTCAATCAACTGTGGTTTATATTCGGATGGAATATCAGTATCAATATCATGAAAATTTGGAGTCTCAGGAATAGAGCATTGATCAATAATCTTAACTTTTATAATGGTAAGACTTTTTTCAGTCATATTAATCTCAAAACCTAATTTTAATATCTCACGGCCTATCATAATACTATGACTTATATAGGCATCCGGTATCACATGAAAAAGTATCTCTAAATAGTAACTGTAATGTAGGTAGATGAATAGATATTTTATAATATGATTGTAAGTCAGGTAGGTTAGGTGCCGGCCGCCGCCGGCAGTCCGCAATATACGAGCTAAGCGACTACGCGCCTTTTATTTACTCCACCGAACGAACATCACAGTGGCGACGAGAGTAAATTACTTTTGTGCGCGTGCGTTAAAGAATAATAATAGTCAAGATGTCGATTGGGAAGTTGAGCGAATTTGACGTGGAAACGGGGCAGTGGTCATCCTACGTGGATAGGTTGGAAATGTACTTTGTAGTGAATAAAGTGGCGGAGGAGTTGAAGTTACCTACCCTAATTTCTATAATCGGTGATGAAGCGTATGAGTTACTCGTCAACCTATCGAGTCCAAAGAAACCGTCGGAGTTAAAGTACGGTGAAGCCGTGGGTATAATGCGTCAGCACCTTCAGCCGACGCCATCTTCATTAGCGGAAAGGTACCGTTTTCGTCAGAAAAGACAGGGAGGGGACGAGAACGTGGCAACATATGTCACGGAGTTAAAAAGATTAGCACGAAACTGTAAGTTTGCAGAATATTTAAGTGAGAGCTTGCGGGACAAGTTCATATGCGGACTCAAGAGTGACGTCATCAGGCAACGACTGTTTGCGGAGGATTTCTCAATAACATTTTCACAAGCCGTGAAGTTAGCGAACGCAATGGAAGCGGCGGAAAGAGACGCAGCAGTAGTGGATGGAGCGTCCACATGCAGTCCAAAGGCGGAAGCGGTACATTTGGTCGCATCAACTACTGGGGACAGCTGCGGAGCGAGTCACAGCAGGAGTGGTGGCAGCACGCGGCCACACAGCCGCGGCGTACCGGGCGGCGCGCCTGGTGGCGGCGGCGGCGGCGGCGGTGGCGGTGGCGGCGCCGGCAGGCGAGCCGCTAACCGCGTGGCGCGCCCGTCTACCACGAGTTTCGCATCGGGACGCTGCAACAACTGCGCAGCTTGCGGAGCCAGTAACCACAGTGTAGCAAGCTGTCGCTATAGGGAGTTCGTGTGCAGCAAATGCCAGCGGACGGGGCATTTGCGTCGGGTCTGTCCGGAGAACGTCGAACAATCGTCGCGAAGAACTACATATCGTCGCGGTCGACGGAGTGGAAATATGTATTCCGCGGAGGTCGTCAGTGATTCCGACGTGGAGGAGATCGAAGAGAGTTTAAACCTGATCGGACTCAATAATTATAAGCCCGTAAGTTTGCCTATTTTAATAGATGATATCGTGATAAAAATGGAGGTAGACACAGGGACGGCGATTTCATGTATAAATAATTGTACCTACGAACGTTATTTTTCACATCATATTCTTATGAATGATGATACAATTTTAAAATTTTATGATGATACTAAGATAAGACCTTTAGGAATAATTCGCCCACGAGTTCGATTCCAAGGGCAGGAAAAACATCTAGAATTGTTTGTAATAAAAAACGGTACTACATCTTTAATAGGTAGGCAATGGTTAGCAGACCTACAAATAAAAATACCGGTGCTTACACGTACCCACAAAAGCATGAATAGCATGAATTTTGTGCAAATTAATGAAGGAATTAAAAATATTCTCGACAGATATAAGGAGTTATTCAGCGGCGGACTGGGTCGGTACAGGGGCGACAAGGCAACGCTACGAGTGCGCCCGGGGGCGACGCCGGTGTTCCAGCGCGCGCGGCCCGTACCATACGCGCTGCGCGAGCGCATCGATACTGAGCTTGATGGCATGCTGCGCGACGGCGTCATCGAGCCCGTCGACTGCTCCGACTGGGCCTCACCTTTGGTACCGGTGACTAAAGCAGACGGTACGTTGCGGATTTGTGCAGACTATAAGGCGACTCTGAATCCCGCCTTGCTGATCGATCGATACCCACTTCCTAAGATTGAAGATGTACTGGTAGGCCTCAACGGGGCACAGTACTTTAGTAAAATTGACCTTTCACGTGCGTACAATCAGGTAGAACTAGATGATTCAAAAAAATATACTGTTATCAATACACATCGGGGTCTATTTCAGTAAACTAACCTATTATAGGTTAGTTTACGGTTTGTCGTCAAGTGTAGGGATTTTCCAACGTATAATGACGAATTTATTGAGCAATTTACCGAATGTGCAAGTGTTTCTCGATGACGTCATAATTAGCGGGAAAAATAAAAGCGAGCATTTACACGCGCTCGAACAAGTCTTACAGCGGCTATCTGAGAGTGGGCTAAAGCTAAAGCAAGAAAAATGTGTTTTCTTGGTTGATGAAGTGACTTATTTAGGCTATGTGGTTTCCAAAGAAGGGGTCAAAGCGGACAAATCAAAAATAAAAGCAATAAGTAAACTAGAAGCTCCCAATAATATTAGCGAATTACGTTCCTTTATAGGTATGGTGAATTTTTATTCAAAGTTTATTAAAAATTTCAGTTCTATGTTAGTCCCCTTACACAGACTATTACGAAAAGATGTAGACTGGAACTGGGATGAACAGTGTGAGCGTGTGTTTACACAGATAAAACAAGCCTTAATGGGTACCGAAGTATTAGCACACTACGATCCCAACAAACCTCTGATCGTGACGTGTGACGCGAGCGCGCGCGGCGTGGGGGGCGTGCTGGCGCAGCCCGGGCCGCAGGGCGAGCGCCCGATAGCATATGCGTCACGTACGCTTACCATCGCGGAGAAAAACTACTCGCAAATACACCGGGAAGCACTAGCGATTATATTCAGTATACGTAAATTCCATCAATATATTTACGGAAGAAAGTTTATTTTGCGCACTGACCACAAACCCCTAGTATCTATGTTAGGCCCACAAACGGGGATACCTACCATGACAGCGAGTAGGATGCAGCGATGGGCAGTGATATTATCAGCATACAATTACGACATAGAATATATTCGAACGAATGAAAATTGTGCTGACGGCTTATCACGCCTGCCAGAAAATGATAGCGTTAAAAACGTGAAGGAGGAGTCAATTCCTGAACAAACGTACCTACACTTTGCACAAGCCGGGTTGTTGCTTGATTATAGCGAAATAAAAAAACAAACGGAGAGGGATCCGCTTTTAAGTAGAATTTTAAACTACCTACGAGACTGATGGTCAGATAGGTGTGAAATCGTAAACTTACAACCGTATTTCAATAGGAAAGCGGAACTGTACGAGGAGTTAGGTTGTGTCATGTGGGGTCACCGGGTGGTGATACCGGAAAGATGTAGGAATAAGGTTTTAACAATCATCCATGAGCCACATATGGGCATCGTAAAGTCGAAGGCGTTGGCACGCAGTTACGTATGGTGGCCGGGCATCGACGAGGCGGTGGAGCGCGAGTGTCGCGCGTGCACCGTGTGCGCCGCGTACGCGGACGACCCGCCACGCGCCTCCCCCCGCCCTTGGCCCTGGCCCGCCAGGCCGTGGTCTCGACTGCATTTAGACTTTATGGGGCCTATATGTGGTAAAACTTACTTAGTTATAGTAGACTCAACATCCAAGTGGCTGGAGGTATTTCAAGTACCCAGTACTGCAGCGAGTCATACGATGATGAGGTTGCGCGAGCTGAGGAGTAGGTGGGGAATCCCCAGGCAGATAGTGACGGACAATGGACCACCGTTCACTAGTAGCGAATTTGCCCAATTCATACAAGGTGACGGTATCCAGCATATATTTACAGCCCCCTATCATCCCTCATCCAATGGGGCCGCAGAAAATGCAGTTAAGACTTTAAAAAGGGTTATTAAAAAAGCTAATTTATTTATTTATTTATTTAGGTAACCAACAGCGATACATAACAATAATTTACAAAATATGCGTGTACAGATATTATGGCCAATTATAGGTTTCCCTTTATAACTGGGATATATGTAAAATACATGCGAACGGACTAATATCAGATATCTCCAATTACACAACAAAATATTTAAAAAAGAAAAAAAAAATCACAATACAATATATAATTACTTTTAAGTTAAATTTAGATTTAGATTACAATTTAGAATTTTTCTTTAAAAAAAGAGGTTGGATATTAAAAGATAGTACAAGAAGAAGATTGGTTGCCTGTCATTTATCTCCGCTTATAATCTTCATTATTCGTTTTTTGAATGTCGGTTTATTACAGTTAAATAAATCAACTTCAGAGAATTCCGAGTTATAAATTCGAGCTATGCGAGTCAGTACACAGTTCTTGGCATAGTTAGTGGAGTGCCTAGGAACTCGCAACATTGGCGTGTGACGAGTGCGCCGTAGGGGAGTATTAAAGGTTATCTGTTCGACCAACTCCGGGCAATCAAGGCATCCATTGAGAGTGTCATAGAGCAAACACATGTCCATCACTTTACGCCTTTCATCGAGTGTTAGCAGACCATAAGTTCGACAACTATCTTCGTAAGACATCGGAGGTTTACGGAGGCGATAATTAAGATGGTTAATAATTTTTTTTTGAATCCTTTCTATTTGGTTCTTATAAATTATGTATTGGGGGGACCAGATTTGGCACGCATATTCTAAAACGCTGCGCTAATTTAGATAATAACAGTGTAGAACGGGCTCTGAACACATTTTTATTATATTATAGGAATACCGAACACTGCACTACGGGAATAAGCCCATCAGTCGCACTCATAGGACGACGGTTGCGAACCAAGTTGGACGTGCTAAAACCCGATGTGGGAGTTAGGATACAAAAAGTGCAGCAAGGGCAGGTTGATAGTGCGGGAGGGACGGAAAGGAGGGTGGAAGTAGGAGACGACATTTGGTATCGACAATATCTAAAGGGGGAGAAATGGCTGCCCGGTACTATAGTTAACTTGACAGGGCCAAGCAATTATAAGGTACTAGACGGTAACGGTAAACAAGTACATAGGCATATCGATCAGCTTAGGCGAAGGACTAGGAGTTCGCTAGTGGTCCCCACAGATTGGTCACGTTCACCAGAAGCTTCAGCTGCTACGTCGCCCCTCGAAGGCAGGTCGGAGTGGCCGGAGGTCTCGGTGGCATTGTCGTCGCCTGCGCGGAAGCCTGCGTCGTCACCGCCTCAGAAAAACGATCAGACCGATCAAGATACAGTGGCAGAAGAGTTTTCGACGCCACCGACTATACCTGTACCGCCCCAGTCTCGCCCTATTAGGAAATGTAGGTTTAATAAAGATGTTAATTATAAGATTTAATTAAGGATTTAGTTAAGTATTTAATTGTTAAATGTACGTTAAGTATATAGAGTAAGTTAGTTATTGTAATTATTAAGTTAGTCACTTGTAGTTAATTAGTGGTGGAGGGATGTAATGTAGGTAGATGAATAGATATATTATAATATGTTTGTAAGTCAGTGTGACTGTCCCTAAATTACCCTAGGCTGATAAAATTTTCGTTTTTTCCTAATTGTGTTAATAATACTGTTAGGTCGGTTCCCCCTTTGGGGGAAGGGCCGCACCCCGCCCCGTACGGCCCTGTAGAGCTCGTCTCCAGACTGGACACTCTCCCACCGACTAATCTAAGGACTGAATTCCCATAACCTAAACTAACTTGTCCCGTCCTAGAAGGCTAGGGGACTGGGAGGGATGAAAGGTGAAGTTAATATTGGGAATTCAGAGTTAGTAAAATAAGTATTATAATAATATTAATACAATATGAAGCTAAGAAGACAAGAGGATGCAAAAATATATGATATATTAAATAATAGTATTGCAGATGTTGGAGCACCAACGTCTCCCCTCTCGCAGTTGAACACCAATATCTGCAATAGACTCGTTAAAGTTAAGGGATAAAGGAATCGTTACGCTTGCGCTTCAAATCATTGTTTATAGCTACGTTAATTTCTCTATTTACAATGTACCCAATTCAGTGAGACCGGGAACCGTTTTACAACGTTCGCCTCATTGTACGTGTTCTGTTAGACCTAACGCATAGAACCTCTGAGGACACTAGTACGATTCTAACATAACACGTTCCCTAAGCATTAAATAAATGTCTTACTCAATCCTATGACAGAGTACTGCGAAGTCCAACTGTTATTGAGGAAGACAAGTATAATTGTGAAGCTCTAATCGCGTACTTATGTGCAAGAACCCTTACGGCAATCTAGACCCTTTTCACTAAGATAACACACAACTAGCACAAGCGTACCGTAGACTCAGTCTCTAGCAGGATGCAATGCGATCGTACTTGGTGAACGCCGAAGAGGAATTTCGTCTCTTCACATTTCTTTAATCTTCCCCAGTTAGAGGATGCGGTGCGGCTGTTAGCGGCTTTGCGTCCCAATAGCGTATCTCGATAAACAGTGACGATTTAGTAATAGTCCTACAGAACGGACGGGGTATTTTATCGAGATACGGTCCCTAGCGTTTTCAAACGACTACCAATTCAGTTTGTGACAGTATGTGAAGCCTAACCCAAAAAACCCAGAAATGTGCGTCAACAAGCCTCACGCAAGGTATCCTGTAGCGAGACCTTTTTGGATGCAGCAATTATCACGAACGTTTGGCTGAGTTACTATGCAATTACGTATCGGCTTTATAGCCTAGTTCAGTTTCAAATGAACTGCGAGTATTCATGGTTCAGCCTTCCAAAAGTGGAGCGTCTGCTCAAGGTCAATAGTCGTCAAATGTCAAGAGCGTCAGTGCTCAGTGTCAAGTATGGTGGAAGGCCTTCACTAGTTCCCTATAGCCAAATGCAACTGACAATTATCTGCGAAGGTACGGATTAGGAGATGGACACTTAATACACAGAAAATAGCGTTAATTATAAAACACTATACTAAATAAAGGTAATTGCGCCTTTCTGGAATGAATTTTCATTAACTAGCTCGTCTCCAATCTCACCTAACAGTTCCCTAATTATAAATAAAATACAAATCAACATACAAGAACAATTATAATGGGGAAGCCCATATATACGGTATACACACTACTATTAAAGATAAAAGTTAATTAAAGTTGACACTCACCTAATAGTTCCCTTAAGAGAATCATATAATAACTCACTTACAAAATACTGCACACATTACCAGTCTTGCCTCGGACTCCGCTCTCCGATCACGACCGTCTCCTTCAGCGCCTCCAAACTAACTTATCTAGCTTAAACTACCTCGTTCGCTACCTAACGTGGTCTTAAACCCACTTTCAACTTAATAAGTAATGCTCGGTCTCTTACACGAGCCCACGGACATAAGTTCTTGATATTCATCAAGTCTCCTAATTTAACTACCCTGGACTCGACGTCCATAGCCTTTCGCGATCTCAAACCAACTGCCCTCTCCGTCTTTCCATCTCCGTCCCTTCAATCCCTAAAAAATAACACGTTCACCCAAGCTTCTCACAGTTTCGTAGAATAGCTTTATGACCGTTTTTGTACAATTTCTCAATTGTTTCAAGAGTCCGTTTGGATATTGCCATTTATGATTAGCAGATGTGGGACTAACATTGTGAGTTGAGATTAGAAATCGGATATTTTACTAGTTTCTTTAGAATTCCTTAAATTATTGCCTTCGACCTTTTTGCGGTACTTGTCCGTAGCTTGTTTCCCATTAAATAGAGAATTTATGTGTTTCTAAGTGGCCCAGGAACATGTGCTAGTTTGAATTTAAATATAATATTTTGATATTAAATAGGAATAGGTGACAGACCGTCACATCAGGTACGTTAGGTGCCGGCCGCCGCCGGCAGTCCGCAATATACGAGCTAAGCGACTACACGCCTTTTATTTACTCCACCGAACGAACATCATAGTAACCATCTACTTCACTCAGAATCTGTTCGGTACATATTATGCTAGAATTTCCTATTCCTGGTATATTGACCGTACAAGAAATACGTTTGCCAGATAACTTTTCAGCAAATGTTTCAGCAATAAGAGAACATTCAGCCCCAGAATCATAACAAAATGCAAGCGACTCACCAGATTGCTTTAGAACACCAGTGATTGGTCGTACATCACAAGCTTCAACTCGTTTCACGGATGGTTGGCTGCTCGAAGGTCGACTGCCGCCATCTTCACTGGAACCTCCCGGCCGCCTTCCGGTCGCCTTTGGGCAGCGAGGAGCGACGTGTCCCGACTCCCCACAGCGGTAACAGACGATCTTCTTAGGTGTCGCCTTAGGTGACGAGCTGGCTGGTCCAGGATGCTTCGTTTTCTCAGCCTTCTTGCGACAGTTTGTGGATTTATGCCCCACTATGCCACAAAAGTGACATACTATTGTACCTGGTTTGAACCCCTTAGGTTGAGAAGAATCGTGCTGGTCAGAGGAAGTCTGAGACTTTCTCTTAAGATGGGACATGTACAGTGCAAGCACAGCACAGTTTTCATATCAATATGTCAGCATTCTACCTGCGCCAGGCCGGCCAATTCAGTACACGAGTAGCATTCATACCGCGTGCACTCATCTATCATACAATTATACTTTTATCAATAAAATCTATCAATCAGTATCAGTGTATCAATCAGCATCAACTCAAGGTGTAAGGTCCCTGAACCGTACATCTTAATGGTCCTTCGAGCCGGATACGGGATCCAATCACGCTGCAAACATAATAGTGGTTGTTCCTGTAGACACGACCTGTGAACGACAGTTAACGGTCTACCAACATCATCAAGCCATCGACTTCTGGCGTCATTATAGAGTGTGCCTTGCTCTTCTTTCCGCGGTTGCGAATCGGTTCAGCCGGCTTCCCACAAGCGGGTCTAACCGGTTGGATTGAGAAGTCGCTAATATCGCGGTGAGTTTGCAATTGCACTTCTTATTGACGAGCAGTCAGGAATATCAATCAAGAAACAATCATGAACACCACAATGGAAAACATCGCGATCAAAAAACGTCGGAGACTTCATCAGTTGGCCCCGATCAAGCAAACAGCAATCCTGGCAATAGTAAATCCACGTCACTGTGGAAAACTGTTTCTCAAGGAAATGCGAGCAGACTGGAAGAAATGCTGCGAAAGCAAAAAAGCAACTTCAAGGCGCTGTCGCGTACAATCAAGAGCGTAGAATTAGAGGGCATTTCAGAAAGATGGGAACTCGAAGATCTGCTACGTAATGTACACAAAAGGTGGTCAACCATAGACTCGTTGCACTGGGACATTGACAGTGAATTGTACGAGGAAGATGAAGATTACAGCAAACATATAGCAGGTATGAGCAGCTATACAATGACATAAAAAAGTCAATCAATATCAAGATGGGCTCAATTTCACATCGTGAAAATTGCACCCCTAAAATCGACATTCCCATATTCAGTGGTAATTACCTTAAGTGGACATCATTCAAGGATCTATTCATAGAAACAATCCACAATAGCAAGTCGATGTCGAATGCTCAGAAGATGCAGTTCTTGAAAAGTAAGCTAAAGGGTGAAGCCGAAAAGCTAGTCCAACACTTGAACATTAGTTCTGAAAATTATCAACTATGCTGGGACATCATGAATCATCGATACAACAACGATAAGCTCATCTTCAGCTCGCATATCAACGCACTTCTAGCAATACCTACCATGCAAAATCAAGCAGATCATCACATTAAGAAGATGTTCGATACTACCAACGAATGTCTTAACGCCATAAAGAATCTCGGCGTCAACACATCAAGCTGGGACCCACTTATTGTGCACCTGCTGGCACTGAAAATGGACAGCGAGACGCATGGGGAATACATTCAATCGCTAACCAATCCCAGAGCACTCCCGACACTCGACGATTTCCTAACATTCCTGGAGAACAAATACACCGCTCTGGAATCATCCCGGCGGAAGCAGTTTACTCCAAAATCAAAGCAAGAAACATTCAACAAGAAAGAATCGGAATATCAGCTTAACAAACAAAGCAAACCAAGTCAGCACAATAATAAGAACGATGCAGGCAGACCATTTTTCCGCAATTCAACATTTAAAAGTTTTGCAATGAATAAAGCAAACTGTCCACTCTGCAATGACAACCACGGACTTTTCCATTGCAAAACATTTTTAGAATCTAGGCCAGAGGCCAAAAGAGACATTGTGAAAAAATTTAACCTGTGCAAAAATTGTCTTTATGATCACAAAGACAAACCATGCTACTCGGAAACAAAATGTAGAGTATGTCAAGAAAAGCATAACACCTTACTACACGACACGTTTCACAGTAACGCCGGGACAATTAGTACGAATTCGTCTACAGAAGAACAACAGTCTACATCACGAGAAAATAGGACACGGGACACCGTCAACCATGTCTCAAATGAAAGTATCGTAGAAATTCTGCTAAAACAGCCCTCGTTCGTGTCAAAGCACGGAACGGGACATATCACACATTGCGGGCTCTTATTGACCAAGGCTCCCAAGTCTCCCTAATAACAGAACACGCAGCTCAAAAACTGGAACTTACAAGACAATCATTCAAGGGCGTCATATTTGGCATCGGCACTAGTCAAGCCAACTGTAAGGGAGAGATCAGTATTACTGCGTCATCATTGCACACTGAATTTACATTCCAAGCAGATGTGTTGATAATGAACACACTGTTACACAATCTGCCCAACAAGACGTTCTCAAAACCATCATGGGCATACCTAAAAAACATACAACTAGCAGATCCAGAATTCTATACGAGCCGACCTGTAGATTTACTACTCGGCGCCGACGTATATTCTCAAATCATAATGGGAGACATTATCAAAGAAAACGGGTCAGTCCCTGTAGCACAACAAACTCAACTTGGATGGATATTAAGCGGAAACGTCAAATCATATCACTGCAACGTCGTGATGAACAATATTGAAGACATACAAAGGTTTTGGGCCATCGAAGACATAGCAGACAGCAATATCAACATGTCGACGGAGGATCATCAGTGTATTCAGCAGTATCAGACTGAAAAGACGCGACGAAAGGATGGCAGATATGTTGTAAGACTACCGTTAAAGCCAGAAATAAAGGAAAAGTTGGGAGAGTCAAAAAAGAAGGCGATCGCACAATTTTATCAATTGGAAAAGAAGTTTAAAAAGAACCCAAAGGTTGCACAAGATTACAAAGCATTCATCGATGAATACATCAGACTAGGTCACATGCGCGAGTGCACACATAAAAAACTGCCAGATTGCATTCTACCTCACCTATGTGTATTGAGGCCCGAATCAACAACAACAGCACTACGTGTGGTGTTTAATGCGTCAGCAAAAACATCAACTGGCTACAGCTTAAATGATTTCATGTACAGTGGCCCAAATCTCCAACAAGATTTATTCACGTTGATACTGAAATGGAGACAACACAGATATGCAATTACAGCAGACATCGAAAAAATGTTTAGACAAATCTACTGTCATGACGACGATCTGCAATATCAAAAAATCCTTTGGCGCGACTCACCACAAGAGCAATTACATGAATATGAGCTAACAACCGTCACTTATGGCACCAAATCAGCACCATTCCTCGCCATGATGACTCTGAAGCAAATAGCAGAAGATGAACGCTCAAAGTATCCTGCTGCTGCCGCAGTTGTTGAAACATGTTTCTACACGGATGACTTGTTGTCTGGACATCATAGCATCGAAGAAGCTAAGCAACTAAAATCAGATCTAACAAATTTACTCAGATCTGGCGGATTTAATTTGAGAAAGTGGGCATCTAATAAACACGAGATACTAGATGACGTAACCCCAAATACAGCGCAATCATTTGAATTCAAACATCAAGAGTCAACTAAAACATTGGGGCTGCGTTGGCATCCGCTGGACGATCAATTCAAGTTCGAAATGAAGATCGACACAAAATCAACGGCTCCAGCTACTAAGAGGTCACTATTATCCGATATATCAAAAATATTTGACCCACTTGGCTGGCTAGCACCGGTCTCGACCAAGCTAAAACTTTTATTCCAAAATGTCTGGACACTGACCCTACAATGGGACGACAAAGTACCAGCACACATCAACGAACAATGGCAGAAGATCAAAAAAGATCTTCCAAAAATAGAACATATCAATATACCACGATGGATACAAACACAGCAAAACTCAGAAATTGAACTTCATGGTTTCTGTGACGCATCCACAAAAGCGTATGCTTGCGTAATTTATTGCAGGATCATCAAACATAACAATCAGAACAATCAAACTCCTGTGACCATATTAGCAGGAAAATCAAAACTTGTTCCTGTCAATAAAGCAATATCATTACCAAGATTGGAGCTCAGCGCAGCTCATTTATTATCACTTCTAATGAAAGTAGTTCAGAACACTTTACAGAACTACAATATCAAGATATACGGATGGTCAGACTCAACAGCTGTCCTAGGCTGGCTCCAGGGAGACCCGAATCGCTGGAAGCCATTTGTGGCAAATAGAGTGAAACAAATCACTGAAGTAATCCCAATCAAGAACTGGCACTATGTGAAGTCAGCTGAAAATCCAGCTGATTGTGCAAGCCGAGGATGCTCGGCAGAACAGCTCAAAGAACATTCATTATGGTGGCATGGTCCAGCGGGACTATCATCATTTAATGAAAATAAACATGAACAACAAACTTATGTTACGCAAGACGAAATGAAAAAAGCACGACAAACTAACGTCGTTCAACAAAAAGATGACATAGCTCAAAACATATTAAATAAAAGTAGCAATTTCAACAGAGCGACGCAAATTCTAAGTTGGACTTTGCGCGCAATAACACTTAATCAACATAAACCGAAATATTTAACAATCGGCGAAATGAAGAAATCAAAAAATATCATCATCAAACAAATCCAACAGTTGGAATTCAGAGAAGATATCATCGGTCTTCAGAAAAATAATCAAGTCAGCGCAAAAAGTAAACTGTTGATGTTGAACCCATTCCTGGATCAAGAAGGCTTACTGAGAGTTGGCGGGAGGATCTCTAATGCGAATATCAATCAAAATATGAGACATCCACTCATAATACCAAGAAACTCTCATCTAAGTAACCTACTGATTGACCAAGGACATCGGATGACGTACCATGGCGGAGCTCGAATCACGCAAGCTTGGCTGCGTCAACAATATTGACTTGCGACTTGCCTGCAGCACGCAGCAATCCAGCACGACCTTTCTATCACATAGGGGTTGACTACACTGGCTTTGTCAACGTTAAAGCAAACAAAGGCCGAGGAGTGAAGACGACAAAAGGATACATAGCTGTGTTCGTGTGCATGGCCACGAAAGCTGTGCATCTAGAAATAGTCTCGGATCTGAGCTCCTCAGCATTCTTATCAGCATTACGCAGAATGTCAGCAAGAAGAGGCACCCCAAAACATATATACAGCGACAATGGAACAAACTTCGTAGGAGCAAGCAGAATTCTAAATGAAGAATTCATCAACATCCAAAAAGTGTTAGACGTGGAATTTTACGTAGCAATCACCGACATGGAGATCAATTGGCACTTTAACGCCCCATCCTGGCCAAGCGCGGGAGGTGTATGGGAAGCAGCTGTGAAGAGCTTTAAGTACCACCTAAAGAGAGTGATTGGCGAGCAAAGGCTGACATTTGAAGAATACGCAACAGTGCTAGCACAAATCGAAGCATGTTTGAACACACGACCATTGTGCGCTCTAAGTGAAGATCCAGAAGATTTGGATTACCTCACGCCATCCCACTTTCTAGCAAGCGGGCCAACCTTGACGATAATCGAAACAGAAAAAGATTTACGAACAAGGTGGCAACTCACCCAAAAAATCATGGATGATTTATGGAAAAGGTGGAAAGCGGAGTATTTAAGTCAACTGTCAGTGCGTAGCAAATGGCGGCAATCGCACACAAACTTAAATATCAACGATATTGTCATCATACACGATGTACAGTTACCATCAGGAAAGTGGGCTATGGGAAGAATCACAGAAGTACATCCCGGAAAAGATGGGCAAGTCCGGGTGGTTACTGTTAGGACAAAAAATGGAACAATGAAAAGACCAATATCAAAGCTATCATTATTGCCTATTTATGAAAGCCAATCGAAAGAGCAAGAACATCAAAAATCCGCAACAATCAATAACGTATCAAGTCAACGAAGACGACAGTGGTCATCAAAATTATGCAACTTAATTTATACCATACTCTTGACTCTTATGGTGACATTGCCTACAGCAAGAAGCGAATACAAGTTCGCAAGCCTGAGCAATAATCAAAGCATGTATTTTGACAAGGTAGCTAACATGCGGCTACAACGTGAAGAATGGAAACTAATAGTTTATTGCGATATGGCTCCATATTGGCGTGGAATAGATGCACTCAACAAATATATGAATCACCTGGAAAACATATGCTCAACAAACCAAATATCACAATGTGACGTAGTCCGATTACAGCTACATCATGAGTACGACGAACTCGAGCACTACAACAGCATTTTACTTGGTCAGCAAATGAACCGATTGCGCCGACGTAGAGGCCTTATCAATGGTGTAGGTTACGCTGCACGTAGTTTATTCGGAATATTGGACGAAGACTTTGCTGAAAATTATCAGAAAGATATTGACCTTATCAAAAATGATCAAAAACATCTTGCCTCATTGTGGAAAAACCAAACATCAATCGTTGAAGCAGAATTGAATGTCATCAAACGAGTCGAAACCGCCTTGGAAAAACAACATAAACTCATTAATCAACACATCGTCAATTGCAATCTGGGAATATACAAACTAAAAGAGCAGATTCAAAAGACAGACAGCAAAAGTGACTTTACTTTATCAGCCCTTGTGGCAAACAATATGCTGTCAAATCTTAAAAATATCCAGGAAACGCTGGTAGACACAGTGGCGAATATTTTCTATGAAAAATTCAATTTTCACCTCTAACACCAACACAGCTGACAGATGAACTCAATACCATAACAGGACAACTATCAAAGGAGCTTACCATACCTATAAATAATATTCAAACAGATCTGGCAAAGATCTATCATTTACTGAAAGTAAAAGCGAGAACAACCAAGCGATATATGATATTTGAAGTCAAGATTCCTCTTGTGACTAGGGAAGACTATGAGCTTTACAACCTCATACCAATCAATTTAGCGATAAACATCCATAAAGACTCGTACATACCAATATCGGAAGACGATTAGGGAAGATGTACGCCTTACGACCATGACGACTTCATTTTTTTTTTGTGTGGGGGCACATTTACAGCAAATAAGGCGCAAGTTGTACGTTCTGCTCATGTGGCTCTAGGAGACGCTTTCTTGCTGGGGTAACGTACACTTATATGCCTACAATTCAAATTTCATTTTAAAGTAGGGTTCTCATTCGGATTGGTTAAAGTTGTAGTGACAACCATTTGGGTTAAATTGGTTTTTATTATTTTATTCGACCTTTATATAGATTCCGTTATATTTTGTGAATGTGAGAACGTTGTAGGCACAACAGACTGTCGATTTGCAGACTATTTTCTATTTTTTTAAGTATCTTGTTGACAGGCCTACGCTGTCCTCGCATACCTATTCAAACTGTACATTTTTTAAAGCATTGTAAAACCCATTTATTTTTAAAAGAGTAACCGTGGAGTTTCTTGCCGGCTCTTCTCCATAGGAAACGACCAATTGGAACCGTGCACCTAGATTCTGACGTTTCATAAGTGCCCATGTAGGTTTATGTGAAATAAAATATTTTGATTTTGATTTTGATTTGTTCTCTGAAAAAACCTATTTATCAAATGACCTCAGACAAAAATCTGTGTGTAAAGGATCAAGCTGCAAATGAATGTGAAACCAAAACCAAAGAATGCATAGATCAATGGACGGAATTAAGCATCGTCAACTCATATTTGTATTACTGTTGCGGACAATGCACCGTACGAGTCATATGTAAGGATCATATTACTGCTGAACGACTCAGCAAGGCCGGGGTAATGACACTCGGTGACGGTTGCGTAATCAAAGGTCAAACATTTACGATTTATTCGCACCAAAGCTTAACTAACTCAATCCATACAAAAACAGACGTCATGGATATTGAGATTCCGTCTATAAATCAAATCATTAATCTGACTATACCATCCACTGCCACACTGAACGACACTGAAGCGACTATCAAACGGCAAAAGGATTTGGAAGACATCAATCTCGCCATCAAGAATGCCAGAGCGAAGGAGGTTGAAGCATGGACAGATCAAGTATCATCCCACGACATCCACCACTACATCGCCATATACACGGTGATTGCAGTGATCATTATCTGTGCTCTCGTCTACGCGTGGCGACGGCTGCGAGCGCACAGGGATACGGTTAAACTGTGGCGGCATCTACACCGCCACATGCGAACTATGCATCAAAGACCTGACGTCACAGATCCTGCATCGCGCTATTTAAGTTTACCGCGCGATTCATATATATAAGACTATCCGACATCAGTCCTTGGGCAATTGCCCGCCAGACATAACACCCGTCTGGTAGGAGGGTCCTCCCTTTTCTATGGGGGATGAGAGAACTTTACACCCTGTTCTTCATACCCCTAAAAAACAGGTTCAACAGGAACCCAACGTGCACTACACGACAGCTGCAAGAAGACCGTCTCAGACTATCGCTACAGTTGAAAGCTGCCATAGCAGCACACGCACAGTTGACAGGGCGTCGTCACCACGTTTTGGTAGTCAATACAGATCAATGTAGTGCATTATTAAGTTATTTTATAAGAAATTATGTTTTATCACTTTGTAAATCATCAAGATTCATATCACCCGTGCACCTTTATCTTCTCCGGCCTGGAGCATGTACAGTGCAAGCACAGCACAGTTTTCATATCAATATGTCAGCATTCTACCTGCGCCAGGCCGGCCAATTCAGTACACGAGTAGCATTCATACCGCGTGCACTCATCTATCATACAATTATACTTTTATCAATAAAATCTATCAATCAGTATCAGTGTATCAATCAGCATCAACTCAAGGTGTAAGGTCCCTGAACCGTACAGGACAAGACACATAAGTTCTTGCTGAAGGTTATGCCTAGTATTTACTTCGGTAGTAAATGCTAGTCGATTGGCACGGGAATCAAATTTGGAGACATGGGCCAGTACAGTAGAAACAGCAATGTTTTCGACACTCAGAATATTCCATTTAGATGTCAGCGAAGTGACCTGTCGACTGGCATACGCGGCTAAAGATTCACCTTCTTTTGGTTGACTGTTATGAAGGTTAATGTTAATGTTATGGGAGCGGCAACAGTTTCCGAAACGTCATAACGAGACAGGAAGAGACTCTTGAAGTCTGTCCAGGTCATGCCAGCATATGATATTTGGGAAAGACATACGTTAGCACTGCTCTTCAAAGCTTTAGTCAGGGCAATAATAAGAGGGCCACCTTGAAGAGGCTTTTCCGATAGGCAAATATCTACGGTTGTACTCCAAGATCGAGCATTGGAATCAGGTAGGTCTGGGTCAAAATCGGGAAAGCGAATAACAGCAGACGGCGCAGACTGCGTCTTAATCGCTTCAATTAACTGAGCCATATTATGGTTCTGAAGCTCCAACATTACCCGCCATGGATCACCAACACCTTCCGATTCCTGGGCTAAACCTAATCCCACTTCTGATGTAGGATCAGGAGTGCCGAGAGGTATATCGTCAGGGTTTGGAGTTCCCATTTTATTGGGATAAACAACACAGTTTAAACAATTACAGGTTTAATTACACACACACACACAATATGAAATAAAAACACAATAAAAAAAGATAAAGTCAGTAAAAGTAGGTGTGACTATACAGTTACAGTACAACAGACGAACAGACCTTCAAGGTCACAGTTCGTATAGTGGACAAGCCACACAACAACAAAGTGTATCGCTCGCTATCAGCAAGCCTATACAGCTATGTAAATATACAGCAGTGCTGCACCAGGTAAACCGACAGTTTTGTCGGGAGCAGGGCTCTTAAATGAGTCGAATCCGAAGACCGACTGACGAGCATATTTTTTTTTTGTGAATGGCATCTCGCAGATCAACCTAGAGAGGTTATGTCTGCTTAACCGGACTATCCTGTGGCTACTTTTAGGGTTTTAAATCTAAAAGCCTCCAGCCAGGGCGCAAAAATATGCTACTAAGCTAAGATGCGACGCTCGCTAAGGGCACCCCCTGTGGGGTACGGGCCTCGGCTCAGGGCGTCGCAATCGGGAGGAGTGACGAGCATAGCGAGTGCACGCTCTTTTATAAGACGATGCCCCGCCATGAAATCCCTCAACAACTCTGTCCGATGGCGCGCGGAAGTGCGTCATGTGTTTACGTGATACAAAACACTAAAATGTGCTAAATCTAACAAGACTTACATTGTAAAGTAATCAAATAATACAAGAATAATTGTCGTAAATAAACAATAGTGAATTCACAAAGTAAATCATTTTAAAATTAAAGAAAATGTCAACTTTTGTTTTGAACAAAACTATCAATTACAATATTATCGAAATAAGTTGCCAAAAATCAATTAGTGCATACACAGAGTATTTAATATTCGGTTTGTACATGTTCCGATTTATTAGACAATAGTTAAATCACTTAAATTATAATAACAAAAAAACAAATCATACCAATTTTGTTAACTACCCACAATTCACAATTGTAATTGACAACCAACTCCGACATATATAAAATGGTAAACTGACTGACTGACTGACAGACTGGGTGATATGTGTGTTCTTTGTGAAGAGTAAGTGTCCACTAAGAAAGGATTCCACCCCTAAAGGGGTAACGTCATAATATAATAGAGTATTGTAATAGTGGATGGAAGTTCGTCACTTTTGAAGGTAGGATCTTCAAATTTTGTGTTTAGGCTGACGATTGAAAATAAATTTATACGTGTCTCAGCGTTTTTGGTAATTCCACCCCCGAAGCGTTAAAAAGGGGGATGCAGTTGAAAAGTCTTTAATTTTCGAAGAAAAATCACTAAATTTACTATCTAGGCTTATGGTTGGAAACTAACACAACGTAAATCGATTTTTTTATTTTTTTTTATTTCAACCCACAAGGATCTGAAAAGGGCGATGAAGTTTTGTATTGAAGTTGTTAATTCGCAAAATTTTGTATTCAAGTAAAAATAATTTATGTACACGTGTACTGTTTCTAACTTTACAGTATTTTACATGGAGCGACTGCCTATCTGACCTCCACAACGCAGTTACTGGGTGATACGATACCCCTTAGTAAGAATGGTTGTCAAACTTTCGGGCTTCTGACTTCCCGTAACGACTGTCAAAGATCCACGAATGACAGCCGGGACTAACAGCATAACGTGCTTTCCGAGGCACGGACGGGTCTTTGTATGTAAAGATAGTCACCCATCCAGAGACCAACCGCGGCAAGTGTAGCTTAACCTGCTCGATCGACCTGTGCGGCTGTTATTATTTTGCCATTGCCATTTTGCGGGCCCCTCCCCCGGAGAACACCCCCATTCCCTTCTCCGGGAGAATCGATATAGATTAGGATACAAAAAGAATGCGATACTAACTGCTCATCCCTCATAGCAAATAGCGCATAAATCATTTCTTCACCTTCGAATGTATTTATCAACATTTCGTTGATCGCAGCGGCTTGGTCGTTTTTGAGAGTCAAAATGGCTCTTTCGCTCAACCACTCCATCGGTTTGTCTTTAATATTTTTAACATCAGGATAAATTTTATCTAAAAGTCCCTTAACTGTTGATCTTAATTACATTACACAGTACATAATTCATTTTTGTATTTGTATCAACCCATCTATTTGAGGAAAGTTTCCATTTCCGATTTGAAGAAGATCTGCGAATCTGCCGGCAGAAACTTCGCCTCTGAGATGTACTCTCATGTTTCGAGTAAGTTTTAGCACTTTAATTGAAGGCCATAAGAAAGATCTTTTGATGTATGCTTTGATCTTATCTGCGCAAAAAAAAAAAACAACTATTTACGTTGTGTTAGTTTCCACCCATAAGCCGAAATATTAGTAATTTTAACTTAAAAAATAAAGAACTTTAATTAAAAACAAAATTTCATCCCCCTTTTCCCTCCCCTTATGGGAGGTTGAAATTCTAACAACACCGGTGCGTTAGCTTCCAACCATAAGTCTAGATAGTACATTTAGTGATTTTTCTTCGAAAATTACGGACTTTTCAACTTCATCCTCCTTTTTTAACCCTTCGGGCGTGGAATTATCAAAAACGCTGAGACACGTATAAATTAATTTTCAATCGTCAGCCTAAACACAAAATTTTAAGATCCTAACTTCAAAAATGACGGACTTTCATATAAACTTCCATCCCCTATTTTACCCTTTTAGGGGTGTAATTGCCAAAAATCCTTTCTTAGTGGATATTTCTTCACAAAGAACACACCCTCCAAGTTTCATGTCTCTAGGAACAGCGGTTTGGGCTGTGGGTTGATATATCACCCAATCAGTCAGTCAGTCAGTTTACCATTTTATATATATAGATATATCTGTGTCAACAGAATTCAGGCAATAGCTTCGCTGGTCAGTTACATGCTTATTTAGTCAATCTGTCGGACTTAATAAATAACCACCCTACAAATAAATTTATTATTCTTGGAGACTTTAATATGAGCTCCATAACTTGGACGACTACGAATGATGGAATTGGACCTATCGCGCCTCAAACCAGCTTGTTTACTCGTTTTGTTGACACCATTGATTTCTGTAGTCTACAGCAGTTTAATCTTGTTAATAACGGCACGGCAAAATTCTAGATCTGGTGCTCGCAAATACTCCCGTCATCGTCTCGGCCCTCGTCTCGTTTAGAGCCCTTAACTATTGAGGACGCATATCACCCTGCGTTGTTAATTCAGCTTGTTGCTGCGCAACCTCAGTCACTTAACGCCAGTGTACGCATGGCGTATCAATATAGCAAAGGCAACTACGAACGTATTCGAGCTGACCTGCGAGGCACTAACTGGGATGATATGATATTGAAAGATGCAGAGACTGTTGAGGAAGTTTTTATTCAAAGTTGATCGAGATCAGAGATAAACACGTTCCCCAGCGTCTGTGTAAACCCTTTGAATATCCGCCTTGGTATAACTCAGCGCTCATTAAGGTACTTAAAGAAAAATTCAAATACTATAGGAAGTTTAAAGTCTACGGTAATATCTTTGATCGCTTATCGTATCAATTACTTCGCGATAGAGCCAATGATATTGAACAGCTTTGTTATAAGACCTACATGACTAAAATCGAGTCGTCGATAAGTACTAACCCAAAACTATTTTGGTCATATGTAAAAAGTAAACGCATGAACAGTAATTTCCCATCTAGTATGTCATATGGTGATAAGAGAAGTGACTCAGGGAGGGGAATTTGTGAGCTTTTTGCTAATTATTTTCGCACAACCTTTCTAGATGCTTCCTCCGCAAGTCACAGCTGTGGTTCGCCTGGCTGTGTTTCCAACTGTGATTTGAATACAATTGAAATTGACGTAGCGATCGTTCTTAAACATTTAAAATCCCTTGACTTAACCAAATCTGCTGGTCCCGATGGCCTACCTGCTGTGTTCATAGTTAAATGCGCTGAGGAACTAGCGTTACCTGTTTCACTTTTATTTAAAAGGTCAATATCGGACGGTATTGTACCTTCATTATGGAAATCTGCTTTTATATTGCCCATCCATAAGAAGGGTGCTAAAGACAAAATTGAAATTTATAGGCCAATTTCAAAACTTTGCCTACTAGCTAAAGTATTGGAACGCATAGTTTATAATCAATTGTATAGCAGTTCCACCTCGACATTCTCGTTTGAGAAATCTTCTTCGTGTTCCTTACGCTCGCACAGTTTACCGTAGCAATACTTATTTGATTCGCTCAGTCAAAGCATTTAACCGAATTGTTAAGAATGAACACCCCTCAATCGATTTGTTTGCAAGCAGCCTAGCGTCCATAACTACTGCTTTATCTAAGCACTATAAATCTGTTTTTAATGCACTGTAATAGCGGTTGCGCATTGATCTATGCCTATGCAGGTACTTGATTTGATAGTTAATTTAATGTTTATATACTAAGGTTAATGAATAGTTAGTTAATTTGAAACCTTGTACAACAATACTCTATTGCTAACTGTGGAGGCTTGTAAATGGCTTATCGTCAATTACCTCCATGTTATTTCTGTATCGATAGCTGTAAGCCACCCAAACAATAAAATAAATAAAAAATAAAATAAAATAAAATTATTACATAGCAAACAGTTCGGATTTACAAGGGGTCGCTCAACTACTGATGCCGGTGTTGAACTCTTAGGACATATTTATGATGCATGGGAAGATAAATGCGATGCCTTGGGTATTTTTTGTGATTTATCCAAGGCATTCGATTGCGTTCTTCATGAAACGTTAATCAGGAAACTCCGCTACTACGGGATCCGGAACACCGCTCTGGAACTTCTTATTTTATACTTGAGTAATAGGATTCAAAGCGTTGACGTTAATGGTAAAAGATTTTAAAATAAATATGACATTGCATAACTGGTCATTTAATAATAATCTGTTTCATCTAGTTGATACTAACAATTATGTTGGTAATAATTTCTATTTGACAAGAGATAGGTATAATATTGTTATGTACTATCTTTCTAATTATTACAAAAGACAGATAGCTGTGTCGCTATCATATTTTTTTTCAATTACAGCCAAAAACTTGGCTAAACAACTTGCTTCTTTTGAGCAATGCAATGACATTTTAAATAATTCTGCCAATAATTTGGCAACAAATAATGACATTAATTATAATTTAAATTAGAAATTAGGACAATGGAGGAAACCTCTTAACAAATGAAGAAAATTTAAATACTGGTTCAAATCATGTTACAAAAAGTTCTTTAATATCTCACCCATCAAATTTTAGTAACCTAAATAAATGTAATAATAATAATAATACTTTAAAAATTGTTCATCAAAATATACAGGGTGTATTAGGTAAGGAATTAGAATTGGAGCTGTTCATGAACTGTAGTTATGTTGATATCCTATGTGTAACTGAACATTGGTTAAAAGTCCACCAGTTCATGTTCAGCTTTAACAACCACCAGGTTGCCAGCTCATTCAGCAGAGTTAATATGATACGTGGTGGCTCTCTAATAATTGCTCGTAACAATATGAAATTTAAAGAACGTAAGGATATTTTGAGCCTCTCTGTTGAGCGAGTTATTGAAATAGCATGCATTGAGCTTGAGCAGTTCATTGTAATGAGCGTGTACAGGCCCCCATGTGCTTCATATGATATTTTTGAGAAATGTATGGAAGAAGTATTATTAACGACTTGTAACAGTAATAAAACAGTTGGTGTCTGTGGAGACTTCAACATTAATATACTAGAAAAATCTGCTACAGTAAATAAATTTACAAGCCTATTAAAGTCATATAACTTATACAACACATTCTTTGAGCCGACTAGAATAACTGCCACTAGTGCTACCTGTATTGACAATATTTTTACGAACTTAAGACCTTTTACCCATCCTACTTCCTACTAATATTATAAATACGAAAGTTTGTGAGGATGGATGGATGGATGTATGGATGTTTGTTACTCTTTCACGCAAAAACTACTGAACGGATTTTGATGAAACTTTACAGTGATATAGCTTATACATCAGAATAACACATAGGCTACAATTTATAACGATTTTGTTTGATTTTGCCATAATATAACGATAAGTATGAAGTAAGTCGGAAAAATTTCTGCCCTCTGAGAGCTATCTTGGCGTGCGCTGCCTAAACCGTTAGAGTTATACGAAGATAATGTATCGTGGGATTGTTTGTCTGAAATAGTTCTAAATAAAAGTCCGCGACAGCATATATCTATCTTTTATGTGGAAGCCATTATAGCTAAAATACTGAGCCATAAATACATTTAAAATGGAGACTTTTTTTACATTGCACATTTTGGAGTATTTAGTTAATTCTTATCAAAATTAATAACTTCATCGCTTTCGGTATTTAATGTAGATAAACTTTGTCTTTTACACTAAGACATTTGAAAGAATAGTTTAAAAGTTACAACGATAAGAATGAAGCGGGGGTGAGCGGCGGGCCAGATAATGACGCGCCATGTTCTAATAACAATTTTTTGGTAGTATTTTAAGTAGAAATATATTATAGTAGTTTTTATTTTAATTAGATATAAGAAGTCTTTCTTTTTTTGTTAGTTTAAGAATAACGGTTAGTTTTAAAATTCAATCGTGAATGTCGGAAATTATCCCACAGGAACGTGTTACATGTCCTAAATCAACGGGGTAATTGCGTAACACACTTACAATAGCAATGGGTTTCATTTTGACAGTTCAACAAAATTAATTGCGTTATTTACGTTGTTGACAGATTTCTCGAACATAATAATTAATGAAGCAATGGATTAGCAATATCCATAAAATCATTCAGATTTTGATTGATAGTGTGTTACGCAATTGGTTTTTATTTTAATTACTTATATTATCCTACTAATATTATAAATGCGAAAGTTTGTGAGGATGAATGGATGTTTGTTACTCTTTCACGCAAAAACTACTGAACGGATTTTGATGAAACTTCACAGTAATACTGCAATTTATATTTTTTTGTTTTTATACTAGCTTCCCGCCCCGGTTTCGCACTGGTAGCACTAAGTGCTTATCTACGGTACACCTACCTATCCACCTACCGTACCCTACCTATCCACCTACGCTACCCTACCTATCTACTTATCTACCTACCCTACCTGCATACCTACCTCTTTACGACCTATTGTCATACCTACCAAATAAAAGTTTCGGAGGAGTGCGACCACAAGCACCGTGACACGACATTTTTATATTTATAGATTAGCCTACACTGTCCCATTGCTCAGCAAAGGCCTCCCCAAATACTTCCAAGCATCGTTCTCCAGGGCCTCCTCGATCCAACCCTTGCGATTTGCGTCTAGGTCGTCTCGCCTCCTCTTCCTGGGCCGGCTTCGGCGGCGCCGTCCATCCTCAGGCATCCACCGTGTGGAGACTGTTGCCCAGCGGTCGCTATGCATGCGGCTTACATGACCCGCCCAATCCCATTTTAGCTTGGCAGCCTTTTTGCCTACATCAAGAATCCCCGTTTTAGAGCGCAGCGTAGTGTTTCGATAATTGTCAGTTCGTTTTACGCCTAGAATGCTTCGCTCCATTGCTCTTTGGCAAACCCCAAGAAGAAACTTTTGCGACTCGGTAAGTGGCAGAATACACATATCGATGAGTGTTCGCTTCAAGGAGATCGGCAGATCGCCTTTCATTACCGTCTTCAGAGACCAGTACCTTTTCCAGGCATTTTCGATGCAGCGATAGAATTCCTTTTGTTACCGGTTTTCGAAAGGAACTAACTGGCCCAAGTAGATGTACTCATCGACATGTGTTTCCTGCCCATCTACCTCGAAACTACACTTAGTGCTGTTGGTTATGGTTTTTGTTTTAGACCGATTCATCGTGAGTCCAACCCTGAGGCTTGCCGTGCTTAGGTCTTGAAGCATAGTCTGTAGTTCCAGAGCTGTGGGGGCAAAAAAGTACTATGTCGTCGGCAAATCGGAGGTTTGTCAACCTCCTACTACCGACTTCAATGCCCTTGGTCATTCATGAGGCTGCCAGTGTCCTAAATATCTCCTCGGGAGTGCTCCTACTTACTAATATTATAAATGCGAAAGTTTGTGAGGATGGATGGATGGACGTTTGTTATTCTTTTACGCAAAAACTACTGAACGGATTTTGATGAAACTTTACAGTAATATACCCACTTAAAACTTATAATGACTTAATCTTACTGATATTATAAAGGTGACAGTTTGTATGTTTGTGTGTTTGGATGTTTGTTACTCAATTATACAAAAACGGCTAACGGATTTGGATGAAATTTGACACATTGATGATATATAACCTGGATAAAGTACCTACTTTTTTCCCCGGAAGTACTTTCCTGTAGGACAATTTCCGACCTCCACGCGGGCGAAGCCGCGGGCGAAAGCTAGTTTAATTATAAATGAGCTGGAATCGGATCACTGTGGCCAGTTAGTCACTTTCCCTCAGAAAATAGTCAGAGCTCAAAGAAAACTAGTGAGTTTTATTCCTGTAAACAAAAGACGCTTAGGACAATTTAGAAATAATTTAATGGAAAAGTTACCGGGTTTCCCTTATCACAACGATCCGGATCAAGCTTATACTCTATTATTTAACCTCATCAATTGTGAGTTTAGAAAGGTTTTCACCTCAAAAACATTACCTGTTTGTGACCGTGTTATATTTAGTGATTGGGCAACACCAGGTATTTATAAAAGTAGGCAGAGGTTATTTGAATTGTTATGAAAAAACATAATAACCATGATGAAACTTTTAAAGAATTTGTTAAAAAATATTCAAATACTTTTAAAAGAGCCTGTTCCTCAGCAAAAGCCATAACCATTAAAAATAAAATAAAATCATCTGGAAATAAAATTAAAACTACTTGGAATATTATTAATTCAGAAACGGGAAGAACGACAGTACGGAATCGTGACTTCCATCTAAAAATCAATAATGTAGATATTAAGGCAGACGGGGAGGTGGCAACTGAGTTTGAAAATTTCTTTACTAATATTCCCGTTTTAACCGTTTTTCCAGATACCTGAGATACAGGTTTATTCCTAGTTCAGGTAGAATCCAATTATTATATACCTTCACCTCTAGCTTAAGGCCCTATTTTGTAAACTTATATGTAAATCAATTATTTCAATAAACAATTTCAATTTCAATTTCCATTTCAAAACTCTGTCATCGTCGTCCTCCACGTCTGCTTACTCAATTCTAAAAGAATGTGTACCAGAATGTGACAAATTATTTGAATTCACTGTTATTACTGCTAAAGACATTATAGAATCTTTTAAAAATCTTGATGTAAAAAAAACTGCCGACCTTTGGGGCTTATCAGTACACACTTTGTCTTCAATAATTGATGTTATTTCACCCTTTTTAGCAATTGTTTTTAACTCCTGTATTGCATCTGGTGTATTTCCTGATCTGATGAAACTTAGCAAAGTCATTCCACTGTTCAAATCTGGCAGCACAACTGATCCCACGAATTTTCGGCCTATTTCGATATTACCTACATTGAGCAAAATCTTTGAAAAATTAATTTTAAAACAAATGTTAGGACATTTCGATGCAAATCATCTACTGCATTTGAAACAGTTTGGTTTCACAAAGGGTCGTTCAACTACAGACGCGGGCGTGGAATTACTGAAGAGCATATTCGAGGCCTGGGAGGAGTCACAAGATGCTCTTGGCATTTTCTGTGACTTGTCCAAGGCTTTCGATTGCGTACATCATGACACACTCATCAGGAAATTGTACCACTATGGTATGAGGGACAAGGCTCTCGATCTTCTGACTTCTTATCTGAACAACAGAATTCAGAGGGTCGATGTTAATGGCAAGAGATCTGCAGGATCTGCGGTTATCATGGGCGTTCCGCAGGGTTCAATTCTAGGTCCTTTCTTATTTCTGATTTATATAAATGACTTACCTTACCACATTAGGGATAATCACAAAATCGTATTATTCGCAGATGACACTTCCCTCATTTTTAAAATTAAACGTCAGTTAGTCAACTTTGAACAAGTTAACGATGCCCTCTCTAAAGTTGTGCACTGGTTTAATGTAAATAATCTTCTACTCAACGAAAAAAAAACTAAACTTATTAAATTTTCAACGCCAAATGTCAGGCAGCTAACTACCAATGTTCAAGTGAATGGAATAGAGTTGGACCCTGTTGAGTCGACAATTTTTCTTGGAATAACGATTGACGGTAAATTACAATGGGGCCCACACATAGAAAAATTGTCAGGAAGACTTAGTTCGGCCGCCTATGCTGTTAAAAAAATTAGGCAGATAACTGACGTGGATACAGCCAGAATTGTGTATTTTAGTTATTTTCATAGTCTTATGTCATATGGGATTCTTCTCTGGGGAACCGGTGCGGACATTAATAACATCTTTGTTTTGCAGAAAAGGGCTGTTCGAGCCATTTACAACCTAGGTCCAAGAGATTCTCTTCGAGAAAAGTTCAAAGAAATAGATATTCTGACTGTAGCCTCTCAGTATATATTTGAAAACCTATTGTATGTACACAAAAATATTTCAAATTTTAAGAAAATGTCCGATATTCATAGTTTAAATACCAGGAATAAACACAATCTTGCCGTACATCGAACTCGCCTCCACAGAGTAGGCAACTCGTTCATGGGCCAATGTATACGCTTTTACAACAAACTTCCCATTAACATTCGAAACTTACCCATTAAACGTTTTAAAAACTGTATCAAAACTAAACTTTGTAAAAAAGGGTACTATAAAATTTCTGATTATTTAGAAGACAAAAAAGCTTGGGAGTGAGCTGCTCGCTCTGCTAAAATTTGTGATAAAACCATAAAAACTTGCCACTTTAATAATAAATATGTAAAATCATGAAAAAATACCAGTTTTATATACACATTGACATTGTTGAATATTATAACAAAATGACATGATTACTTTGTTAAGTATTATATTATTTTTTAAATATTGTGAATGTGAGGACTATGTGGATCATTTTTTTATTTTTTTTATTTCTTTATTTTATATTTAGTGTTATTGATGTTCTGGCGGTTTGAGTATTTTATGCTGCCTACTCAAATGTCCTTTCTTTGGTATTGTTCGTTGAGTCGCTGAGCTCTGAGATGAGCTCCTCGATTAATGACAATTGCTTGCACTGACTGGACAGGTCCACTCAAATCTGTGTGGTTCTTACCTCAAAAGACCATTTCAGACACTATCTACATGGTCCTCATATGGCCTGACCAAGATAATGTCTGGACTTTAAAAGAGACTGTGACCTCTGAGTTTGTTTCGGCCTTTCTTCTCAGAGTAGTCAGATAGGAAACGCCGACCTCATCTAGCTTAGCTCTAATATTTTTTTAACATGACGTGTAAAAGTGATTCCGATATCCTATTTACAGAATAAACAATTTCATTTCATTTTCAGATCTCCCGGATCTATAGTAACAATGGGAGTTCCACAGGGTTCAATTCTTGGTCCTTTCTTGTTTCTTATTTATATTAATGACTTGCGTTACCTCATAAAGGATCATGATATAGTGTTGTTTGCGGATGACACTTCACTTTTGTTTAAACTTAAACGTCAGCAGCTGGTTACTGACGATGTAAATAGCGCGATCTCAAAAGTAGTTCACTGGTTTAATGTTAACAATTTACTTGTCAATGAGAAAAAAACCAAATGCATTAAGTTTATGTTACCTCACGTTAGGCAGGTGAAAACTAGTGTGTTGATGAAGGGCGAAGAATTGAATCCTGAAGATAGCACAGTATTCTTGGGCTTGACTTTGGATGCTAAGCTTCAGTGGGGCCCACATATAGATAAATTGTTAAAAAAGCTAAGCTCCGCAGCTTATGCTGTTAGAAAAATTCGTAATTTTACTGACATAGAGACAGCCCGTTTAGTGTACTTTAGCTATTTTCACAGTGTAATGTCGTACGGTATTCTGTTGTGGGGAAATGCCGCCGACATTCAAACTGTCTTTGTTTTGCAGAAAAGAGCTGTGCGATCAATTTATAAATTAAGTCCCAGACAGTCTCTTAGAGAGAAATATAAGGAGATCAATGTAATTCAATTCAATTCATTTATTCAATAACAATTTTCACATCGTGTTTGAATTTCTATAACTAAACATATTACATGCATACAATCAATATTTAAATCATTATAATTATACAAAATCATATAAAAATAAAAACATTAAATTGTTTAAGAAATACAGTGATATTCATAATATAAATACTAGGAACAAACACAAATTTGTTGTACCTTCAACAAGGCTCAAGAAAATAGGTGGCTCGTTCAGATGTCAATGTTTATGCTTTTATAATAAACTTCCAAGCCAAGTACAAAGCCTCAGCCTTAATAAATTCAAATCATTCATTAAACGTAAGTTGTGCCAGAAAGCGTTTTATACCGTAAAAGATTATATTGATGACAAAAAGGCTTGGGAGTGAGCTGCTCCAATTCATTTATTTTAACGTTCTTTTACTGTTTTTTTTTATTAAAAACAGAATGACAGCCATATTTACTTTATGAAGTATAATATTATTATTATTTTAATTATTGTGAATGTGAGGACTATGTGGGTCAAATATATTTTCTCTCTTTCTCAGTTACTTTTAATAATAATCTGGCGGTTTGAGTACTTTATGCAGCCTACCCAAATGTCCTTTCTTTGGTATTGTTCGTCTATTCGTTGAGCTCCTTAAGTGCTGAGTTGAGCTACACGATAACTGACAAATGCGTGCACTAACTGGACAGGTCCACTCAAATCTGTATGGTTGTTTCTTCAAAAGGCCATTTCAGACACAAATCTACATGGTCCTCCAATGATCTGACCAAGATCATATCTGGATTTTAAATACATAGTTCAGGCGTAAACGCCTGTTCGAAATAAATAGCAGAAAGTTGTAAAAACAATTAATTATTAAAATTTGTATAGGCGTTGCGGCACGTATTAGTAACATTCAACGTAATGCGAACTTCACTTGCCTGACAAATGTTGTTCGTGTAATTTCTACTAGTACCTATATTAAATCTGATTTCGCTAATTTTCGGAGTTTTTCTTTTACTTTGATTGGCACCATTACATCCTCTAAAGTTGTAACATGGTGGCCCATGAGGGGAACTAGTAAAAATCGCGACTATTTAAAGTAAATCTACGAAATAACGACTTGGATTGGGGCATCGCGTCAACGCGTGCGCGGCAGCAACCTCAAGATTTGAAGCCTGCTGTGGAAGATCGAAAATCCACAGAGTCCAGCGTGTGGGGAATTGCTGTCTGGACAATTGAAGAAGCCAGCCTCCGAGCCAGTGGTGCCGCTAAAGCATCACCTCGTGTGGAGCGTCAACGTGTCGTACCAAACTTGAGTGTCCATCCTTTGTCTATCCTTCCTATTACTTACCTATTTGAAATATTGACTATTGCATTCCATTTGTGTAAATCAAGGTATATTCGAGTAAATTAAGTATTACAAATTTTCTAAATATTCCGTTAATTGCGAAATTATACCGAACTATTTTTTTTCCATGTACCGTCAATAAAAATAAAATCTTATAGAAGTTGCATCAGATCAATTAAAGCGATTCTAATAATACCTAAAATTTATATGCTACTGTTTCCAAATAATATCTATCCCTTTAACACAAAAAAATATATAAAATTCATAAATTCTTCTAAGTTGTTGTATCTTTGTCGTTCCGTTCACAATAAAAATAGGAACATTAGAACAGCATTAGTTTTTTACTCAAAGTTAAGCGAGATTTGCCGACTATTTCAGATCTAACCACGAGTGCGAGAACACAGACCGCGTGGGTCGGTTGCGGGATCAAAATCCTCCGCAGCTCACTAGCAGCGTTAGCGGCTGAGCGTGCTCGCCCAGATTCTCTGCTTCTCAGGTGACACCGAAACGAGGAACGTGAGCCCATTCCATTTATTACTTAGTCAATCTTATTTTTTTTTCTTTATTTGAAATGGCTGAAAATAAGCGTTTTAAAGAACTTTTTACGAAGAGGGCGTCCGCCAAAGGACAAATCACTAAATTTAAACATTACCTCAGTAGTATTTCAACCGAAAGCGAGTTAAATGAAATTCAATTGACAGAGTTGAACATAAAGCTTGCTAAGTTTGAAGCTTTATCAGTCAGGGTTGACGATTTGCAGAGTGAAATAGAGGTTCTGGATCCTGATAACATTGATGCTGAAATAGACGAACGTGATAATATTGAACAGGATATAGTGATTAATATAGCTACTGCTAAGAATTTAATATCCAAGTTTTCTAGAAAGGCTGAACTCGAATTAATACGTCATTCCGTTCATAATACTACATGCTGTTCTGAAGATCATCCTAGTTTAGGTTTGAAGCTTCCGCAAATCCAAATTCAACGATTTAATGGTGATCATTTCCTCTGGCTTGAATGCAAAGATACATTTGAAAGTTTGATACACAATAATGATCGTATTCCAGATATTAATAAATATTATTATTTAAACTCATACTTACAAGGCGATGCAGCTCGAGTCCTTTCTAATCTCGAGATCTCATCTAAGAATTACAGTGAAGCATGGAAGTTGCTTTGCAATCGTTACGATAATAATGACATATTAATTAATCATCATCTCAATTCTTTATTGATTATAAAGCAGCTTCCACGCGAGTCAGAACGTTCTTTGAGGTACTTAGTCGATCACATCACCAAGAATTTACGTGCGTTGGTTAGTTTAGGTCAGCCAACGGATAATTGGGATGTCTTGATTATATTTATCTTATCAGCAAGGTTGGATGGTCACACTCTATTAAAATGGGAAGAGTATCGTACCAGTAATGTAAGCGGAAGACCGAAATTAGAGCATTTCTTTAAATTCATCACAGATCGTGCTAATGTGCTCGAGTCAGCACACCGAAATAATAATCATGTTGATAATATTATGGGCTCTAAGACGCCTCAGCGTTCTACTCCCAACAATAACCAAACACATAAACATAGTCAAAATAAGACGCCAAGTAATATGGTTAAGTCGTTTGCAAGCACTAGTAGTAATGTTAAGCAGAAGGAACCAAAGGGTTTCACATGCATTGTTTGTGACGGCTGCCATCGTATCTACGATTGCCCAGCCTTCAAGGCTAAGGGCATTGATGAGCGAATGTCAGACGTGACAAGGTATAAACTGTGCATTAACTGTCTCAGACAAGGTCATGCTGTTAATAACTGTCGCTTTAGGTCATGTCAAGAGCCTGAATGCAACGAAAGGCATAATAGCTTGCTACACCGTCCGCCAACGTTGACAACTCAGACTGCACACATTGAGGAATCAGATGAGATAGTAGCTAGTTATTGCAATAAAAACACAAGTTATCTTTTATTATCTACTGCCATGGTCGAGGTATCGAACCCATTTGACCAGCAAAAGATCAAAGTTCGTGCGTTGTTAGACTGTGGCAGTCAGTCTTCTTTTGTAATCGAATCCCTAAAAATAAGATTATCTTTAAAGTCCCATCATATTGACTCGCTAAAGGTCATTGGTATAGGCAACACACAAGCAAATAATGTCACTGAAAGCTGCAACATTATATTGCAATCATTAAATAATAAATTTAATATAAATTGTTCGTGCTTCGTTTTAAAGGAACTGACGGGTCGTTTACCGAGAATTCCCGTCGATATTAGTGCCCTAAAAGTACCAGAAAATATCCAATTGGCTGATCCTATGTTCAATCAGCCTGCCGACATAGATGTTTTGATAGGTGCCGACATATTTTGGGATATTTTAGAGAACGAACAGATTTCTTTGGGAACCAATAATCCTAAGCTACGAAACTCGCAATTAGGTTGGATAGTATCCGGTCCCATTAACTCAACAACACCGCATCAAAGCGTACACTGTAACCATAGCGTAGTGTCTAAAAACAACGATGGTACTCAGGGTATTGAAAAAATGCAAGGTAGATTTTGGGAATTAGAAGAAGTACCCAAAAAATCTATTATGAGTGAAAGTGAAATTTATTGTGAAAAACATTTCATTACTCATACCACAAGAACTAACTCAGGTAGATTTTGCGTAAAACTACCCCTTAAGGATTCAGTTGATTGTTTAGGTGATACCTACAAGTTAGCTAAGCGGCGATTCCTAAATATAGAAAAGAGATTTGAACGTAATAATATGTTAAAAATAGAATAAAATAAATTTATTAAGGAATACGCCGAACTAGGTCATTTATCTTTGTTAAATAATGAAATATTAATTCCTAATTATTATTTATGCCATCACGCAGTTTTAAAGCACCAAAGTGAATCCACAAAACTTCGTGTAGTGTTTGATGGGTCTGCTCCATCTTCCTCTGGTTGTTCCCTTAATGATATATTAATGGCAGGCCCCACAGTACAAGATACTCTTTTTTCTATTTTGTTACGCTCCAGGCAATACAAATACCTACTTACGGGCGATATAGAAAAATTCTATCGAAATGTGCTCGTACACAAAGATGATAGGCATTTGCAGCTCATTCTGTGGAGAGACGACGAGTCTAAACCGATTCAGACACTTCAACTTAACACTTTAACTTACGGTACAGCGAGTGCAAGCTACCTTAGCACACGTTGCTTGTGGCAGGTAGGTCAAGAACAGAATGATGAACTAATTCCCACCATCATTCAAAAAGATTTCTATGTTGATGATTTAATTACTGGATCAAATGATCCACAGCAATTAAAATATATTCAAAACGCTCTATCTGAGGCATTAAGGTCAGGATGTTTTAATTTAAGAAAATACAAAACAAATCATCCGTCCATATTTGATAATGTTGCTATCAATGAGCAGGACAAGCTCATTTTTAGTGAGTCTTCAAGCACCCTAGGCTTGGGCTGGGCCCCTGCCAGTGATACCTTGAGCTTTCCTATAAAGGGATTTTCCCATGACACTAATCATAATATTATATCTAAGCGATTCATTATGTCAAACGCGTTCAAAATATTTGACCCATTAGGTATATTAGGTCCCATTGTAATAAGGCCAAAAATAATGTTACAAAAGCTTTGGCAACTTAAATTTGACTGGGACGAGCCTGTCCCTCAAGATATAAAGGAAGAATGGATCGATTTCTCTGAAAGCATAAAATACTTGCCCAATCTACGCATACCGAGGTTAGTTTTAGGTGACTCACCAAAGGTCATCGAATTACACTCGTTTAGTGATGCATCAAGTTATGCGTATGGCGCATGTATTTATATGCGAACGATCAGCGGTAACGGTGACGTCACGTTTAAACTATTGTGCGCAAAGTCTAAAGTAGCTCCACTAAAAAGCACTACCATACCACGTTTGGAACTGTGCGCCGCCTTACTCGCTTCTCAACTCGTAAAATCAGTGGTAGATTCATTAAGGTACAAGCCAGACAAACTAATACACTGGTGTGATTCAAACGTAGTGTTGTGCTGGATACGTAGTAACGTCAGTAAATTAAAAATATTTGTGGCTAATCGTATCACGGAAATCAAAGAATTAACTTCATCGTCGGCGTGGCGATATGTACCTACAGATTTAAACCCCGCTGATTTATTATCAAGGGGAGTGCATGCTAAGCGACTAACGTCGATATCACTCTGGTGGACAGGGCCTTGTTTTTTAATTTATAACGAAACCGAATGGCCTAAATCCAATCTAAAGGACCTAGAAATAGTACTCGAATTAAAGGCGCATCCGATAGTCATAAAGTCACCCATTATCGATTTTGAAAAATATTCATCGTTATCTAGGTTAGAACGGTCATTTGCTTACGTTCTAAGATTCATATTTAATTTAAAAAATAAACATAACAAACGAGTTGGCACATTGTCCGCTAATGAGTTGCGTGAGTCATTCCGCTCGCTTTGTATTATCTCCCAAGGTCAATCGTTTCATATTGAATACGACCTGCTGGTAACTGGTAAACAATTAAATAAAAATAGTAAGTTATTAGCATTATCGCCTTTCTTAGATGAATACAAGTTAATTCTTGTCGGTGGACGAATCGATGCCTCCAGTTATTCATTCGAAAAGAAACATCCAATATTACTTCATGCAGCGCATACTTTAACAAAACTTTATTTTATTAGACAACATATGATAGAAAAATGTTATTGGCTACTGTCAGAGAAACGATATGGCCAATTAATGGTAGGATACTAGCAAGGCGCACAGTAAATAACTGCGTACGCTGCAGGCGTTTAAAGGGTACAACTTTACAACCTAAAATGGGTAACTTACCGTCTCAACGAATAACGCCAGACTATCCATTTTTATCCGTTGGCCTTGACTTTGCTGGCCCATTTTACATAGTAAACCGTAAAGGACGCGGCTGTCGCATTGTAAAATGTTACTTATGTCTTTTTGTTTGCCTTCGTTACAAATGCATACACCTTGAAGCAGTCAGTGACTTAACCAAGGATGCATTTATAATGTCATTAAAACGATTTATATCTCGTCGTGGCAAGCCAACTGAAATATTCAGTGACAATGGTAGCAATTTTGTAGCTGCCGCGAAAGAAATAGGCTCGTTCATCAAACAGAACCATGAACCTTTGGTTGATTTTGCAAGTCAGCAATCTATCAATTTTAAATTCATTCCGGCTTATTCTCCTCATTTTGGTGGCATATGGGAGGCCGGGGTTAAGTCGGCAAAACATTTATTACGACGAGTTTTAGGCGAATGTCACTTGACGTTCGAGGAACTTGCTACTTTATTCGCACAAGTGGAGGCAATCCTCAATAGCCGTCCCTTGTGCCCTCTCTCATCCCGTCCTAACGACCTCCTTTCCCTCTCCCCAAGACATTTCATCATTGGCCGACCGCTGATCGCTCTGCCAACACTAAACCTGGAAGACGTGAAGGAAAGCCAATTGCGACGATATGAGCGCCTTGAGAAGCTGAGGCAACATTTCTGGAAAAGATGGCAGAAGGAATACCTTTCTGAGTTACAACAAAGGACAAAATGGCGGACAAAAACGTCAAAGCTGGACGTGGGAGATATGGTGCTGTTAGAGGCCGACAACGCGCCCCCTCTCGCTTGGAAACTGGGCCGCGTACTTCGCCTCATATCTGGACCTGACGGGATATCCAGAGTAGCAGACATCCTCACCACCAAGGGCTGCGTGCGACGCGCCTTTGTGCGACTCTGCAAACTTCCCTCAGCTGAAGACTTAAACAGTTGAAAGCTACCTTTCAACGGCCCGGAATATGTTCAGGCGTAAACGCCTGTTCGAAATAAATAGCAGAAAGTTGTAAAAACAATTAATTATTAAAAGGAGGACCGGACAAAATGGTCCCCACGACCAATAACGACCTTACGTATGTCATTAGAAAGGCATTTTAATATAGAGCAATAACTTCTATGGCGGTTCATTTCAAATCGCTGTGTGAAAAAAGTTATTGCCATGTTTCGTAGGACTGACCTGGACGCTAGATAACGGAATACTTGAAAAGTTAATCATTTCTAGTGGTCTTAGTTAACTTACTTGCATGCCTTTCGATGGTAATACAATAACTTGGTACCATCGAGCTGGTCTGATTATGGACCTGGACGCTGGATAACGGAACTCTTGAATGACTTCTAGTAAATCCACCGAGTTTGGGCTCATTAGATGTGTCTCAACGAGTCCTGTTCATTTTACCAGATGACGAAGACCTGATGACTAACGTGGACGGTAGATACCGGAACTCTTCAATGGCTACTAGTAAACCCATCGAGTTTGGGCTCATTAGATGTGTCTCAACGAGTCCTGTTTATTTTAATATTGTTTGAAAAAAAGGTATGGAAATGAAGTTGCGTAAGTTAGGTTTATTTTGTTGTTTTTCTGTAAATATATATTTAGGATATCAAAAACAAGTCTGTATAAAGAGTAAACAGTGATTATATACCGTCATAGAAAGATAGAAAGAATAACGTTTATTTGGATACAGGTCGTGAAACACAAATACAAAAAGACAAAGTAAAAAAGTGAAAACAATGTCAACAATTTATAGTGTGTGCCTCACGGCTGCGCCAAAATGGTTCATTTCAGCATTAATGCCACACAAATGCAGTCTGACGCTGGTTTTCTAATTAACCTTAAGGGACAAGTGAGGGGAATACAAACAGTTTCAACATACCTAATGACATCCATAATGACATCCAATAAGTTCTTAGCAGGACCCCTGGAAGGGCGATGTCAGGCAAATCCTAAAAACCACACAACTGCTGGTCTGATTATGGACCCGGACGCTAGATAACGGAACACTTGAATAGTTAAGCACTTCGAGTGGTCTTAGTTTGAACATTCGCAAATGTATGCATACCGATGACAATAATGAATTGCGTGTATTTGCCAACGTGCTGAGGCTTTAGAAAAACAAAATAAGTCAAAAGACAAGACCACAAAACGACTAGGTACTGACACCGACAAGAAACTTACACCAACGCCTATATATCAAATTCCTATTTATGGGGTAGATATAACTGTAGTGATCAAAGGAGAGTTCCGTTATCTAGCATCCAGGTCAGTCATCAGGTCCTCGTTATCTGGTAAAATGAACACGACTCGTTGAGACACATTTAATGAGCCCAAACTAGATGAGTTTACTAGTAGCCATTGAAGAGTTCTGTTATCTAGCGTCCAGGTTAGTCATCAGGTCATCCTCACCAGGTTAAATGAACAGCACTCGGTTAGACACATCTAATGAGCCAAAACTCGATGGGTTTACTAGTAGCCATTGAAGAGTTCCGTTATCTAAAATCCAAGATAGTCATCAGGTCATCCTCACCAGGTTAAATGAACAGCACTCGTTTAGACACATCTAATGAGCCCAAACTCGATGGGTTTACTAGTAGCCATTGAAGAGTTCCGTTATCTACCATCCAGGTTAGTCATCAGGTCATCCTCACCAGGTTAAATGAACAGCACTCGTTTAGACACATCTAATGAGCCCAAACTCGATGGGTTTACTAGTAGCCATTGAAGAGTTCCGTTATCTAAAATCCAGGATAGTCACCAGGTCATCCTCACCAGGTTAAATGAACAGCACTCGTTTAGACACATCTAATGAGCCCAAACTCGATGGGTTTACTAGTAGCCATTGAAGAGTTCCGTTATCTACCTTTCAGGTAAGTCATCAGGTCATCCTCACCAGGTTAAATGAACAGCACTCGTTTAGACACATCTAATGAGCCCAAACTCGGTGGATTTACTAGAAGCCATTCAAGAGTTCCGTTGTCTAGCATCCAGGTCCTTAATCAGACCAGCTCGATTGTACCAAGTTATTATTATAATCATCGAAAGGCACGCAAGTAAGTTAACTAAGACCACTAGAAGTGACTAACTATTCAAGTGTTCCGTTATCTAGCGTCCAGGTCAGTCATACGTAACATGGCTATAACTTTTTTCACACAGCGATTTGAAATGAACCGCCATAGAAGTTATTGCTCTATATTAAAATGCCTATCTAATGACATATGTGTGGTCGCTATTGGTGCTTAGACCAGCTTCCCTATATATTTGCCGATTCTCCTTTGCATAGGCGTTGCGGCACGTATTAGTAACATTCAACGTCATCCTTCACTTGCCTGACAACCGTTGTACGTGTAATTTCTACTAGTATATTAAATCTGATTTCGCTAATTTTCGGAGTTTTTCTTTTACTTTGATTGGTACCATTACATCCTCTAAAGTTGTAACATACATATTGACATTAATGAACTTTTTTATATACAATGACATGAATATTTACTATGTAAAGTATTTTTTTTTAATTTTGTTTATTATTGTGAATGTGAAGACTATGTGGGTCATTGATTTTTCTTTTTCTCTTCTTAGTTAGTTTTAACCATGGTCTGGCAGTTTGAGTACTATATGCGGCCTACCCAAATGTCCTTTCTTTGGTATTGTTCGTCGAATCGTTGAGCTCCTTGACTTCTGAGTTGAGCTGCACGATTACCGACAAATGCGTGCACTGACTGGACAGGTCCACTCAATCTGTATGGTTCTTTCCTCAAAAGACCATTTCAGACACGAATCTACACATTCTTCACATGATCTGACCAAGATTATGTCTGGACTTTAAAAGAGACTGTGTGACCTCTGAATTTGTTTCGGCCTTTCTTCTCAGAGTAGTCAGATAGGAAACGCCAACCTCATCTAGTTTTAAAAGATGTGATTGACGTGTAAAAGTGTTTGTATAAACCTACTTACAGAAAATAAATCATTTATCATTTATCATTTAGCCCATCGTGCATCTGCGACCCTGAAATGGATGAAACGGTGCCACATATATTTTTCAGCTCCGTTCAGTCCCGTCTTTGACAGAGAAAGACTAGAAGCCGAGCATATACTTAATGATAAACTCAATGCTGAAAATATGTGGCAAATAATAGCGGGCAAAAATAGAGAAATCCTATTGGAATACTGCGTAAAAATATGTCAAAGGGTAAACAAAAAGAGAAACAAAAGTGCACAATCAAATAATGTTTAATTAATCATTATTAAGTACAATATTAATCTTAAGCATTGATAACTTAGATGAAGTAGATGTAAAAAATAGGTACTATTTATAAGAATAGATTATCAAGAGGGTAACTATTGTAAACAAACACTAAGTACAAATAGTAATAAGTTTAGAACTAGTATAAATGAATATGCAAGAGCAATAATAAAACTGCTCTAAGTTTGATGAGAGATAAAAATATATAAAAAGTTTTAGAATACGTAGAATCAAAATAGGTAAAACAAACAAAAAATAGAAAAATACAAAAACAATAGATATAAATTAGCGCGTCACGTAAGACATAAGATATGTTAAGATGGTAGCTTTTAGAAAATTTCCTCCGGTACCCCTTGATCGCCTCCAGGGAGCGCCCCAAATGGGGCAACTCGCTCATCAGTGCTTGGTTGATGATATTGGCACCACTTCCAGCTCTAATCAGACGCGCCTCCGCCTGAGCTAATACCTCGCCCTCTTCCTCGCGCCATCTCCGCTTCACCTGCGGTGGGGCGGCTGCGGCGTTTTCCGTCACCGGGTGGGCGCGCCGTCTGTGCACGCCCAAGCCCGTTTTGGTCCGGAATGACCTGCTACATTCCGGACAAGTCCACTCGCCTTCCCCCTGCCCCGACTGAGGCGGAGATCGAGCAACCGGACTAAAAGGTTTAAGGGTCGACACCTCCGGCACCTGTGGGCGGTCGGAGATTCGACCATACGTTTCTTGTATATTATCCTGAGCGACCCGTATAAACCTGTTGTGGCAGGGAGGCTGACCCTGCCACAGGCGCACCTACAGCTCTCGTACGCCCCAGCCATACGAGCTGCTCGATTTGGGATCCGAA